>OY293411.1:57497943-58162943 GCA_958502065.1 Chrysolina americana
AATGTCCAAATGAAATCAGGATAAAATGTCTGGGTAAGGAGCCCAGGTGAAAAGTCCAGAATTATTTGAAATTCAAAATGATTCTATTAAAAAATATATTTACAATAATATTTTCCTCGACCCGACCCAAAAGTCCCGACTTGTTCCGACTTGTCTTGTCCCGACTTTTACCGACTTGTCGTGACTTGTCCAGACTTGTCCCGACTTTTACCGACTTGTCCCGACTTGTACCGACTTGTCCCGACTTGTATCGACTTGTCCCGACCTGTCCCGACTTTTCCTGACTTGTCCCGACTTGTCCCGATTTGTACCGACTTGTCCCGACTTGTCCCGACTTGTCCCGACATGTCCTGACTTGTCTCGACTTGTACCGACTTGTCCCGACTTGTCCCGAATTGTCCAAACTTGTCCCGAGTTGTACCGACTTGTCCAGACTTGTCCTGAATTGTCCCGACTTGTTCCGACTTGTCCCGACTTGTCTTGACTTGTACCGACTTGTCCCAACTTGTCCTGACTTGTCACATCTGTTATGGTTCATAATATATGTTGGATTGACAAATAATCTGAAAGCTCATTCCCGACCCGACCCGACCCGACCTAATTGCGAATAGAGTCCAAGACGATAAGATGAATATTAGTGCCATAACATTGACTCGATTTGACCTTGTGAAGTGAATTTTTTTTTTCAGAAAAAAAAAATTAAATTTCTTGCCGTTATGAAAAATTTTGGAGAGATGATTTGATACCAAAATATTCAGAAATGGACTGACTTCAATATTTTCTTTGTGGAAAAAGAAATTTTCCAAGATTTTTTTTTTTCAAAAACTTTTTATTTCAAATTCTGTGTTTATTGAATTACTTTTTTGTTTCTTCCTGAATGGAAATTGGATTTTGAAAGTTGTTTCAGTTCACAATTTTGATAAAATTAAAAAAAATCTGAAATAAAAATATTTTTTGAAATTTTTTGATTATTGAATTTTTGCTGAAATATTCGAAACAAATATTAAAATCTTTTGTTTTTTTTTGTAATTTTGATTTTTTTTCACAAATTACTTCAAAGAAGTCCAAATAGAATTCCAAAAAGAAAGTCTGGGTGAAGAAGTCCATGTGGAAATTCCGTCTTGTCCCGGCTTGTCCCGAAATATCCAATCTTGTCCTGACTTGTCCTGACTTGTCCTGACTTGTCCCGACTTGTCCCGTCTTGTCCAGAGTTGTCCCGACTTGTCCCGACTTGTCCAGAGTTGTCCCGACTTGTCCTGACTTGTCCTGACTTGTCACGTCATGTCCCAACTTGTCCTGACTTGTTCCGACTTGTCCCGACTTGTCTCGACTTGTCCCGACTTGTCCCGACTTGTCCCGACTTGTCCCCACTTGTCGCGACTTGTCCCGTCTTTTCCCGACTTGTCCCGACTTTTACCGACTTGTACCGACTTGTACCGGATTGTCCAAACTTGTCTCGTCTTGTACCGACTTGTCCCGACTTGTTCCGACTTGTTCCGACTTGTCCCGACTTGTACCGAATTGTCCCGACTGGTCCCGGATTGTCCAAACTTGTCCCGACTTGTATCGACTTGTCCCGACTTGTCCCGATTTGTCCCGACTCGTACCGACTTGTCCCGACTTGTACCGACTTGTCCCAGATTGTCCAAACTTGTCCCGACTTGTATCGACTTGTCTCGACTTGTCCCGACTTGTCCCGACTTGTCCCGACTTGTCCTGACTTGTCCCGACTTGTTTCTACTTATTCCAAATTGTCTTGACTTGTCCCGACTTTTCCCGACTTGTCCCGATTTGTCCCGAATTTTACCTACTTGTACCGACTTGTACTGGAATGTCCAAACTTGTCCCGACTTGTCCCGGATTGTCCAAACTTGTCTCGACTTGTACCGACTTGTCTCGACTTGTCTCGACTTGTCCCGACTTGTTCCGACTTGTCCCGAATTGTCCCGACTTGTTTCGACTTGTTTCGACTTGTCCTGACTTGTCACGACTTGTTCCGACTTGTCCCGACTTGTCCTGACTGGTCCCGACTTGTCCGGGCTTGTCCTGGCTTGTTTCGACTTGTCCCGACTTGTCCCGGAATGTCCAAATTTGTACCGACTTGTCCCGACTTGTACCGACTTGTCCCGACATGTTCCGGATTGTCCAAACTTGTCTCGACCAGTCCCGACATGTCCCGGATTGTCCATACTTGTTCCGACTTGTACCGACTTGTCCTGACTGGTCCCGGATTGTCCAAACTTGTCCCGACTTGTATCGACTTGTCCCGACTTGTCCCGACTTGTCCCGACTTGTCCCGACTTGTCCCGACTTGTCCCGACTTGTCCCGACTTGTCCCGACTTGTCCCGACTTGTCCCGACTTGTCCCGGATTGTCCAAAATTTTCCCGACTTGTATCGACTTGTCTCGACTTGTCCCGACTTGTCCCGACTTGTCCCGACTCGTCCAGACTTGTCCCGACTTGTCCCGACTTGTCCTGACTTGTCCCGACTTGTTTCTACTTATTCCAAATTGTCTTGACTTGTCCAGAATTGTCCCGAATAGTCCCGGAATGTCCAAATTTGTACCGACTTGTCCCGACTTGTACCGACTTGTCCCGACTTGTCCCGGATTGTCCAAACTTGTCTCGACCAGTCCCGACATGTCCCGGATTGTCCATACTTGTTCCGACTTGTACCGACTTGTCCTGACTGGTCCCGGATTGTCCAAACTTGTCCCGACTTGTCCCGACTTGTCCCGACTTGTCCCGACTTGTACCGATTTGTCCCGACTTGTCCCGACTTGTCCCGACTTGTCCCGAATTGTCCAAACTTGTCCCGACTTGTACCGACTTGTCGTGACTTGTCCCGACTTGTACCGACTTGTCCCGACTTGTCCCGACTTGTCCCGACTTGTCCCGGAATGTCCAAATTTGTACCGACTTGTCCCGACTTGTACCGACTTGTCCCGACTTGTCCCGGATTGTCCAAACTTGTCTCGACCAGTCCCGACATGTCCCGGATATTCCATACTTGTTCCGACTTGTACCGACTTGTCCTGACTGGTCCCGGATTGTCCAAACTTGTCCCGACTTGTATCGACTTGTCCCGACTTGTCCCGACTTGTCCCGACCTGTCCCGACTTTTCCCGACTTGTCCCGGATTGTCCAAACTTGTCTCGACATGTTCCGACTTGTCCTGACTTGTCCCGACTTGTTTCGACTTGTCCCGACTTGTCTCGACTTGTCCCGACTTGTCCTGACTTGTCCCGACTTGTATCGACTTGTCCTGACTTGTCACGACTTTTGCCGACTTGTCCCGACTTGTCCCAACTTGTCCCGACTTGTCCCGACTTGTCCAGACTTGTCCTGACTTGTCCTGACTTGTCCCGACTTGTCCCGACTCGTCTCTACTTGTTCTGACTTGTCACGTCTTGTTCCGACTTGTCCCGATTTGTCCAGACTTGTCCCGACTTGTTCTGACTTGTTCTAACTTGTAACGTCATGTCTCGACTTGTCCTGACTTGTTCCGACTTGGCCCGACTTGTCCCGACTTGTCCCCACTTGTTCCGACTTGTCCCGACTTGTCCCGACTTGTCCTGACTTGTCCCGACTTGTATCGACTTGTCCTGACTTGTCACGACTTGTACCGACTTGTCCCGACTTGTCCCAACTTGTCCCGACTTGTCCAGACTTGTGCTGACTTGTCCGACTTGTCCAGACTTGTCCCGACTTGTCCTGACTTGTCCCGACTTGTCCCGACTCGTCTCGACTTGTTCTGACTTGTCACGTCTTGTCCCGACTTGTCCCGACTTGTCCAGACTTGTCCCGACTTGTCCCGACTTGTTCTGACTAGTTCTAACTTGTAACGTCATGTCTCGACTTGTCCTGACTTGTTCCGACTTTGCCCGACTTGTACCGAATTGTCCCGACTTGTCCCGACTTGTCCCGACTTGTCCCGACTTGTCCCGACTTGTCCAGACTTGTCCCGACTTGTCCTGACTTGTCCCGACTTGTCCCGACTTGTCCCGACTCGTCTAGACTTTTTCTGACTTGTCACGTCTTGTCCTGACTTGTTCTGACTTGTCCCGACTTGTCCAGACTTGTCCCGACTTGTGCCGACTTGTCCCGACTTGTCCCGACTTGTCCAGACTTGTTCCGACTTGTCCTGACTTGTCCCGACTTGTCCCGACTCGTCTCGACTTGTTCTGACTTGTCACGTCTTGTTCCGACTTGTCCCGGCTTGTCCAGACTTGTCCCGACTTGTTCTGACTTGTTCTAACTTGTAACGTCATGTCTCGACTTGTTCCGACTTGGCCCGACTTGTCCCGACTTGTCCCCACTTGTTCCGACTTGTCCCGAATTGTCCCGACTTGTCCTGACCTGTCCCGACTTTTACCGACTTGTCCCATTTTGTCCCAACTTGTCCCGACTTGTCCCGACCTGTCTCGACTTTTCCCGACTTGTCCCGACTTGTCCCGACTTGTCCTAACTTGCCCCGACTTGTCCATACTTGTCCCGACTTGTCCCGAATTGTTCTGACTTGTTTTAACTTGAAACGTCATGTCTCGACTTGTTCTGACTTGTTCTGACTTGTTCCGACTTGTACCGACTTGTCCCGACTTGTCCCGACTTGTCCCGACTTGTCCCGACTTGTCCAGACTTGTCCAGAATTGTCCCGACTTGTCCTGACTTGTCCCGACTTGTCCCGTCTCGTCTAGACTTTTTCTGACTTGTCACGTCTTGTCCCGACTTGTCCCGACTTGTCCAGACTTGTCCTGACTTGTACCGACTTGTCCCGACTTGTTCTGACTTGTCACGTCTTGTTCCGACTTGTCCCGACTTGTCCAGACTTGTCCCGACTTGTCCCGACTTGTTCTGACTTGTTCTAACTTGTAACGTCATGTCTCGACTTGTCCTGACTTGTTCCGACTTGTCCCGACTTGTCCTAACTTACTCCGACTTGTCCATACTTGTCCCGACTTGTCCCGACTTGTTCTGACTTCTTCTAACTTGTAACGTCATGTCTCGACTTGTCCTGACTTGTTCCGACTTGGCCCGACTTGTACCGACTTGTCCCGACTTGTCCCGACTTGTCCCGACTTGTCCAGACTTGTCCCGACTTGTCCTGACTTGTCCCGACTTGTCCCGACTCGTCTAGACTTTTTCTGACTTGTCACGTCTTGTCCCGACTTGTCCCGACTTGTCCAGACTTGTCCCGACTTGTCCTGACTTGTCCCGACTTGTCCCGACTCGTCTAGACTTTTTCTGACTTGTCACGTCTTGTCCCGACTTGTCCCGACTTGTCCAGACTTGTCCCGACTTGTACCGACTTGTCCCGACTTGTCCCGGATTGTCCAAACTTGTCCCGACTTGTTCCGACTTGTCCTGACTTGTCCCGACTTGTTTCGACTTGTCCCGACTTGTCTCGACTTGTCCCGACTTGTCCTGACTTGTCCCGACTTGTATCGACTTGTCCTGACTTGTCATGACTTGTACCGACTTGTCCCGACTTGTTTCAACTTGTTTCGACTTGTCCCGACTTGTCCCGACTTAAACCGAATTGTCCAAACTTGTCCCGACTTGTACCGACTTGTCGTGACTTGTTCCGACTTGTACCGACTTGTCCCGACTTGTCCCGACTTGTCCCGACTTGTACTGACTTTTCCCGACTTGTCCCGTATTGTCCAAACTTGTCCCGACTTGTTCCGACTTGTCCTGACTTGTCCCGACTTGTTTCGACTTGTCTTGACTTGTTTCGACTTGTCCCGACTTTTCCTGACTTGTCCCGACTTGTATCGACTTGTCCTGACTTGTCACGACTTGTACCGACTTGTCCAACTTGTCCAAACTTGTCCCGACTTGTCCAGACTTGTACTGACTTGTCCCGACTTGTCCAGACTTGTCCCGACCTGTCCTGACTTGTCTTGACTTGCCCCGACTCGTCTCGACTTGTTCTGACTTGTCACGTCTTGTCCCGACTTGTTCCGACTAGTCCAGACTTGTCCCGACTTGTCCCGACTTGTCCCGACTTGTTCTGACTTGTTCTAACTTGTAACGTCATGTCTCGACTTGTCCTGACTTGTTCCGACTTGGCCCGACTTGTACCGACTTGTCCCGTTTTGTCCCGACTTGTCCCGACTTGTTCTGACTTGTTCTAACTTGTAACGTCATCTCTCGACTTGTCCTGACTTGTTCCGACTTGGCCCGACTTGTCCCGACTTGTCCCGACTTGTCCCGACTCGTCCCGACTTGTCCAGACTTGTCCTGACTTGTCCCGACTTGTCCCGACCAGTCCCGACTTGTCCCGACTTGTCCCGACTTGTCCTAACTTGCCCCGACTTGTCCATACTTGTCCCGACTTGTCCCGACTTGTTCTGACTTGTTCTAACTTGTAACGTCATGTCTCGACTTGTCCTGACTTGTTCCGACTTGGCCCGACTTGTACCGACTTGTCCCGACTTGTCCTGACTTGTTCCGACTTGTACCAACTTGTCCCGACTTGTACCGACCTGTCACGACTTGTACCAACTTGTCCCGACTTGTCCCGACTTGTCCCGACTTGTCCCGACTTTTCCTGGATTGTCCAAATTTGTCCCGACTTGTCCCGACTTGTCTTGACTTGTACCGACTTGTACCGACTTGTACCAACTTTTCCCGATTATTCCCGACTTGTTTCGACTTGTCCCGTCTTGTTTCGACTTGTCCCGACGTGTCCAGACTTGTCCCGACTTGTCCCCACTTGTTCTGACTTGTTCTAACTTGTAACGTCATGTCTCGACTTGTCCTGACTTGTTCCGACTTGGCCCGACTTGTCCCGACTTGTCCCGACTTGTCCCGACTTGTTCTGACTTGTTCTAACTTGTAACGTCATGTCTCGACTTGTCCTGACTTGTTCCGACTTGGCCCGACTTGTACCGACTTGTCCCGACTTGTCCCGACTTGTCCCGACTTGCCCCGAATTGTCCAAACTTGTCCCGACTTGTATCAACTTGTCCCGACTTGTCCCGGATTGTCCAAACTAGTCCCGACTTGTACCGACTTGTCCCGACTTGTCCCGACTTGTCCCGACTTGTCCCGGATTGTTTTAACTTGTCCCGACTTGTACCGACTTGTCCCGACTTGTCCCCACATGTACCGACTTGTTCCGACTTGTCCCGGATTGTCGAAACTTGTCCCGACTTGTACCGACTTGTCCTGACTTGTCCTGACTTGTTTCGACTTTTCCCGACTCAACTCGACTTGTCCCGACTTGTCCTGACTTGTCCTGACTTGTCCCGACTTGTCCTGACTTATTCCGACTTGTCCCGACTTGTTCTTACTTGTCACGTCTTGTCCCGACTTGTCCTGACTTGTACCGACTCGTCCTGACTTATCACGATTTTTCCCGACTTTTCCCGACTTGTTTCGACTTGTCCCGACTTGTCGTCCCGGATTGTCCAAACTTATACCGACATGTCCCGATTTGTACCGACTTGTCCCGACTTGCCCCGAATTGTCCAAACTTGTCCCGACTTGTACCGACTTGTCCCGACTTTTACCGACTTGTCCCGACTTGTCCAGGATTGTCCTAACTTGTCCCGACTTGTCCCGACTTGTCCCGACTTGTCCCGACTTGTTCCGACTTGTCCTGACTTGTTCCGACTTGTACCAACTTGTCCCGACTTGTACCGACCTGTCACGACTTGTACCAACTTGTCCCGACTTGTCCCGACTTTTCCTGGATTGTCCAAATTTGTCCCGACTTGTCCCGACTTGTCTTGACTTGTACCGACTTGTACCGACTTGTACCAATTTTTCCCGATTTGTCCCGACTTGTTTCGACTTGTCCCGTCTTGTTTCGACTTGTCCTGTCTTGTCTCTTCTTGTCCCGGATTGTCCAAACATGTACCGACTTGTCCCGACTTATACCGACTTGTCCCGACTTGTTTCGACTTGTCCCGACTTGTCTCGACTTGTCCCAGATTGTCCAAACTTGTCCCGACTTGTACCGACTTGTCCCGACTTGTTCCGACTTGTCCCAACTTGCCCCGGATTGTCCAAACTTGTCCCGACTTGTACCGACTTGTCCCGACTTGTACCGACTTGTACCGACTAGACCCTTACTTGTCCCGAATTGTCCAAACTTCTCCCGACTTGTTCCGACTTGTCCTGACTTGTCCCGACTTGTTTCGACTTGTCCCGACTTATCTCGACTTGTCCCGACTTGTCCTGACTTGTCCCGACTTGTATCGACTTGTCCCGACTTGTCCCGACTTGTCCCGACTTGTCCCGACTTGTCCAGACTTGTCCCGACTTGTCCTGACTTGTCCTGACTTGTCCCGACTTGTCTCGACTCGTCTCGACTTGTTCTGACTTGTCACGTCTTGTCCCGACTTGTCCCGACTTGTCCAGACTTGTCCCGAGTTGTCCCGACTTGTTCTGACTTGTTCTAACTTGTAACGTCATGTCTCGACTTGTCCTGACTTGTCACGACTTGTACCGACTTGTCCCGACTTGTCCCAACTTGTCCCGACTTGTCCAGACTTGTCCTGACTGGTCCCGACTTGTCCAGACTTGTCCTGACTTGTCCTGACTTGTCCCGACATGTATCGACTTGTCCTGACTTGTCACGACTTGTACCGACTTGTCCCGACTTGTCCCAACTTGTCCCGACTTGTCCAGACTTGTCCTGACTTGTCCCGACTTGTCCAGACTTGTCCAGGCTTGTCCCGGATTGTCCAAACTTGTCCCGACTTGTTCCGACTTGTCCTGACTTGTCCCGACTTGTTTCGACTTGTCTCGACTTGTCTCGACTTGTCCCGACTTGTCCTGACTTGTCCCGACTTGTATCGACTTGTCGTGACTTGTCCTGACTTGTACCGACTTGTCCCGACTTGTCCCGACTTGTACTGACTTTTCCCGACTTGTCCCGGATTGTCCAAACTTGTCCCGACTTGTTCCGACTTGTCCTGACTTGTCCCGACTTGTTTCGACTTGTCCCGACTTGTCTCGACTTGTCCCGACTTGTCCTGACTTGTCCCGACTTGTATCGACTTGTCCTGACTTGTCACGACTTGTACCGACATGTCCCGACTTGTCCCAACTTGTCCCGACTTGTTCCGACTTGTCAATTTCAGTTCGAACAAAAATTGACTGTCACACTTGTTTTGGTTCATAATTTTGGTTGGATTGACAAAAAATCGTAAAGCTTATTTTCTCAAAACTGTTTAAATTTTGGCTAAAATAAAAATTCAAATTTTTTGTTTTCAAAATTTTTGTAGCTTTCACTTTTTCAAAATATCCCGGCTAGTCTCGATTTGTCTCGGCTTTTCCCGACTTGTCCCGACTTGTCCCGACTTGTCTCGACTTGTCCCGACTTGTCCCGACTTGTCCTGACTTGTCCCGACTTGTCTCGACTTGTACCGACTTGTCTTGACTAGAACCAACTTGACCCGACTTGTTCTGACATGTCACGTCTTGTCCCGACTTGTCCCGACTTGCTCCGAATTTTCCAAACTTGTCCCGACTTGTACCGACTTGTCCCGACTTGTACTGACTTGTCCCGACTTGTCCAGGATTGTCCAAACTTGTCCCGAATTGTACTGACTTGTCCCGACTTGTACCGACTTGTCCCGACTTGTCCCGGATTGTCCAAACCAGTCCCGACTTGTACCGACTTGTCCCGACTTGTCCCGACTTGTCCCGACTTGTCCCGACTTGTCACGGATTGTTCCAACTTGTCCCGACTTGTACCGACTTGTCCCCACTTGTACCGACTTGTCCTGACTTGTTTCGACTTGTCCCGACTCAACTCGACTTGTCCCGAATTGTCCTGACTTGTCCTGACTTGTCCCGACTTGTCTTGACTTGTCCCGATATGTCCCGACTTGTCCCGACTTGTCCTGCCTTATCCCGACTTCTCCCGACTTGTTCTTACTTGTCTCGACTTGTCCCGACTTGTCCTGACTTGTCCCGACTTGTATCGACTTGTCGTGACTTGTCCTGACTTGTACCGACTTGTCCCGACTTGTCCCGACTTGTACTGACTTTTCCCGACTTGTCCCGGATTGTCCAAACTTGTCCCGACTTGTTCCGACTTGTCCTGACTTGTCCCGACTTGTTTCGACTTGTCCCGACTTGTCTCGACTTGTCCCGACTTGTCCTGACTTGTCCCGACTTGTATCGACTTGTCCTGACTTGTCACGACTTGTACCGACTTGTCCCGACTTGTCCCAACTTGTCCCGACTTGTCCAGACTTGTCCTGACTTGTCCCGACTTGTCCAGACTTATCCAGACTTGTCCCGACTTGTCCCGACTTGTTCTGACTTGTTCTAACTCGTAACGTCATGTCCCGACTTGTCCTGACCTGTCCCGACTTTTACCGACTTGTCCCATTTTGTCCCGACTTGTCCTGACTCGTCCCGACCTGTCTCGACTTTTCCCGACTCGTCCCGACTTGTCCTAACTTGCCCCGTCTTGTCCATACTTGTCCCGACTTGTTCCGACTTGTCAATTTCAGTTCGAACAAATATTGATTGTTACACTTGTTTTGGTTCATAAATCTGGTTGGATTGACGAAAAATCGTAAAGCTTATTTTCTCAAAACTGTTTAAATTTTGGCTAAAATTAAAATTCAAATTTTTTGTTTTCAAAATTTTTGTAGCTTTCACTTTTTCAAAATATCCCGGCTAGTCTCGATTTGTCTCGGCTTTTCCCGACTTGTCTCGACTTGTCCCGACTTGTCCCGACTTGTCCCGACTTGTACAGACTTGTCTTGACTAGAACCAACTTGACCCGACTTGTTCTGACATGTCACGTCTTGTCCCGACTTGTTCCAACTTGCTCCGAATTGTCCAAACTTGTCCCGACTTGTACCGACTTGTCCCGACTTGTACTGACTTGTCCCGACTTGTCCAGGATTGTCCAAACTTGTCCCGAATTGCACTGACTCGTCCCGACTTGTACCGACTTGTCCCGACTTGTCCCGGATTGTCCAAACTAGTCCCGACTTGTACCGACTTGTCCCGACTTGTCCCGACTTGTCCCGACTTGTCCCGGATTGTTTTAACTTGTCCCGACTTGTACCGACTTGTCCCGACTTGTCCCCACATATACCGACTTGTTCCGACTTGTCCCGGATTGTCGAAACTTGTCCCGACTTGTACCGACTTGTCCTGACTTGTCCTGACTTGTTTCGACTTTTCCCGACTCAACTCGACTTGTCCCGACTTGTCCTGACTTGTCCTGACTTGTCCCGACTTGTCCTGACTTATCCCGACTTGTCCCGACTTGTTCTTACTTGTCATGTCTTGTCCCGACTTGTCCTGACTTGTACCGACTCGTCCTGACTTATCACGATTTTTCCCGACTTTTCCCGACTTGTTTCGACTTGTCCCGACTTGTCGTCCCGGATTGTCCAAACTTATACCGACATGTCCCGACTTGTACCGACTTGTCCCGACTTGCCCCGAATTGTCCAAACTTGTCCCGACTTGTACCGACTTGTCCCGACTTTTACCGACTTGTCCCGACTTGTCCAGGATTGTCCTAACTTGTCCCGACTTGTCCCGACTTGTCCCGACTTGTCCCGACTTGTTCCGACTTGTCCTGACTTGTTCCGACTTGTACCAACTTGTCCCGACTTGTACCGACCTGTCACGACTTGTACCAACTTGTCCCGACTTGTCCCGACTTGTCCCGACTTTTCCTGGATTGTCCAAATTTGTCCCGACTTGTCCCGACTTGTCTTGACTTGTACCGACTTGTACCGACTTGTACCAACTTTTCCCGATTTGTCCCGACTTGTTTCGACTTGTCCCGTCTTGTTTCGACTTGTCCTGTCTTGTCTCTTCTTGTCCCGGATTGTCCAAACATGTACCGACTTGTCCCGACTTGTCCTGACTTGTCCCGACTTGTCCAGACTTGTCCAGACTTGTCCCGGATTGTCCAAACTTGTCCCGACTTGTTCCGACTTGTCCTGACTTGTCCCGACTTGTTTCGACTTGTCCCGACTTGTCTCGACTTGTCCCGACTTGTCCTGACTTGTCCCGACTTGTATCGACTTGTCGTGACTTGTCCTGACTTGTACCAACTTGTCCCGACTTGTCCCGACTTGTACTGACTTTTCCCGACTTGTCCCGGATTGTCCAAACTTGTCCCGACTTGTTCCGACTGGTCCTGACTTGTCCCGACTTGTTTCGACTTGTCCCGACTTGTCTCGACTTGTCCCGACTTGTCCTGACTTGTCCCGACTTGTATCGACTTGTCCTGACTTGTCACGACTTGTACCGACTTGTCCCGACTTGTCCCGACTTGTCCCAACTTGTCCCGACTTGTCCAGACTTGTCCTGACTTGTCCCGACTTGTCCAGACTTATCCAGACTTGTCCCGACTTGTCCAGACTTGTCCCGACTTGTCATGACTTGTTCTAACTCGTAACGTCATGTCTCGACTTGTCCTGACTTGTTCCGACTTGGCCCGACTCGTACCGACTTGTCCCGACTTGTCCCGACTTGTCCCGACTTGTCCCGACTTGTCCCGACTTGTCCCGACTTGTCCAGACTTGTCCCTACTTGTCCTGACTTGTCCCGACTTGTCTCGACTCGTCTCGACTTGTTCTGACTTGTCACGTCTTGTCCCGACTTGTATCGACTTGTCGTGACTTGTCCTGACTTGTACCAACTTGTCCCGACTTGTCCCGACTTGTACTGACTTTTCCCGACTTGTCCCGGATTGTCCAAACTTGTCCCGACTTGTTCCGACTGGTCCTGACTTGTCCCGACTTGTTTCGACTTGTCCCGACTTGTCTCGACTTGTCCCGACTTGTCCTGACTTGTCCCGACTTGTATCGACTTGTCCTGACTTGTCACGACTTGTACCGACTTGTCCCGACTTGTCCCAACTTGTCCCGACTTGTCCAGACTTGTCCTGACTTGTCCCGACTTGTCCAGACTTATCCAGACTTGTCCCGACTTGTCCAGACTTGTCCCGACTTGTCCTGACTTGTTCTAACTCGTAACGTCATGTCTCGACTTGTCCTGACTTGTTCCGACTTGGCCCGACTTGTACCGACTTGTCCCGACTTGTCCCGACTTGTCCTGACTTATCCCGACTTGTCCCGACTTGTTCTTACTTGTCTCGACTTGTCCCGACTTGTCCTGACTTGTCCCGACTTGTATCGACTTGTCGTGACTTGTCCTGACTTGTACCGACTTGTCCCGACTTGTCCCGACTTGTACTGACTTTTCCCGACTTGTCCCGGATTGTCCAAACTTGTCCCGACTTGTTCCGACTTGTCCTGACTTGTCCCGACTTGTTTCGACTTGTCCCGACTTGTCTCGACTTGTCCCGACTTGTCCTGACTTGTCCCGACTTGTATCGACTTGTCCTGACCTGTCACGACTTGTACCGACTTGTCCCGACTTGTCCCAACTTGTCCCGACTTGTCCAGACTTGTCCTGACTTGTCCCGACTTGTCCAGACTTATCCAGACTTGTCCCGACTTGTCCCGACTTGTTCTGACTTTTTCTAACTCGTAACGTCATGTCTCGACTTGTCCTGACTTGTTCCGACTTGGCCCGACTTGTACCGACTTGTCCCGACTTGTCCCGACTTGTCCCGACTTGTCCCGACTTGTCCCGACTTGTCCCGACTTGTCCAGACTTGTCCCGACTTGTCCAGACTTGTCCCGACCTGTCCCGACTTGTTCTGACTTGTTCTAACTTGTAACGTCATGTCTCGACTTGTCCTGACTTGTTCCGACTTGGCCCGACTTGTACCGACTTGTCCCGACTTGTCCCGACTTGTCCCGACATGTCCCGACTTGTCCCGACTTGTCCAGACTTGTCCCGACTTGTCCTGACTTGTCCCGACTTGTCCTGACTCGTCTAGACTTTTTCTGACTTGTCACGTCTTGTCCCGACTTGTCCCGACTTGTCCAGACTTGTCCCGACTTGTACCGACTTGTTCCGACTTGTCCCGACTTGTCCAGACTTGTCCCGACTTGTCCTGACTTGTCCCGACTTGTCCCGACTCGTCTCGACTTGTTCTGACTTGTCACGTCTTGTTCCGACTTGTCCTGATTTGTACAGACTTGTCCCGACTTGTCCCGACTTGTTCTGACTTGTTATAACTTGTAACGTCATGTCTCGACTTGTCCTGACTTGTTCCGACTTGGCCCGACTTGTCCCGACTTGTACCCACTTTTTCCGACTTGTCCCGAATTGTCCCGACTTGTCCTGACCTGTCCCGACTTTTACCGACTTGTCATATTTTGTCCCGGCTTGTCCCGACTTGTCCCGACCTGTCCCGACTTTTCCCGACTTGTCCCGACTTGTCCAGACTTGTCCCGACTTGTCCTGACTTGTCCCGACTTGTCCCGACTCGTCTAGACTTTTTCTGACTTGTCACGTCTTGTCCCGACTTGTCCCGACTTGTCCAGACTTGTCCCGACTTGTACCGACTTGTCCCGACTTGTCCCGACTTGTCCAGACTTGTCCCGACTTGTCCTGACTTGTCCCGACTTGTCCCGACTCGTCTCGACTTGTTCTGACTTGTCACGTCTTGTTCCGACTTGTCCTGATTTGTCCAGACTTGTCCCGACTTGTCCCGACTTGTTCTGACTTGTTATAACTTGTAACGTCATGTCTCGACTTGTCCTGACTTGTTCCGACTTGGCCCGACTTGGACCGACTTGTCCCGACTTGTCCCGACTTGTCCCGACTTGTCCTGACTTGTCCCGACTTGTCCCGACTTGTTCAGACTTGTCCCGACTTGTCCTGACTTGTCCCGACTCGTCTAGACTTTTTCTGACTTGTCACGTCTTGTTCCCGACTTATCCCGACTTGTCCCGACTTGTCCCGACTTGTCCCGACTTGTCCCGACTTGTCCCGACTTGTCCCGACTTGTCCAGACTTGTCTCGACTTGTCCTGACTTGTCCCGACTCGTCTCGACTCGTCTCGACTTGTTTTGTCTTGTCACGTCTTGTCCCGACTTGTCCCGACTTGTCCAGACTTGTCCAGACTTGTCCCGACTTGTTCTGACTTGTTCTAACTTGTAACGTCATGTCTCGACTTGTCCTGACTTGTTCCGACTTGGCCCGACTTGTACCGACTTGTCCCGACTTGTCCCGACTTGTCCCGAATTGCCCCGAATTGTCCAAACTTGTCCCGACTTGCATCAACTTGTCCCGACTTGTCCAGACTTGTCGTGACTTGTCCCGAATTGTACCGACTTGTCCCGACTTGTACTGACTTTTCCCGACTTGTCCCGGATTGTCCAAACTTGTCCCGACATGTTCCGACTTGCCCTGACTTGTCCCGACTTGTTTCGACTTGTCCCGACTTGTCTCGACTTGTCCCGACTTGTCCTGACTTGTCGTGACTTGTCCCGAATTGTACCGACTTGTCCCGACTTGTACTGACTTTTCCCGACTTGTCCCGGATTGTCCAAACTTGTCCCGACATGTTCCGACTTGCCCTGACTTGTCCCGACTTGTTTCGACTTGTCCCGACTTGTCCCAACTTGTCCCGACTTGTCCAGACTTGTCGTGACTTGTCCCGAATTGTACCGACTTGTCCCGACTTGTACTGACTTTTCCCGACTTGTCCCGGATTGTCCAAACTTGTCCCGACATGTTCCGACTTGCCCTGACTTGTCCCGACTTGTTTCGACTTGTCCCGACTTGTCTCGACTTGTCCCGACTTGTCCTGACTTGTCCCGACTTGTATCAACTTGTCCTGACTTGTCACGACTTGTGCTGACTTGTCCCGACTTGTCCCAACTTGTCCCGACTTGTCCAGACTTGTCCTGACTTGTCCCGACTTGTCCAGACTTGTCCCGACTTGTCCCGACTCGTCTCGACTTGTTCTGACTTGTCACGTCTTGTCCCGACTTGTCCCGACTTGTCCAGACTTGTCCCGACTTGTCCCGACTTGTTCTGACTTGTTCTGACTTGTCACGTCTTGTCCCGACTTGTCTCGACTTGTCCCGACTTGTCCCGACTTGTCCCGACTTGTCCAGACTTGTCCCGACTTGTCCTGACTTGTCCCGACTCGTCTAGACTTTTTCTGACTTGTCACGTCTTGTCCCGACTTGTCCCGACTTGTCCAGACTTGTCCCGACTTGTACCGACTTGTCCCGACTTGTCCCGACTCGTCTCTACTTGTTCTGACTTGTCACGTCTTGTTCCGACTTGTCCCGACTTGTCCAGACTTGTCCCGACTTGTCCCGACTTGTTCTGACTTGTTCTAACTTGTAACGTCATGTCTCGACTTGTCCTGACTTGTTTCGACTTGGCCCGACTTGTCCCGACTTGTCCCGACTTGTCCCGACTTGTCCCCACTTGTTCCGACTTGTCCCGAATTGTCCCGACTTGTCCTGACCTGTCCCGACTTTTACCGACTTGTCCCATTTTGTCCCGACTTGTCCTGACTCGTCCCGACCTGTCTCGACTTTTCCCGACTTGTCCCGACTTGTCCTAACTTGCCCCGACTTGTCCATACTTGTCCCGACTTGTTCCGACTTGTCAATTTCAGTTCGAACAAAAATTGATTGTCACACTTGTTTTGGTTCATAAATCTGGTTGGATTGACGAAAAATCGTAAAGCTTATTTTCTCAAAACTGTTTAAATTTTGGCTAAAATTAAAATTCAAATTTTTTGTTTTCAAAATTTTTGTAGCTTTCACTTTTTCAAAATATCCCGGCTAGGCTCGATTTGTCTCGGCTTTTACCGACTTGTCTCGACTTGTCCCGACTTGTCCCGACTTGTCCCGACTTGTCCCGACTTGTACCGACTTGTCTTGACTAGAACCAACTTGGCCCGACTTGTTCTGACATGTCACGTCTTGTCCCGACTTGTCCCAACTTGCTCCGAGTTGTCCAAACATGTCCCGACTTGTACCGACTTGTCCCGACTTGTACTGACTTGTCCCGACTTGTCCAGGATTGTCAAAACTTGTCCCGAATTGTACTGACTCGTCCCGACTTGTACCGACTTGTCCCGACTTGTCCCGGATTGTCCAAACTAGTCCCGACTTGTACCGACTTGTCCCGACTTGTCCCGACTTGTCCCGACTTGTCCCGGATTGTTTTAACTTGTCCCGACTTGTACCGACTTGTCCCGACTTGTCCCCACATGTACCGACTTGTTCCGACTTGTCCCGGATTGTCGAAACTTGTCCCGACTTGTACCGACTTGTCCTGACTTGTCCTGACTTGTTTCGACTTTTCCCGACTCAACTCGACTTGTCCCGACTTGTCCTGACTTGTCCTGACTTGTCCCGACTTGTCCTGACTTATTCCGACTTGTCCCGACTTGTTCTTATTGTCACGTCTTGTCCCGACTTGTCCTGACTTGTACCGACTCGTCCTGACTTATCACGATTTTTCCCGACTTTTCCCGACTTGTTTCGACTTGTCCCGACTTGTCGTCCCGGATTGTCCAAACTTATACCGACATGTCCCGATTTGTACCGACTTGTCCCGACTTGCCCCGAATTGTCCAAACTTGTCCCGACTTGTACCGACTTGTCCCGACTTTTACCGACTTGTCCCGACTTGTCCAGGATTGTCCTAACTTGTCCCGACTTGTCCCGACTTGTCCCGACTTGTCCCGACTTGTTCCGACTTGTCCTGACTTGTTCCGACTTGTACCAACTTGTCCCGACTTGTACCGACCTGTCACGACTTGTACCAACTTGTCCCAACTTGTCCCGACTTGTCCCCACTTGTTCCGACTTGTCCCGAATTGTCCCGACTTGTCCTGACCTGTCCCGACTTTCACCGACTTGTCCCATTTTGTCCCGACTTGTCCTGACTCGTCCCGACCTGTCTCGACTTTTCCCGACTTGTCCCGACTTGTCTTAACTTGCCCCGACTTGTCCATACTTGTCCCGACTTGTTCCGACTTGTCAATTTCAGTTCGAACAAAAATTGATTGTCACACTTGTTTTGGTTCATAAATCTGGTTGGATTGACGAAAAATCGTAAAGCTTATTTTCTCAAAACTGTTTAAATTTTGGCTAAAATTAAAATTCAAATTTTTTGTTTTCAAAATTTTTGTAGCTTTCACTTTTTCAAAATATCCCGGCTAGGCTCGATTTGTCTCGGCTTTTCCCGACTTGTCTCGACTTGTCCCGACTTGTCCCGACTTGTCCCGACTTGTCCCGACTTGTACCGACTTGTCTTGACTAGAACCAACTTGACCCGACTTGTTCTGACATGTCACGTCTTGTCCCGACTTGTCCCAACTTGCTCCGAGTTGTCCAAACTTGTCCCGACTTGTACCGACTTGTCCCGACTTGTACTGACTTGTCCCGACTTGTCCAGGATTGTCCAAACTTGTCCCGAATTGTACTGACTCGTCCCGACTTGTACCGACTTGTCCCGACTTGTCCCGGATTGTCCAAACTAGTCCCGACTTGTACCGACTTGTCCCGACTTGTCCCGACTTGTCCCGACTTGTCCCGGATTGTTTTAACTTGTCCCGACTTGTACCGACTTGTCCCGACTTGTCCCCACATGTACCGACTTGTTCCGACTTGTCACGGATTGTCGAAACTTGTCCCGACTTGTACCGACTTGTCCTGACTTGTCCTGACTTGTTTCGACTTTTCCCGACTCAACTCGACTTGTCCCGACTTGTCCTGACTTGTCCTGACTTGTCCCGACTTGTCCTGACTTATTCCGACTTGTCCCGACTTGTTCTTACTTGTCACGTCTTGTCCCGACTTGTCCTGACTTGTACCGACTCGTCCTGACTTATCACGATTTTTCCCGACTTTTCCCGACTTGTTTCGACTTGTCCCGACTTGTCGTCCCGGATTGTCCAAACTTATACCGACATGTCCCGATTTGTACCGACTTGTCCCGACTTGCCCCGAATTGTCCAAACTTGTCCCGACTTGTACCGACTTGTCCCGACTTTTACCGACTTGTCCCGACTTGTCCAGGATTGTCCTAACTTGTCCCGACTTGTCCCGACTTGTCCCGACTTGTCCCGACTTGTTCCGACTTGTCCTGACTTGTTCCGACTTGTACCAACTTGTCCCGACTTGTACCGACCTGTCACGACTTGTACCAACTTGTCCCGACTTGTCCCGACTTTTCCTGGATTGTCCAAATTTGTCCCGACTTGTCCCGACTTGTCTTGACTTGTACCGACTTGTACCGACTTGTACCAACTTTTCCCGATTTGTCCCGACTTGTTTCGACTTGTCCCGTCTTGTTTCGACTTGTCCTGTCTTGTCTCTTCTTGTCCCGGATTGTCCAAACATGTACCGACTTGTCCCGACTTATACCGACTTGTCCCGACTTGTTTCGACTTGTCCCGACTTGTCTCGACTTGTCCCAGATTGTCCAAACTTGTCCCGACTTGTACCGACTTGTCCCGACTTGTTCCGACTTGTCCCAACTTGCCCCGGATTGTCCAAACTTGTCCCGACTTGTACCGACTTGTCCCGACTTGTACCGACTTGTACCGACTAGACCCTTACTTGTCCCGAATTGTCCAAACTTCTCCCGACTTGTTCCGACTTGTCCTGACTTGTCCCGACTTGTTTCGACTTGTCCCGACTTGTCTCGACTTGTCCCGACTTGTCCTGACTTGTCCCGACGTGTATCGACTTGTCCCGACTTGTCCCGACTTGTCCCGACTTGTCCAGACTTGTCCCGAGTTGTCCCGACTTGTTCTGACTTGTTCTAACTTGTAACGTCATGTCTCGACTTGTCCTGACTTGTCACGACTTGTACCGACTTGTCCCGACTTGTCCCAACTTGTCCCGACTTGTCCAGACTTGTCCTGACTGGTCCCGACTTGTCCAGACTTGTCCTGACTTGTCCTGACTTGTCCCGACATGTATCGACTTGTCCTGACTTGTCACGAATTGTACCGACTTGTCCCGAATTGTCCCAACTTGTCCCGACTTGTCCAGACTTGTCCTGACTTGTCCCGACTTGTCCAGACTTGTCCAGACTTGTCCCGGATTGTCCAAACTTGTCCCGACTTGTTCCGACTTGTCCTGACTTGTCCCGACTTGTTTCGACTTGTCTCGACTTGTCTCGACTTGTCCCGACTTGTCCTGACTTGTCCCGACTTGTATCGACTTGTCGTGACTTGTCCTGACTTGTACCGACTTGTCCCGACTTGTACTGACTTTTCCCGACTTGTCCCGGATTGTCCAAACTTGTCCCGACTTGTTCCGACTTGTCCTGACTTGTCCCGACTTGTTTCGACTTGTCCCGACTTGTCTCGACTTGTCCCGACTTGTCCTGACTTGTCCCGACTTGTATCGACTTGTCCTGACTTGTCACGACTTGTACCGACTTGTCCCGACATGTCCCAACTTGTCCCGACTTGTCCAGACTTGTCCTGACTTGTCCCGACTTGTCCAGACTTATCCAGACTTGTCCCGACTTGTCCCGACTTGTTCTGACTTGTTCTAACTCGTAACGTCATGTCTCGACTTGTCCTGACTTGTTCCGACTTGGCCCGACTTGTACCGACATGTCCCGACTTGTCCCGACTTGTCCCGACTTGTCCCGACTTGTCCCGACTTGTCCCGACTTGTCCAGACTTGTCCCGACTTGTCCTGACTTGTCCCGACTTGTCTCGACTCGTCTCGACTTGTTCTGACTTGTCACGTCTTGTCCCGACTTGTCCCGACTTGTCCAGACTTGTCCCGACTTGTACCGACTTGTCCCGACTTGTCCCGACTTGTCCAGACTTGTCCCGACTTGTCCTGACTTGTCCCGACTTGTCCCGACTCGTCTCGACTTGTTCTGACTTGTCACGTCTTGTTCCGACTTGTCCTGATTTGTCCAGACTTGTCCCGACTTGTCCCGACTTGTTCTGACTTGTTGTAACTTGTAACGTCATGTCTCGACTTGTCCTGACTTGTTCCGACTTGGCCCGACTTGTCCCGACTTGTCCCCACTTGTTCCGACTTGTCCCGAATTGTCCCGACTTGTCCTGACCTGTCCCGACTTTTACCGACTTGTCATATTTTGTCCCGACTTGTCCCGACTTGTCCCGACTTGTCCCGACTTGTCTCGACTTGTCCCGACTTGTCCTGACTTGTCCCGACTTGTCCCGACTTGTACCGACTTGTCTTGACTAGAACCAACTTGACCCGACTTGTTCTGACATGTCACGTCTTGTCCCGACTTGTCCCGACTTGCTCCGAATTTTCCAAACTTGTCCCGACTTGTACCGACTTGTCCCGACTTGTACTGACTTGTCCCGACTTGTCCAGGATTGTCCAAACTTGTCCCGAATTGTACTGACTTGTCCCGACTTGTACCGACTTGTCCCGACTTGTCCCAGATTGTCCAAACCAGTCCCGACTTGTACCGACTTGTCCCGACTTGTCCCGACTTGTCCCGACTTGTCACGGATTGTTCCAACTTGTCCCGACTTGTACCGACTTGTCCCCACTTGTACCGACTTGTCCTGACTTGTTTCGACTTGTCCCGACTCAACTCGACTTGTCCCGAATTGTCCTGACTTGTCCTGACTTGTCCCGACTTGTCTTGACTTGTCCCGATATGTCCCGACTTGTCCCGACTTGTCCCGACTTGTCCTGACTTATCCCGACTTCTCCCGACTTGTTCTTACTTGTCTCGACTTGTCCCGACTTGTCCTGACTTGTCCCGACTTGTATCGACTTGTCGTGACTTGTCCTGACTTGTACCGACTTGTCCCGACTTGTCCCGACTTGTACTCACTTTTCCCGACTTGTCCCGGATTGTCCAAACTTGTCCCGACTTGTTCCGACTTGTCCTGACTTGTCCCGACTTGTTTCGACTTGTCCCGACTTGTCTCGACTTGTCCCGACTTGTCCTGACTTGTCCCGACTTGTATCGACTTGTCCTGACTTGTCACGACTCGTACCGACTTGTCCCGACTTGTCCCAACTTGTCCCGACTTGTCCAGACTTGTCCTGACTTGTCCCGACTTGTCCAGACTTATCCAGACTTGTCCCAAATTGTCCCGACTTGTTCTGACTTGTTCTAACTCGTAACGTCATGTCCCGACTTGTCCTGACCTGTCCCGACTTTTACCGACTTGTCCCATTTTGTCCCGACTTGTCCTGACTCGTCCCGACCTGTCTCGACTTTTCCCGACTCGTCCCGACTTGTCCTAACTTGCCCCGACTTGTCCATTCTTGTCCCGACTTGTTCCGACTTGTCAATTTCAGTTCGAACAAATATTGATTGTTACACTTGTTTTGGTTCATAAATCTGGTTGGATTGACGAAAAATCGTAAAGCTTATTTTCTCAAAACTGTTTAAATTTTGGCTAAAATTAAAATTCAAATTTTTTGTTTTCAAAATTTTTGTAGCTTTCACTTTTTCAAAATAACCCGGCTAGTCTCGATTTGTCTCGGCTTTTCCCGACTTGTCTCGACTTGTCCCGACTTGTCCCGACTTGTCCCGACTTGTACCGACTTGTCTTGACTAGAACCAACTTGACCCGACTTGTTCTGACATGTCACGTCTTGTCTCGACTTGTTCCAACTTGCTCCGAATTGTCCAAACTTGTCCCGACTTGTACCGACTTGTACTGACTTGTCCCGACTTGTCCAGGATTGTCCAAACTTGTCCCGAATTGCACTGACTCGTCCCGACTTGTACCGACTTGTCCCGACTTGTCCCGGATTGTCCAAACTAGTCCCGACTTGTACCGACTTGTCCCGACTTGTCCCGACTTGTCCCGGATTGTTTTAACTTGTCCCGACTTGTACCGACTTGTCCCGACTTGTCCCCACATGTACCGACTTGTTCCGACTTGTCCCGGATTGTCGAAACTTGTCCCGACTTGTACCGACTTGTCCTGACTTGTCCTGACTTGTTTCGACTTTTCCCGACTCAACTCGACTTGTCCCGACTTGTCCTGACTTGTCCTGACTTGTCCCGACTTGTCCTGACTTATCCCGACTTGTCCCGACTTGTTCTTACTTGTCACGTCTTGTCCCGACTTGTCCTGACTTGTCCCAACTTGTCCCGACTTGTACCGACTTGTCATGACTAGAACCAACTTGACCCGACTTGTTCTGACATGTCACGTCTTGTCCCGACTTGTCCATACTTGTCCCAACTTTTTCCGACTTGTCAATTTCAGTTCGAACAAAAATTGGTCACACTTGTTTTGGTTCATAATTATGGTTGGATTGACAAAAAATCTGTAAGCTTATTTCTCAAAACTGTTTAAATTTTGGATGAAATATTAAAAAAAAAAATTCAAATTTTTTGTTTATAAAATTTTTGAAGCTTTAATTTTTTTCAAAATATCTCGGCTGGTCCCGATTTGTCCCAACTTGTCCCGACTTGTCCTGACTGGTCCCGACTTGACCGGGCTTGTCCTGGCTTGTTTCGACTTGTCCCGAATTGTCCCGACTTGTTCCGACTTGTCCCGACTTGTCTCGGATTGTCCACACTTGTCCCGACTTGTACCGACTTGTCCCGACTTGTTTCGACTTGTCCCGACTTGTACGGGCTTGTCCCGGCTTGATTCGACTTGTCCCGACTTGTCCCGACTTGTTTCGACTTGTCCCGACTTGTCCCGGATTGTCCAAACTTGTCCCGACTTGTACCGACTTGTTCCGGATTGTCCAAGCTTGTCCCGACTTGTACCGATTTGTCCTGACTTGTACCGACTTGTCCCGTCATGTCCCGGATTGTCCAAACTTGTCTCGACTTGTCCCGACTTGTCTCGACTTGTCATGACTTGTCCCGACTTGTACCGACTTGTCCCGAGTTGTCCTGGATTGTCCAAACTTGTCTCGACTTGTCTCGACTTGTACCGACTTGTCCCGACTTGTCCCGACTTGTACCGACTTGTCCCGACTTGTCCCGACTTGTACCGACTTGTCCCGACTTGTCCCGGATTGTCCAAACTTGTCCCGACTTGTCCCAACTTTTCCCGACTTGTCCCGACCTGTACCGACTTGTCCCGACTTTTCCCGGTTTGTCCAAATTTGTCCCGACTTGTCCCGACTTGTCCCGACTTGACCCCACTTGTCCCGACTTGTCCCGACTTTTCCCGACTTGTCCCGATTTGTCCCGACTTTTACCGACTTGTACCGACCTGTACAGGAATGTCCAAACTTGTCCCGACTTGTTTCGACTTGTCCTGACTTGTCCTGACTTGTCACGACTTGTTCCGACTTGTCCCGACTTGTCCTAACTGGTCCCGACTTGTCCGGGCTTGTCCCGGCTTGTTTCGACTTGTGCCGACTTGTCCCGACTTGTCCCGACTTGTCCCGGAATGTCCAAATTTGTACCGACTTGTTCCGACTTGTACCGACTCGTCCCGACTTGTCCCGGATTGTCCAAACTTGTCTCGACTTGTCCCGACATGTCCCGGATTGTCCATACTTGTCCCGACTTGTCCCGACTTGTCCCGACTTGTCTCGTCTTGTACCGACTTGTCCCGACTTGTCCCGACTTGTCCCGACTTGTACCGACTTGTTCCGACTGGTCCCGGATTGTCCAAACTCGTCCCGACTTGTATCGACTTGTCCCGACTTGTCTCGACTTGTCCCGGATTGTCCAAACTTGTCCCGACTTGTATCGACTTGTCTCGACTTGTCTCGACTTGTCCCGACTTGTCCCGACTTGTCCCGACTTTTCCCGACTTGTTTCTACTTATTCCAAATTGTCTTGACTTGTTTCGACTTGTCCCGACTTGTCACGACTTGTCCCGACTTGTCCCAACTTGTCCCGACTTGTCCATACTTGTCCCAACTTTTTCCGACTTGTCGATTTCAGTTCGAACAAAAATTGGTCACACTTGTTTTGGTTCATAATTATGGTTGGATTGACAAAAAATCTGTAAGCTTATTTTCTCAAAACTGTTTAAATTTTGGATGAAATATAAAAAAAAAAAATTCAAATTTTTTGTTTATAAAATTTTTGAAGCTTTATTTTTTTTCAAAATATCTCAGCTGGTCCCGATTTGTCCCAACTTGTCCCGACTTGTCCTGACTGGTCCCGACTTGACCGGGCTTGTCCTGGCTTGTTTCGACTTGTCCCGAATTGTCCCGACTTGTTCCGACTTGTCCCGACTTGTCTCGGATTGTCCACACTTGTCCCGACTTGTACCGACTTGTCCCGACTTGTTTCGACTTGTCCCGACTTGTACGGGCTTGTCCCGGCTTGATTCGACTTGTCCCGACTTGTCCCGACTTGTTTCGACTTGTCCCGACTTGTCCCGGATTGTCCAAACTTGTCCCGACTTGTACCGACTTGTTCCGGATTGTCCAAGCTTGTCCCGACTTGTACCGATTTGTCCTGACTTGTACCGACTTGTCCCGTCATGTCCCGGATTGTCCAAACTTGTCTCGACTTGTCCCGACTTGTCTCGGCTTGTCATGACTTGTCCCGACTTGTACCGACTTGTCCCGAGTTGTCCTGGATTGTCCAAACTTGTCTCGACTTGTACCGACTTGTCCCGACTTGTCCCGACTTGTACCGACTTGTCCCGACTTGTACCGACTTGTCCCGACTTGTCCTGGATTGTCCAAACTTGTCCCGACTTGTCCCAACTTTTCACGACTTGTCCCGACCTGTACCGACTTGTCCCGACTTTTCCCGGTTTGTCCAAATTTGTCCCGACTTGTCCCGACTTGTCCCGACTTGACCCCACTTGTCCCGACTTGTCCCGACTTTTCCCGACTTGTCCCGATTTGTCCCGACTTTTACCGACTTGTACCGACCTGTACAGGAATGTCCAAACTTGTCCCGACTTGTTTCGACTTGTCCTGACTTGTCCTGACTTGTCACGACTTGTTCCGACTTGTCCCGACTTGTCCTGACTGGTCCCGACTTGTCCGGGCTTGTCCCGGCTTGTTTCGACTTGTCCCGACTTGTCCCGACTTGTCCCGGAATGTCCAAATTTGTACCGACTTGTTCCGACTTGTACCGACTCGTCCCGACTTGTCCCGGATTGTCCAAACTTGTCTCGACTTGTCCCGACATGTCCCGGATTGTCCATACTTGTCCCGACTTGTCCCGACTTGTCCCGACTTGTCTCGTCTTGTAACGACTTGTCCCGACTTGTCCCGACTTTTCCCGACTTGTACCGACTTGTTCCGACTGGTCCCGGATTGTCCAAACTCGTCCCGACTTGTATCGACTTGTCCCGACTTGTACCGACTTGTCTCGACTTGTCCCGGATTGTCCAAACTTGTCCTGACTTGTATCGACTTGTCTCGACTTGTCCCGACTTGTCCCGACTTGTCCCGACTTGTCCCGACTTGTCCCGACTTGTCCTGACTTGTCCCGACTTGTTTCTACTTATTCCAAATTGTCTTGACTTGTTTCGAACTGTCCCGAATTGTCTCGACTTGTCCCGACTTGTCCTGACTTGTCCCGACTTGTACCGACTTGTCCCGACTTGTCTCGACTTGTCCCCACTTGTCCCGACATGTCCCGACTTGTTCTGACTTGTCCTGGATTGTCCAATTGTGTCCCGACTTGTTCCGACTTGTCCCGAATTGTCCCGACTTGTACCGACTTGTCCCGACTTGTCCCGGATTGTCCAAACTTGTCCCGACTTGTACCGACTTGTACCGACTTGTCCCGACTTGTCCCGACTTGTCCCGAATTTTCCCGACTTGTCCCGACTTGTCCCGACTTGTCCCAACTTGTCCTGACTTGTCACATTTGTTATGGTTCATAATTTATGTTGGATTGACAAAAAATCTGAAAGCTCATTCCCGACCCGACCCGACCCGACCTAATTGCGAATAGAGTCCAAGACGATAAGATGTGCCATAACATTGACTCGATTTGACCTTGTGAAGAGAATTTTTTTTTTTTCAGAAAAAAAAAATTAAATTTCTTGCCGTTATGAAAAATTTTGGATTCGATACCAAAATATTCAGAATTGGACTGACTTCAATATTTTCTTTGTGGAAAAAGAAATTTTCCAAGTTTTTTTTTTCAAAAATTTTTTATTTCAAATTCTGTGTTTATTGAGATACTTTTTTGTTTCTTCCTGAGTGGAAATTGGATTTTGAAAGTTGTTTCAGTTCACAATTTTGATAAAATTTAAAAAAATCTGAAAAAAAAATATTTTTTGAAATTTTTTGATAATTGAATTTTTGCTGAAATATTCGAAACAAATAGAATCTTTTCTTTCAGTTTTTGTATTTTTGATTTTTTTTCACAAACTACTTCTAAGAAGTCCAAATAAAATTCCAAGAAGAAAGTCTAGGTGAAGAAGTCCAGGTGGAAATTCCGTGTAAAATGTCCAAATGAAATCAGGATAAAATGTCTGGGTAAGGAGCCCAGGTGAAAAGTCCAGAATTATTTGAAATTCAAAATGATTCAATCAAAAAATATATCTACAATAATATTATCCTTGACACGACCCAAAAGTCCCGACTTGTTCCGACTTGTCTTGTCCCGAATTTTCCCGACTTGTCGTGACTTGTTCCGTCTTGTCCCGACTTGTCCTGGATTGTCCAAACTTGTCCTGACTTGTCCAGACTTGTCCCGACTTGTCCCGTCTTGTTCTGACTTGTTCTGACTTGTCACGTCATGTCCCGACTTGTCCTGACTTGTTCCGACTTATCCTCACTTGTCCCGAATTGTCCCGACTTTTTCCGACTTGTCCCGATTTGTCCCGACTTACCGACTTGTACCGACTTGTACCGACTTATCCCGACTTGTCCTGACCTGTCCCGACCTGTCCCGTCTTTTTCCGACTTGTCCCGACTTTTCCCGACTTGTCCCGATTTGTCCCGACTTTTACCGACTTGTACCGACTTGTACCGACTTGTCCCGACATGTCCTGACCTGTCCCGACCTGTCCCGTCTTTTCCCGACTTGACCCGACTTGTCCCGACTTGTCCCGACTTGTCCTGACTTGTCCCGACTTGTCCATACTTGTACCGACTTGTCAATTTCAACTCGAACAAAAATTGATTGTCACACTTGTTTTGGTTCATAATTTTGGTTGGATTGACAAAAAATCTGTAAGCATATATTCTCAAAACTGTTTAAATTTTGGCTGAACTAATAAAAAAAAAATCAAATTTTTTGTTTATTAAAATTTTGTAGCTTTAATTTTTTTCAAAATTTCCCGGCTAGTCCCGACTTGTCCCAACTTGTCCCGACTTGTCCCGACTTGTCCGGTCTGGTCCCGACTTGTCCTGACTTGTCCCGAATTGTCCCGACTTATCCCAACTTGTCGTGACTTGTCCTGACTTGTCCCGACTTGTCCCGACTTGTTCCGACTTGTTCCGACTTGTACCGACTTGTCCCGACTTGTCCCGACATGTCCTGACTTGTCTCGACTTGTACCGACTTGTCCCGACTTGTTCCGAATTGTCCAAACTTGTCCCGACATGTACCGACTTGTCCAGACTTGTCCCGACTTGTCCCGACTTGTTCCGACTTGTCCCGACTTGTCCATACTTGTACCGACTTGTCAATTTCAACTCGAACAAAAATTGATTGTCACACTTGTTTTGGTTCATAATTTTGGTTGGATTGACAAAAAATCTGTAAGCATATTTTCTCAAAACTGTTTAAATTTTGGCTGAACTAATAAAAAAAAAATCAAATTTTTTGTTTATTAAAATTTTGTAGCTTTAATTTTTTTCAAAATTTCCCGGCTAGTCCCGACTTGTCCCAACTTGTCCCGACTTGTCCCGACTTGTCCGGTCTGGTCCCGACTTGTCCTGACTTGTCCCGAATTGTCCCGACTTATCCCAACTTGTCGTGACTTGTCCTGACTTGTCCCGACTTGTCCCGACTTGTTCCGACTTGTTCCGACTTGTACCGACTTGTCCCGACTTGTCCCGACATGTCCTGACTTGTCTCGACTTGTACCGACTTGTCCCGACTTGTTCCGAATTGTCCAAACTTGTCCCGACATGTACCGACTTGTCCCGACTTGTTCTGACTTGTCACGTCTTTTCTCGACTTGTCCCGACTTGTCCTGACTTGTCACGACTTGTCTCGACTTGTACCGACTTGTCCCGAATTGTCCAAACTTGTCCCGACTTGTACCGACTTGTCCCGACTTGTCCCGACTTGTACCGACTTGTCCCGACTTGTTCCGAATTGTCCAAACTTGTCCCGACTTGTACCGACTTGTCCCGACTTGTACCGACTTGTCCCGGATTGTCCCGGATTGTCCAAACTTGTCCCGACTTGTCCCAACTTTTCCCGACTTGTCCCGACTTGTACCGCCTTGTCCCGACTTTTCCCGGTTTGTTCAAATTTGTCCCGACTTGTCCCGACTTGTCCCGACTTGTCCCCACTTGTCCCGACTTGTCCCGACTTGTTTCGACTTGTCCTGACTTGTCACGACTTGTTCCGACTTGTCCCGACTTGTCCTGACTGGTCCCGACTTGTCCGGGCTTGTCTTGGCTAGTTTCGACTCGTCCCGACTTGTCCTGACTTGTCCCGACTTGTCCCGACTTGTCCCGACTTGTCCCGACTTGTCCTGACTTGTCCCGACTTGTTTCTACTTATTCCAAATTGTCTTGACTTGTCCCGACTTTTCCCGACTTGTCCCGATTTGTCCCGACTTTTACCGACTTGTACCGACTTGTTCTGGAATGTCCAAACTTGTCTCGACTTGTACCGACTTGTCTCGACTTGTCTCGACTCGTCCCGACTTGTCCCGACTTGTCCCGACTTGTACCGACTTGTCCCGACTTGTACCGACTTGTCCCGACTTGTCCCGACTTGTCCCGACTTGTCCCGACTTGTCCCGACTTGTCCCGACTTGTCCCGACTTGTCCCGACTTGTCCTGACTTGTCCCGACTTGTTTCTACTTATTCCAAATTGTCTTGACTTGTCCCGACTTTTCCCGACTTGTCCCGATTTGTCCCGACTTTTACCGACTTGTACCGACTTGTTCTGGAATGTCCAAACTTGTCTCGACTTGTACCGACTTGTCTCGACTTGTCTCGACTTGTCCCGACTTGTTCCGACTTGTCCCGAATTGTCCCGACTTGTTTCGACTTGTTTCGACTTGCCCTGACTTGTCCTGACTTGTCACGACTTGTTCCGTTTTGTCCCGACTTGTCCCGACTTGTCCCGACTTGTCCCGACTTGTCCCGACTTGTCCTGACTTGTCCCGACTTGTTTCTACTTATTCCAAATTGTCTTGACTTGTCCTGACTTTTCCCGACTTGTCCCGATTTGTCCCGACTTTTACCGACTTGTACCAACTTGTCCCGGATTGTCCAAACTTGTCTCGACTTGTACCGACTTGTCTCGACTTGTCTCGACTTGTCCTGGCTTGTTTCGACTTGTCCCGACTTGTCCCGACTTGTCCCGACTTGTCACATTTGTTATGGTTCATAATTTATGTTGGATTGACAAAAAATCTGAAAGCTCATTCCCGACCCGACCCGACCCGACCTAATTGCGAATAGAGTCCAAGACGATAAGATGTGCCATAACATTGACTCGATTTGACCTTGTGAAGATAATTTTTTTTTTTCAGAAAAAAAAAATTAAATTTCTTGCCGTTATGAAAAATTTTGGATTCGATACCAAAATATTCAGAAATGGACTGACTTCAATATTTTCTTTGTGGAAAAAGAAATTTTCCAAGTTTTTTTTTTCAAAAATTTTTATTTCAAATTCTGTGTTTATTGAGATACTTTTTTGTTTCTTCCTGAATGGAAAATGGATTTTGAAAGTTGTTTCAGTTCACAATTTTGATAAAATTTAAAAAAATCTGAAAAAAAAATATTTTTTGAAATTTTTTGATAATTGAATTTTTGCTGAAATGTTCGAAACAAATAGAATCTTTTCTTTCTGTTTTTGTAATTTTGATTTTTTTTCACAAACTACTTCTAAGAAGTCCAAATAAAATTCCAAGAAGAAAGTCTAGGTGAAGAAGTCCAGGTGGAAATTCCGTGTAAAATGTCCAAATGAAATCAGGATAAAATGTCTGGGTAAGGAGCCCAGGTGAAAAGTCCAGAATTATTTGAAATTCAAAATGATTCAATCAAAAAATATATCTACAATAATATTATCCTTGACACGACCCAAAAGTCCCGACTTGTTCCGACTTGTCTTGTCCCGACTTTTCCCGACTTGTCGTGACTTGTTCCGTCTTGTCCCGACTTGTCCTGGATTGTCCAAACTTGTCCAAACTTGTCCTGACTTGTCCAGACTTGTCCCGACTTGTCCCGACTTGTTCTGACTTGTTCTGACTTGTCACGTCATGTCCCGACTTGTCCTGACTTGTTCTGACTTGTCCTCACTTGTCCCGAATTGTCCCGACTTTTCCCGACTTGTCCCGATTTGTCCCGACTTTTACAGACTTGTACCGACTTGTACCGACTTGTCCCGACTTGTCCTGACCTGTCCCGACCTGTCCCGTCTTTTCCCGAATTGTCCCGACTTGTCCCGACTTGTCCCGACTTGTCCTGACTTGTCCCGACTTGTCCATACTTGTACCGACTTGTCAATTTCAACTCGAACAAAAATTGATTGTCACACTTGTTTTGGTTCATAATTTTGGTTGGATTGACAAAAAATCTGTAAGCATATTTTCTCAAAACTGTTTAAATTTTCGCTGAACTAATAAAAAAAAAATCAAATTTTTTGTTTATTAAAATTTTGTAGCTTTAATTTTTTTCAAAATTTCCCGGCTAGTCCCGACTTGTCCCAACTTGTCCCGACTTGTCCGGTCTGGTCCCGACTTGTCCTGACTTGTCCCGAATTGTCCCGACTTATCCCAACTTGTCGTGACTTGTCCTGACTTGTCCCGACTTGTCCCGACTTGTTCCGACTTGTTCCGACTTGTACCGACTTGTCCCGACTTGTCCCGACGTGTCCTGACTTGTCTCGACTTGTACCGACTTGTCCCGACTTGTTCCGAATTGTCCAAACTTGTCCCGACATGTACCGACTTGTCCAGACTTGTCCTGAATTGTCCCGACTTGTTCCGACTTGTCCCGACTTGTCTTGACTTGTACCGACTTGTCCCGACTTCTTCCGACTTGTTCCGACTTGTACCGACTTGTCCCGACTTGTCCCGACATGTCCTGACTTGTCTCGACTTGTACCGACTTGTCCCGACTTGTTCCGAATTGTCCAAACTTGTCCCGACATGTACCGACTTGTCCAGACTTGTCCTGAATTGTCCCGACTTGTTCCGACTTGTCCCGACTTGTCTTGACTTGTACCGACTTGTCCCAACTTGTCCCGACTTGTCCGGTCTGGTCCCGACTTGTCCTGACTTGTCCCGAATTGTCCCGACTTATCCCAACTTGTCGTGACTTGTCCTGACTTGTCCCGACTTGTCCCGACTTGTTCCGACTTGTTCCGACTTGTACCGACTTGTCCCGACTTGTCCCGACATGTCCTGACTTGTCTCGACTTGTACCGACTTGTCCCGACTTGTTCCGAATTGTCCAAACTTGTCCCGACATGTACCGACTTGTCCAGACTTGTCCTGAATTGTCCCGACTTGTTCCGACTTGTCCCGACTTGTCCTGACTTGTCACGACTTGTCTCGACTTGTACCGACTTGTCCCGACTTGTCCCGAATTGTCCAAACTTGTCCCGACTTCTACCGACTTGTCCCGACTTGTCCCGACTTGTACCGACTTGTCCCGACTTGTTCCGAATTGTCCAAACTTGTCCCGACTTGTACCGACTTGTCCCGACTTGTACCGACTTGTACCGACTTGTCCCGACTTTTCCCGGTTTGTTCAAATTTGTCCCGACTTGTCCCGACTTGTCCTGACTTGTCCCGACTTGTCCCCACTTGTCCCGACTTGTCCCGACTTGTTTCGACTTGTCCTGACTTGTCACGACTTGTTCCGACTTGTCCCGACTTGTCCTGACTGGTCCCGACTTGTCCGGGCTTGTCCTGGCTTGTTTCGACCCGTCCCGACTTGTCCTGACTTGTCCCGACTTGTCCCGACTTGTCCCGACTTGTCCCGACTTGTCCTGACTTGTCCCGACTTGTTTCTACTTATTCCAAATTGTCTTGACTTGTTTCGACTTGTCCCGAATTGTCTCGACTTGTCCCGACTTGTCCTGACTTTTCCCGACTTGTACCGACTTGTCCCGACTTGTCCCCACTTGTCCCGACATGTCCCGACTTGTTCTGACTTGTCCCGGATTGTCCAACTATGTCCCGACTTGTTCCGACTTGTCCCGAATTGTCCCGACTTATCCCAACTTGTCGTGACTTGTTCTGACTTGTCCCGACTTGTCCCGACTTGTTCCGACTTGTTCCGACTTGTACCGACTTGTCCCGACTTGTCCCGACATGTCCTGACTTGTCTCGACTTGTACCGACTTGTATTGACTTGTCCCGAATTGTCCAAACTTGTCCCGACTTGTACCGACTTGTCCAGACTTGTCCTGAATTGTCCCGACTTGTTCCGACTTGTCCCGACTTGTCTTGACTTGTCACGACTTGTCTCGACTTGTCCCGAATTGTCCAAACTTGTCCCGACTTGTACCGACTTGTCCAGACTTGTCCTGAATTGTCCCGACTTGTCCCGACTTGTCTTGACTTGTACCGACTTGTCCCGACTTGTTCTGACTTGTCACGTCTTTTCCCGACTTGTCCCGACTTGTCCTGACTTGTCACGACTTGTCTCGACTTGTACCGACTTGTCCCGACTTGTCCAAACTTGTCCCGACTTGTACCGACTTGTCCCGACTTGTACCGACTTGTCCCGACTTGTTCCGAATTGTCCAAACTTGTCCCGACTTGTACCGAATTGTCCCGACTTGTCCCGACTTGTACCGACTTGTCCCGGATTGTCCAAACTTGTCCCGACTTGTCCCAACTTTTCCCGACTTGTCCCGACTTGTACCGACTTGTCCCGACTTTTCCCGGTTTGTCCAAATTTGTCCCGACTTATCCCGACTTGTTTCGACTTGTCCCCACTTGTCCCGACTTGTCCCAACTTGTCCCGACTTGTCCTGACTGGTCCCGACTTGTCCGGGCTTGTCCCGGCTTGTTTCGACTCGTCCCGACTTGTCCCGACTTGTCCCGACTTGTCCCGACTTGTCCCGACTTGTCCCGACTTGTCCCGACTTGTCCCGACTTGTCCTGACTTGTCCCGACTTGTTTCTACTTTTTCCAAATTGTCTTGACTTGTTTCGACTTGTCCCGAATTGTCTCGACTTTTCCCGACTTGTCCTGACTTGTCCCGACTTGTACCGACTTGTCCCGACTTGTTCCGACTTGTCCCGAATTGACCCGACTTGTCCCCACTTGTCCCGACATGTCCCGACTTGTTCCGACTTGTCCCGAATTGACCCGACTTGTACCGACTTGTCCCGACTTGTCCCGGATTGTCCAAACTTGTCCCGACTTGTACCGACTTGTCCAAACTTGTCCCGACTTGTCCCGACTTGTCCCGACTTGTCCCGACTTGTCCCAACTTGTCCTGACTTGTCACATTTGTTATGGTTCATAATTTATGTTGGATTGACAAAAAATCTGAAAGCTCATTCCCGACCCGACCCGACCCGACCTAATTGCGAATAGAGTCCAAGACGATAATATGAATAATAGTGCCATAACATTGACTCGATTTGACCTTGTGAAGTGAATTTTTTTTTCAGAAAAAAAAAATTAAATTTCTTGCCGTTATGAAAAATTTTGGTGAGATGATTCGATACCAAAATATTCATAAATGGACTAACTTCAATATTTTCTTTGTGGAAAAAGAAATTTTCCAAGATTTTTTTTTTCAAAAACTTTTTATTTCAAATTCTGTGTTTATTGAATTACTTTTTTGTTTCTTCCTGAATGGAAATTGGATTTTGAAAGTTGTTTCAGTTCACAATTTTGATAAAATTAAAAAAAATCTGAAATAAAAATATTTTTTGAAATTTTTTGATTATTGAATTTTTGCTGAAATATTCGAAACAAATATTAAAATCTTTTGTTTTTTTTTGTAATTTTGATTTTTTTTCACAAACTACTTCAAAGAAGTCCAAATAAAATTCCAAGAAGAAAGTCTGGGTGAAGAAGTCCAGGTGGAAATTCCATGTAAAATGTCCAAATGAAATCAGGATAAAATGTCTGGGTAAGGAGCCCAGGTGAAAAGTCCAGAATTATTTGAAATTCAAAATGATTCTATTAAAAAATATATTTACAATAATATTTTCCTCGGCCCGACCCAAAAGTCCCGACTTGTTCCGACTTGTCTTGTCCCGACTTTTCCCGACTTGTCCAGACTTGTCCCGACTTTTACCGACTTGTCCCGACTTGTACCGACTTGTCCCGACTTGTATCGACTTGTCCCGACCTGTCCCGACTTTTCCGGACTTGTCCCGACTTGTCCCGATTTGTACCGACTTGTCCCGACTTGTCCCGACTTGTCCCGACTTGTCCCGACATGTCCTGACTTGTCTCGACTTGTACCGACTTGTCCCGAATTGTCCAAACTTGTCCCGAGTTGTACCGACTTGTCCAGACTTGTCCTGAATTGTCCCGACTTGTTCCGACTTGTCCCGACTTGTCCCGACTTGTCTTGACTTGTCCCGACCTGTCCCGTCTTTTCCGGACTTGTCCCGACTTGTCCCGACTTGTCCCGACTTGTCCCCACCTGTCGCGACTTGTCCCGTCTTTTCCCGACTTGTCCCGATATGTCCCGACTTTTACCGACTTGTACCGACTTGTACCGGAATGTCCAAACTTGTCCAGACTTGTCCCGACTTGTACCGACTTGTCCCGACTTGTCCCGGATTGTCCAAACTTGTCTCGACTTGTCTCGACTTGTCCCGACTTGTTCCGACTTGTCCCGACTTGTTTGAATATGTCCTGTCTTGTCCTGACTTGTCACGACTTGTTCTGACTTGTCCCGACTTGTCCTGACTGGTCCCGACTTGTCCGGGATTGTTCCGGCTTGTTTCGACTTGTCCGGACTTGTCCCGGAATGTCCAAACTTGTCCCGACTTGTCCTGACTTGTACCGTCTTGTCCCGACTTGTCCCGGATTGTCCAAACTTGTCTCGACTTGTCCCGACATGTCCCGGATTGTCCATAACTGTCCCGACTTGTCCCGACTTGTCTCGTCTTGTATCGACTTGTCCCGACTTGTCCCGACCTGTCCCGACTTGTCCCGACTTGTTCCGACTAGCCCCGACTTGTACCGACTTGTCCCGTCTGGTCCCGGATTGTCCAAACTTGTCCCGACTTGTATCGACTTGTCTCGATTTGTCCCGACTTGTCCCGACTTGTCCCGACTTGTCCCGACTTGTCCCGACTTGTCCCGACTTGTCCCGACTTGTCCCGATTTGTCCCGAATTTTACCGACTTGTACCGACTTGTTCTGGAATGTCCAAACTTGTCTCGACTTGTACCGACTTGTCTCGACTTGTCTCGACTCGTCCCGACTTGTCCCGACTTGTCCCGACTTGTACCGACTTGTCCCGACTTGTACCGACTTGTCCCGACTTGTCCCAGATTGTCCAAACTTGTCCCGACTGGTATCGACTTGTCTCGATTTGTCCCGACTTGTCCCGACTTGTCCCGACTTGTCCCGACTTGTCCCGACTTGTCCCGACTTGTCCCGACTTGTCCCGACTTGTCCTGACTTGTCCCGACTTGTTTCTACTTATTCCAAATTGTCTTGACTTGTCCCGACTTTTCCCGACTTGTCCCGATTTGTCCCGACTTTTACCGACTTGTACCGACTTGTTCTGGAATGTCCAAACTTGTCTCGACTTGTACCGACTTGTCTCGACTTGTCTCGACTTGTCCCGACTTGTTCCGACTTGTCCCGAATTGTCCCGACTTGTTTCGACTTGTTTCGACTTGCCCTGACTTGTCCTGACTTGTCACGACTTGTTCCGTTTTGTCCCGACTAGTCCCGACTTGTCCCGACTTGTCCCGACTTGTCCCGACTTGTCCTGACTTGTCCCGACTTGTTTCTACTTATTCCAAATTGTCTTGACTTGTCCCGACTTTTCCCGACTTGTCCCGATTTGTCCCGACTTTTACCGACTTGTACCGACTTGTCCCGGATTGTCCAAACTTGTCTCGACTTGTACCGACTTGTCTCGACTTGTCTCGACTTGTCCTGGCTTGTTTCGACTTGTCCCGACTTGTCCCGACTTGTCCCGACTTGTCACATTTGTTATGGTTCATAATTTATGTTGGATTGACAAAAAATCTGAAAGCTCATTCCCGACCCGACCCGACCCGACCTAATTGCGAATAGAGTCCAAGACGATAAGATGTGCCATAACATTGACTCGATTTGACCTTGTGAAGATATTTTTTTTTTTTCAGAAAAAAAAAATTAAATTTCTTGCCGTTATGAAAAATTTTGGATTCGATACCAAAATATTCAGAAATGGACTGACTTCAATATTTTCTTTGTGGAAAAAGAAATTTTCCAAGTTTTTTTTTTCAAAAATTTTTATTTCAAATTCTGTGTTTATTGAGATACTTTTTTGTTTCTTCCTGAATGGAAAATGGATTTTGAAAGTTGTTTCAGTTCACAATTTTGATAAAATTTAAAAAAATCTGAAAAAAAAATATTTTTTGAAATTTTTTGATAATTGAATTTTTGCTGAAATATTCGAAACAAATAGAATCTTTTCTTTCTGTTTTTGTAATTTTGATTTTTTTTCACAAACTACTTCTAAGAAGTCCAAATAAAATTCCAAGAAGAAAGTCTAGGTGAAGAAGTCCAGGTGGAAATTCCGTGTTAAATGTCCAAATGAAATCAGGATAAAATGTCTGGGTAAGGAGCCCAGGTGAAAAGTCCAGAATTATTTGAAATTCAAAATGATTCAATCAAAAAATATATCTACAATAATATTATCCTTGACACGACCCAAAAGTCCCGACTTGTTCCGACTTGTCTTGTCCCGACTTTTCCCGACTTGTCGTGACTTGTTCCGTCTTGTTGTCTCGTAAAAAGGTGTGGATGGACAGCTTCCGCAAAGTTTCGGATTTCTCCGAAACCATCCTCAGCCGCCCATCGCTCTGCTCCAAGTGACCTGGAGGGCAAGGACGTCGTCACCCAGGGATTTCGGGTGGCAACTTCCGTGTCCCAGCCGACACCTGATTCAAGATCTGCCTTTCTAGCTCTTACTGCTTGTTCAGGCCGTGCATATGGTATCCCTTCTGAGGTACGCTGAACCCGCCCCTGGAGAGATATGGGAATGCGAGCATTCCCAACTCCCTCCGAGAGCCTTCCACCACCCCCTAGTTCCTCCACTAGGGCCTCAGCATCACCCGGTTCCCTTAGGGTATGCACATCTGCTTCTGGCCTTGGCTGTTGTGCGTGAGGCACACCCAATGACCTCGGAGCGCTTCGGCGCATTCCGAGGGGGCGTACCTCACGAGCTTCGCCAGCATGGACTCCTGAGTAGCCCTCCGACCTACAAACAGAAACATTTCTCGTTATTCTAAATTGCTCCAAACGGGCTTCCAAAGGTGGAGTTGTGACAACCCCCGCGGAATCGATTACTAACCCTACCTGAGCCGACGGGGAAGGCTGCCTCCCTCCGTCTAAGCTCGACTCTAAAGTACCTTGGTCCAGCACACTTCTCGGGGACAAGGTAGTTGACATCGTCAACTCACGATTTTCCCCGGTAGTACGTACCTGGGGGACGTCTCCGTCGAGGCGTCGCGACGCTTCGGGGAATAGACGCCTGGCGTCTAAGTCACCCGACGGCGGAGGTGTCCGAGAAAGCCCAGCGCCGGCGAACACGGCTTGGGTATTCTCCTCCGCGAGCATATGAGATCTCAATCTCATATTCGTCATTGCTCTAAAGGACAAACAATTACGGCTGTAATGTATTGTCGGGCTACTTGCGTGTGCAAGTGTGTGGCAAAGGAGAAGTGCACTAAAATCGACCTCGCGTCGACCCAACTCAAGTGTGACGATGAGAAGGGTCACCCTATAGCTAACTAACCTAACACCTAACAAGACCTCGCCGGGAAATGGACGAGGGAGGAAGGATTCACGGTTTAGAAAAACTATCTAAATAAAATTTCCTAACTTCAAAATTTGTGTGAAGCACCAAAGGAAAAATTAAACTTGAAAAATTTTTACTTCAAAAATTTACAACTGGATGTGACAAAAACCAAGACAGAGATTTGGGTAAAAGGATCACGGAGCCTAACCAGACTGTCTCAGGTGGAAAAGCCGAGAACAGCCGCAGGAAATAGGTATGGGAAGGACGCGAAACCCCTAGGTACCACAGGAAATGTGGCTCGCCAACGACAAAGTCGCAGCTAATGATGTCTTGACAGGCCGAGGAATTTAAGCTCGAACGATACAATCTTCGTGGAACTCTACGATCGAGCCGATTGTATCAGGTGAGATCTCGTTTTGGTGCCTGACCCCTTTTCATACGATGGGGATTTTTCGTCAACGTCGCGTACAGGTATTAAGTCGGGAAATAACTTTGATGAAGTTAAATCCCTAAGTGTCCGTTGCAAAAGATCACTTTACACTGATTATTGCTCGAGAGTTAAACTACCTATCAACGTACTTTCGTAGCGCGAATAAAACACCTGTAAACCGTACAAGTGAGTCTAACCCTTTTTAAGATAGAAACAAAACGTTATGAATCTACTGTGAACTGAATTATTATTACCGAGAACCTGACTCTAACTGCTAGCCAAAACGATGAATTGCAGAGACAAAAGGCAAAGCCAAACAAACGTAAGTTATTTAACGGAAACACGAAATTGATTATTACACTGCAATTCGACAAGAAAGAGTGGCTGTCTGCTGCTTCGCTGCTTGCATATTTATGCAATCCTGACTGCTGAATCCGCGACACCCATTGGCCTAGAGGGCCAAAGTGGGCGTCGCCCTTGGCTGAACAAAACCCTAGCTCGCGAAAACGCGCGGGATTTGGGCAAATGACCGTTAAAGTCCCGTTACCTGCGTTTTCTAGGGAGTATTTGACAAAAGTCACTAAATACTCCCCAGATCTAGGGAGATATTGAAAGTCAGAATTTCAGATATCTCGATTCCTAGGGCGGTCCGATATTCGGAGAGCCCCGAGAAAAACCATAAACCAACGTGATTCTTGAACGCCGAAGAAATACACGTATTCCTTCGCCGAGGAATCTATACCCGTTTTCCGATTTGGCCAACCTGATGAGAAATCGAATTGAAATAAAATAATTTGTGAAAACAAATGGAGCCACGGAATCTTTCCACCCAACAAGAGACTAGCGTGTCGAAACCTTGCTCTAAGTGTTCTGTATACCGGGTGCTCGACTGTTTGGGGCCACAAATTAATAAAATTGAAAACTAGTCAGGAATTTCCGGTAAATCGGTAAAACTACGTACAGTGGAGTTCCACTGGGTGGAGATTGGGACTTTACATCATACAGGGTGAGACTAGACTAGTGACCTGAATATAATGCAAAAATCTAATATTATTCGACTGGCTTCTAGGTGAAAATTGAGAGTTATTAAGTGTAAAAATGGCTCACTAAAGGTGACCATACACAAAAAAAATCATCGTAGGAGCGCGGCGAGCCTGCCCTGCGACACCCCCCTACTAAAGAGTTTAACTTGGTCGAAGTTATTTCCAAACGAAACAACCGACAAAGGCTAAATTTACGTTAACTCCCTAATAGTCACCTTCCGCACTCTGATGAACCAAGGCTGGAACCACCAAAGTTACTGGAGCGTCATCCTCCATGTCGGAATCGTTCTCAGTACAGTCTTTACTAACTCTAGGAGCTTCGCTGTAGCTCTGGGCTGGTACGGGATCTTCGTCAGACCCGGTCACCGAAACATACTGACGGGCGGAGTCTGTCGGTGGCCGCTGGATCGGAGCTCTGTCGGAGTCCAGCGCCACAGCTCGGCATCTCCTTCGCCGTCCTGTACTCTTACTAGGAATCTCAGTCCTTACTGAGCCTTCCTGTCTCACATTCTCTCCCGGGTCGACCATCAATGATAATGGAGACCCCCTTACTGGAAGTGCTAACTCTCGGATAGCAGCTTCCACTTCCGAATCTGAATCGTAATCTGGACCTTGGTCTGGAACGACCGCTTGACGGGTAAGAGCGTCTACTTCAGTAGTAGCACGCCCCCCTACTGGCGAGTTTGCGACGGGGAGTTCAGAATCTCTGATCTCCAAAAGGCCAGAGTTCACCACCGGCAACGGACTCCTACGGGATACTCCTCTCTTCCCCGCGCAGTCTGAGTCGCGTTTCCGTCCTTGTGGATTCTTCCTCAACCTTTTCACTGTCCGCCGGACCGCTTTGTCCTTTGGATCGAAACTGACCGTTACTTCCCGTGGATTCGTTGAGTTGGGTGCGTCAGCTCGTACCCGGATTAACGAAGGTGGCTTCGGACCGCCCCCAGTCGTCGGCCTAGGTGTGACTTCCCCTGTCACTTCTTGGTCAGCGTCGTTGGACTCTGGCTGATCCGGACCTGGGCCACCATCGTCGTGGCGGACGCCAGCCGGCAAAGTCCTGCTTACCCAAGAACGAATATCGTCTACGTGCACCAGCCTCTCGGTGCCGTTCCTATCTACGAGGTAACTGTCTCGCCTCATCACCCTCGTGATCGGATGCGGTCCTGACAGTGTACCTCCGAAGTTTCCTTTGACGAAATTCCTAACTAAAACGCGGTCGCCGACCCCGTAGGTCCGTGGCGACGGTAGATCTTTATCAGGGAATAAATTCCTCTGATAAACTGCCTGACGTCTGGCTGCTTTTGCAAGACGTTCTTGCCGATCTTCGGGGCTATTATGTACCGGATCTCGGTACATAGGTAGCCTCCAATCTCCTGGACGACCAGGTGTATATCCTAACAATAACTCCGCTGGAGTCTCCCCTGTTGCTCTATTCTTACGGTTCCGTAAGCAATAGAGACTTGCAGCCAGACCTTCTTCCCAAAGCCCTTCCGAAGTGGTTTCCAGCATCCTTGCTCTTAGACACTTCTTCAGTTCCTGGACCCTTCGCTCGACAGGGTTCGCCTGTTGATGAAAAACAGGTGAAAATTTGACCTCGATGTTCTTCAAATCGTAGTATTTTAGCAGATGATTACTCTGAAACTGCGGGCCGTTGTCAGAAATGACGACTTCTGGACAACCCCAACGAGATAAAATTTCTTCGTCTAGAAAACGAGAAATTACTTTCGACGTGCATGTCTTAGTGGCCTTGGCTTCAACCCACTTTGAAAACATATCGACGGCAATTACCACGAACCTGTTTCCCCTCCTTGAGGCTGCATAGGGCCCCAGGACGTCAACAGCCAGCATCTGCCACGGTCGCTTCGGCACACTAGGCCGTTGCGGTGCCGCTTCCTGATGCCGTACGGCTTTAACGCACTGGCAGACTAGGCAACCTCTCACGTAGGCCCGGACGTAGTCCTCCATGGCCGGCCACCAATAGTGCCGTTTCAAGGCACGTAAGGTTTCCTCTTGACCAGGATGACCAGCGGTCGGGTGTTCATGGTAATAAGCCGACACGTCCTCACGGAGCGCCTCGGGCACATACAATAGCCGTTTACCAGCAGAAGAAACATATACAACCCCTTGGACATCTGAAAACTTGTTGATAAAACGAAGATCGTCCCTGGACATAGGACCCAACTCCTGTATCGTTCTGATACGCGCCCTCAACCTTTGCGTCTCCCTATCTATGGCCTGCCGCCGCACGACCACTTCAGCCGGCGTCTCTACGACGCTCACCACACCTTGGTGTTCAGACAATTGCACCTTCATAGGTGGCAACCCCATACGCTCTACATCAGCATCCAAGTCTTCACTGTGAGACCCCGAGGGATTACGGGACAAGAAATCAGCTAGCTGATTGTCTCGACCTGCGACGTGCTCCACAGTGAAGGAATACTCCTGTAGAAGTAAGGCCCAACGAGTTAACTTCGCTTTTGCGTCCTTGAACTTGGATAACCAAGTCAACGCTTTGCTGTCCGTTCGAAGAGTGAATGGACGGTCTTCGAGATAATGACGGTATCGCTTGATACCCCAAACAATGGCTAAACATTCAGTCTCGTTCACATGATAGTTTAGTTCCGCGCCCTTGAGCTTGGCACTAGCATGTGAAACGATCCTTCTGTCGCCGTGACAATCAACTTGATAAAGGACTGCAGCGATGCCTACCCCAGATGCATCGGTCTGCAGGAAAAACGGGAGAGTCATGTCCGGCCTGGCCAAGACCATAGGACGGCCCACGACTTCCTTGATCCTCTCAAACGCCTCCAATGCTTGAGAGTTCCACTTAAGGTCTCGACCTTTCTTCGACTTGAGCATGTTACTTATCGGAGCCTCCAACTCCGCTAAGTTCGGGATGAACTCCCGTAGCCAACCAACGGTGCCCAAGAATCCTCGGACCTGAGAGACATTCTTGGGTAGCGGGAATTGTTGAACCGCTAACACATGACCTGGCATTGGTTCGTTTGACGTTTCCGTCACCACATGCCCCAAGTACTCCAGCCTACGCTGAGCGAAGTTGCACTTCTTTAAACTGCACCACAGGCCATGTGCTCTGAACCTCTCCAGCACAAGGCGGAGATGGTAGAGGTTCTCCTTTTCATCTTCGCTGTAAACGATTATGTCGTCTAGATATACTTTGACGAATTTATCGACATAACCAACCAACACTTCCGTCATAAGGATTTGGAAACTTCCAGGTGCATTCGTTAGACCAAACGGCATTGAGTTAAACTCATAACAAGCTCCATCAGGCGTAGCAAAAGCTGTATACTTTTTACTAGCCTCATCCATGGGTATCTGCCAAAACCCAGACTTCAGATCCAAAGAAGTGAACACTCTCGCTGTTCCGAGCTCTTTGATAGTCTCGTGAATACCTGGCAATACCGACGACTCGGGTATTGTCAGACTATTCAACTTCCTGTAGTCGACACAAAACCGAGCCGTACCGTCCTTCTTCGTGACGATAACGACCGGACTAATAAAGGCAGAATGGGACCTACTTATGACACCTGCAGCGAGCATCTTATCCACCTCCTCTTGGATAAGAGCCCTCTTCTGATCGGAAACTTTGTACGGACGGAGCTTGAAGGGTAGCTCCTCCTTCAATCGGATTTTATGGCAAGCAGCCCTCGTCACTGGTTGCCTTGGAGATTCGTAAAAGACGTCTCCAAACTCTCGGATAAGACTCCGAAATTCCTTTCTCGAGAACGCCGGTAGCTGTACGTCCGCTACCTGTGGTTCAGGGAACTTTTCTGGTGGAAGATAGACCTCCTCCGCCCAGAAAATAGTTTGCCTAGGCCCCTTTCCAACGTACATGGTGCGACGTGCAAAGTCGACCATAGCCTCGTTTGATGCCAGCCAGGGACACCCGAGCAGAAGATCCTCGACAAGATCATCCACCACTTGCACGACAACTTCGTGAACAACACCATCTATTAACAGTTCGACTATTGTCTCCCCTAGACTGGTGATGCCACGACCGGCGCATGCAAGCTGCAACGGTGTCACTTGCTTCCTATCCACCCTCCAGGTGACAGGCAACAAACTACGTTTCAGGAGATTTAGCGAACTTCCGCTGTCCACCAAAACCCTAACTCGACGACCCATCAGTTCAGCCTCGATTCGCGGCAGCTGATGCAATCGTCCCTCAACATTGTTGTTCGCTAAGCTAGTATCACAGCGACGATATAGACACAATGGATCCAGCAGATCCACCTCCGACTTCTTCCTAAGCGGGTCGGTCTCAATGAAACTCAGAAGTTCCGACTTGCGATTGACATCAAGTGCTGCAGCACCAACTGCAGTCAACGATGGGACTTGGCGATTGCATCCCTCAGGAACCTCGCCTCCGCCCCGACTAAGACGTGTAACTCTCTCAGATGACATGCCTACCACGCCTCTGGTATCTACCAACGGGGAATGGCGATTCGCACCTGCGATCCCATCTGCTCTGCCCCTCGATACCGTCCTTGAGACTTGGCATGCATCGACCTCGAAACCTGCGTCCTGTGTGGGAGTGAGTGACAGACCACCACCCTCGGTGTCTTCACTACCCCGAAGTGGAACCGAAAAGAGTACGTCACTCTCGACGACTTTTTCGTTCCGAAACCTTGATTCGCAATCTTCCCTTGGATACACCTTTTCATCTCGATTTGTGCCTATACCGGACCTGTGCCCAGTTTGCAGTGCCCTAGCACTCTCTTTGACAACAGGCCCCTCCTGGTCCTTCTGTATACCGATCACTAACTCCGAAACCTTGTGCTGTGGCGGATGGAACGACCCACCAACAACGACCTGGGGTACCTCGATGATTTCACAACTCCATGAACCTGAAGATGATTCATAACCCCTTTCATTCGTTCCAAAACTAGAACCTGAATTCTTTGAAATGACTTTCAACCCTCTACGTTTAACGTCTGCCGACGAGTGAACTTTTTTCCGCCTACCACCAGTGGCGCGATCCACACGCTCATCTACCACACTGAAACAAACGGATTCACAATCTGACCGGTCTGCCCAATGTAGTTTGCCTGATGACGGTGGCGTTTCGGCTGAAACGACTCCAGCTTCAACATCCTGGAACTCCTTCTCCTCCTCCTTGTTGGGAATACATGCCGCATAATTTCTATGACAGTCCAACACTGTCACAGAACCGCAAAACGGTGTTGAAGGAATACCTACTCCGATGGAGCCCCCTGATGGCTCCTGTTGGAGTTTTTTGATTCTTCTTTGCAAACTGCAATTTTGTCTGCGTCCTTAAGTGACGTCTTACGACGCGAGGTTTTACTCGCCTGCACGGTATTAACCGTATGTGCCCTATTGGCCTGATCTAACGGTTTTGTTCCCGCACTCTGACGTTTGGGACCGTTCTTGTTGTCATTTTGCTGAGGGCAATCTTTGTTCCAATGAGCTCCCCCGCAAGTGAAACATCCGCTCGAAGGAGCGTTGTTTCCTCCAGAACGCCTCGATTGATCATAATTCTGGAATTTAATGCCATTGTTGTTAAAGTTATTGGACCTAACATGGTTCGAACCCCTGTTGTCCTGTAGCTGTCCCTGAGGACGTTTAGGTGGCACATCGTCGGCCTGATGAGGACGGTTGGTGTTCGAAACAAGTTTCGGCCCTGACTGTACACTTTGGCTGGTGCTACGAAGTAGCGTCTCGACAGCAACAGCTTTTTGTGTCAGCTCTTCAATAGTTGCAAATCTATGCAATTGCAAATGGACTTTGATATCCGGTCTGATCCGGTTCAATATTAATCGCACAACCCTTCCTTCGTCCATCTCTGGGTAGAGCCTCTGTGAAAGACTCCACTTGTTCAGGATGAAGGAAGTTATTGACTCTCCCTTCGGCTGGTCAGTGCCAAAGAACTCCGCTTCTAAGCTCGAGACCAACAGATCGTTATCGAACCGTTCCTGGAGCCGGTTTGTGAAAAACTGCCAGTTTAGGCGTGAGTTGCGATATGGAGCATACCACTGCTGGGCTGCTCCCTTGAGCCACTGAGCTGCAACGCTCACCCAGACGGTTGGATCAAAGCACCCTAAATAATCCTCAGAGGATTGAATAAATTGTATTGGATCTTCGTGAGGAAGCCCACTGAAACTGGGATGTGGTTTATTGTTAATTAAACCCCCATCAACACCGTTTAGGGTTCCCCGACGTCTATCCTCCAGCAAATCCGCGAGTCGCACGAGCACGTCGTCGACCCCCGTCACTGGTCTTCTGGGATTCTCCTGAATCCGGACTGTGGGCACTGGCCTCCTCGATGGGTAATACCCACTCCTGTGGACATCACCGGGGTTGGAAGCGACGTTTCGAGCAACTCGAGGGACATCCTCAGATTCCCTATAATGCCGATTCCCGGTTGGCAACCGGGTAAACGTGCCATATGGGCGCCAAAGGGTTTCCGGTTCACCCATAACCATTTCATTAACTGGGAGTCTCTCAGGAGAGAGATCCCGAACTCTAATTCTGTTTGCAGGAGGAAGGCTACACCCGCAGATCCCTGAAGACGGTCTGTCTTCAGCAGCCCCACGTTGGGCGCCATGTCTCGTAAAAAGGTGTGGATGGACAGCTTCCGCAAAGTTTCGGATTTCTCCGAAACCATCCTCAGCCGCCCATCGCTCTGCTCCAAGTGACCTGGAGGGCAAGGACGTCGTCACCCAGGGATTTCGGGTGGCAACTTCCGTGTCCCAGCCGACACCTGATTCAAGATCTGCCTTTCTAGCTCTTACTGCTTGTTCAGGCCGTGCATATGGTATCCCTTCTGAGGTACGCTGAACCCGCCCCTGGAGAGATATGGGAATGCGAGCATTCCCAACTCCCTCCGAGAGCCTTCCACCACCCCCTAGTTCCTCCACTAGGGCCTCAGCATCACCCGGTTCCCTTAGGGTATGCACATCTGCTTCTGGCCTTGGCTGTTGTGCGTGAGGCACACCCAATGACCTCGGAGCGCTTCGGCGCATTCCGAGGGGGCGTACCTCACGAGCTTCGCCAGCATGGACTCCTGAGTAGCCCTCCGACCTACAAACAGAAACATTTCTCGTTATTCTAAATTGCTCCAAACGGGCTTCCAAAGGTGGAGTTGTGACAACCCCCGCGGAATCGATTACTAACCCTACCTGAGCCGACGGGGAAGGCTGCCTCCCTCCGTCTAAGCTCGACTCTAAAGTACCTTGGTCCAGCACACTTCTCGGGGACAAGGTAGTTGACATCGTCAACTCACGATTTTCCCCGGTAGTACGTACCTGGGGGACGTCTCCGTCGAGGCGTCGCGACGCTTCGGGGAATAGACGCCTGGCGTCTAAGTCACCCGACGGCGGAGGTGTCCGAGAAAGCCCAGCGCCGGCGAACACGGCTTGGGTATTCTCCTCCGCGAGCATATGAGATCTCAATCTCATATTCGTCATTGCTCTAAAGGACAAACAATTACGGCTGTAATGTATTGTCGGGCTACTTGCGTGTGCCAGTGTGTGGCAAAGGAGAAGTGCACTAAAATCGACCTCGCGTCGACCCAACTCAAGTGTGACGATGAGAAGGGTCACCCTATAGCTAACTAACCTAACACCTAACAAGACCTCGCCGGGAAATGGACGAGGGAGGAAGGATTCACGGTTTAGAAAAACTATCTAAATAAAATTTCCTAACTTCAAAATTTGTGTGAAGCACCAAAGGAAAAATTAAACTTGAAAAATTTTTACTTCAAAAATTTACAACTGGATGTGACAAAAACCAAGACAGAGATTTGGGTAAAAGGATCACGGAGCCTAACCAGACTGTCTCAGGTGGAAAAGCCGAGAACAGCCGCAGGAAATAGGTATGGGAAGGACGCGAAACCCCTAGGTACCACAGGAAATGTGGCTCGCCAACGACAAAGTCGCAGCTAATGATGTCTTGACAGGCCGAGGAATTTAAGCTCGAACGATACAATCTTCGTGGAACTCTACGATCGAGCCGATTGTATCAGGTGAGATCTCGTTTTGGTGCCTGACCCCTTTTCATACGATGGGGATTTTTCGTCAACGTCGCGTACAGGTATTAAGTCGGGAAATAACTTTGATGAAGTTAAATCCCTAAGTGTCCGTTGCAAAAGATCACTTTACACTGATTATTGCTCGAGAGTTAAACTACCTATCAACGTACTTTCGTAGCGCGAATAAAACACCTGTAAACCGTACAAGTGAGTCTAACCCTTTTTAAGATAGAAACAAAACGTTATGAATCTACTGTGAACTGAATTATTATTACCGAGAACCTGACTCTAACTGCTAGCCAAAACGATGAATTGCAGAGACAAAAGGCAAAGCCAAACAAACGTAAGTTATTTAACGGAAACACGAAATTGATTATTACACTGCAATTCGACAAGAAAGAGTGGCTGTCTGCTGCTTCGCTGCTTGCATATTTATGCAATCCTGACTGCTGAATCCGCGACACCCATTGGCCTAGAGGGCCAAAGTGGGCGTCGCCCTTGGCTGAACAAAACCCTAGCTCGCGAAAACGCGCGGGATTTGGGCAAATGACCGTTAAAGTCCCGTTACCTGCGTTTTCTAGGGAGTATTTGACAAAAGTCACTAAATACTCCCCAGATCTAGGGAGATATTGAAAGTCAGAATTTCAGATATCTCGATTCCTAGGGCGGTCCGATATTCGGAGAGCCCCGAGAAAAACCATAAACCAACGTGATTCTTGAACGCCGAAGAAATACACGTATTCCTTCGCCGAGGAATCTATACCCGTTTTCAGATTTGGCCAACCTGATGAGAAATCGAATTGAAATAAAATAATTTGTGAAAACAAATGGAGCCACGGAATCTTTCCACCCAACAAGAGACTAGCGTGTCGAAACCTTGCTCTAAGTGTTCTGTATACCGGGTGCTCGACTGTTTGGGGCCACAAATTAATAAAATTGAAAACTAGTCAGGAATTTCCGGTAAATCGGTAAAACTACGTACAGTGGAGTTCCACTGGGTGGAGATTGGGACTTTACATCATACAGGGTGAGACTAGACTAGTGACCTGAATATAATGCAAAAATCTAATATTATTCGACTGGCTTCTAGGTGAAAATTGAGAGTTATTAAGTGTAAAAATGGCTCACTAAAGGTGACCATACACAAAAAAAATCATCGTAGGAGCGCGGCGAGCCTGCCCTGCGACATTGTCCCGACTTGTCCTGGATTGTCCAAACTTGTCCAAACTTGTCCTGACTTGTCCAGACTTGTCCCGACTTGTCCCGACTTGTTCTGACTTGTCACGTCATGTCCCGACTTGTCCTGACTTGTTCTGACTTGTCCTCACTTGTCCCGAATTGTCCCGACTTTTCCCGACTTGTCCCGATTTGTCCCGACTTTTACAGACTTGTACCGACTTGTACCGACTTGTCCCGACTTGTCCTGACCTGTCCCGACCTGTCCCGTCTTTTCCCGACTTGTCCCGACTTGTCCCGACTTGTCCCGACTTGTCCTGACTTGTCCCGACTTGTCAATACTTGTACCGACTTGTCAATTTCAACTCGAACAAAAATTGATTGTCACACTTGTTTTGGTTCATAATTTTGGTTGGATTGACAAAAAATCTGTAAGCATATTTTCTCAAAACTGTTTAAATTTTCGCTGAACTAATAAAAAAAAAATCAAATTTTTTGTTTATTAAAATTTTGTAGCTTTAATTTTTTTCAAAATTTCCCGGCTAGTCCCGACTTGTCCCAACTTGTCCCGACTTGTCCGGTCTGGTCCCGACTTGTCCTGACTTGTCCCGAATTGTCCCGACTTATCCCAACTTGTCGTGACTTGTCCTGACTTGTCCCGACTTGTCCCGACTTGTTCCGACTTGTTCCGACTTGTACCGACTTGTCCCGACTTGTCCCGACATGTCCTGACTTGTCTCGACTTGTACCGACTTGTCCCGACTTGTTCCGAATTGTCCAAACTTGTCCCGACATGTACCGACTTGTCCAGACTTGTCCTGAATTGTCCCGACTTGTTCCGACTTGTCCCGACTTGTCTTGACTTGTACCGACTTGTCCCGACTTGTTCCGACTTGTTCCGACTTGTACCGACTTGTCCCGACTTGTCCCGACATGTCCTGACTTGTCTCGACTTGTACCGACTTGTCCCGACTTGTTCCGAATTGTCCAAACTTGTCCCGACATGTACCGACTTGTCCAGACTTGTCCTGAATTGTCCCGACTTGTTCCGACTTGTCCCGACTTGTCTTGACTTGTACCGACTTGTCCCAACTTGTCCCGACTTGTCCGGTCTGGTCCCGACTTGTCCTGACTTGTCCCGAATTGTCCCGACTTATCCCAACTTGTCGTGACTTGTCCTGACTTGTCCCGACTTGTCCCGACTTGTTCCGACTTGTTCCGACTTGTTCCGACTTGTACCGACTTGTCCCGACTTGTCCCGACATGTCCTGACTTGTCTCGACTTGTACCGACTTGTCCCGACTTGTTCCGAATTGTCCAAACTTGTCCCGACATGTACCGACTTGTCCAGACTTGTCCTGAATTGTCCCGACTTGTTCCGACTTGTCCCGACTTGTCCTGACTTGTCACGACTTGTCTCGACTTGTACCGACTTGTCCCGACTTGTCCCGAATTGTCCAAACTTGTCCCGACTTCTACCGACTTGTCCCGACTTGTCCCGACTTGTACCGACTTGTCCCGACTTGTTCCGAATTGTCCAAACTTGTCCCGACTTGTACCGACTTGTCCCGACTTGTACCGACTTGTACCGACTTGTCCCGACTTTTCCCGGTTTGTTCAAATTTGTCCCGACTTGTCCCGACTTGTCCCGACTTGTCCCGACTTGTCCCCACTTGTCCCGACTTGTCCCGACTTGTTTCGACTTGTCCTGACTTGTCACGACTTGTTCCGACTTGTCCCGACTTGTCCTGACTGGTCCCGACTTGTCCGGGCTTGTCCTGGCTTGTTTCGACCCGTCCCGACTTGTCCTGACTTGTCCCGACTTGTCCCGACTTGTCCCGACTTGTCCCGACTTGTCCTGACTTGTCCCGACTTGTTTCTACTTATTCCAAATTGTCTTGACTTGTTTCGACTTGTCCCGAATTGTCTCGACTTGTCCCGACTTGTCCTGACTTGTCCCGACTTGTACCGACTTGTCCCGACTTGTCCCCACTTGTCCCGACATGTCCCGACTTGTTCTGACTTGTCCCGGATTGTCCAACTATGTCCCGACTTGTTCCGACTTGTCCCGAATTGTCCCGACTTATCCCAACTTGTCGTGACTTGTTCTGACTTGTCCCGACTTGTCCCGACTTGTTCCGACTTGTTCCGACTTGTACCGACTTGTCCCGACTTTTCCCGACATGTCCTGACTTGTCTCGACTTGTACCGACTTGTCCCGACTTGTCCCGAATTGTCCAAACTTGTCCCGACTTGTACCGACTTGTCCAGACTTGTCCTGAATTGTTCCGACTTGTTCCGACTTGTCCCGACTTGTCTTGACTTGTCACGACTTGTCTCGACTTGTACCGACTTGTCCCGACTTGTCCCGAATTGTCCAAACTTGTCCCGACTTGTACCGACTTGTCCCGACTTGTACCGTCTTGTCCCGACTTGTTCCGAATTGTCCATCTTGTCCCGACTTGTACCGACTTGTACCGACTTGTCCCGACTTGTACCGACTTGTCCCGGATTGTCCAAACTTGTCCCGACTTGTCCCAACTTTTCTCGACTTGTCCCGACTTGTACCGTCTTGTCCCGACTTTTCCCGGTTTGTCCAAATTTGTCCCGACTTGTCCCGACTTGTCCCCACTTGTCCCGACTTGTCCCGACTTGTTTCGACTTGTCCTGACTTGTCACGACTTGTTCCGACTTGTCCCGACTTGTCCTGACTGGTCCCGACTTGTCCGGGCTTGTCCCGGCTTGTTTCGACTCGTCCCGACTTGTCCCGACTTGTCTCGACTTGTCCCGAATTGTCTCGACTTGTCTCGACTTGTCCTGACTTTTCCCGACTTGTACCGACTTGTCCCGACTTGTTCTGACTTGTACCGGATTGTCCAACTATGTCCCGACTTGTTCCGACTTGTCCCGAATTGACCCGACTTGTCCCCACTTGTCCCGACATGTCTCGACTTGTTCTGACTTGTCCCGGATTGTCCAACTATGTCCCGACTTGTTCCGACTTGTCCCGAATTGACCCGACTTGTACCGACTTGTCCCGGATTGTCCAAACTTGTCCCGACTTGTACCGACTTGTCCCGACTTGTCCCGACTTGTCCCGAATTGTCCTGACTTGTCCCGACTTGTCCCGACTTGTCCCGACTTGTCCCAACTTGTCCTGACTTGTCACATTTGTTATGGTTCATAATTTATGTTGGATTGACAAAAAATCTGAAAGCTCATTCCCGACCCGACCCGACCCGACCTAATTGCGAATAGAGTCCAAGACGATAAGATGAATATTAGTGCCATAACATTGACTCGATTTGACCTTGTGAAGTGAATTTTTTTTCAGAAAAAAAAAATTGAATATCTTGCCGTTATGAAAAATTTTGGTGAGATGATTCGATACCAAAATATTCATAAATGGACTAACTTCAATATTTTCTTTGCGAAAAAAGGATTTTTCCAAGATTTTTTTTGCCCCGACTTGTCCCGACTTGTCCCGACTTGTTTCTACTTATTCCAAATTGTCTTGACTTGTCCCGACTTTTCCCGACTTGTCCCGATTTGTCCCGACTTTTACCGACTTGTACTGACTTGTCCCGGATTCTCCAAACTTGTCTCGACTTGTACCGACTTGTCTCGACTTGTCCTGACTTGTCCTGACTTGTCCCGACTTGTTTCTACTTATTCCAAATTGTCTTGACTTGTCCCGACTTTTCCCGACTTGTCCCGATTTGTCCCGACTTTTACCGACTTGTACTGACTTGTCCCGGATTGTCCAAACTTGTCTCGACTTGTACCGACTTGTCTCGACTTGTCTCGACTTGTCCCGACTTGTTCCGACTTGTCCCGAATTGTCCCGAATTGTTTCGACTTGTTTCGACTTGCCCTGACTTGTCCTGACTTGTCACGACTTGTTCCGTTTTGTCCCGACTTGTCCTGACTGGTCCCGACTTGTCCGGGCTTGTCCTGGCTTGTTTCGACTTGTCCCGACTTGTCCCGACTTGTCCCGACTTGTCCCGGAATGTCTAAATTTGTACCGACTTGTCCCGACTTGTACCGACTTGTCCCGACTTGTCCCGGATTGTCCAAACTTGTCTCGACCAGTCCCGACATGTCCCGGATTGTCCATACTTGTTCCGACTTGTTCCGACTTGTACCGACTTGTCCCGACTGGTCCCGGATTGTCCAAACTTGTTCCGACTTGTATCGACTTGTCCCGACTTGTCCCGACTTGTCCCGACTTGTCCCGACTTGTCCCGACTTGTACCGACTTGTCCCGACTTGTTTCGGATTGTCCAAAATTGACCCGACTTGTATCGACTTGTCTCGACTTATCCCGACTTGTCCCGACTTGTCCCGACTCGTCCCGACTTGTCCCGACTTGTCCCGACTTGTCCCGACTTGTCCTGACTTGTCCCGACTTGTTTCTACTTATTCCAAATTGTATTGACTTGTTTCGACTTGTCCCGACTTGTCTCGACTTGTCCCGACTTGTCCTGACTTGTCCCCACTTGTCCCGACTTGACCCGACTTGTTCCGACTTGTAACGAATTGTCCCGACTTGTACCGACTTGTCCCGGATTGTCCAAACTTGTCCCGACTTGTACCGACTTGTCCCGACTTGTCCCGAATTGTCCCGACTTGTCCCGACTTGTCCCGACTTTTCCCAACTTGTCCTGACTTGTCACATTTGTTATGGTTCATAATTTATGTTGGACTGACAAATAATCTGAAAGCTCATTCCCGACCCGACCCGACCTAATTGCGAATAGAGTCCAAGACGATAAGATGAATATTAGTGCCATAACATTGACTCGATTTGACCTTGTGAAGTGAATTTTTTTTTTTAGAAAAAAAAAATTAAATTTTTCGCCGTTATGAAAAATTTTGGAGAGATGATTTGATACCAAAATATTCAGAAATGGACTGACTTCAATATTTTCTTTGTGGAAAAGAAATTTTCCAAGATTTTTTTTTTCAAAAACTTTTTATTTCAAATTCTGTGTTTATTGAATTACTTTTTTGTTTCTTCCTGAATGGAAATTGTATTTTGAAAGTTGTTTCAGTTCACAATTTTGATAAAATTAAAAAAAATCTGAAATAAAAATATTTTTTGAATTTTTTTGATTATTGAATTTTTGCTGAAATATTCGAAACAAATAGAATATTTTCTTTTTTTTTTGTAATTTTGATTTTTTTTCACAAACTACTTCAAAGAAGTCCAAATTAAATTCCAAAAAGAAAGTCTGGGTGAAGAAGTCCAGGTGGAAATTCCGTCTTGTCCCGGCTTGTCCCGAAATATCCAAACTTGTCCTGACTTGTCCTGACTTGTCCTGACTTGTCCCGACTTGTCCCGACTTGTCCCGACTTGTCCCCACTTGTCGCGACTTGTCCCGTCTTTTCCCGACTTGTCCCGACTTTTACCGACTTGTACCGACTTGTACCGGATTGTCCAAACTTGTCTCGACTTGTACCGACTTGTCTCGACTTGTCCCGACTTGTTCCGACTTGTCCCGACTTGTTTCGACTTGTCCTGTCTTGTCCTGACTTGTCACGACTTGTTCTGACTTGTCCCGACTTGTCCTGACTGGTCCCGACTTGTCCGGGATTGTCCTGGCTTGTTTCGACTTGTCCGGACTTGTCCCGGAATGTCCAAACTTGTCCCGACTTGTCCCGACTTGTACCGTCTTGTCCCGACTTGTCCCGGATTGTCCAAACTTGTCTCGACTTGTCCCGACATGTCCCGGATTGTCCATAACTGTCCCGACTTGTCCCGACTTGTCTCGTCTTGTACCGACTTGTCCCGACTTGTCCCGACTTGTCCCGACTTGTTCCGACTTGTCCCGACTTGTACCGAATTGTCCCGACTGGTCCCGGATTGTCCAAACTTGTCCCGACTTGTATCGACTTGTCCCGACTTGTCCCGATTTGTCACGACTCGTACCGACTTGTCCCGACTTGTACCGACTTGTCCCGACTTGTCCCAGATTGTCCAAACTTGTCCCGACTTGTATCGACTTGTCACGACTTGTCCCGACTTGTCCCGACTTGTCCCGACTTGTCCCGACTTGTCCTGACTTGTCCCGACTTGTTTCTACTTATTCCAAATTGTCTTGACTTGTCCCGACTTTTCCCGACTTGTCCCGATTTGTCCCGACTTTTACCTACTTGTACCGACTTGTACTGGAATGTCCAAACTTGTCCCGACTTGTCCCGGATTGTCCAAACTTGTCTCGACTTGTACCGACTTGTCTCGACTTGTCTGGACTTGTCCCGACTTGTTCCGACTTGTGCCGAATTGTCCCGACTTGTTTCGACTTGTTTCGACATGTCCTGACTTGTCATGACTTGTCACGACTTGTTCCGACTTGTCCCGACTTGTACTGACTGGTCCCGACTTGTCCGGGCTTGTCCTGGCTTGTTTCGACTTGTCCCGACTTGTCCCGACTTGTCCCGACTTGTCCCGGAATGTCCAAATTTGTACCGACTTGTCCCGACTTGTACCGACTTGTCCCGACTTGTCCCAGATTGTCCAAACTTGTCTCGACCAGTCCCGACAAGTCCCGGATTGTCCATACTTGTTCCGACTTGTACCGACTTGTCCTGACTGGTCCCGGATTGTCCAAACTTGTCCCGACTTGTATCGACTTGTCCCGACTTGTCCCGACTTGTCCCGACTTGTCCCGACTTGTCCCGACTTGTCTCGACTTGTCCCGACTTGTCCCGACTTGTCCCGACTTGTCCCGACTTGTCCCGACTTGTCCCGGATTGTCCAAAATTTTCCCGACTTGTATCGACTTGTCTCGACTTGTCCCGACTTGTCCCGACTTGTCCCGACTCGTCCAGACTTGTCTCGACTTGTCCCGACTTGTCCTGACTTGTCCCGAATTGTTTCTACTTATTCCAAATTGTCTTGACTTGTCCAGAATTGTCCCGAATAGTCCCGGAATGTCCAAATTTGTACCGACTTGTACCGACTTGTCCCGACTTGTCCCGGATTGTCCAAACTTGTCTCGACCAGTCCCGACATGTCCCGGATTGTCCATACTTGTTCCGACTTGTACCGACTTGTCCTGAATGGTCCCGGATTGTCCAAACTTGTCCCTACTTGTATCGACTTGTCCCGACTTGTCCCGACTTGTCCCGACTTGTCCCGACTTGTCCCGACTTGTCCCGACTTGTCCCGAATTGTCCCGAATTGTCCAAACTTGTCCCGACTTGTACCGACTTGTCGTGACTTGTCCCGACTTGTACCGACTTGTCCCGACTTGTCCCGACTTGTCCCGACTTGTCCCGGAATGTCCAAATTTGTACCGACTTGTCCCGACTTGTACCGTCTTGTCCCGACTTGTCCCGGATTGTCCAAACTTGTCTCGACTTGTCCCGACATGTCCCGGATTGTCCATAACTGTCCCGACTTGTCCCGACTTGTCTCGTCTTGTACCGACTTGTCCCGACTTGTCCCGACTTGTCCCGTCTTGTTCCGACTTGTCCCGACTTGTACCGAATTGTCCCGACTGGTCCCGGATTGTCCAAACTTGTCCCGACTTGTATCGACTTGTCCCGACTTGTCCCGATTTGTCCCGACTCGTACCGACTTGTCCCGACTTGTACCGACTTGTCCCGACTTGTCCCAGATTGTCCAAACTTGTCCCGACTTGTATCGACTTGTCTCGACTTGTCCCGACTTGTCCCGACTTGTCCCGACTTGTCCCGACTTGTCCTGACTTGTCCCGACTTGTTTCTACTTATTCCAAATTGTCTTGACTTGTCCCGACTTTTCCCGACTTGTCCCGATTTGTCCCGACTTTTACCTACTTGTACCGACTTGTACTGGAATGTCCAAATTTGTCCCGGATTGTCCAAACTTGTCTCGACTTGTACCGACTTGTCTCGACTTGTCTCGACTTGTCCCGACTTGTTCCGACTTGTGCCGAATTGTCCCGACTTGTTTCGACTTGTTTCGACTTGTCCTGACTTGTCATGACTTGTCATGACTTGTCACGACTTGTTCCGACTTGTCCCGACTTGTCCTGACTGGTCCCGACTTGTCCGGGCTTGTCCTGGCTTGTTTCGACTTGTCCCGACTTGTCCCGACTTGTCCCGACTTGTCCCGACTTGTCCCGGAATGTCCAAATTTGTACCGACTTGTCCCGACTTGTACCGACTTGTCCCGACTTGTCCCAGATTGTCCAAACTTGTCTCGACCAGTCCCGACATGTCCCGGATTGTCCATACTTGTTCCGACTTGTACCGACTTGTCCTGACTGGTCCCGGATTGTCCAAACTTGTCCCGACTTGTATCGACTTGTCCCGACTTGTCCCGACTTGTCCCGACTTGTCCCGACTTGTCCCGACTTGTCCCGACTTGTCCCGACTTGTCCCGACTTGTCCCGACTTGTCCCGACTTGTCCCGGATTGTCCAAAATTTTCCCGACTTGTATCGACTTGTCTCGACTTGTCCCGACTTGTCCCGACTTGTCCCGACTCGTTCAGACTTGTCCCGACTTGTCCCGACTTGTCCTGACTTGTCCCGACTTGTTTCTACTTATTCCAAATTGTCTTGACTTGTCCAGAATTGTCCCGAATAGTGCCGGAATGTCCAAATTTGTACCGACTTGTACCGACTTGTCCCGACTTGTCCCGGATTGTCCAAACTTGTCTCGACCAGTCCCGACATGTCCCGGATTGTCCATACTTGTTCCGACTTGTCCTGAATGGTCCCGGATTGTCCAAACTTGTCCCGACTTGTATCGACTTGTCCCGACTTGTCCCGACTTGTCCCGACTTGTCCCGACTTGTCCCGACTTGTCCCGAATTGTCCCGAATTGTCTAAACTTGTCCCGACTTGTACCGACTTGTCCCGAATTGTCCAAACTTGTCCCGACTTGTACCGACTTGTCGTGACTTGTCCCGACTTGTACCGACTTGTCCCGACTTGTCCCGACTTGTACTGACTTTTCCCGACTTGTCCTGGATTGTCCAAACTTGTCCCGACTTGTTCCGACTTGTCCTGACTTGTTTCGACTTGTCCCGACTTGTCTCGACTTGTCCCGACTTGTCCTGACTTGTCCCGACTGTATCGACTTGTCCTGACTTGTCACGACTTGTGCCGACTTGTCCCGACTTGTCCCAACTTGTCCCGACTTGTCCCGACTTGTCCAGACTTGTCCTGACTTGTCCTGACTTGTCCCGACTCGTCTCTACTTGTTCTGACTTGTCACGTCTTGTTCCGACTTGTCCCGGATTGTCCAAAATTTTCCCGACTCGTCCAGACTTGTCCCGACTTGTCCCGACTTGTCCTGACTTGTCCCGGATTGTCCAAAATTTTCCCGACTCGTCCAGACTTGTCCCGACTTGTCCCGACTTGTCCTGACTTGTCCCGACTTGTTTCTACTTATTCCAAATTGTCTTGACTTGTCCAGAATTGTCCCGAATAGTCCCGGAATGTCCAAATTTGTACCGACTTGTACCGACTTGTCCCGACTTGTCCCGGATTGTCCAAACTTGTCTCGACCAGTCCCGACATGTATCGGATTGTCCATACTTGTTCCGACTTGTACCGACTTGTCCTGACTGGTCCCGGATTGTCCAAACTTGTCCCGACTTGTATCGACTTGTCCCGACTAGTCCCGACTTGTCCCGACTTGTCCCGACTTGTCCCGACTTGTCCCGACTTGTCCCGACTTGTCCCGAATTGTCCCGAATTGTCCAAACTTGTCCCGACTTGTACCGACTTGTCGTGACTTGTCCCGACTTGTACCGACTTGTCCCGACTTGTCCCGACTTGTCCCGACTTGTCCCGACTTGTCCCGACTTGTCCCGGAATGTCCAAATTTGTACCGACTTGTCCCGACTTGTACCGACTTGTCCCGACTTGTCCCGACTTGTCCCGACTTGTACCGACTTGTCCCGACTTGTTTCGGATTGTCCAAACTTGTTCCGACTTGTATCGACTTGTCCCGACTTGTACCGACTTGTCCCGACTTGTCCCGACTTGTCCCGACTTGTACCGACTTGTCCCGACTTGTTTCGGATTGTCCAAAATTGTCCCGACTTGTATCGACTTGTCTCGACTTATCCCGACTTGTCCCGACTTGTCCCGACTCGTCCCGACTTGTCCCGACTTGTCCCGACTTGTCCTGACTTGTCCCGACTTGTTTCTACTTATTCCAAATTGTATTGACTTGTTTCGACTTGTCCCGACTCGTCTCGACTTGTTCTGACTTGTCACGTCTTGTTCCGACTTGTCCAGACTTGTCCCGACTTGTCCCGACTTGTTCTGACTTGTTCTAACTTGTAACGTCTTGTCTTGACTTGTGTTGACTTGTTCCGACTTGGCCCGACTTGTACCGACTTGTCACGACTTGTCCCGACTTGTCCCGACTTGTTCCGACTTGTCATGACTTGTCCAGACTTGTCCCGACTTGTCCTGACTTGTCCCGACTTGTCCCGACTCGTCTAGACTTTTTCTGACTTGTCACGTCTTGTCCCGACTTGTCCCGACTTGTTCAGACTTGTCCCGACTTGTACCGACTTGTCGTGACTTGTCCCGACTTGTACCGACTTGTCCCGACTGGTACTGACTTTTCCCGACTTGTCCCGGATTGTCCAAACTTGTCCCGACTTGTTCCGAATTGTCCAAACTTGTCCCGACTTGTACCGACTTGTCGTGACTTGTTCCGACTTGTACCGACTTGTCCCGACTTGTCCCGACTTGTACTGACATTTCCCGACTTGTCCCGGATTGTCCAAACTTGTCCCGACTTGTTCCGACTTGTCCTGACTTGTCCCGACTTGTTTCGACTTGTCTTGACTTGTCTCGACTTGTCCCGACTTGTCCTGACTTGTCCCGAATTGTATCGACTTGTCCTGACTTGTCACGACTTGTACCGACTTGTCCAACTTGTCCAAACTTGTCCCGACTTGTCCAGACTTGTCCTGACTTGTCCCGACTTGTCCAGACTTGTCCCGACCTGTCCTGACTTGTCTTGACTTGCCCCGACTCGTCTCGACTTGTTCTGACTTGTCACGTCTTGTCCCGACTTGTTCCGACTTGTCCAGACTTGTCCCGACTTGTCCCGACTTGTTCTGACTTATTCTAACTTGTAACGTCATGTCTCGACTTGTCCTGACTTGTTCCGACTTGGCCCGACTTGTACCGACTTGTCCCGACTTGTCCCGACTTGTTCTGACTTGTTCTAACTTGTAACGTCATCTCTCGACTTGTCCTGACTTGTTCCGACTTGGCCCGACTTGTCCCGACTTGTCCCGACTTGTCCCGACTCGTCCCGACTTGTCCAGACTTGTCCTGACTTGTCCCGACTTGTCCCGACTTGTCCCGACCAGTCCCGACTTTTCCCGACTTGTCCCGACTTGTCCCGACTTGTCCTAACTTGCCCCGACTTGTCCATACTTGTCCCGACTTGTCCCGACTTGTTCTGACTTGTTCTAACTTGTAACGTCATGTCTCGACTTGTCCTGACTTGTTCCGACTTGGCCCGACTTGTACCGACTTGTCCCGACTTGTCCTGACTTGTTCCGACTTGTACCAACTTGTCCCGACTTGTACCGACCTGTCACGACTTGTACCAACTTGTCCCGACTTGTCCCGACTTGTCCCGACTTTTCCTGGATTGTCCAAATTTGTCCCGACTTGTCCCGACTTGTCTTGACTTGTACCGACTTGTACCGACTTGTACCAACTTTTCCCGATTATTCCCGACTTGTTTCGACTTGTCCCGTCTTGTCCCCACTTGTTCTGACTTGTTCTAACTTGTAACGTCATGTCTCGACTTGTCCTGACTTGTTCCGACTTGGCCCGACTTGTACCGACTTGTCCCGACTTGTCCCGACTTGTCCTGACTTGTCCCGACTTGTCCCGACTTGTTCAGACTTGTCCCGACTTGTCCTGACTTGTCCCGACTCGTCTAGACTTTTTCTGACTTGTCACGTCTTATTCCCGACATATCCCGACTTGTCCCGACTTGTCCCGACTTTTCCCGACTTGTCCTAACTTGCCCCGACTTGTCCATACATGTCCCGACTTGTCCCGACTTGTTCTGACTTGTTCTAACTTGTAACGTCATGTCTCGACTTGTCCTGACTTGTTCCGACTTGGCCCGACTTGTACCGACTTGTCCCTACTTGTCCCGACTTGTCCCGACTTGTCCCGACTTGTCCCGACTTGTCCAGACTTGTCCCGACTTGTCCTGACTTGTCCCGACTTGTCCCGACTCGTCTAGACTTTTTCTGACTTGTCACGTCTTGTCCCGACTTGTCCCGACTTGTCCAGACTTGTCCCGACTTGTCCTGACTTGTCCCGACTTGTCCCGACTCGTCTAGACTTTTTCTGACTTGTCACGTCTTGTCCCGACTTGTCCCGACTTGTCCAGGCTTTTCCCGACTTGTACCGACTTGTCGTGACTTGTCCCGACTTGTACTGACTTTTCCCGACTTGTCCCGGAGTGTCCAAACTTGTCCCGACTTGTTCCGACTTGTCCTAACTTGCCCCGACTTGTCCATACTTGTCCCGACTTGTCCCGACTTGTTCTGACTTGTTCTAACTTGTAACGTCATGTCTCGACTTGTCCTGACTTGTTCCGACTTGGCCCGACTTGTACCGACTTGTCCCGACTTGTCCTGACTTGTTCCGACTTGTACCAACTTGTCCCGACTTGTACCGACCTGTCACGACTTGTACCAACTTGTCCCGACTTGTCCCGACTTGTCCCGACTTTTCCTGGATTGTCCAAATTTGTCCCGACTTGTCCCGACTTGTCTTGACTTGTACCGACTTGTACCGACTTGTACCAACTTTTCCCGATTATTCCCGACTTGTTTCGACTTGTCCCGTCTTGTCCCCACTTGTTCTGACTTGTTCTAACTTGTAACGTCATGTCTCGACTTGTCCTGACTTGTTCCGACTTGGCCCGACTTGTACCGACTTGTCCCGACTTGTCCCGACTTGTCCTGACTTGTCCCGACTTGTCCCGACTTGTTCAGACTTGTCCCGACTTGTCCTGACTTGTCCCGACTCGTCTAGACTTTTTCTGACTTGTCACGTCTTATTCCCGACATATCCCGACTTGTCCCGACTTGTCCCGACTTTTCCCGACTTGTCCTAACTTGCCCCGACTTGTCCATACTTGTCCCGACTTGTCCCGACTTGTTCTGACTTGTTCTAACTTGTAACGTCATGTCTCGACTTGTCCTGACTTGTTCCGACTTGGCCCGACTTGTACCGACTTGTCCCTACTTGTCCCGACTTGTCCCGACTTGTCCCGACTTGTCCCGACTTGTCCAGACTTGTCCCGACTTGTCCTGACTTGTCCCGACTTGTCCCGACTCGTATAGACTTTTTCTGACTTGTCACGTCTTGTCCCGACTTGTCCCGACTTGTCCAGACTTGTCCCGACTTGTCCTGACTTGTCCCGACTTGTCCCGACTCGTCTAGACTTTTTCTGACTTGTCACGTCTTGTCCCGACTTGTCCCGACTTGTCCAGGCTTTTCCCGACTTGTACCGACTTGTCGTGACTTGTCCCGACTTGTACTGACTTTTCCCGACTTGTCCCGGATTGTCCAAACTTGTCCCGACTTGTTCCGACTTGTCCTGACTTGTCCCGACTTGTTTCGACTTGTCCCGACTTGTCTCGACTTGTCCCGACTTGTTCTGACTTGTCCCGACTTGTATCGACTTGTCCTGACTTGTCACGACTTGTACCGACTTGTCCCGACTTGTTTCAACTTGTTTCGACTTGTCCCGACTTGTCCCGACTTAAACCGAATTGTCCAAACTTGTCCCGACTTGTACCGACTTGTTGTGACTTGTGTCGACTTGTACCGACTTGTCCCGACTTGTCCCGACTTGTCCCGACTTGTACTGACTTTTCCCGACTTGTCCCGGATTGTCCAAACTTGTCCCGACTTGTTCCGACTTGTCCTGACTTGTCCCGACTTGTTTCGACTTGTCTTGACTTGTCTCGACTTGTCCCGACTTGTCCTGACTTGTCCCGACTTGTATCGACTTGTCCTGACTTGTCACGACTTTTACCGACTTGTCCGATTTGTCCCAACTTGTCCCGACTTGTCCAGACTTGTCCTGACTTGTCCCGACTTGTCCAGACTTGTCCCGACCTGGCCTGACTTGTTCCGACTTGGCCCGACTTGTCTCGACTTGTCCCGACTTGTCCCGACTTGTCCCGACTCGTCCCGACTTGTCCAGACTTGTCCTGACTTGTCCCGACTTGTCCCGACTTGTCCCGACCAGTCCCGACTTTTCCCGACTTGTCCCGACTTGTCCCGACTTGTCCTAACTTGCCCCGACTTGTCCATACTTGTCCCGACTTGTCCCGACTTGTTCTGACTTGTTCTAACTTGTAACGTCATGTCTCGACTTGTCCTGACTTGTTCATAATTCATTTTCCAAGATTTTTTTTTCAAAAATTTTTTATTTTAAATTTTGTTTAATGAGATACTTTTTTGTTTCTTCCTGAATAGAAATTGGATTGTGAAAGTTGTTTCAGTTCACAATTCTGATTAAATTAAAAAAAATCTGAAAAAAAAATATCAATTGAAATTTTTTGATAATTGAATTTTTGCTGAAATATTCGAAACAAATATTAAAATCTTTTGTTTTTTTTTGTAATTTTGATTTTTTTTCACAAACTACTTCAAAGAAGTCCAAATAAAATTCCAAGAAGACAGTCTGGGTGAAGAAGTCTAGGTGGAAATTCCATGTAAAATGTCCAAATGAAATCAGGATAAAATGTCTGGGTAAGGAGCCCAGGTGAAAAGTCCAGAATTATTTGAAATTCAAAATGATTCTATTAAAAAATATATTTACAATAATATTTTCCTCGACCCGACCCAAAAGTCCCGACTTGTTCCGACTTGTCTTGTCCCGACTTTTCCCGACTTGTCGTGACTTGTCCAGACTTGTCCCGACTTTTACCGACTTGTCCCGACTTGTACCGACTTGTCCCGACTTGTATCGACTTGTCCCGACCTGTCCCGACTTTTCCTGACTTGTCCCGACTTGTCCCGATTTGTACCGACTTGTCCCGACTTGTCCCGACTTGTCCCGACATGTCCTGACTTGTCTCGACTTGTACCGACTTGTACCGACTTGTCCCGACTTGTCCCGAATTGTCCAAACTTGTCCCGAGTTGTACCGACTTGTCCAGACTTGTCCTGAATTGTCCCGACTTGTTCCGACTTGTCCCGACTTGTCTTGACTTGTACCGACTTGTCCCAACTTGTCCTGACTTGTCACATCTGTTATGGTTCATAATATATGTTGGATTGACAAATAATCTGAAAGCTCATTCCCGACCCGACCCGACCCGACCTAATTGCGAATAGAGTCCAAGACGATAAAATGAATATTAGTGCCATAACATTGACTCGATTTGACCTTGTGAAGTGAATTTTTTTTTTCAGAAAAAAAAAATTAAATTTCTTGCCGTTATGAAAAATTTTGGAGAGATGATTTGATACCAAAATATTCAGAAATGGACTGACTTCAATATTTTCTTTGTGGAAAAAGAAATTTTCCAAGATTTTTTTTTTTCAAAAACTTTTTATTTCAAATTCTGTGTTTATTGAATTACTTTTTTGTTTCTTCCTGAATGGAAATTGGATTTTGAAAGTTGTTTCAGTTCACAATTTTGATAAAATTAAAAAAAATCTGAAATAAAAATATTTTTTGAAATTTTTTGATTATTGAATTTTTGCTGAAATATTCGAAACAAATATTAAAATCTTTTGTTTTTTTTTGTAATTTTGATTTTTTTTCACAAACTACTTCAAAGAAGTCCAAATAGAATTCCAAAAAGAAAGTCTGGGTGAAGAAGTCCAAGTGGAAATTCCGTCTTGTCCCGGCTTGTCCCGAAATATCCAATCTTGTCCTGACTTGTCCTGACTTGTCCTGACTTGTCCCGACTTGTCCCGTCTTGTCCAGAGTTGTCCCGACTTGTCCCGACTTGTCCAGAGTTGTCCCGACTTGTCCTGACTTGTCCTGACTTGTCACGTCATGTCCCGACTTGTCCTGACTTGTTCCGACTTGTCCCGACTTGTCTCGACTTGTCCCGACTTGTCCCGACTTGTCCCGACTTGTCCCCACTTGTCGCGACTTGTCCCGTCTTTTCCCGACTTGTCCCGACTTTTACCGACTTGTACCGACTTGTACCGGATTGTCCAAACTTGTCTCGACTTGTACCGACTTGTCTCGACTTGTCCCGACTTGTTCCGACTTGTCCCGACTTGTTTCGACTTGTCCTGTCTTGTCCTGACTTGTCACGACTTGTTCTGACTTGTTCCGACTTGTCCTGACTGGTCCCGACTTGTCCGGGATTGTCCCGGCTTGTTTCGACTTGTCCGGACTTGTCCCGGAATGTCCAAACTTGTCCCGACTTGTCCCGACTTGTACCGTCTTGTCCCGACTTGTCCCGGATTGTCCAAACTTGTCTCGATTTGTCCCGACATGTCCCGGATTGTCCATAACTGTCCTGACTTGTCCCGACTTGTCTCGTCTTGTACCGACTTGTCCCGACTTGTCTTGACTTGTCCCGACTTGTTCCGACTTGTCCCGACTTGTACCGAATTGTCCCGACTGGTCCTGGATTGTCCAAACTTGTCCCGACTTGTATCGACTTGTCCCGACTTGTCCCGATTTGTCCCGACTCGTACCGACTTGTCCCGACTTGTACCGACTTGTCCCAGATTGTCCAAACTTGTCCCGACTTGTATCGACTTGTCTCGACTTGTCCCGACTTGTCCCGACTTGTCCCGACTTGTCCCGACTTGTCCTGACTTGTCCCGACTTGTTTCTACTTATTCCAAATTGTCTTGACTTGTCCCGACTTTTCCCGACTTGTCCCGATTTGTCCCGACTTTTACCTACTTGTACCGACTTGTACTGGAATGTCCAAACTTGTCCCGACTTGTCCCGGATTGTCCAAACTTGTCTCGACTTGTACCGACTTGTCTCGACTTGTCTCGACTTGTCCCGACTTGTTCCGACTTGTCCCGAATTGTCCCGACTTGTTTCGACTTGTCCTGACTTGTCACGACTTGTTCCGACTTCTCCCGACTTGTCCTGACTGGTCCCGACTTGTCCGGGCTTGTCCTGGCTTGTTTCGACTTGTCCCGACTTGTCCCGACTTGTCCCGGAATGTCCAAATTTGTACCGACTTGTCCCGACTTGTACCGACTTGTCCCGACTTGTTCCGGATTGTCCAAACTTGTCTCGACCAGTCCCGACATGTCCCGGATTGTCCATACTTGTTCCGACTTGTACCGACTTGTCCTGACTGGTCCCGGATTGTCCAAACTTGTCCCGACTTGTATCGACTTGTCCCGACTTGTCCCGACTTGTCCCGACTTGTCCCGACTTGTCCCGACTTGTCCCGACTTGTCCCGACTTGTCCCGGATTGTCCAAAATTTTCCCGACTTGTATCGACTTGTCTCGACTTGTCCCGACTTGTCCCGACTTGTCCCGACTCGTCCAGACTTGTCCCGACTTGTCCCGACTTGTCCTGACTTGTCCCGACTTGTTTCTACTTATTCCAAATTGTCTTGACTTGTCCAGAATTGTCCCGAATAGTCCCGGAATGTCCAAATTTGTACCGACTTGTCCCGACTTGTACCGACTTGTCCCGACTTGTCCCGGATTGTCCAAACTTGTCTCGACCAGTCCCGACATGTCCTGGATTGTCCATACTTGTTCCGACTTGTACCGACTTGTCCTGACTGGTCCCGGATTGTCCAAACTTGTCCCGACTTGTCCCGACTTGTCCCGACTTGTACCGATTTGTCCCGACTTGTCCCGACTTGTCCCGACTTGTCCCGAATTGTCCAAACTTGTCCCGACTTGTACCGACTTGTCGTGACTTGTCCCGACTTGTACCGACTTGTCCCGACTTGTCCCGACTTGTCCCGACTTGTCCCGGAATGTCCAAATTTGTACCGACTTGTCCCGACTTGTACCGACTTGTCCCGACTTGTCCCGGATTGTCCAAACTTGTCTCGACCAGTCCCGACATGTCCCGGATATTCCATACTTGTTCCGACTTGTACCGACTTGTCCTGACTGGTCTCGGATTGTCCAAACTTGTCCCGACTTGTATCGACTTGTCCCGACTTGTCCCGACTTGTCCCGACCTGTCCCGACTTTTCCCGACTTGTCCCGGATTGTCCAAACTTGTCTCGACATGTTCCGACTTGTCCTGACTTGTCCCGACTTGTTTCGACTTGTCCCGACTTGTCTCGACTTGTCCCGACTTGTCCTGACTTGTCCCGACTTGTATCGACTTGTCCTGACTTGTCACGACTTTTGCCGACTTGTCCCGACTTGTCCCAACTTGTCCCGACTTGTCCCGACTTGTCCAGACTTGTCCTGACTTGTCCTGACTTGTCCCGACTTGTCCCGACTCGTCTCTACTTGTTCTGACTTGTCACGTCTTGTTCCGAATTGTCCCGATTTGTCCAGACTTGTCCCGACTTGTCCCGACTTGTTCTGACTTGTTCTAACTTGTAACGTCATGTCTCGACTTGTCCAGACTTGTCCTGACTTGTCCCGACTTGTCCAGACTTGTCCCGACCTGTCCTGACTTGTCTTGACTTGCCCCGACTCGTCTCGACTTGTTCTGACTTGTCACGTCTTGTCCCGACTTGTTCCGACTTGTCCAGACTTGTCCCGACTTGTCCCGACTTGTTCTGACTTGTTCTAACTTGTAACGTCATGTCTCGACTTGTCCTGACTTGTTCCGACTTGGCCCGACTTGTACCGACTTGTCCCGACTTGTCCCGACTTGTTCTGACTTGTTCTAACTTGTAACGTCATCTCTCGACTTGTCCTGACTTGTTCCGACTTGGCCCGACTTGTCCCGACTTGTCCCAACTTGTCCCGACTCGTCCCGACTTGTCCCGACTTGTCCCGACTCGTCCCGACTTGTCCAGACTTGTCCTGACCAGTCCCGACTTTTCCCGACTTGTCCTGACTTGTCCCGACTTGTCCTAACTTGCCCCGACTTGTCCATACTTGTCCCGACTTGTCCCGACTTGTTCTGACTTGTTCTAACTTGTAACGTCATGTCTCGACTTGTCCTGACTTGTTCCGACTTGGCCCGACTTGTACCGACTTGTCCCGACTTGTCCTGACTTGTTCCGACTTGTACCAACTTGTCCCGACTTGTACCGACCTGTCACGACTTGTACCAACTTGTCCCGACTTGTCCCGACTTGTCCCGACTTTTCCTGGATTGTCCAAATTTGTCCCGACTTGTCCCGACTTGTCTTGACTTGTACCGACTTGTACCGACTTGTACCAACTTTTCCCGATTATTCCCGACTTGTTTCGACTTGTCCCGTCTTGTCCCCACTTGTTCTGACTTGTTCTAACTTGTAACGTCATGTCTCGACTTGTCCTGACTTGTTCCGACTTGGCCCGACTTGTACCGACTTGTCCCGACTTGTCCCGACTTGTCCTGACTTGTCCCGACTTGTCCCGACTTGTTCAGACTTGTCCCGACTTGTCCTGACTTGTCCCGACTCGTCTAGACTTTTTCTGACTTGTCACGTCTTATTCCCGACTTATCCCGACTTGTCCCGACTTGTCCCGACTTTTCCCGACTTGTCCTAACTTGCCCCGACTTGTCCATACTTGTCCCGACTTGTCCCGACTTGTTCTGACTTGTTCTAACTTGTAACGTCATGTCTCGACTTGTCCTGACTTGTTCCGACTTGGCCCGACTTGTACCGACTTGTCCCTACTTGTCCCGACTTGTCCCGACTTGTCCCGACTTGTCCCGACTTGTCCAGACTTGTCCCGACTTGTCCTGACTTGTCCCGACTTGTCCCGACTCGTCTAGACTTTTTCTGACTTGTCACGTCTTGTCCCGACTTGTCCCGACTTGTCCAGACTTGTCCCGACTTGTCCTGACTTGTCCCGACTTGTCCCGACTCGTCTAGACTTTTTCTGACTTGTCACGTCTTGTCCCGACTTGTCCCGACTTGTCCTGACTTGTCCCGACTTGTATCGACTTGTCGTGACTTGTCCTGACTTGTACCGACTTGTCCCGACTTGTACTGACTTTTCCCGACTTGTCCCGGATTGTCCAAACTTGTCCCGACTTGTTCCGACTTGTCCTGACTTGTCCCGACTTGTTTCGACTTGTCCCGACTTGTCTCGACTTGTCCCGACTTGTCCTGACTTGTCCCGACTTGTATCGACTTGTCCTGACTTGTCACGACTTGTACCGACTTGTCCCGACTTGTCCCAACTTGTCCCGACTTGTCCAGACTTGTCCTGACTTGTCCCGACTTGTCCAGACTTATCCAGACTTGTCCCGACTTGTCCCGACTTGTTCTGACTTGTTCTAACTCGTAACGTCATGTCTCGACTTGTCCTGACTTGTTCCGACTTGGCCCGACTTGTACCGACTTGTCCCGACTTGTCCCGACTTGTCCCGACTTGTCCCGACTTGTCCCGACTTGTCCCGACTTGTCCAGACTTGTCCCGACTTGTCCTGACTTGTCCCGACTTGTCTCGACTCGTCTCGACTTGTTCTGACTTGTCACGTCTTGTCCCGACTTGTCCTGACTTATCCCGACTTCTCCCGAGTTGTTCTTACTTGTCTCGACTTGTCCCGACTTGTCCTGACTTGTCCCGACTTGTATCGACTTGTCGTGACTTGTCCTGACTTGTACCGACTTGTCCCGACTTGTCCCGACTTGTACTGACTTTTCCCGACTTGTCCCGGATTGTCCAAACTTGTCCCGACTTGTTCCGACTTGTCCTGACTTGTACCGACTTGTCCCGACTTGTACTGACTTGTCCCGACTTGTCCAGGATTGTCCAAACTTGTCCCCACTTGTTCCGACTTGTCCCGAATTGTCCCGACTTGTCCTGACCTGTCCCGACTTTTACCGACTTGTCATATTTTGTCCCGACTTGTCCCGACTTGTCCCCTGTCCCGACTTTTCCCGACTTGTCCCGACTTGTCCCGACTTGTCCTAACTTGCCATGACTTGTCCATACTTGTCCCGACTTGTTCCGACTTGTCAATTTCAGTTCGAACAAAAATTGACTGTCACACTTGTTTTGGTTCATAATTTTGGTTGGATTGACAAAAAATCGTAAAGCTTATTTTCTCAAAACTGTTTAAATTTTGGCTAAAATAAAAATTCAAATTTTTTGTATTCAAAATTTTTGTAGCTTTCACTTTTTCAAAATATCCCGGCTAGTCTCGATTTGTCTCGGCTTTTCCCGACTTGTCCCGACTTGTCCCGACTTGTCTCGACTTGTCCCGACTTGTCCCGACTTGTCCTGACTTGTCCCGACTTGTCCCGACTTGTACCGACTTGTCTTGACTAGAACCAACTTGACCCGACTTGTTCTGACATGTCACGTCTTGTCCCGACTTGTCCCGACCTGCTCCGAATTTTCCAAACTTGTCCCGACTTGTACCGACTTGTCCCGACTTGTACTGACTTGTCCCGACTTGTCCAGGATTGTCCAAACTTGTCCCGAATTGTACTGACTTGTCCCGACTTGTACCGACTTGTCCCGACTTGTCCCGGATTGTCCAAACCAGTCCCGACTTGTACCGACTTGTCCCGACTTGTCCCGACTTGTCCCGACTTGTCACGGATTGTTCCAACTTGTCCCGACTTGTACCGACTTGTCCCCACTTGTACCGACTTGTCCTGACTTGTTTCGACTTGTCCCGACTCAACTCGACTTGTCCCGAATTGTCCTGACTTGTCCTGACTTGTCCCGACTTGTCTTGACTTGTCCCGATATGTCCCGATATGTCCCGACTTGTCCCGACTTGTCCTGACTTATCCCGACTTCTCCCGACTTGTTCTTACTTGTCTCGACTTGTCCCGACTTGTCCTGACTTGTCCCGACTTGTATCGACTTGTCGTGACTTGTCCTGACTTGTACCGACTTGTCCCGACTTGTCCCGACTTGTACTGACTTTTCCCGGCTTGTCCCGGATTGTCCAAACTTGTCCCGACTTGTTCCGACTTGTCCTGACTTGTCCCGACTTGTTTCGACTTGTCCCGACTTGTCTCGACTTGTCCCGACTTGTCCTGACTTGTCCCGACTTGTATCGACTTGTCCTGACTTGTCACGACTCGTACCGACTTGTCCCGACTTGTCCCAACTTGTCCCGACTTGTCCCGACTTGTACCGACTTGTCTTGACTAGAACCAACTTGACCCGACTTGTTCTGACATGTCACGTCTTGTCCCGACTTGTTCCAACTTGCTCCGAATTGTCCAAACTTGTCCCGACTTGTACCGACTTGTCCCGACTTGTACTGACTTGTCCCGACTTGTCCAGGATTGTCCAAACTTGTCCCGAATTGCACTGACTCGTCCCGACTTGTACCGACTTGTCCCGACTTGTCCCGGATTGTCCAAACTAGTCCCGACTTGTACCGACTTGTCCCGACTTGTCCCGACTTGTCCCGACTTGTCCCGGATTGTTTTAACTTGTCCCGACTTGTACCGACTTGTCCCGACTTGTCCCCACATGTACCGACTTGTTCCGACTTGTCCCGGATTGTCGAAACTTGTCCCGACTTGTACCGACTTGTCCTGACTTGTCCTGACTTGTTTCGACTTTTCCCGACTCAACTCGACTTGTCCCGACTTGTCCTGACTTGTCCTGACTTGTCCCGACTTGTCCTGACTTATCCCGACTTGTCCCGACTTGTTCTTACTTGTCACGTCTTGTCCCGACTTGTCCTGACTTGTACCGACTCGTCCTGACTTATCACGATTTTTCCCGACTTTTCCCGACTTGTTTCGACTTGTCCCGACTTGTCGTCCCGGATTGTCCAAACTTATACCGACATGTCCCGACTTGTACCGACTTGTCCCGACTTGCCCCGAATTGTCCAAACTTGTCCCGACTTGTTCCGACTTGTCCCGACTTTTACCGACTTGTCCCGACTTGTCCAGGATTGTCCTAACTTGTCCCGACTTGTCCCGACTTGTCCCGACTTGTCCCGACATGTTCCGACTTGTCCTGACTTGTTCCGACTTGTACCAACTTGTCCCGACTTGTACCGACCTGTCACGACTTGTACCAACTTGTCCCGACTTGTCCCGACTTGTCCCGACTTTTCCTGGATTGTCCAAATTTGTCCCGACTTGTCCCGACTTGTCTTGACTTGTACCGACTTGTACCGACTTGTACCAACTTTTCCCGATTTGTCCCGACTTGTTTCGACTTGTCCCGTCTTGTTTCGACTTGTCCTGTCTTGTCTCTTCTTGTCCCGGATTGTCCAAACATGTACCGACTTGTCCCGACTTGTCCTGACTTGTCCCGACTTGTCCAGACTTGTCCAGACTTGTCCCGGATTGTCCAAACTTGTCCCGACTTGTTCCGACTTGTCCTGACTTGTCCCGACTTGTTTCGACTTGTCCCGACTTGTCTCGACTTGTCCCGACTTGTCCTGACTTGTCCCGACTTGTATCGACTTGTCGTGACTTGTCCTGACTTGTCCCGACTTGTCCCGACTTGTCCCGACTTGTACTGACTCTTCCCGACTTGTCCCGGATTGTCCAAACTTGTCCCGACTTGTTCCGACTGGTCCTGACTTGTTCCGACTTGTTTCGACTTGTCCCGACTTGTCTCGACTTGTCCCGACTTGTCCTGACTTGTCCCGACTTGTATCGACTTGTCCTGACTTGTCACGACTTGTACCGACTTGTCCCGACTTGTCCCAACTTGTCCCGACTTGTCCAGACTTGTCCTGACTTGTCCCGACTTGTCCAGACTTATCCAGACTTGTCCCGACTTGTCCAGACTTGTCCCGACTTGTCCTGACTTGTTCTAACTCGTAACGTCATGTCTCGACTTGTCCTGACTTGTTCCGACTTGGCCCGACTTGTACCGACTTGTCCCGACTTGTCCCGACTTGTCCCGACTTGTCCTGACTTGTCCCGACTTGTCCAGACTTGTCCCTACTTGTCCTGACTTGTCCCGACTTGTCTCGACTCGTCTCGACTTGTTCTGACTTGTCACGTCTTGTCCCGACTTGTATCGACTTGTCGTGACTTGTCCTGACTTGTACCAACTTGTCCCGACTTGTCCCGACTTGTACTGACTTTTCCCGACTTGTCCCGGATTGTCCAAACTTGTCCCGACTTGTTCCGACTGGTCCTGACTTGTCCCGACTTGTTTCGACTTGTCCCGACTTGTCTCGACTTGTCCCGACTTGTCCTGACTTGTCCCGACTTGTATCGACTTGTCCTGACTTGTCACGACTTGTACCGACTTGTCCCGACTTGTCCCAACTTGTCCCGACTTGTCCAGACTTGTCCTGACTTGTCCCGACTTGTCCAGACTTATCCAGACTTGTCCCGACTTGTCCAGACTTGTCCCGACTTGTCCTGACTTGTTCTAACTCGTAACGTCATGTCTCGACTTGTCCTGACTTGTTCCGACTTGGCCCGACTTGTACCGACTTGTCCCGACTTGTCCCGACTTGTCCTGACTTATCCCGACTTGTCCCGACTTGTTCTTACTTGTCTCGACTTGTCCCGACTTGTCCTGACTTGTCCCGACTTGTATCGACTTGTCGTGACTTGTCCTGACTTGTACCGACTTGTCCCGACTTGTCCCGACTTGTACTGACTTTTCCCGACTTGTCCCGGATTGTCCAAACTTGTCCCGACTTGTTCCGACTTGTCCTGACTTGTCCCGACTTGTTTCGACTTGTCCCGACTTGTCTCGACTTGTCCCGACTTGTCCTGACTTGTCCCGACTTGTATCGACTTGTCCTGACTTGTCACGACTTGTACCGACTTGTCCCGACTTGTCCCAACTTGTCCCGACTTGTCCAGACTTGTCCTGACTTGTCCCGACTTGTCCAGACTCATCCAGACTTGTCCCGACTTGTCCCGACTTGTCCCGACTTGTTCTGACTTTTTCTAACTCGTAACGTCATGTCTCGACTTGTCCTGACTTGTTCCGACTTGGCCCGACTTGTACCGACTTGTCCCGACTTGTCCCGACTTGTCCCGACTTGTCCCGACTTGTCCCGACTTGTCCCGACTTGTCCCGACTTGTCCAGACTTGTCCCGACTTGTCCAGACTTGTCCCGACCTGTCCCGACTTGTTCTGACTTGTTCTAACTTGTAACGTCATGTCTCGACTTGTCCTGACTTGTTCCGACTTGGCCCGACTTGTACCGACTTGTCCCGACTTGTCCCGACTTGTCCCGACTTGTCCCGACTTGTCCAGACTTGTCCCGACTTGTCCTGACTTGTCCCGACTTGTCCCGACTCGTCTAGACTTTTTCTGACTTGTCACGTCTTGTCCCGACTTGTCCCGACTTGTCCAGACTTGTCCCGACTTGTACCGACTTGTCCCGACTTGTCCCGACTTGTCCAGACTTGTCCCGACTTGTCCTGACTTGTCCCGACTTGTCCCGACTCGTCTCGACTTGTTCTGACTTGTCACGTCTTGTTCCGACTTGTCCTGATTTGTCCAGACTTGTCCCGACTTGTCCCGACTTGTTCTGACTTGTTATAACTTGTAACGTCATGTCTCGACTTGTCCTGACTTGTTCCGACTTGGCCCGACTTGTCCCGACTTGTCCCCACTTTTTCCGACTTGTCCCGAATTGTCCCGACTTGTCCTGACCTGTCCCGACTTTTACCGACTTGTCATATTTTGTCCCGACTTGTCCTGACTTGTTCCGACTTGTCCCGACTTGTCTCGACTTGTCCCGACTTGTCCCGACTTGTCCCGACTTGTCCCCACTTGTCGCGACTTGTCCCGTCTTTTCCCGACTTGTCCCGACTTTTACCGACTTGTACCGACTTGTACCGGATTGTCCAAACTTGTCTCGACTTGTACCGACTTGTCTCGACTTGTCCCGACTTGTTCCGACTTGTCCCGACTTGTTTCGACTTGTCCTGTCTTGTCCTGACTTGTCACGACTTGTTCTGACTTGTTCCGACTTGTCCTGACTGGTCCCGACTTGTCCGGGATTGTCCCGGCTTGTTTCGACTTGTCCGGACTTGTCCCGGAATGTCCAAACTTGTCCCGACTTGTCCCGACTTGTACCGTCTTGTCCCGACTTGTCCCGGATTGTCCAAACTTGTCTCGATTTGTCCCGACATGTCCCGGATTGTCCATAACTGTCCTGACTTGTCCCGACTTGTCTCGTCTTGTACCGACTTGTCCCGACTTGTCTTGACTTGTCCCGACTTGTTCCGACTTGTCCCGACTTGTACCGAATTGTCCCGACTGGTCCCGGATTGTCCAAACTTGTCCCGACTTGTATCGACTTGTCCCGACTTGTCCCGATTTGTCCCGACTCGTACCGACTTGTCCCGACTTGTACCGACTTGTCCCAGATTGTCCAAACTTGTCCCGACTTGTATCGACTTGTCTCGACTTGTCCCGACTTGTCCCGACTTGTCCCGACTTGTCCCGACTTGTCCTGACTTGTCCCGACTTGTTTCTACTTATTCCAAATTGTCTTGACTTGTCCCGACTTTTCCCGACTTGTCCCGATTTGTCCCGACTTTTACCTACTTGTACCGACTTGTACTGGAATGTCCAAACTTGTCCCGACTTGTCCCGGATTGTCCAAACTTGTCTCGACTTGTACCGACTTGTCTCGACTTGTCTCGACTTGTCCCGACTTGTTCCGACTTGTCCCGAATTGTCCCGACTTGTTTCGACTTGTCCTGACTTGTCACGACTTGTTCCGACTTCTCCCGACTTGTCCTGACTGGTCCCGACTTGTCCGGGCTTGTCCTGGCTTGTTTCGACTTGTCCCGACTTGTCCCGACTTGTCCCGGAATGTCCAAATTTGTACCGACTTGTCCCGACTTGTACCGACTTGTCCCGACTTGTTCCGGATTGTCCAAACTTGTCTCGACCAGTCCCGACATGTCCCGGATTGTCCATACTTGTTCCGACTTGTACCGACTTGTCCTGACTGGTCCCGGATTGTCCAAACTTGTCCCGACTTGTATCGACTTGTCCCGACTTGTCCCGACTTGTCCCGACTTGTCCCGACTTGTCCCGACTTGTCCCGACTTGTCCCGACTTGTCCCGGATTGTCCAAAATTTTCCCGACTTGTATCGACTTGTCTCGACTTGTCCCGACTTGTCCCGACTTGTCCCGACTCGTCCAGACTTGTCCCGACTTGTCCCGACTTGTCCTGACTTGTCCCGACTTGTTTCTACTTATTCCAAATTGTCTTGACTTGTCCAGAATTGTCCCGAATAGTCCCGGAATGTCCAAATTTGTACCGACTTGTCCCGACTTGTACCGACTTGTCCCGACTTGTCCCGGATTGTCCAAACTTGTCTCGACCAGTCCCGACATGTCCTGGATTGTCCATACTTGTTCCGACTTGTACCGACTTGTCCTGACTGGTCCCGGATTGTCCAAACTTGTCCCGACTTGTCCCGACTTGTCCCGACTTGTACCGATTTGTCCCGACTTGTCCCGACTTGTCCCGACTTGTCCCGAATTGTCCAAACTTGTCCCGACTTGTACCGACTTGTCGTGACTTGTCCCGACTTGTACCGACTTGTCCCGACTTGTCCCGACTTGTCCCGACTTGTCCCGGAATGTCCAAATTTGTACCGACTTGTCCCGACTTGTACCGACTTGTCCCGACTTGTCCCGGATTGTCCAAACTTGTCTCGACCAGTCCCGACATGTCCCGGATATTCCATACTTGTTCCGACTTGTACCGACTTGTCCTGACTGGTCTCGGATTGTCCAAACTTGTCCCGACTTGTATCGACTTGTCCCGACTTGTCCCGACTTGTCCCGACCTGTCCCGACTTTTCCCGACTTGTCCCGGATTGTCCAAACTTGTCTCGACATGTTCCGACTTGTCCTGACTTGTCCCGACTTGTTTCGACTTGTCCCGACTTGTCTCGACTTGTCCCGACTTGTCCTGACTTGTCCCGACTTGTATCGACTTGTCCTGACTTGTCACGACTTTTGCCGACTTGTCCCGACTTGTCCCAACTTGTCCCGACTTGTCCCGACTTGTCCAGACTTGTCCTGACTTGTCCTGACTTGTCCCGACTTGTCCCGACTCGTCTCTACTTGTTCTGACTTGTCACGTCTTGTTCCGACTTGTCCCGATTTGTCCAGACTTGTCCCGACTTGTCCCGACTTGTTCTGACTTGTTCTAACTTGTAACGTCATGTCTCGACTTGTCCAGACTTGTCCTGACTTGTCCCGACTTGTCCAGACTTGTCCCGACCTGTCCTGACTTGTCTTGACTTGCCCCGACTCGTCTCGACTTGTTCTGACTTGTCACGTCTTGTCCCGACTTGTTCCGACTTGTCCAGACTTGTCCCGACTTGTCCCGACTTGTTCTGACTTGTTCTAACTTGTAACGTCATGTCTCGACTTGTCCTGACTTGTTCCGACTTGGCCCGACTTGTACCGACTTGTCCCGACTTGTCCCGACTTGTTCTGACTTGTTCTAACTTGTAACGTCATCTCTCGACTTGTCCTGACTTGTTCCGACTTGGCCCGACTTGTCCCGACTTGTCCCGACTTGTCCCGACTCGTCCCGACTTGTCCCGACTTGTCCCGACTCGTCCCGACTTGTCCAGACTTGTCCTGACCAGTCCCGACTTTTCCCGACTTGTCCTGACTTGTCCCGACTTGTCCTAACTTGCCCCGACTTGTCCATACTTGTCCCGACTTGTCCCGACTTGTTCTGACTTGTTCTAACTTGTAACGTCATGTCTCGACTTGTCCTGACTTGTTCCGACTTGGCCCGACTTGTACCGACTTGTCCCGACTTGTCCTGACTTGTTCCGACTTGTACCAACTTGTCCCGACTTGTACCGACCTGTCACGACTTGTACCAACTTGTCCCGACTTGTCCCGACTTGTCCCGACTTTTCCTGGATTGTCCAAATTTGTCCCGACTTGTCCCGACTTGTCTTGACTTGTACCGACTTGTACCGACTTGTACCAACTTTTCCCGATTATTCCCGACTTGTTTCGACTTGTCCCGTCTTGTCCCCACTTGTTCTGACTTGTTCTAACTTGTAACGTCATGTCTCGACTTGTCCTGACTTGTTCCGACTTGGCCCGACTTGTACCGACTTGTCCCGACTTGTCCCGACTTGTCCTGACTTGTCCCGACTTGTCCCGACTTGTTCAGACTTGTCCCGACTTGTCCTGACTTGTCCCGACTCGTCTAGACTTTTTCTGACTTGTCACGTCTTATTCCCGACTTATCCCGACTTGTCCCGACTTGTCCCGACTTTTCCCGACTTGTCCTAACTTGCCCCGACTTGTCCATACTTGTCCCGACTTGTCCCGACTTGTTCTGACTTGTTCTAACTTGTAACGTCATGTCTCGACTTGTCCTGACTTGTTCCGACTTGGCCCGACTTGTACCGACTTGTCCCTACTTGTCCCGATTTGTCTTGACTTGTCCCGACTTGTCCCGACTTGTCCAGACTTGTCCCGACTTGTCCTGACTTGTCCCGACTTGTCCCGACTCGTCTAGACTTTTTCTGACTTGTCACGTCTTGTCCCGACTTGTCCCGACTTGTCCAGACTTGTCCCGACTTGTCCTGACTTGTCCCGACTTGTCCCGACTCGTCTAGACTTTTTCTGACTTGTCACGTCTTGTCCCGACTTGTCCCGACTTGTCCTGACTTGTCCCGACTTGTATCGACTTGTCGTGACTTGTCCTGACTTGTACCGACTTGTCCCGACTTGTACTGACTTTTCCCGACTTGTCCCGGATTGTCCAAACTTGTCCCGACTTGTTCCGACTTGTCCTGACTTGTCCCGACTTGTTTCGACTTGTCCCGACTTGTCTCGACTTGTCCCGACTTGTCCTGACTTGTCCCGACTTGTATCGACTTGTCCTGACTTGTCACGACTTGTACCGACTTGTCCCGACTTGTCCCAACTTGTCCCGACTTGTCCAGACTTGTCCTGACTTGTCCCGACTTGTCCAGACTTATCCAGACTTGTCCCGACTTGTCCCGACTTGTTCTGACTTGTTCTAACTCGTAACGTCATGTCTCGACTTGTCCTGACTTGTTCCGACTTGGCCCGACTTGTACCGACTTGTCCCGACTTGTCCCGACTTGTCCCGACTTGTCCCGACTTGTCCCGACTTGTCCCGACTTGTCCAGACTTGTCCCGACTTGTCCTGACTTGTCCCGACTTGTCTCGACTCGTCTCGACTTGTTCTGACTTGTCACGTCTTGTCCCGACTTGTCCTGACTTATCCCGACTTCTCCCGACTTGTTCTTACTTGTCTCGACTTGTCCCGACTTGTCCTGACTTGTCCCGACTTGTATCGACTTGTCGTGACTTGTCCTGACTTGTACCGACTTGTCCCGACTTGTCCCGACTTGTACTGACTTTTCCCGACTTGTCCCGGATTGTCCAAACTTGTCCCGACTTGTTCCGACTTGTCCTGACTTGTACCGACTTGTCCCGACTTGTACTGACTTGTCCCGACTTGTCCAGGATTGTCCAAACTTGTCCCCACTTGTTCCGACTTGTCCCGAATTGTCCCGACTTGTCCTGACCTGTCCCGACTTTTACCGACTTGTCATATTTTGTCCCGACTTGTCCCGACTTGTCCCCTGTCCCGACTTTTCCCGACTTGTCCCGACTTGTCCCGACTTGTCCTAACTTGCCATGACTTGTCCATACTTGTCCCGACTTGTTCCGACTTGTCAATTTCAGTTCGAACAAAAATTGACTGTCACACTTGTTTTGGTTCATAATTTTGGTTGGATTGACAAAAAATCGTAAAGCTTATTTTCTCAAAACTGTTTAAATTTTGGCTAAAATAAAAATTCAAATTTTTTGTATTCAAAATTTTTGTAGCTTTCACTTTTTCAAAATATCCCGGCTAGTCTCGATTTGTCTCGGCTTTTCCCGACTTGTCCCGACTTGTCCCGACTTGTCTCGACTTGTCCCGACTTGTCCCGACTTGTCCTGACTTGTCCCGACTTGTCCCGACTTGTACCGACTTGTCTTGACTAGAACCAACTTGACCCGACTTGTTCTGACATGTCACGTCTTGTCCCGACTTGTCCCGACCTGCTCCGAATTTTCCAAACTTGTCCCGACTTGTACCGACTTGTCCCGACTTGTACTGACTTGTCCCGACTTGTCCAGGATTGTCCAAACTTGTCCCGAATTGTACTGACTTGTCCCGACTTGTACCGACTTGTCCCGACTTGTCCCGGATTGTCCAAACCAGTCCCGACTTGTACCGACTTGTCCCTACTTGTCCCGACTTGTCCCGACTTGTCACGGATTGTTCCAACTTGTCCCGACTTGTACCGACTTGTCCCCACTTGTACCGACTTGTCCTGACTTGTTTCGACTTGTCCCGACTCAACTCGACTTGTCCCGAATTGTCCTGACTTGTCCTGACTTGTCCCGACTTGTCTTGACTTGTCCCGATATGTCCCGATATGTCCCGACTTGTCCCGACTTGTCCTGACTTATCCCGACTTCTCCCGACTTGTTCTTACTTGTCTCGACTTGTCCCGACTTGTCCTGACTTGTCCCGACTTGTATCGACTTGTCGTGACTTGTCCTGACTTGTACCGACTTGTCCCGACTTGTCCCGACTTGTACTGACTTTTCCCGACTTGTCCCGGATTGTCCAAACTTGTCCCGACTTGTTCCGACTTGTCCTGACTTGTCCCGACTTGTTTCGACTTGTCCCGACTTGTCTCGACTTGTCCCGACTTGTCCTGACTTGTCCCGACTTGTATCGACTTGTCCTGACTTGTCACGACTCGTACCGACTTGTCCCGACTTGTCCCAACTTGTCCCGACTTGTCCCGACTTGTACCGACTTGTCTTGACTAGAACCAACTTGACCCGACTTGTTCTGACATGTCACGTCTTGTCCCGACTTGTTCCAACTTGCTCCGAATTGTCCAAACTTGTCCCGACTTGTACCGACTTGTCCCGACTTGTACTGACTTGTCCCGACTTGTCCAGGATTGTCCAAACTTGTCCCGAATTGCACTGACTCGTCCCGACTTGTACCGACTTGTCCCGACTTGTCCCGGATTGTCCAAACTAGTCCCGACTTGTACCGACTTGTCCCGACTTGTCCCGACTTGTCCCGACTTGTCCCGGATTGTTTTAACTTGTCCCGACTTGTACCGACTTGTCCCGACTTGTCCCCACATGTACCGACTTGTTCCGACTTGTCCCGGATTGTCGAAACTTGTCCCGACTTGTACCGACTTGTCCTGACTTGTCCTGACTTGTTTCGACTTTTCCCGACTCAACTCGACTTGTCCCGACTTGTCCTGACTTGTCCTGACTTGTCCCGACTTGTCCTGACTTATCCCGACTTGTCCCGACTTGTTCTTACTTGTCACGTCTTGTCCCGACTTGTCCTGACTTGTACCGACTCGTCCTGACTTATCACGATTTTTCCCGACTTTTCCCGACTTGTTTCGACTTGTCCCGACTTGTCGTCCCGGATTGTCCAAACTTATACCGACATGTCCCGACTTGTACCGACTTGTCCCGACTTGCCCCGAATTGTCCAAACTTGTCCCGACTTGTTCCGACTTGTCCCGACTTTTACCGACTTGTCCCGACTTGTCCAGGATTGTCCTAACTTGTCCCGACTTGTCCCGACTTGTCCCGACTTGTCCCGACATGTTCCGACTTGTCCTGACTTGTTCCGACTTGTACCAACTTGTCCCGACTTGTACCGACCTGTCACGACTTGTACCAACTTGTCCCGACTTGTCCCGACTTGTCCCGACTTTTCCTGGATTGTCCAAATTTGTCCCGACTTGTCCCGACTTGTCTTGACTTGTACCGACTTGTACCGACTTGTACCAACTTTTCCCGATTTGTCCCGACTTGTTTCGACTTGTCCCGTCTTGTTTCGACTTGTCCTGTCTTGTCTCTTCTTGTCCCGGATTGTCCAAACATGTACCGACTTGTCCCGACTTGTCCTGACTTGTCCCGACTTGTCCAGACTTGTCCAGACTTGTCCCGGATTGTCCAAACTTGTCCCGACTTGTTCCGACTTGTCCTGACTTGTCCCGACTTGTTTCGACTTGTCCCGACTTGTCTCGACTTGTCCCGACTTGTCCTGACTTGTCCCGACTTGTATCGACTTGTCGTGACTTGTCCTGACTTGTCCCGACTTGTCCCGACTTGTCCCGACTTGTACTGACTCTTCCCGACTTGTCCCGGATTGTCCAAACTTGTCCCGACTTGTTCCGACTGGTCCTGACTTGTTCCGACTTGTTTCGACTTGTCCCGACTTGTCTCGACTTGTCCCGACTTGTCCTGACTTGTCCCGACTTGTATCGACTTGTCCTGACTTGTCACGACTTGTACCGACTTGTCCCGACTTGTCCCAACTTGTCCCGACTTGTCCAGACTTGTCCTGACTTGTCCCGACTTGTCCAGACTTATCCAGACTTGTCCCGACTTGTCCAGACTTGTCCCGACTTGTCCTGACTTGTTCTAACTCGTAACGTCATGTCTCGACTTGTCCTGACTTGTTCCGACTTGGCCCGACTTGTACCGACTTGTCCCGACTTGTCCCGACTTGTCCCGACTTGTCCTGACTTGTCCCGACTTGTCCAGACTTGTCCCTACTTGTCCTGACTTGTCCCGACTTGTCTCGACTCGTCTCGACTTGTTCTGACTTGTCACGTCTTGTCCCGACTTGTATCGACTTGTCGTGACTTGTCCTGACTTGTACCAACTTGTCCCGACTTGTCCCGACTTGTACTGACTTTTCCCGACTTGTCCCGGATTGTCCAAACTTGTCCCGACTTGTTCCGACTGGTCCTGACTTGTCCCGACTTGTTTCGACTTGTCCCGACTTGTCTCGACTTGTCCCGACTTGTCCTGACTTGTCCCGACTTGTATCGACTTGTCCTGACTTGTCACGACTTGTACCGACTTGTCCCGACTTGTCCCAACTTGTCCCGACTTGTCCAGACTTGTCCTGACTTGTCCCGACTTGTCCAGACTTATCCAGACTTGTCCCGACTTGTCCAGACTTGTCCCGACTTGTCCTGACTTGTTCTAACTCGTAACGTCATGTCTCGACTTGTCCTGACTTGTTCCGACTTGGCCCGACTTGTACCGACTTGTCCCGACTTGTCCCGACTTGTCCTGACTTATCCCGACTTGTCCCGACTTGTTCTTACTTGTCTCGACTTGTCCCGACTTGTCCTGACTTGTCCCGACTTGTATCGACTTGTCGTGACTTGTCCTGACTTGTACCGACTTGTCCCGACTTGTCCCGACTTGTACTGACTTTTCCCGACTTGTCCCGGATTGTCCAAACTTGTCCCGACTTGTTCCGACTTGTCCTGACTTGTCCCGACTTGTTTCGACTTGTCCCGACTTGTCTCGACTTGTCCCGACTTGTCCTGACTTGTCCCGACTTGTATCGACTTGTCCTGACTTGTCACGACTTGTACCGACTTGTCCCGACTTGTCCCAACTTGTCCCGACTTGTCCAGACTTGTCCTGACTTGTCCCGACTTGTCCAGACTCATCCAGACTTGTCCCGACTTGTCCCGACTTGTCCCGACTTGTTCTGACTTTTTCTAACTCGTAACGTCATGTCTCGACTTGTCCTGACTTGTTCCGACTTGGCCCGACTTGTACCGACTTGTCCCGACTTGTCCCGACTTGTCCCGACTTGTCCCGACTTGTCCCGACTTGTCCCGACTTGTCCCGACTTGTCCAGACTTGTCCCGACTTGTCCAGACTTGTCCCGACCTGTCCCGACTTGTTCTGACTTGTTCTAACTTGTAACGTCATGTCTCGACTTGTCCTGACTTGTTCCGACTTGGCCCGACTTGTACCGACTTGTCCCGACTTGTCCCGACTTGTCCCGACTTGTCCCGACTTGTCCAGACTTGTCCCGACTTGTCCTGACTTGTCCCGACTTGTCCCGACTCGTCTAGACTTTTTCTGACTTGTCACGTCTTGTCCCGACTTGTCCCGACTTGTCCAGACTTGTCCCGACTTGTACCGACTTGTCCCGACTTGTCCCGACTTGTCCAGACTTGTCCCGACTTGTCCTGACTTGTCCCGACTTGTCCCGACTCGTCTCGACTTGTTCTGACTTGTCACGTCTTGTTCCGACTTGTCCTGATTTGTCCAGACTTGTCCCGACTTGTCCCGACTTGTTCTGACTTGTTATAACTTGTAACGTCATGTCTCGACTTGTCCTGACTTGTTCCGACTTGGCCCGACTTGTCCCGACTTGTCCCCACTTTTTCCGACTTGTCCCGAATTGTCCCGACTTGTCCTGACCTGTCCCGACTTTTACCGACTTGTCATATTTTGTCCCGGCTTGTCCCGACTTGTCCCGACCTGTCCCGACTTTTCCCGACTTGTCCCGACTTGTCCCGACTTGTCCTAACTTGCCCCGACTTGTCCATACTTGTCCCGACTTGTTCCGACTTGTCAATTTCAGTTCGAACAAAAATTGACTGTCACACTTGTTTTGGTTCATAATTTTGGTTGGATTGACAAAAAATCGTAAAGCTTATTTTCTCAAAACTGTTTAAATTTTGGCTAAAATAAAAATTCAAATTTTTTGTTTTCAAAATTTTTGTAGCTTTCACTTTTTCAAAATTTCCCGGCTAGTCTCGATTTGTCTCGGCTTTTCCCGACTTGTCCCGACTTGTCCCGACTTGTCTCGACTTGTCCCGACTTGTCCCGACTTGTCCTGACTTGTCCCGACTTGTCCCGACTTGTACCGACTTGTCTTGACTAGAACCAACTTGACCCGACTTGTTCTGACATGTCACGTCATGTCCCGACTTGTCCCGACTTGCTCCGAATTGTCACGTCTTGTTCCGAGTTGTCCTGATTTGTCCAGACTTGTCCCGACTTGTCCCGACTTGTTCTGACTTGTTATAACTTGTAACGTCATGTCTCGACTTGTCCTGACTTGTTCCGACTTGGCCCGACTTGTCCCGACTTGTCCCCACTTGTTCCGACTTGTCCCGAATTGTCCCGACTTGTCCTGACCTGTCCCGACTTTTACCGACTTGTCATATTTTGTCCCGACTTGTCCCGACCTGTCCCGACTTTTCCCGACTTGTCCCGACTTGTCCCGACTTGTCCTAACTTGCCCCGACTTGTCCATACTTGTCCCGACTTGTTCCGACTTGTCAATTTCAGTTCGAACAAAAATTGACTGTCACACTTGTTTTGGTTCATAATTTTGGTTGGATTGACAAAAAATCGTAAAGCTTATTTTCTCCAAACTGTTTAAATTTTGGCTAAAATAAAAATTCAAATTTTTTGTTTTCAAAATTTTTGTAGCTTTCACTTTTTCAAAATATCCCGGCTAGTCTCGATTTGTCTAGGCTCTTCCCGACTTGTCCCGACTTGTCCCGACTTGTCCCGACTTGTCTCGACTTGTCCCGACTTGTCCCGACTTGTCCTGACTTGTCCCAACTTGTCCCGACTTGTACCGACTTGTCATGACTAGAACCAACTTGACCCGACTTGTTCTGACATGTCACGTCTTGTCCCGACTTGTCCATACTTGTCCCAACTTTTTCCGACTTGTCAATTTCAGTTCGAACAAAAATTGGTCACACTTGTTTTGGTTCATAATTATGGTTGGATTGACAAAAAATCTGTAAGCTTATTTCTCAAAACTGTTTAAATTTTGGATGAAATATTAAAAAAAAAAATTCAAATTTTTTGTTTATAAAATTTTTGTAGCTTTAATTTTTTTCAAAATATCTCGGCTGGTCCCGATTTGTCCCAACTTGTCCCGACTTCTCCTGACTGGTCCCGACTTGACCGGGCTTGTCCTGGCTTGTTTCGACTTGTCCCGAATTGTCCCGACTTGTTCCGACTTGTCCCGACTTGTCTCGGATTGTCCACACTTGTCCCGACTTGTACCGACTTGTCCCGACTTGTTTCGACTTGTCCCGACTTGTACGGGCTTGTCCCGGCTTGATTCGACTTGTCCCGACTTGTCCCGACTTGTTTCGACTTGTCCCGACTTGTCCCGGATTGTCCAAACTTGTCCCGACTTGTACCGACTTGTTCCGGATTGTCCAAGCTTGTCCCGACTTGTACCGATTTGTCCTGACTTGTACCGACTTGTCCCGTCATGTCCCGGATTGTCCAAACTTGTCTCGACTTGTCCCGACTTGTCTCGACTTGTCATGACTTGTCCCGACTTGTACCGACTTGTCCCGAGTTGTCCTGGATTGTCCAAACTTGTCCCGACTTGTACCGACTTGTCCCGACTTGTCCCGACTTGTACCGACTTGTCCCGACTTGTCCCGACTTGTACCGACTTGTCCCGACTTGTCCCGACTTGTACCGACTTGTCCCGACTTGTCCCGGATTGTCCAAACTTGTCCCGACTTGTCCCAACTTTTCCCGACTTGTCCCGACCTGTACCGACTTGTCCCGACTTTTCCCGGTTTCTCCAAATTTGTCCCGACTTGTCCCGACTTGGCCCGACTTGACCCCACTTGTCCCGACTTGTCCCGACTTTTCCCGACTTGTCCCGATTTGTCCCGACTTTTACCGACTTGTACCGACCTGTACAGGAATGTCCAAACTTGTCCCGACTTTTACCGACTTGTCCCGACTTGTCCAGGATTGTCCTAACTTGTCCCGACTTGTCCCGACTTGTCCCGACTTGTCCCGACATGTTCCGACTTGTCCTGACTTGTTCCGACTTGTACCAACTTGTCCCGACTTGTACCGACCTGTCACGACTTGTACCAACTTGTCCCGACTTGTCCCGACTTGTCCCGACTTTTCCTGGATTGTCCAAATTTGTCCCGACTTGTCCCGACTTGTCATGACTTGTACCGACTTGTACCGACTTGTACCAACTTTTCCCGATTTGTCCCGACTTGTTTCGACTTGTCCCGTCTTGTTTCGACTTGTCCTGTCTTGTCTCTTCTTGTCCCGGATTGTCCAAACATGTACCGACTTGTCCCGACTTGTCCTGACTTGTCCCGACTTGTCCAGACTTGTCCAGACTTGTCCCGGATTGTCCAAACTTGTCCCGACTTGTTCCGACTTGTCCTGACTTGTCCCGACTTGTTTCGACTTGTCCCGACTTGTCTCGACTTGTCCCGACTTGTCCTGACTTGTCCCGACTTGTATCGACTTGTCGTGACTTGTCCTGACTTGTACCAACTTGTCCCGACTTGTCCCGACTTGTACTGACTTTTCCCGACTTGTCCCGGATTGTCCAAACTTGTCCCGACTTGTTCCGACTGGTCCTGACTTGTCCCGACTTGTTTCGACTTGTCCCGACTTGTCTCGACTTGTCCCGACTTGTCCTGACTTGTCCCGACTTGTATCGACTTGTCCTGACTTGTCACGACTTGTACCGACTTGTCCCGACTTGTCCCAACTTGTCCCGACTTGTCCAGACTTGTCCTGACTTGTCCCGACTTGTCCAGACTTATCCAGACTTGTCCCGACTTGTCCAGACTTGTCCCGACTTGTCCTGACTGGTTCTAACTCGTAACGTCATGTCTCGACTTGTCCTGACTTGTTCCGACTTGGCCCGACTTGTACCGACTTGTCCCGACTTGTCCCGACTTGTCCCGACTTGTCCCGACTTGTCCCGACTTGTCCAGACTTGTCCCTACTTGTCCTGACTTGTCCCGACTTGTCTCGACTCGTCTCGACTTGTTCTGACTTGTCACGTCTTGTCCCGACTTGTATCGACTTGTCGTGACTTGTCCTGACTTGTACCAACTTGTCCCGACTTGTCCCGACTTGTACTGACTTTTCCCGACTTGTCCCGGATTGTCCAAACTTGTCCCGACTTGTTCCGACTGGTCCTGACTTGTCCCGACTTGTTTCGACTTGTCCCGACTTGTCTCGACTTGTCCCGACTTGTCCTGACTTGTCCCGACTTGTATCGACTTGTCCTGACTTGTCACGACTTGTACCGACTTGTCCCGACTTGTCCCAACTTGTCCCGACTTGTCCAGACTTGTCCTGACTTGTCCCGACTTGTCCAGACTTATCCAGACTTGTCCCGACTTGTCCAGACTTGTCCCGACTTGTCCTGACTTGTTCTAACTCGTAACGTCATGTCTCGACTTGTCCTGACTTGTTCCGACTTGGCCCGACTTGTACCGACTTGTCCCGACTTGTCCCGACTTGTCCTGACTTATCCCGACTTGTCCCGACTTGTTCTTACTTGTCTCGACTTGTCCCGACTTGTCCTGACTTGTACCGACTTGTCCCGACTTGTCCCGACTTGTCCTGACTTATCCCGACTTGTCCCGACTTGTTCTTACTTGTCTCGACTTGTCCCGACTTGTCCCGACTTGTACTGACTTTTCCCGACTTGTCCCGGATTGTCCAAACTTGTCCCGACTTGTTCCGACTTGTCCTGACTTGTCCCGACTTGTTTCGACATGTCCCGACTTGTCTCGACTTGTCCCGACTTGTCCTGACTTGTCCCGACTTGTATCGACTTGTCCTGACTTGTCACGACTTGTACCGACTTGTCCCGACTTGTCCCAACTTGTCCCGAATTGTCCAGACTTGTCCTGACTTGTCCCGACTTGTCCAGACTTATCCAGACTTGTCCCGACTTGTCCCGACTTGTCCCGACTTGTTCTGACTTTTTCTAACTCGTAACGTCATGTCTCGACTTGTCCTGACTTGTTCCGACTTGGCCCGACTTGTACCGACTTGTCCCGACTTGTCCCGACTTGTCCTGACTTGTCCCGACTTGTCCCGACTTGTCCCGACTTGTCCAGACTTGTCCCGACTTGTCCAGACTTGTCCCGACCTGTCCCGACTTGTTCTGACTTGTTCTAACTTGTAACGTCATGTCTCGACTTGTCCTGACTTGTTCCGACTTGGCCCGACTTGTACCGACTTGTCCCGACTTGTCCCGACTTGTCCCGACTTGTCCCGACTTGTCCCGACTTGTCCAGACTTGTCCCGACTTGTCCCGACTCGTCTAGACTTTTTCTGACTTGTCACGTCTTGTCCCGACTTGTCCCGACTTGTCCAGACTTGTCCCGACTTGTACCGACTTGTCCCGACTTGTCCCGACTTGTCCAGACTTGTCCTGACTTGTCCCGACTTGTCCCGACTCGTCTCGACTTGTTCTGACTTGTCACGTCTTGTTCCGACTTGTCCTGATTTGTCCAGACTTGTCCCGACTTGTCCCGACTTGTTCTGACTTGTTATAACTTGTAACGTCATGTCTCGACTTGTCCTGACTTGTTCCGACTTGGCCCGACTTGTCCCGACTTGTCCCCACTTTTTCCGACTTGTCCCGAATTGTCCCGACTTGTCCTGACCTGTCCCGACTTTTACCGACTTGTCATATTTTGTCCCGGCTTGTCCCGACTTGTCCCGACCTGTCCCGACTTTTCCCGACTTGTCCCGACTTGTCCCGACTTGTCCTAACTTGCCCCGACTTGTCCATACTTGTCCCGACTTGTTCCGACTTGTCAATTTCAGTTCGAACAAAAATTGACTGTCACACTTGTTTTGGTTCATAATTTTGGTTGGATTGACAAAAAATCGTAAAGCTTATTTTCTCAAAACTGTTTAAATTTTGGCTAAAATAAAAATTCAAATTTTTTGTTTTCAAAATTTTTGTAGCTTTCACTTTTTCAAAATTTCCCGGCTAGTCTCGATTTGTCTCGGCTTTTCCCGACTTGTCCCGACTTGTCCCGACTTGTCTCGACTTGTCCCGACTTGTCCCGACTTGTCCTGACTTGTCCCGACTTGTCCCGACTTGTACCGACTTGTCTTGACTAGAACCAACTTGACCCGACTTGTTCTGACATGTCACGTCATGTCCCGACTTGTCCCGACTTGCTCCGAATTGTCACGTCTTGTTCCGAGTTGTCCTGATTTGTCCAGACTTGTCCCGACTTGTCCCGACTTGTTCTGACTTGTTATAACTTGTAACGTCATGTCTCGACTTGTCCTGACTTGTTCCGACTTGGCCCGACTTGTCCCGACTTGTCCCCACTTGTTCCGACTTGTCCCGAATTGTCCCGACTTGTCCTGACCTGTCCCGACTTTTACCGACTTGTCATATTTTGTCCCGACTTGTCCCGACCTGTCCCGACTTTTCCCGACTTGTCCCGACTTGTCCCGACTTGTCCTAACTTGCCCCGACTTGTCCATACTTGTCCCGACTTGTTCCGACTTGTCAATTTCAGTTCGAACAAAAATTGACTGTCACACTTGTTTTGGTTCATAATTTTGGTTGGATTGACAAAAAATCGTAAAGCTTATTTTCTCCAAACTGTTTAAATTTTGGCTAAAATAAAAATTCAAATTTTTTGTTTTCAAAATTTTTGTAGCTTTCACTTTTTCAAAATATCCCGGCTAGTCTCGATTTGTCTAGGCTCTTCCCGACTTGTCCCGACTTGTCCCGACTTGTCCCGACTTGTCTCGACTTGTCCCGACTTGTCCCGACTTGTCCTGACTTGTCCCAACTTGTCCCGACTTGTACCGACTTGTCATGACTAGAACCAACTTGACCCGACTTGTTCTGACATGTCACGTCTTGTCCCGACTTGTCCATACTTGTCCCAACTTTTTCCGACTTGTCAATTTCAGTTCGAACAAAAATTGGTCACACTTGTTTTGGTTCATAATTATGGTTGGATTGACAAAAAATCTGTAAGCTTATTTCTCAAAACTGTTTAAATTTTGGATGAAATATTAAAAAAAAAAATTCAAATTTTTTGTTTATAAAATTTTTGAAGCTTTAATTTTTTTCAAAATATCTCGGCTGGTCCCGATTTGTCCCAACTTGTCCCGACTTGTCCTGACTGGTCCCGACTTGACCGGGCTTGTCCTGGCTTGTTTCGACTTGTCCCGAATTGTCCCGACTTGTTCCGACTTGTCCCGACTTGTCTCGGATTGTCCACACTTGTCCCGACTTGTACCGACTTGTCCCGACTTGTTTCGACTTGTCCCGACTTGTACGGGCTTGTCCCGGCTTGATTCGACTTGTCCCGACTTGTCCCGACTTGTTTCGACTTGTCCCGAATTGTCCCGGATTGTCCAAACTTGTCCTGACTTGTACCGACTTGTTCCGGATTGTCCAAGCTTGTCCCGACTTGTACCGATTTGTCCTGACTTGTACCGACTTGTCCCGTCATGTCCCGGATTGTCCAAACTTGTCTCGACTTGTCCCGACTTGTCTCGACTTGTCATGACTTGTCCCGACTTGTACCGACTTGTCCCGAGTTGTCCTGGATTGTCCAAACTTGTCCCGACTTGTACCGACTTGTCCCGACTTGTCCCGACTTTTCCCGACTTGTCCCGATTTGTCCCGACTTTTACCGACTTGTACCGACCTGTACAGGAATGTCCAAACTTGTCCCGACTTGTTTCGACTTGTCCTGACTTGTCCTGACTTGTCACGACTTCTTCCGACTTGTCCCGACTTGTCCTGACTGGTCCCGACTTGTCCGGGCTTGTCCCGGCTTGTTTCGACTTGTCCCGACTTGTCCCGACTTGTCCCGGAATGTCCAAATTTGTACCGACTTGTTCCGACTTGTACCGACTCGTCCCGACTTGTCCCGGATTGTCCAAACTTGTCTCGACTTGTCCCGACATGTCCCGGATTGTCCATACTTGTCCCGACTTGTCCCGACTTGTCCCGACTTGTCTCGTCTTGTAACGACTTGTCCCGACTTGTCCCGACTTTTCCCGACTTGTACCGACTTGTTCCGACTGGTCCCGGATTGTCCAAACTCGTCCCGACTTGTATCGACTTGTCCCGACTTGTACCGAATTGTCTCGACTTGTCCCGGATTGTCCAAACTTGTCCCGACTTGTATCGACTTGTCTCGACTTGTCTCGACTTGTCCCGACTTGTCCCGACTTGTCCCGACTTGTCCCGACTTGTCCCGACTTGTCCTGACTTGTCCCGACTTGTTTCTACTTATTCCAAATTGTCTTGACTTGTTTCGAACTGTCCCGAATTGTCTCGACTTGTCCCGACTTGTCCTGACTTGTCCCGACTTGTACCGACTTGTCCCGACTTGTCTCGACTTGTCCCCACTTGTCCCGACATGTCCCGACTTGTTCTGACTTGTCCTGGATTGTCCAATTGTGTCCCGACTTGTTCCGACTTGTCCCGAATTGTCCCGACTTGTACCGACTTGTCCCGACTTGTCCCGGATTGTCCAAACTAGTCCCGACTTGTACCGACTTGTCCCGACTTGTCCCGAATTCTCCCGACTTGTCCCGACTTGTCCCGACTTGTCCCAACTTGTCCGGGCTTGTCCCGGCTTGTTTCGACTTGTCCCGACTTGTCCCGACTTGTCCCGGAATGTCCAAATTTGTACCGACTTGTTCCGACTTGTACCGACTCGTCCCGACTTGTCCCGGATTGTCCAAACTTGTCTCGACTTGTCCCGACATGTCCCGGATTGTCCATACTTGTCCCGACTTGTCCCGACTTGTCCCGACTTTTCCCGACTTGTACCGACTTGTTCCGACTGGTCCCGGATTGTCCAAACTCGTCCCGACTTGTATCGACTTGTCCCGACTTGTACCGACTTGTCTCGACTTGTCCCGGATTGTCCAAACTTGTCCCGACTTGTATCGACTTGTCTCGACTTGTCCCGACTTGTCCCGACTTGTCCCGACTTGTCCCGACTTGTCCTGACTTGTCCCGACTTGTTTCTACTTATTCCAAATTGTCTTGACTTGTTTCGAACTGTCCCGAATTGTCTCGACTTGTCCCGACTTGTCCTGACTTGTCCCGACTTGTACCGACTTGTCCCGACTTGTCTCGACTTGTCCCCACTTGTCCCGACATGTCCCGACTTGTTCTGACTTGTCCTGGATTGTCCAATTGTGTCCCGACTTGTTCCGACTTGTCCCGAATTGTCCCGACTTGTACCGACTTGTCCCGACTTGTCCCGGATTGTCCAAACTTGTCCCGACTTGTACCGACTTGTACCGACTTGTCCCGACTTGTCCCGACTTGTCCCGAATTTTCCCGACTTGTCCCGACTTGTCCCGACTTGTCCCAACTTGTCCTGACTTGTCACATTTGTTATGGTTCATAATTTATGTTGGATTGACAAAAAATCTGAAAGCTCATTCCCGACCCGACCCGACCCGACCTAATTGCGAATAGAGTCCAAGACGATAAGATGTGCCATAACATTGACTCGATTTGACCTTGTGAAGAGAATTTTTTTTTTTCAGAAAAAAAAAATTAAATTTCTTGCCGTTATGAAAAATTTTGGATTCGATACCAAAATATTCAGAATTGGACTGACTTCAATATTTTCTTTGTGGAAAAAGAAATTTTCCAAGTTTTTTTTTTCAAAAATTTTTTATTTCAAATTCTGTGTTTATTGAGATACTTTTTTGTTTCTTCCTGAATGGAAATTGGATTTTGAAAGTTGTTTCAGTTCACAATTTTGATAAAATTTAAAAAAATCTGAAAAAAAAATATTTTTTGAAATTTTTTGATAATTGAATTTTTGCTGAAATATTCGAAACAAATAGAATCTTTTCTTTCAGTTTTTGTATTTTTGATTTTTTTTCACAAACTACTTCTAAGAAGTCCAAATAAAATTCCAAGAAGAAAGTCTAGGTGAAGAAGTCCAGGTGGAAATTCCGTGTAAAATGTCCAAATGAAATCAGGATAAAATGTCTGGGTAAGGAGCCCAGGTGAAAAGTCCAGAATTATTTGAAATTCAAAATGATTCAATCAAAAAATATATCTACAATAATATTATCCTTGACACGACCCAAAAGTCCCGACTTGTTCCGACTTGTCTTGTCCCGAATTTTCCCGACTTGTCGTGACTTGTTCCGTCTTGTCCCGACTTGTCCTGGATTGTCCAAACTTGTCCTGACTTGTCCAGACTTGTCCCGACTTGTCCCGTCTTGTTCTGACTTGTTCTGACTTGTCACGTCATGTCCCGACTTGTCCTGACTTGTTCCGACTTGTCCTCACTTGTCCCGAATTGTCCCGACTTTTTCCGACTTGTCCCGATTTGTCCCGACTTACCGACTTGTACCGACTTGTACCGACTTGTCCCGACTTGTCCTGACCTGTCCCGACCTGTCCCGTCTTTTTCCGACTTGTCCCGACTTTTCCCGACTTGTCCCGATTTGTCCCGAATTTTACCGACTTGTACCGACTTGTACCGACTCGTCCCGACATGTCCTGACCTGTCCCGACCTGTCCCGTCTTTTCCCGACTTGACCCGACTTGTCCCGACTTGTCCTGACTTGTCCCGACTTGTCCATACTTGTACCGACTTGTCAATTTCAACTCGAACAAAAATTGATTGTCACACTTGTTTTGGTTCATAATTTTGGTTGGATTGACAAAAAATCTGTAAGCATATTTTCTCAAAACTGTTTAAATTTTGGCTGAACTAATAAAAAAAAAATCAAATTTTTTGTTTATTAAAATTTTGTAGCTTTAATTTTTTTCAAAATTTCCAGGCTAGTCCCGACTTGTCCCAACTTGTCCCGACTTGTCCCAACTTGTCCGGTCTGGTCCCGACTTGTCCTGACTTGTCCCGAATTGTCCCGACTTATCCCAACTTGTCGTGACTTGTCCTGACTTGTCCCGACTTGTCCCGACTTGTTCCGACTTGTTCCGACTTGTTCCGACTTGTACCGACTTGTCCCGACTTGTCCCGACATGTCCTGACTTGTCTCGACTTGTACCGACTTGTCCCGACTTGTTCCGAATTGTCCAAACATGTCCCGACATGTACCGACTTGTCCAGACTTGTCCTGAATTGTCCCGACTTGTTCCGACTTGTCCCGACTTGTCTTGACTTGTACCGACTTGTCCCGACTTGTTCTGACTTGTCACGTCTTTTCTCGACTTGTCCCGACTTGTCCTGACTTGTCACGACTTGTCTCGACTTGTACCGACTTGTCCCGAATTGTCCAAACTTGTCCCGACTTGTACCGACTTGTCCCGACTTGTCCCGACTTGTACCGACTTGTCCCGACTTGTTCCGAATTGTCCAAACTTGTCCCGACTTGTACCGACTTGTCCCGACTTGTACCGACTTGTCCCGGATTGTCCCGGATTGTCCAAACTTGTCCCGACTTGTCCCAACTTTTCCCGACTTGTCCCGACTTGTACCGACTTGTCCCGACTTTTCCCGGTTTGTTCAAATTTGTCCCGACTTGTCCCGAGTTGTCCCGACTTGTCCCCACTTGTCCCGACTTGTCCCGACTTGTTTCGACTTGTCCTGACTTGTCACGACTTGTTTCGACTTGTCCTGACTTGTCCCGACTTGTCCCGACTTGTCCCGACTTGTCCTGACTTGTCCCGACTTGTTTCTACTTATTCCAAATTGTCTTGACTTGTTTCGAATTGTCCCGAATTGTCTCGACTTGTCCCGACTTGTCCTGACTTGTCCCGACTTGTACCGACTTCTCCCGACTTGTTCTGACTTGTCCCGGATTGTCCAACTATGTCCCGACTTGTTCCGACTTGTCCCGAATTGTCCCGACTTATCCCAACTTGTCGTGACTTGTCCTGACTTGTCCCGACTTGTCCCGACTTGTTCCGACTTGTTCCGACTTGTACCGACTTGTCCCGACTTGTCCCGACATGTCCTGACTTGTCTCGACTTGTACCGACTTGTCCCGACTTGTCCCGAATTGTCCAAACTTGTCCCGACTTGTACCGACTTGTCCAGACTTGTCCTGAATTGTCCCGACTTGTTCCGACTTGTCCCGACATGTCTTGACTTGTACCGACTTGTCCCGACTTGTTCTGACTTGTCACGTCTTTTCCCGACTTGTCCCGACTTGTCCTGACTTGTCACGACTTGTCTCGACTTGTACCGACTTGTCCCGACTTGTCCAAACTTGTCCCGACTTGTACCGACTTGTCCCGACTTGTACCGACTTGTCCCGACTTGTTCCGAATTGTCCAAACTTGTCCCGACTTGTACCGAATTGTCCCAACTTGTCCCGACTTGTACCGACTTGTCCCGGATTGTCCAAACTTGTCCCGACTTGTCCCAACTTTTCCCGACTTGTCCCGACTTGTACCGACTTGTCCCGACTTTTCCCGGTTTGTCCAAATTTGTCCCGACTTGTCCCGACTTGTTTCGACTTGTCCCCACTTGTCCCGACTTGTCCCAACTTGTCCCGACTTGTCCTGACTGGTCCCGACTTGTCCGGGCTTGTCCCGGCTTGTTTCGACTCGTCCCGACTTGTCCCGACTTGTCCCGACTTGTCCCGACTTGTCCCGACTTGTCCCGACTTGTCCTGACTTGTCCCGACTTGTTTCTACTTTTTCCAAATTGTCTTGACTTGTTTCGACTTGTCCCGAATTGTCTCGACTTGTCCCGACTTGTCCTGACTTGTCCCGACTTGTACCGACTTGTCCCGACTTGTTCCGACTTGTCCCGAATTGACCCGACTTGTCCCCACTTGTCCCGACATGTCCCGACTTGTTCCGACTTGTCCCGAATTGACCCGACTTGTACCGACTCGTCCCGACTTGTCCCGGATTGTCCAAACTTGTCCCGACTTGTACCGACTTGTCCAAACTTGTCCCGACTTGTCCCGAATTTTCCTGACTTGTCCCGACTTGTCCCGACTTGTCCCGACTTGTCCCAACTTGTCCTGACTTGTCACATTTGTTATGGTTCATAATTTATGTTGGATTGACAAAAAATCTGAAAGCTCATTCCCGACCCGACCCGACCCGACCTAATTGCGAATAGAGTCCAAGACGATAAGATGAATAATAGTGCCATAACATTGACTCGATTTGACCTTGTGAAGTGAATTTTTTTTTCAGAAAAAAAAAATTAAATTTCTTGCCGTTATGAAAAATTTTGGTGAGATGATTCGATACCAAAATATTCATAAATGGACTAACTTCAATATTTTCTTTGTGGAAAAAGAAATTTTCCAAGATTTTTTTTTTCAAAAACTTTTTATTTCAAATTCTGTGTTTATTGAATTACTTTTTTGTTTCTTTCTGAATGGAAATTGGATTTTGAAAGTTGTTTCAGTTCACAATTTTGATAAAATTAAAAAAAATCTGAAATAAAAATATTTTTTGAAATTTTTTGATTATTGAATTTTTGCTGAAATATTCGAAACAAATATTAAAATCTTTTGTTTTTTTTTGTAATTTTGATTTTTTTTCACAAACTACTTCAAAGAAGTCCAAATAAAATTCCAAGAAGAAAGTCTGGGTGAAGAAGTCCAGGTGGAAATTCCATGTAAAATGTCCAAATGAAATCAGGATAAAATGTCTGGGTAAGGAGCCCAGGTGAAAAGTCCAGAATTATTTGAAATTCAAAATGATTCTATTAAAAAATATATTTACAATAATATTTTCCTCGGCCCGACCCAAAAGTCCCGACTTGTTCCGACTTGTCTTGTCCCGACTTTTCCCGACTTGTCGTGACTTGTCCAGACTTGTCCCGACTTTTACCGACTTGTCCCGACTTGTACCGACTTGTCCCGACTTGTATCGACTTGTCCCGACCTGTCCCGACTTTTCCGGACTTGTCCCGACTTGTCCCGATTTGTACCGACTTGTCCCGACTTGTCCCGACTTGTCCCGACTTGTCCCGACTTGTCCCGACTTGTCCCGACATGTCCTGACTTGTCTCGACTTGTACCGACTTGTCCCGAATTGTCCAAACTTGTCCCGAGTTGTACCGACTTGTCCAGACTTGTCCTGAATTGTCCCGACTTGTTCCGACTGGTCCCGACTTGTCCCGACTTGTCTTGACTTGTCCCGACCTGTCCCGACTTTTCCGGACTTGTCCCGACTTGTCCCGATTTGTCCCGACTTGTCCCCACCTGTCGCGACTTGTCCCGTCTTTTCCCGACTTGTCCCGATTTGTCCCGACTTTTACCGACTTGTACCGACTTGTACCGGAATGTCCAAACTTGTCCAGACTTGTCCCGACTTGTACCGACTTGTCCCGACTTGTCCCGGATTGTCCAAACTTGTCTCGACTTGTCTCGACAAGTCCCGACTTGTTCCGACTTGTCCCGACTTGTTTGGATATGTCCTGTCTTGTCCTGACTTGTCACGACTTGTTCTGACTTGTCCCGACTTGTCCTGACTGGTCCCGACTTGTCCGGGATTGTTCCGGCTTGTCTCGACTTGTCCCGACATGTCCCGGATTGTCCATAACTGTCCCGACTTGTCCCGACTTGTCTCGTCTTGTATCGACTTGTCCCGACTTGTCCCGACCTGTCCCGACTTGTCCCGACTTGTTCCGACTAGCCCCGACTTGTACCGACTTGTCCCGTCTGGTCCCGGATTGTCCAAACTTGTCCCGACTTGTATCGACTTGTCTCGATTTGTCCCGACTTGTCCCGACTTGTCCCGACTTGTCCCGCCTTGTCCCGACTTGTCCCGACTTGTCCCGACTTGTCCCGACTTGTCCTGACTTGTCCCGACTTGTTTCTACTTATTCCAAATTGTCTTGACTTGTCCCGACTTTTCCCGACTTGTCCCGATTTGTCCCGACTTTTACCGACTTGTACCGACTTGTTCTGGAATGTCCAAACTTGTCTCGACTTGTACCGACTTGTCTCGACTTGTCTCGACTCGTCCCGACTTGTCCCGACTTGTCCCGACTTGTACCGACTTGTCCCGACTTGTACCGACTTGTCCCGACTTGTCCCAGATTGTCCAAACTTGTCCCGACTGGTATCGACTTGTCTCGATTTGTCCCGACTTGTCCCGACTTGTCCCGACTTGTCCCGACTTGTCCCGACTTGTCCCGACTTGTCCTGACTTGTCCCGACTTGTTTCTACTTATTCCAAATTGTCTTGACTTGTCCCGACTTTTCCCGACTTGTCCCGATTTGTCCCGACTTTTACCGACTTGTACCGACTTGTTCTGGAATGTCCAAACTTGTCTCGACTTGTACCGACTTGTCTCGACTTGTCCCGACTTGTTCCGACTTGTCCCGAATTGTCCCGACTTGTTTCGACTTGTTTCGACTTGCCCTGACTTGTCCTGACTTGTCACGACTTGTTCCGTTTTGTCCCGACTTGTCCCGACTTGTCCCGACTTGTCCCGACTTGTCCCGACTTGTCCTGACTTATCCCGACTTGTTTCTACTTATTCCAAATTGTCTTGACTTGTCCCGACTTTTCCCGACTTGTCCCGACTTTTACCGACTTGTACCGACTTGTCCCGGATTGTCCAAACTTGTCTCGACTTGTACCGACTTGTCTCGACTTGTCTCGACTTGTCCCGACTTGTTCCGACTTGTCCCGAATTGTCCCGACTTGTTTCGACTTGTTTCGACTTGCCCTGACTTGTCCTGACTTGTCACGACTTGTTCCGTTTTGTCCCGACTTGTCCTGACAGGTCCCGACTTGTCCGGGCTTGTCCTGGCTTGTTTCGACTTGTCCCGACTTGTCCCGACTTGTCCCGACTTGTCCCGACCAGTCCCGACTTCTCCCGACTTGTCCCGACTTGTCCCGACTTGTATCGACTTGTCCTGACTTGTCACGACTTGTACCGACTTGTCCAACTTGTCCAAACTTGTCCCGACTTGTCCAGACTTGTCCTGACTTGTCCCGACTTGTCCAGACTTGTCCCGACCTGTCCTGACTTGTCTTGACTTGCTTCGACTCGTCTCGACTTGTCCTGACTTGTCACGACTTGTTCCGTTTTGTCCCGACTTGTCCTGACAGGTCCCGACTTGTCCGGGCTTGTCCTGGCTTGTTTCGACTTGTCCCGACTTGTCCCGACTTGTCCCGACTTGTCCCGACCAGTCCCGACTTCTCCCGACTTGTCCCGACTTGTCCCGACTTGTATCGACTTGTCCTGACTTGTCACGACTTGTACCGACTTGTCCAACTTGTCCAAACTTGTCCCGACTTGTCCAGACTTGTCCTGACTTGTTCCGACTTGTCCAGACTTGTCCCGACTTGTCCCGACTTGTTCTGACTTATTCTAACTTGTAACGTCATGTCTCGACTTGTCCTGACTTGTTCCGACTTGGCCCGACTTGTACCGACTTGTCCCGACTTGTCCCGACTTGTTCTGACTTGTTCTAACTTGTAACGTCATCTCTCGACTTGTCCTGACTTGTTCCGACTTGGCCCGACTTGTCCCGACTTGTCCCGACTTGTCCCGACTCGTCCCGACTTGTCCAGACTTGTCCTGACTTGTCCCGACTTGTCCCGACTTGTCCCGACCAGTCCCGACTTTTCCCGACTTGTCCCGACTTGTCCCGACTTGTCCTAACTTGCCCCGACTTGTCCATACTTGTCCCGACTTGTCCCGACTTGTTCTGACTTGTTCTAACTTGTAACGTCATGTCTCGACTTGTCCTGACTTGTTCCGACTTGGCCCGACTTGTACCGACTTGTCCCGACTTGTCCTGACTTGTTCCGACTTGTACCAACTTGTCCCGACTTGTACCGACCTGTCACGACTTGTACCAACTTGTCCCGACTTGTCCCGACTTGTCCTGACTTGTCCCCACTTGTCCCGACTTGTCCCGACTTGTTCTGACTTGTCCCGGATTGTCCAAGTTTGACCCGACTTGTTCCGACTTGTCCCGAATTGTCCCGACTTGTACCGACTTGTCCCGGATTGTCCAAACTTGTCCCGACTTGTACCGACTTGTCCCGACTTGTCCCGAATTGTCCCGACTTGTCCCGACTTGTTCCGACTTGTCCCGACTTGTACCGAATTGTCCCGACTGGTCCCGGATTGTCCAAACTTGTCCCGACTTGTATCGACTTGTCCCGATTTGTCCCGACTCGTACCGACTTGTCCCGACTTGTACCGACTTGTCCCGACTTGTCCCAGATTGTCCAAACTTGTCCCGACTTGTATCGACTTGTCTCGACTTGTCCCGACTTGTCCCGACTTGTCCCGACTTGTCCCGACTTGTCCTGACTTGTCCCGACTTGTTTCTACTTATTCCAAATTGTCTTGACTTGTCCCGACTTTTCCCGACTTGTCCCGATTTGTCCCGATTTGTCCCGACTTTTACCTACTTGTACCGACTTGCACTGGAATGTCCAAACTTGTCCCGACTTGTCCCAGATTGTCCAAACTTGTCTCGACTTGTACCGACTTGTCTCGACTTGTCTCGACTTGTCCCGACTTGTTCCGACTTGTCCCGAATTGTCCCGACTTGTTTCGACTTGTTTCGACTTGTCCTGACTTGTCACGACTTGTTCCGACTTGTCCCGACTTGTCCTGACTGGTCCCGACTTGTCCGGGCTTGTCCTGGCTTGTTTCGACTTGTCCCGACTTGTCCCGACTTGTCCCGACTTGTCCCGACTTGTCCCGACTTGTCCCGACTTGTCCCGGAATGTCCAAATTTGTACCGACTTGTCCCGACTTGTACCGACTTGTCCCGACTTGTCCCGGATTGTCCAAACTTGTCTCGACCAGTCCCGACATGTCCCGGATTGTCCATACTTGTTCCGACTTGTACCGACTTGTCCTGACTGGTCCCGGATTGTCCAAACTTGTCTCGACCAGTCCCGACATGTCCCGGATTGTCCATACTTGTTCCGACTTGTACCGACTTGTCCCGACATGTCCCGGATTGTCCATAACTGTCCCGACTTGTCCCGACTTGTCTCGTCTTGTATCGACTTGTCCCGACTTGTCCCGACCTGTCCCGACTTGTCCCGACTTGTTCCGACTAGCCCCGACTTGTACCGACTTGTCCCGTCTGGTCCCGGATTGTCCAAACTTGTCCCGACTTGTATCGACTTGTCTCGATTTGTCCCGACTTGTCCCGACTTGTCCCGACTTGTCCCGCCTTGTCCCGACTTGTCCCGACTTGTCCCGACTTGTCCCGACTTGTCCTGACTTGTCCCGACTTGTTTCTACTTATTCCAAATTGTCTTGACTTGTCCCGACTTTTCCCGACTTGTCCCGATTTGTCCCGACTTTTACCGACTTGTACCGACTTGTTCTGGAATGTCCAAACTTGTCTCGACTTGTACCGACTTGTCTCGACTTGTCTCGACTCGTCCCGACTTGTCCCGACTTGTCCCGACTTGTACCGACTTGTCCCGACTTGTACCGACTTGTCCCGACTTGTCCCAGATTGTCCAAACTTGTCCCGACTGGTATCGACTTGTCTCGATTTGTCCCGACTTGTCCCGACTTGTCCCGACTTGTCCCGACTTGTCCCGACTTGTCCCGACTTGTCCTGACTTGTCCCGACTTGTTTCTACTTATTCCAAATTGTCTTGACTTGTCCCGACTTTTCCCGACTTGTCCCGATTTGTCCCGACTTTTACCGACTTGTACCGACTTGTTCTGGAATGTCCAAACTTGTCTCGACTTGTACCGACTTGTCTCGACTTGTCTCGACTTGTCCCGACTTGTTCCGACTTGTCCCGAATTGTCCCGACTTGTTTCGACTTGTTTCGACTTGCCCTGACTTGTCCTGACTTGTCACGACTTGTTCCGTTTTGTCCCGACTTGTCCCGACTTGTCCCGACTTGTCCCGACTTGTCCCGACTTGTCCTGACTTATCCCGACTTGTTTCTACTTATTCCAAATTGTCTTGACTTGTCCCGACTTTTCCCGACTTGTCCCGACTTTTACCGACTTGTACCGACTTGTCCCGGATTGTCCAAACTTGTCTCGACTTGTACCGACTTGTCTCGACTTGTCTCGACTTGTCCCGACTTGTTCCGACTTGTCCCGAATTGTCCCGACTTGTTTCGACTTGTTTCGACTTGCCCTGACTTGTCCTGACTTGTCACGACTTGTTCCGTTTTGTCCCGACTTGTCCTGACAGGTCCCGACTTGTCCGGGCTTGTCCTGGCTTGTTTCGACTTGTCCCGACTTGTCCCGACTTGTCCCGACTTGTCCCGACCAGTCCCGACTTCTCCCGACTTGTCCCGACTTGTCCCGACTTGTATCGACTTGTCCTGACTTGTCACGACTTGTACCGACTTGTCCAACTTGTCCAAACTTGTCCCGACTTGTCCAGACTTGTCCTGACTTGTCCCGACTTGTCCAGACTTGTCCCGACCTGTCCTGACTTGTCTTGACTTGCTTCGACTCGTCTCGACTTGTCCTGACTTGTCACGACTTGTTCCGTTTTGTCCCGACTTGTCCTGACAGGTCCCGACTTGTCCGGGCTTGTCCTGGCTTGTTTCGACTTGTCCCGACTTGTCCCGACTTGTCCCGACTTGTCCCGACCAGTCCCGACTTCTCCCGACTTGTCCCGACTTGTCCCGACTTGTATCGACTTGTCCTGACTTGTCACGACTTGTACCGACTTGTCCAACTTGTCCAAACTTGTCCCGACTTGTCCAGACTTGTCCTGACTTGTTCCGACTTGTCCAGACTTGTCCCGACTTGTCCCGACTTGTTCTGACTTATTCTAACTTGTAACGTCATGTCTCGACTTGTCCTGACTTGTTCCGACTTGGCCCGACTTGTACCGACTTGTCCCGACTTGTCCCGACTTGTTCTGACTTGTTCTAACTTGTAACGTCATCTCTCGACTTGTCCTGACTTGTTCCGACTTGGCCCGACTTGTCCCGACTTGTCCCGACTTGTCCCGACTCGTCCCGACTTGTCCAGACTTGTCCTGACTTGTCCCGACTTGTCCCGACTTGTCCCGACCAGTCCCGACTTTTCCCGACTTGTCCCGACTTGTCCCGACTTGTCCTAACTTGCCCCGACTTGTCCATACTTGTCCCGACTTGTCCCGACTTGTTCTGACTTGTTCTAACTTGTAACGTCATGTCTCGACTTGTCCTGACTTGTTCCGACTTGGCCCGACTTGTACCGACTTGTCCCGACTTGTCCTGACTTGTTCCGACTTGTACCAACTTGTCCCGACTTGTACCGACCTGTCACGACTTGTACCAACTTGTCCCGACTTGTCCCGACTTGTCCTGACTTGTCCCCACTTGTCCCGACTTGTCCCGACTTGTTCTGACTTGTCCCGGATTGTCCAAGTTTGACCCGACTTGTTCCGACTTGTCCCGAATTGTCCCGACTTGTACCGACTTGTCCCGGATTGTCCAAACTTGTCCCGACTTGTACCGACTTGTCCCGACTTGTCCCGAATTGTCCCGACTTGTCCCGACTTGTTCCGACTTGTCCCGACTTGTACCGAATTGTCCCGACTGGTCCCGGATTGTCCAAACTTGTCCCGACTTGTATCGACTTGTCCCGATTTGTCCCGACTCGTACCGACTTGTCCCGACTTGTACCGACTTGTCCCGACTTGTCCCAGATTGTCCAAACTTGTCCCGACTTGTATCGACTTGTCTCGACTTGTCCCGACTTGTCCCGACTTGTCCCGACTTGTCCCGACTTGTCCTGACTTGTCCCGACTTGTTTCTACTTATTCCAAATTGTCTTGACTTGTCCCGACTTTTCCCGACTTGTCCCGATTTGTCCCGATTTGTCCCGACTTTTACCTACTTGTACCGACTTGCACTGGAATGTCCAAACTTGTCCCGACTTGTCCCGGATTGTCCAAACTTGTCTCGACTTGTACCGACTTGTCTCGACTTGTCTCGACTTGTCCCGACTTGTTCCGACTTGTCCCGAATTGTCCCGACTTGTTTCGACTTGTTTCGACTTGTCCTGACTTGTCACGACTTGTTCCGACTTGTCCCGACTTGTCCTGACTGGTCCCGACTTGTCCGGGCTTGTCCTGGCTTGTTTCGACTTGTCCCGACTTGTCCCGACTTGTCCCGACTTGTCCCGACTTGTCCCGACTTGTCCCGACTTGTCCCGGAATGTCCAAATTTGTACCGACTTGTCCCGACTTGTACCGACTTGTCCCGACTTGTCCCGGATTGTCCAAACTTGTCTCGACCAGTCCCGACATGTCCCGGATTGTCCATACTTGTTCCGACTTGTACCGACTTGTCCTGACTGGTCCCGGATTGTCCAAACTTGTCCCGACTTGTATCGACTTGTCCCGACTTGTCCCGACTTGTCCCGACTTGTCCCGACTTGTCCCGACTTGTCCCGGATTGTCCAAAATTTTCCCGACTTGTATCGACTTGTCTCGACTTGTCCCGACTTGTCCCGACTTGTCCCGACTCGTCCAGACTTGTCCCGACTTGTCCCGACTTGTCCTGACTTGTCCCGACTTGTTTCTACTTATTCCAAATTGTCTTGACTTGTCCAGAATTGTCCCGAATAGTCCCGGAATGTCCAAATTTGTACCGACTTGTCCCGACTTGTACCAACTTGTCCCGACTTGTCCCGGATTGTCCAAACTTGTCTCGACCAGTCCCGACATGTCCCGGATTGTCCATACTTGTTCCGACTTGTACCGACTTGTCCTGACTGGTCCCGGATTGTCCAAACTTGTCCCGACTTGTATCGACTTGTCTCGACTTGTCCCGACTTGTACCGACTTGTCGTGACTTGTCCCGACTTGTACCGACTTGTCCCGACTTGTCCCGACTTGTACTGACTTTTCCCGACTTGTCCCGGATTGTCCAAACTTGTCTCGACTTGTTCCGACTTGTCCTGACTTGTCCCGACTTGTCCCGACTTGTCCCGACTTGTCCCGACTTGTCCAGACTTGTCCCGACTTGTCCTGACTTGTCCCGACTTGTCCCGACTCGTCTAGACTTTTTCTGACTTGTCACGTCTTGTCCCGACTTGTCCCGACTTGTCCAGACTTGTCCTGACTTGTACCGACTTGTCCCGACTTGTCCCGACTTGTCCAGACTTGTCCTGACTTGTCCTGACTTGTCCCGACTTGTCCCGAATCGTCTCGACTTGTTCTGACTTGTCACGTCTTGTTCCGACTTGTCCCGACTTGTCCAGACTTGTCCCGACTTGTCCCGACTTGTTCTGACTTGTTCTAACTTGTAACGTCATGTCTCGACTTGTCCTGACTTGTTCCGACTTGTCCCGAATTGTCCCGACTTGTCCCCACTTGTTCCGACTTGTCCCGAATTGTCCCGACTTGTCCTGACCTGTCCCGACTTTTACCGACTTGTCCCATTTTGTCCCGACTTGTCCCGACTTGTCTCGACCTGTCCCGACTTTTCCCGACTTGTCCCGACTTGTCCTAACTTACTCCGACTTGTCCATACTTGTCCCGACTTGACCCGACTTGTTCTGACTTCTTCCAACTTGTAACGTCATGTCTCGACTTGTCCTGACTTGTTCCAACTTGGCCCGACTTGTACCGACTTCTCCCGACTTGTCTTGACTTGTCCAGACTTGTCCCGACTTGTCCTGACTTGTCCCGACTTGTCCCGACTCGTCTAGACTTTTTCTGACTTGTCACGTCTTGTCCCGACTTGTCCCGACTTGTCCAGACTTGTCCCGACTTGTCCTGACTTGTCCCGACTTGTCCCGACTCGTCTAGACTTTTTCTGACTTGTCACGTTTTGTCCCGACTTGTCCCGACTTGTCCAGACTTGTCCCGACTTGTACCGACTTGTCGTGACTTGTCCCGACTTGTACCGACTTGTCCCGACTTGTCCCGACTTGTCCCGACTTGTACTGACTTTTCCCGACTTGTCCCGGATTGTCCAAACTTGTCCCGACTTGTTCTGACTTCTTCCAACTTGTAACGTCATGTCTCGACTTGTCCTGACTTGTTCCAACTTGGCCCGACTTGTACCGACTTGTCCCGACTTGTCCCGACTTGTCCCGACTTGTCCCGACTTGTCTTGACTTGTCCAGACTTGTCCCGACTTGTCCTGACTTGTCCCGACTTGTCCCGACTCGTCTAGACTTTTTCTGACTTGTCACGTCTTGTCCCGACTTGTCCCGACTTGTCCAGACTTGTCCCGACTTGTCCTGACTTGTCCCGACTTGTCCCGACTCGTCTAGACTTTTTCTGACTTGTCACGTCTTGTCCTGACTTGTCCCGACTTGTTTCGACTTGTCCCGACTTGTCTCGACTTGTCCCGACTTGTCCTGACTTGTCCCGACTTGTATCGACTTGTCCTGACTTGTCACGACTTGTACCGACTTGTCCAACTTGTCCAAACTTGTCCCGACTTGTCCAGACTTGTCCTGACTTGTCCCGACTTGTTTCGACTTGTCCCGACTTGTATCGACTTGTCCTGACTTGTCACGACTTGTACCGACTTGTCCCGACTTGTTTCAACTTGTTTCGACTTGTCCCGACTTGTCCCGACTTAAACCGAATTGTCCAAATTTGTCCCGACTTGTACCGACTTGTCGTGACTTGTTCCGACTTGTACCGACTTGTCCCGACTTGTCCCGACTTGTACTGACTTTTCCCGACTTGTCCCGGATTGTCCAAACTTGTCCCGACTTGTTCCGACTTGTCCTGACTTGTCCCGACTTGTTTCGACTTGTCTTGACTTGTCTCGACTTGTCCCGACTTGTCCTGACTTGTCCCGACTTGTATCGACTTGTCCTGACTTGTCACGACTTGTACCGACTTGTCCAACTTGTCCAAACTTGTCCCGACTTGTCCAGACTTGTCCTGACTTGTCCCGACTTGTCCAGACTTGTCCCGACCTGTCCTGACTTGTCTTGACTTGCCCCGACTCGTCTCGACTTGTTCTGACTTGTCACGTCTTGTCCCGACTTGTTCCGACTTGTCCAGACTTGTCCCGACTTGTCCCGACTTGTTCTGACTTGTTCTAACTTGTAACGTCATGTCTCGACTTGTCCTGACTTGTTCCGACTTGGCCCGACTTGTACCGACTTGTCCCGACTTGTCCCGACTTGTCCCGACTTGTCCCGACTTGTTCTGACTTGTTCTAACTTGTAACGTCATCTCTCGACTTGTCCTGACTTGTTCCGACTTGGCCCGACTTGTCCCGACTTGTCCCGACTTGTCCCGACTCGTCCCGACTTGTCCAGACTTGTCCTGACTTGTCCCGACTTGTCCCGACTTGTCCCGACCAGTCCCGACTTTTCCCGACTTGTCCCGACTTGTCCCGACTTGTCCTAACTTGCCCCGACTTGTCCATACTTGTCCCGACTTGTCCCGACTTGTTCTGACTTGTTCTAACTTGTAACGTCATGTCTCGACTTGTCCTGACTTGTTCCGACTTGGCCCGACTTGTACCGACTTGTCCCGACTTGTCCTGACTTGTTCCGACTGGTACCAACTTGTTCCGGCTTGTACCGACCTGTCACGACTTGTACCAACTTGTCCCGACTTGTCCCGACTTTTCCTGGATTGTCCAAATTTGTCCAAATTTGTCCCGACTTGTCCCGACTTGTCTTGACTTGTACCGATTTGTACCAACTTTTCCCGATTATTCCCGACTTGTTTCGACTTGTCCCGTCTTGTTTCGACTTGTCCCGACGTGTCCAGACTTGTCCCGACTTGTCCCCACTTGTTCTGACTTGTTCTAACTTGTAACGTCATGTCTCGACTTGTCCTGACTTGTTTCGACTTGGCCCGACTTGTACCGACTTGTCCCGACTTGTCCCGACTTGTCCAGACTTGTCCCGACTTGTCCTGACTTGTCCCGACTTGTCCCAACTTGTTCAGACTTGTCCAAACTTGTCCTGACTTGTCCTGACTCGTCTAGACTTTTTCTGACTTGTCACGTCTTGTTCCCGACTTATCCCGACTTGTCCCGACTTGTCCCGACTTGTTCTGACTTGTTCTAACTTGTAACGTCATGTCTCGACTTGTCCTGACTTGTTCCGCCTTGGCCCGACTTGTACCGACTTGTCCCGACTTGTCCCGACTTGCCCCGAATTGTCCAAACTTGTCCCGACTTGTACCGACTTGTCGTGACTTGTCCCGAATTGTACCGACTTGTCCCGAATTGTACTGACTTTTCCCGACTTGTCCCGGATTTTCCAAACTTGTCCCGACATGTTCCGACTTGTTCTGACTTGTCCCGACTTTTTTCGACTTGTCCCGACTTGTCTCGACTTGTCCCGACTTGTCCTGACTTGTCCCGACTTGTATCAACTTGTCCTGACTTGTCACGACTTGTGCTGACTTGTCCCGACTTGTCCCAACTTGTCCCGACTTGTCCAGACTTGTCCTGACTTGTCCCGACTTGTACAGACTTGTCCCGACTTGTCCCGACTCGTCTCAACTTGTTCTGACTTGTCACGTCTTGTCCCGACTTGTCCCGACTTGTCCAGACTTGTCCCGACTTGTCCCGACTTGTTCTGACTTGTTCTGACTTGTCACGTCTTGTCCCGACTTGTCTCGACTTGTCCCGACTTGTCCCGACTTGTCCCGACTTGTCCCGACTTGTCCAGACTTGTCCCGACTTGTCCTGACTTGTCCCGACTTGTCCCGACTCGTCTAGACTTTTTCTGACTTGTCACGTCTTGTCCCGACTTGTCCCGATTTGTCCAGACTTGTCCCGACTTGTACCGACTTGTCCCGACTTGTCCCGACTTGTCCCGACTCGTCTCTACTTGTTCCGACTTGTCACGTCTTGTTCCGACTTGTCCCGACTTGTCCAGACTTGTCTCGACTTGTCCTGACTTGTCCCGACTCGTCTCGACTCGTCTCGACTTGTTTTGTCTTGTCACGTCTTGTCCCGACTTGTCCAGACTTGTCCCGACTTGTCCCGACTTGTTCTGACTTGTTCTAACTTGTAACGTCATGTCTCGACTTGTCCTGACTTGTTCCGCCTTGGCCCGACTTGTACCGACTTGTCCCGACTTGTCCCGACTTGCCCCGAATTGTCCAAACTTGTCCCGACTTGTACCGACTTGTCGTGACTTGTCCCGAATTGTACCGACTTGTCCCGAATTGTACTGACTTTTCCCGACTTGTCCCGGATTGTCCAAACTTGTCCCGACATGTTCCGACTTGCCCTGACTTGTCCCGACTTGTTTCGACTTCTCCCGACTTGTCTCGACTTGTCCCGACTTGTCCTGACTTGTCCCGACTTGTATCAACTTGTCCTGACTTGTCACGACTTGTGCTGACTTGTCCCGACTTGTCCCAACTTGTCCCGACTTGTCCAGACTTGTCCTGACTTGTCCCGACTTGTACAGACTTGTCCCGACTTGTCCCGACTCGTCTCAACTTGTTCTGACTTGTCACGTCTTGTCCCGACTTGTCCCGACTTGTCCAGACTTGTCCCGACTTGTCCCGACTTGTTCTGACTTGTTCTGACTTGTCACGTCTTGTCCCGACTTGTCTCGACTTGTCCCGACTTGTCCCGACTTGTCCCGACTTGTCCCGACTTGTCCAGACTTGTCCCGACTTGTCCTGACTTGTCCCGACTTGTCCCGACTCGTCTAGACTTTTTCTGACTTGTCACGTCTTGTCCCGACTTGTCCCGATTTGTCCAGACTTGTCCCGACTTGTACCGACTTGTCCCGACTTGTCCCGACTTGTCCCGACTCGTCTCTACTTGTTCCGACTTGTCCCGACTTGTCCAGACTTGTCCCGACTTGTCCCGACTTGTTCTGACTTGTTCTAACTTGTAACGTCATGTCTCGACTTGTCCTGACTTGTTCCGACTTGGCCCGACTTGTCCCGACTTGTCCCGACTTGTCCCCACTTGTTCCGACTTGTCCCGAATTGTCCCGACTTGTCCTGACCTGTCCCGACTTTCACCGACTTGTCCCATTTTGTCCCGACTTGTCCTGACTCGTCCCGACCTGTCTCGACTTTTCCCGACTTGTCCCGACTTGTCCTAACTTGCCCCGACTTGTCCATACTTGTCCCGACTTGTTCCGACTTGTCTATTTCAGTTCGAACAAAAATTGATTGTCACACTTGTTTTGGTTCATAAATCTGGTTGGATTGATGAAAAATCGTAAAGCTTATTTTCTCAAAACTGTTTAAATTTTGGCTAAAATTAAAATTCAAATTTTTTGTTTTCAAAATTTTTGTAGCTTTCACTTTTTCGAAATATCCCGGCTAGTCTCGATTTGTCTCGGCTTTTCCCGACTTGTCTCGACTTGTCCCGACTTGTCCCGACTTGTCCCGACTTGTCCCGACTTGTACCGACTTGTCTTGACTAGAACCAACTTGACCCGACTTGTTCTGACATGTCACGTCTTGTCCCGACTTGTCCCAACTTGCTCCGAATTGTCCAAACTTGTCCCGACTTGTACCGACTTGTCCCGACTTGTACTGACTTGTCCCGACTTGTCCAGGATTGTCCAAACTTGTCCCGAATTGTACTGACTCGTCCCGACTTGTACCGACTTGTCCCGACTTGTCCCGGATTGTCCAAACTAGTCCCGACTTGTACCGACTTGTCCCGACTTGTCCCGACATGTCTCGACTTGTCCCGGATTGTTTTAACTTTTCCCGACTTGTACCGACTTGTCCCGACTTGTCCCCACATGTACCGACTTGTTCCGACTTGTCCCGGATTGTCGAAACTTGTCCCGACTTGTACCGACTTGTCCTGACTTGTCCTGACTTGTTTCGACTTTTCCCGACTCAACTCGACTTGTCCCGACTTGTCCTGACTTGTCCTGACTTGTCCCGACTTGTCCTGACTTATCCCGACTTGTCCCGACTTGTTCTTACTTGTCACGTCTTGTCCCGACTTGTCCTGACTTGTACCGACTCGTCCTGACTTATCACGATTTTTCCCGACATTTCCCGACTTATTTCGACTTGTCCCGACTTGTCGTCCCGAATTGTCCAAACTTATACCGACATGTCCCGACTTGTCCCGACTTGTCCAGGATTGTCCTAACTTGTCCCGACTTGTCCCGACTTGTCCCGACTTGTCCCGACTTGTTCCGACTTGTCCTGACTTGTTATGACTTGTACCAACTTGTCCCGACTTGTACCGACCTGTCACGACTTGTACCAACTTGTCCCGACTTGTCCCGACTTGTCCCGACTTTTCCTGGATTGTCCAAATTTGTCCCGACTTGTCCCGACTTGTCCTGACTTGTACCGACTTGTACCAACTTTTCCCGATTTGTCCCGACTTGTTTCGACTTGTCCCGTCTTGTTTCGACTTGTCCTGTCTTGTCTCTTCTTGTCCCGGATTGTCCAAACATGTACCGACTTGTCCCGACTTATACCGACTTGTCTCGACTTGTTCCGACTTGTCCCAACTTGCCCCGGATTGTCCAAACTTGTCCCGACTTGTACCGACTTGTCCCGACTTGTACCGACTTGTACCGACTAGACCCTTACTTGTCCCGAATTGTCCAAACTTCTCCCGACTTGTTCCGACTTGTCCTGACTTGTCCCGACTTGTTTCGACTTGTCCCGACTTGTCTCGACTTGTCCCGACTTGTCCTGACTTGTCCCGACTTGTATCGACTTGTCCTGACTTGTCACGACTTGTACCGACTTGTCCCGACTTGTCCCAACTTGTCCCGACTTGTCCAGACTTGTCCTGACTTGTCCCGACTTGTCCAGACTTGTCCAGACTTGTCCCGACTTGTACCGACTTGTTCTGACTTGTTCTAACTTGTAACGTCATGTCTCGACTTGTCCTGACTTGTTCCGACTTATCCCGACTTGTATCGACTTGTCCCGACTTGTGCCGACTTGTCCCGACTTGTCCCGACTTGTCCCGACTTGTCCAGACTTGTCCCGACTTGTCCTGACTTGTCCCGACTTGTCTCGACTCGTCTCGACTTGTTCTGACTTGTCACGTCTTGTCCCGACTTGTCCCGACTTGTCCAGACTTGTCCCGAGTTGTCCCGACTTGTTCTGACTTGTTCTAACTTGTAACGTCATGTCTCGACTTGTCCTGACTTGTCACGACTTGTACCGACTTGTCCCGACTTGTCCCGACCTGTCCCGACTTTTCCCGACTTGTCCCGACTTGTCCCGACTTGTCCTAACTTGCCCCGACTTGTCCATACTTGTCCCGACTTGTCCCGAATTGTTCTGACTTGTTTTAACTTGAAACGTCATGTCTCGACTTGTTCTGACTTGTTCTGACTTGTTCCGACTTGTACCGACTTGTCCCGACTTGTCCCGACTTGTCCCGACTTGTCCCGACTTGTCCCGACTTGTCCCGACTTGTCCCGACTTGTCCAGACTTGTCCCGACTTGTCCTGACTTGTCCCGACTTGTCCCGACTCGTCTAGACTTTTTCTGACTTGTCACGTCTTGTCCCGACTTGTCCCGACTTGTCCAGACTTGTCCTGACTTGTACCGACTTGTCCCGACTTGTCCCGACTTGTCCAGACTTGTCCTGACTTGTCCTGACTTGTCCCGACTTGTCCCGAATCGTCTCGACTTGTTCTGACTTGTCACGTCTTGTTCCGACTTGTCCCGACTTGTCCAGACTTGTCCTGACTTGTACCGACTTGTCCCGACTTGTCCCGACTTGTCCAGACTTGTCCTGACTTGTCCTGACTTGTCCCGACTTGTCCCGAATCGTCTCGACTTGTTCTGACTTGTCACGTCTTGTTCCGACTTGTCCCGACTTGTCCAGACTTGTCCCGACTTGTCCCGACTTGTCCCGACTTGTCCTAACTTGCCCCGACTTGTCCATACTTGTCCCGACTTGTCCCGAATTGTTCTGACTTGTTTTAACTTGAAACGTCATGTCTCGACTTGTTCTGACTTGTTCTGACTTGTTCCGACTTGTACCGACTTGTCCCGACTTGTCCCGACTTGTCCCGACTTGTACCGACTTGTCCAGACTTGTCCCGACTTGTCCTGACTTGTCCCGACTTGTCCCGACTCGTCTAGACTTTTTCTGACTTGTCACGTCTTGTCCCGACTTGTCCCGACTTGTCCAGACTTGTCCTGACTTGTACCAACTTGTCCCGACTTGTCCCGACTTGTCCAGACTTGTCCTGACTTGTCCTGACTTGTCCCGACTTGTCCCGAATCGTCTCGACTTGTTCTGACTTGTCACGTCTTGTTCCGACTTGTCCCGACTTGTCCAGACTTGTCCCGACTTGTCCCGACTTGTTCTGACTTGTTCTAACTTGTAACGTCATGTCTCGACTTGTCCTGACTTGTTCCGACTTGTCCCGAATTGTCCCGACTTGTCCCCACTTGTTCCGACTTGTCCCGAATTGTCCCGACTTGTCCTGACCTGTCCCGACTTTTACCGACTTGTCCCATTTTGTCCCAACTTGTCCCGACTTGTCCCGACCTGTCCCGACTTTTCCCGACTTGTCCCGACTTGTCCTAACTTGCCCCGACTTGTCCATACTTGTCCCGACTTGTCCCGAATTGTTCTGACTTGTTTTAACTTGAAACGTCATGTCTCGACTTGTTCTGACTTGTTCTGACTTGTTCCGACTTGTACCGACTTGTCCCGACTTGTCCCGACTTGTCCCGACTTGTCCCGACTTGTCCCGACTTGTCCTGACTTGTCCCGACTTGTCCCGACTCGTCTAGACTTTTTCTGACTTGTCACGTCTTGTCCCGACTTGTCCCGACTTGTCCAGACTTGTCCTGACTTGTACCGACTTGTCCCGACTTGTCCCGACTTGTCCAGACTTGTCCTGACTTGTTCTGACTTGTCCCGACTTGTCCCGAATCGTCTCGACTTGTTCTGACTTGTCACGTCTTGTTCCGACTTGTCCCGACTTGTCCAGACTTGTCCCGACTTGTCCCGACTTGTTCTGACTTGTTCTAACTTGTAACGTCATGTCTCGACTTGTCCTGACTTGTTCCGACTTGTCCCGAATTGTCCCGACTTGTCCCCACTTGTTCCGACTTGTCCCGAATTGTCCCGACTTGTCCTGACCTGTCCCGACTTTTACCGACTTGTCCCATTTTGTCCCGACTTGTCCCGACTTGTCTCGACCTGTCCCGACTTTTCCCGACTTGTCCCGACTTGTCCTAACTTACTCCGACTTGTCCATACTTGTCCCGACTTGACCCGACTTGTTCTGACTTCTTCTAACTTGTAACGTCATGTCTCGACTTGTCCTGACTTGTTCCGACTTGGCCCGACTTGTACCGACTTGTCCCGACTTGTCCCGACTTGTCCCGACTTGTCCAGACTTGTCCCGACTTGTCCTGACTTGTCCCGACTTGTCCCGACTCGTCTAGACTTTTTCTGACTTGTCACGTCTTGTCCCGACTTGTCCCGACTTGTCCAGACTTGTCCCGACTTGTCCTGACTTGTCCCGACTTGTCCCGACTCGTCTAGACTTTTTCTGACTTGTCACGTCTTGTCCCGACTTGTCCCGACTTGTCCAGACTTGTCCCGACTTGTACCGACTTGTCGTGACTTGTCCCGACTTGTACCGACTTGTCCCGACTTGTCCCGACTTGTCCCGACTTGTACTGACTTTTCCCGACTTGTCCCGGATTGTCCAAACTTGTCCCGACTTGTTCCGACTTGTCCTGACTTGTCCCGACTTGTTTCGACTTGTCCCGACTTGTCTCGACTTGTCCCGACTTGTCCTGACTTGTCCCGACTTGTATCGACTTGTCCTGACTTGTCACGACTTGTACCGACTTGTCCAACTTGTCCAAACTTGTCCCGACTTGTCCAGACTTGTCCTGACTTGTCCCGACTTGTTTCGACTTGTCCCGACTTGTATCGACTTGTCCTGACTTGTCACGACTTGTACCGACTTGTCCCGACTTGTTTCAACTTGTTTCGACTTGTCCCGACTTGTCCCGACTTGTCCCGACTTAAACCGAATTGTCCAAATTTGTCCCGACTTGTACCGACTTGTCGTGACTTGTTCCGACTTGTACCGACTTGTCCCGACTTGTCCCGACTTGTACTGACTTTTCCCGACTTGTCCCGGATTGTCCAAACTTGTCCCGACTTGTCTTGACTTGTCTCGACTTGTCCCGACTTGTCCTGACTTGTCCCGACTTGTATCGACTTGTCCTGACTTGTCACGACTTGTACCGACTTGTCCAACTTGTCCAAACTTGTCCCGACTTGTCCTGACTTGTCCCGACTTGTCCAGACTTGTCCCGACCTGTCCTGACTTGTCTTGACTTGCCCCGACTCGTCTCGACTTGTTCTGACTTGTCACGTCTTGTCCCGACTTGTTCCGACTTGTCCAGACTTGTCCCGAATTGTCCCGACTTGTTCTGACTTGTTCTAACTTGTAACGTCATGTCTCGACTTGTCCTGACTTGTTCCGACTTGGCCCGACTTGTACCGACTTGTCCCGACTTGTCCCGACTTGTCCCGACTTGTTCTGACTTGTTCTAACTTGTAACGTCATCTCTCGACTTGTCCTGACTTGTTCCGACTTGGCCCGACTTGTCCCGACTTGTCCCGACTTGTCCCGACTCGTCCCGACTTGTCCAGACTTGTCCTGACTTGTCCCGACTTGTCCCGACTTGTCCCGACCAGTCCCGACTTTTCCCGACTTGTCCCGACTTGTCCCGACTTGTCCTAACTTGCCCCGACTTGTCCATACTTGTCCCGACTTGTCCCGACTTGTTCTGACTTGTTCTAACTTGTAACGTCATGTCTCGACTTGTCCTGACTTGTTCCGACTTGGCCCGACTTGTACCGACTTGTCCCGACTTGTCCTGACTTGTTCCGACTTGTACCAACTTGTCCCGGCTTGTACCGACCTGTCACGACTTGTACCAACTTGTCCCGACTTGTCCCGACTTTTCCTGGATTGTCCAAATTTGTCCCGACTTGTCCCGACTTGTCTTGACTTGTACCGACTTGTACCGACTTGTACCAACTTTTCCCGATTATTCCCGACTTGTTTCGACTTGTCCCGTCTTGTTTCGACTTGTCCCGACGTGTCCAGACTTGTCCCGACTTGTCCCCACTTGTTCTGACTTGTTCTAACTTGTAACGTCATGTCTCGACTTGTCCTGACTTGTTTCGACTTGGCCCGACTTGTACCGACTTGTCCCGACTTGTCCCGACTTGTCCAGACTTGTCCCGACTTGTCCTGACTTGTCCCGACTTGTCCCGACTTGTTCAGACTTGTCCAAACTTGTCCTGACTTGTCCCGACTCGTCTAGACTTTTTCTGACTTGTCACGTCTTGTTCCCGACTTATCCCGACTTGTCCCGACTTGTCCCGACTTGTCCCGACTTGTCCCGACTTGTCCAGACTTGTCTCGACTTGTCCTGACTTGTCCCGACTCGTCTCGACTCGTCTCGACTTGTTTTGTCTTGTCACGTCTTGTCCCGACTTGTCCAGACTTGTCATGACTTGTCCCGACTTGTTCTGACTTGTTCTAACTTGTAACGTCATGTCTCGACTTGTCCTGACTTGTTCCGCCTTGGCCCGACTTGTACCGACTTGTCCCGACTTGTCCCGACTTGCCCCGAATTGTCCAAACTTGTCCCGACTTGTACCGACTTGTCGTGACTTGTCCCGAATTGTACCGACTTGTCCCTAATTGTACTGACTTTTCCCGACTTGTCCCGGATTGTCCAAACTTGTCCCGACATGTTCCGACTTGCCCTGACTTGTCCCGACTTGTTTCGACTTGTCCCGACTTGTCTCGACTTGTCCCGACTTGTCCTGACTTGTCCCGACTTGTATCAACTTGTCCTGACTTGTCACGACTTGTGCTGACTTGTCCCGACTTGTCCCAACTTGTCCCGACTTGTCCAGACTTGTCCTGACTTGTCCCGACTTGTACAGACTTGTCCCGACTTGTCCCGACTCGTCTCAACTTGTTCTGACTTGTCACGTCTTGTCCCGACTTGTCCCGACTTGTCCAGACTTGTCCCGACTTGTCCCGACTTGTTCTGACTTGTTCTGACTTGTCACGTCTTGTCCCGACTTGTCTCGACTTGTCTTGACTTGTCCCGACTTGTCCCGACTTGTCCCGACTTGTCCAGACTTGTCCCGACTTGTCCTGACTTGTCTCGACTTGTCCCGACTCGTCTAGACTTTTTCTGACTTGTCACGTCTTGTCCCGACTTGTCCCGATTTGTCCAGACTTGTCCCGACTTGTACCGACTTGTCCCGACTTGTCCCGACTCGTCTCTACTTGTTCTGACTTGTCACGTCTTGTTCCGACTTGTCCCGACTTGTCCAGACTTGTCCCGACTTGTCCCGACTTGTTCTGACTTGTTCTAACTTGTAACGTCATGTCTCGACTTGTCCTGACTTGTTCCGTCTTGGCCCGACTTGTCCCGACTTGTCCTGACCTGTCCCGACTTTCACCGACTTGTCCCATTTTGTCCCGACTTGTCCTGACTCGTCCCGACCTGTCTCGACTTTTCCCGACTTGTCCCGACTTGTCCTAACTTGCCCCGACTTGTCCATACTTGTCCCGACTTGTTCCGACTTGTCAATTTCAGTTCGAACAAAAATTGATTGTCACACTTGTTTTGGTTCATAAATCTGGTTGGATTGACGAAAAATCGTAAAGCTTATTTTCTCAAAACTGTTTAAATTTTGGCTAAAATTAAAATTCAAATTTTTTGTTTTCAAAATTTTTGTAGCTTTCACTTTTTCAAAATATCCCGGCTAGTCTCGATTTGTCTCGGCTTTTCCCGACTTGTCTCGACTTGTCCCGACTTGTCCCGACTTGTCCCGACTTGTCCCGACTTGTACCGACTTGTCTTGACTAGAACCAACTTGACCCGACTTGTTCTGACATGTCACGTCTTGTCCCGACTTGTCCCAACTTGCTCCGAATTGTCCAAACTTGTCCCGACTTGTCACGTCTTGTCCCGACTTGTCCCGACTTGTCCAGACTTGTCCCGACTTGTCCCGACTTGTTCTGACTTGTTCTAACTTGTAACGTCATGTCTCGACTTGTCCTGACTTGTCCCGACTTGTCCCGACTTGTCCAGACTTGTCCCGACTTGTCCTGACTTGTCCCGACTTGTCCCGACTCGTCTAGACTTTTTCTGACTTGTCACGTCTTGTCTCGACTTGTCCCGACTTGTCCAGACTTGTCCCGACTTGTACCGACTTGTCCCGACTTGTCCCGACTTGTCCAGACTTGTCCCGACTTGTCCTGACTTGTCCCGACTTGTCCCGACTCGTCTCGACTTGTTCTGACTTGTCACGTCTTGTTCCGACTTGTCCTGATTTGTCCAGACTTGTCCCGACTTGTCCCGACTTGTTCTGACTTGTTATAACTTGTAACGTCATGTCTCGACTTGTACTGACTTGTTTCGACTTGGCCCGACTTGTCCCGACTTGTCCCCACTTGTTCCGACTTGTTCCGAATTGTCCCGACTTGTCCTGACCTGTCCCGACTTTTACCGACTTGTCATATTTTGTCCCGACTTGTCCCGACTTGTCCCGACCTGTCCCGACTTTTCCCGACTTGTCCCGACTTGTCCCGACTTGTCCTAACTTGCCCCGACTTGTCCATACTTGTCCCGACTTGTTCCGACTTGTCAATTTCAGTTCGAACAAAAATTGACTGTCACACTTGTTTTGGTTCATAATTCTGGTTGGATTGACAAAAAATCGTAAAGCTTATTTTCTCAAAACTGTTTAAATTTTGGCCAAAATAAAAATTCAAATTTTTTGTTTTCAAAATTTTTGTAGCTTTCACTTTTTCACTTGGCCCGACTTGTACCGACTTGTCCCGACTTGTCCCGACTTGTCCCGACTTGTCCCGACTTGTCCCGACTTGTCCAGACTTGTCCCGACTTGTCCTGACTTGTCCCGACTTGTCTCGACTTGTCTCGACTTGTTCTGACTTGTTCCGACTTGTCCCGACTTGTACCGACTTGTCCCGACTTGTCCCGACTTGTCCCGACTTGTCCCGACTTGTCCCGACTTGTCCCGGCTTGTCCAGACTTGTCCCGACTTGTCCTGACTTGTCCCGACTTGTCCCGACTCGTCTAGACTTTTTCTGACTTGTCACGTCTTGTCCCGACTTGTCCCGACTTGTCCAGACTTGTCCCGACTTGTACCGACTTGTCCCGACTTGTCCCGACTTGTCCAGACTTGTCCCGACTTGTCCTGACTTGTCCCGACTTGTCCCGACTCGTCTCGACTTGTTCTGACTTGTCACGTCTTGTTCCGACTTGTCCTGATTTGTCCAGACTTGTCCCGACTTGTCCCGACTTGTTCTGACTTGTTATAACTTGTAACGTCATGTCTCGACTTGTCCTGACTTGTTCCGACTTGGCCCGACTTGTCCCGACTTGTCCCCACTTGTTCCGACTTGTCCCGAATTGTCCCGACTTGTCCTGACCTGTCCCGACTTTTACCGACTTGTCATATTTTGTCCCGACTTGTCCCGACTTGTCCCGACCTGTCCCGACTTTTCCCGACTTGTCCCGACTTGTCCCGACTTGTCCTAACTTGCCCCGACTTGTCCATACTTGTCCCGACTTGTTCCGACTTGTCAATTTCAGTTCGAACAAAAATTGACTGTCACACTTGTTTTGGTTCATAATTTTGGTTGGATTGACAAAAAATCGTAAAGCTTATTTTCTCAAAACTGTTCAAATTTTGGCTAAAATAAAAATTCAAATTTTTTGTTTTCAAAATTTTTGTAGCTTTCACTTTTTCAAAATATCCCGGCTAGTCTCGATTTGTCTCGGCTTTTCCCGACTTGTCCCGACTTGTCCCGACTTGTCTCGACTGGTCCCGACTTGTCCCGACTTGTCCTGACTTGTCCCGACTTGTCCCGACTTGTACCGACTTGTCTTGACTAGAACCAACTTGACCCGACTTGTTCTGACATGTCACGTCTTGTCCCGACTTGTCCCGACTTGCTCCGAATTGTCACGTCTTGTTCCGACTTGTCCTGATTTGTCCAGACTTGTCCCGACTTGTCCCGACTTGTTCTGACTTGTCCCGACTTGTACCGACTTGTCATGACTAGAACCAACTTGACCCGACTTGTTCTGACATGTCACGTCTTGTCCCGACTTGTCCCGACTTGCTCCGAATTGTCCAAACTTGTCCCGACTTGTACCGACTTGTCCCGACTTGTACCGACTTGTCCCGGATTGTCCAAACTAGTCCCGACTTGTACCGACTTGTCCCGACTTGTCCCGACTTGTCCCGACTTGTCACGGATTGTTCCAACTTGTCCCGACTTGTACCGACTTGTCCCCACTTGTACCGACTTGTCCAGACTTGTCCTGACTTGTTTCGACTTGTCCCGACTCAACTCGACTTGTCCCGAATTGTACTGACTTGTCCTGACTTGTCCCGACTTTTCTTGACTTGTCCCGATATGTCCCGACTTGTCCCGACTTGTTCTTACTTGTCTCGACTTGTCCCGACTTGTCCTGACTTGTCCCGACTTGTTTCGACTTGTCTCGACTTGTCCCGACTTGTCCCGACTTGTCCTGACTTATCCCGACTTGTCCGGACTTGTTTTTACTTGTCTCGACTTGTCCCGACTTGTCCTGACTTGTCCCGACTTGTTTCGACTTGTCCCGACTTGTCCCGACTTGTCTCGACTTGTCCCGACTTGTCCTGACTTGTCCCGACTTGTATCGACTTGTCCTGACTTGTCATGACTTGTACCGACTTGTCCCGACTTGTCCCAACTTGTCCCGACTTGTACAGCCTTGTCCTAACTTGTCCCGACTTGTCCTGACTTGTCCCGACTCGTCTAGACTTTTTCTGACTTGTCACGTCTTATTCCCGACTTATCCCGACTTGTCCCGACTTGTCCCGAATTTTCCCGACTTGTCCTAACTTGCCCCGACTTGTCCATACTTGTCCCGACTTGTCCCGACTTGTTCTGACTTGTTCTAACTTGTAACGTCATGTCTCGACTTGTCCTGACTTGTTCCGACTTGGCCCGACTTGTACCGACTTGTCCCTACGTGACCCGACTTGTCCCGACTTGTCCCGACTTGTCCCGACTTGTCCAGACTTGTCCCGACTTGTCCTGACTTGTCCCGACTTGTCCCGACTCGTCTAGACTTTTTCTGACTTGTCACGTCTTGTCCCGACTTGTCCCGACTTGTCCAGACTTGTCCCGACTTGTCCTGACTTGTCCCGACTTGTCCCGACTCGTCTAGACTTTTTCTGACTTGTCACGTCTTGTCCCGACTTGTCCCGACTTGTCCAGGCTTTTCCCGACTTGTACCGACTTGTCGTGACTTGTCCCGACTTGTACCGACTTGTCCCGACTTGTCCCGACTTGTACTGACTTTTCCCGACTTGTCCCGGATTGTCCAAACTTGTCCCGACTTGTTCCGACTTGTCCTGACTTGTCCCGACTTGTTTCGACTTGTCCCGACTTGTCTCGACTTGTCCCGACTTGTTCTGACTTGTCCCGACTTGTATCGACTTGTCCTGACTTGTCACGACTTGTACCGACTTGTCCCGACTTGTTTCAACTTGTTTCGACTTGTCCCGACTTGTCCCGACTTAAACCGAATTGTCCAAACTTGTCCCGACTTGTACCGACTTGTCGTGACTTGTGTCGACTTGTACCGACTTGTCCCGACTTGTCCCGACTTGTCCCGACTTGTACTGACTTTTTTCGACTTGTCCCGGATTGTCCAAACTTGTCCCGACTTGTTCCGACTTGTCCTGACTTGTCCCGACTTGTTTCGACTTGTCTTGACTTGTCTCGACTTGTCCCGACTTGTCCTGACTTGTCCCGACTTGTATCGACTTGTCCTGACTTGTCACGACTTGTACCGACTTGTCCGATTAGTCCCAACTTGTCCCGACTTGTCCAGACTTGTCCAGACTTGTCCCGACCTGGCCTGACTTGTCTTGACTTGTCCTGACTCGTCTCGACTTGTTCTGACTTGTCACGTCTTGTCCCGACTTGTTCCGACTTGTCCAGACTTGTCCCGACTTGTCCCGACTTGTTCTGACTTGTTCTAACTTGTAACGTCATCTCTCGACTTGTCCTGACTTGTTCCGACTTGGCCCGACTTGTCCCGACTTGTCCCGACTTGTCCCGACTCGTCCCGACTTGTCCAGACTTGTCCTGACTTGTCCCGACTTGTCCCGACTTGTCCCGACCAGTCCCGACTTTTCCCGACTAGTCCCGACTTGTCCCGACTTGTCCTAACTTGCCCCGACTTGTCCATACTTGTCCCGACTTGTCCCGACTTGTCCCGACTTGTCCCGACTCGTCCCGACTTGTCCAGACTTGTCCTGACTTGTCCCGACTTGTCCCGACTTGTCCCGACCAGTCCCGACTTTTCCCGACTTGTCCCGACTTGTCCCGACTTGTCCTAACTTGCCCCGACTTGTCCATACTTGTCCCGACTTGTCCCGACTTGTTCTGACTTTTTCTAACTTGTAACGTCATGTCTCGACTTGTCCTGACTTGTTCCGACTTGGCCCGACTTGTACCGACTTGTCCCGACTTGTCCTGACTTGTTCCGACTTGTACCAACTTATCCCGACTTGTACCGACCTGTCACGACTTGTACCAACTTGTCCCGACTTGTCCCGACTTGTCCCGACTTTTCCTGGATTGTCCAAATTTGTCCCGACTTGTCTTGACTTGTACCGACTTGTACCGACTTGTACCAACTTTTCCCGATTATTCCCGACTTGTTTCGACTTGTCCCGTCTTGTCCCCACTTGTTCTGACTTGTTCTAACTTGTAACGTCATGTCTCGACTTGTCCTGACTTGTTCCGACTTGGCCCGACTTGTACCGACTTGTCCCGACTTGTCCCGACTTGTCCTGACTTGTCCCGACTTGTCCCGACTTGTTCAGACTTGTCCCGACTTGTCCCGACTTGTCCCGACTTGTCCAGACTTGTCCCAACTTGTCCTGACTTGTCCCGACTTGTCCCGACTCGTCTAGACTTTTTCTGACTTGTCACGACTTGTCCCGACTTGTCCCGACTTGTCCAGACTTGTCCCGACTTGTCCTGACTTGTCCCGACTTGTCCCGACTCGTCTAGACTTTTTCTGACTTGTCACGTCTTGTCCCGACTTGTCCCGACTTGTCCAGGCTTTTCCCGACTTGTACCGACTTGTCGTGACTTGTCCCGACTTGTACCGACTTGTCCCGACTTGTCCCGACTTGTACTGACTTTTCCCGACTTGTCCCGGATTGTCCAAACTTGTCCCGACTTGTTCCGACTTGTCCTGACTTGTCCCGACTTGTTTCGACTTGTCCCGACTTGTCTCGACTTGTCCCGACTTGTTCTGACTTGTCCCGACTTGTATCGACTTGTCCTGACTTGTCACGACTTGTACCGACTTGTCCCGACTTGTTTCAACTTGTTTCGACTTGTCCCGACTTGTCCCGACTTAAACCGAATTGTCCAAACTTGTCCCGACTTGTACCGACTTGTCGTGACTTGTGTCGACTTGTACCGACTTGTCCCGACTTGTCCCGACTTGTCCCGACTTGTACTGACTTTTCCCGACTTGTCCCGGATTGTCCAAACTTGTCCCGACTTGTTCCGACTTGTCCTGACTTGTCCCGACTTGTTTCGACTTGTCTTGACTTGTCTCGACTTGTCCCGACTTGTCCGGACTTGTCCCGACTTGTATCGACTTGTCCTGACTTGTCACGACTTGTACCGACTTGTCCCGAATTGTCCCAACTTGTCCCGACTTGTCCAGACTTGTCCTGACTTGTCCCGACTTGTCCCGACCTGTCCCGACCTGTCCCGACTTTTCCCGACTTGTCCTAACTTGCCCCGACTTGTCCATACTTGTCCCGACTTGTCCCGACTTGTTCTGACTTGTTCTAACTTGTAACGTCATGTCTCGACTTGTCCTGACTTGTTCCGACTTGGCCCGACTTGTTCCGACTTGTCCAGACTTGTCCCGACTTGTCCCGACTTGTTCTGACTTGTTCTAACTTGTAACGTCATGTCTCGACTTGTCCCGACTTGTTCCGACTTGGCCCGACTTGTCCCGACTTGTTCTGACTTGTTCTAACTTGTAACGTCATGTCACGTCTTGTCCCGACTTGTCCCGACTTGTCCAGACTTGTCCCGACTTGTACCGACTTGTCCCGACTTGTCCCGACTTGTCCAGACTTGTCCCGACTTGTCCTGACTTGTCCCGACTTGTCCCGACTCGTCTCGACTTGTTCTGACTTGTCACGTCTTGTTCCGACTTGTCCTGATTTGTCCAGACTTGTCCCGACTTGTCCCGACTTGTCCCGACTTGTTCTGACTTGTTATAACTTGTAACGTCATGTCTCGACTTGTCCTGACTTGTTCCGACTTGGCCCGACTTGTCCCGACTTGTCCCCACTTGTTCCGACTTGTCCCGAATTGTCCCGACTTGTCCTGACCTGTCCCGACTTTTACCGACTTGTCATATTTTGTCCCGACTTGTCCCGACTTGTCCCGACCTGTCCCGACTTTTCCCGACTTGTCCCGACTTGTCCCGACTTGTCCTAACTTGCCCCGACTTGTCCATACTTGTCCCGACTTGTTCCGACTTGTCAATTTCAGTTCGAACAAAAATTGACTGTCACACTTGTTTTGGTTCATAATTTTGGTTGGATTGACAAAAAATCGTAAAGCTTATTTTCTCAAAACTGTTCAAATTTTGGCTAAAATAAAAATTCAAATTTTTTGTTTTCAAAATTTTTGTAGCTTTCACTTTTTCAAAATATCCCGGCTAGTCTCGATTTGTCTCGGCTTTTCCCGACTTGTCCCGACTTGTCCCGACTTGTCTCGACTGGTCCCGACTTGTCCCGACTTGTCCTGACTTGTCCCGACTTGTCCCGACTTGTACCGACTTGTCTTGACTAGAACCAACTTGACCCGACTTGTTCTGACATGTCACGTCTTGTCCCGACTTGTCCCGACTTGCTCCGAATTGTCACGTCTTGTTCCGACTTGTCCTGATTTGTCCAGACTTGTCCCGACTTGTCCCGACTTGTTCTGACTTGTCCCGACTTGTACCGACTTGTCATGACTAGAACCAACTTGACCCGACTTGTTCTGACATGTCACGTCTTGTCCCGACTTGTCCCGACTTGCTCCGAATTGTCCAAACTTGTCCCGACTTGTACCGACTTGTCCCGACTTGTACCGACTTGTCCCGGATTGTCCAAACTAGTCCCGACTTGTACCGACTTGTCCCGACTTGTCCCGACTTGTCCCGACTTGTCACGGATTGTTCCAACTTGTCCCGACTTGTACCGACTTGTCCCCACTTGTACCGACTTGTCCAGACTTGTCCTGACTTGTTTCGACTTGTCCCGACTCAACTCGACTTGTCCCGAATTGTACTGACTTGTCCTGACTTGTCCCGACTTTTCTTGACTTGTCCCGATATGTCCCGACTTGTCCCGACTTGTTCTTACTTGTCTCGACTTGTCCCGACTTGTCCTGACTTGTCCCGACTTGTTTCGACTTGTCTCGACTTGTCCCGACTTGTCCCGACTTGTCCTGACTTATCCCGACTTGTCCGGACTTGTTTTTACTTGTCTCGACTTGTCCCGACTTGTCCTGACTTGTCCCGACTTGTTTCGACTTGTCCCGACTTGTCCCGACTTGTCTCGACTTGTCCCGACTTGTCCTGACTTGTCCCGACTTGTATCGACTTGTCCTGACTTGTCATGACTTGTACCGACTTGTCCCGACTTGTCCCAACTTGTCCCGACTTGTACAGCCTTGTCCTAACTTGTCCCGACTTGTCCTGACTTGTCCCGACTCGTCTAGACTTTTTCTGACTTGTCACGTCTTATTCCCGACTTATCCCGACTTGTCCCGACTTGTCCCGAATTTTCCCGACTTGTCCTAACTTGCCCCGACTTGTCCATACTTGTCCCGACTTGTCCCGACTTGTTCTGACTTGTTCTAACTTGTAACGTCATGTCTCGACTTGTCCTGACTTGTTCCGACTTGGCCCGACTTGTACCGACTTGTCCCTACGTGACCCGACTTGTCCCGACTTGTCCCGACTTGTCCCGACTTGTCCAGACTTGTCCCGACTTGTCCTGACTTGTCCCGACTTGTCCCGACTCGTCTAGACTTTTTCTGACTTGTCACGTCTTGTCCCGACTTGTCCCGACTTGTCCAGACTTGTCCCGACTTGTCCTGACTTGTCCCGACTTGTCCCGACTCGTCTAGACTTTTTCTGACTTGTCACGTCTTGTCCCGACTTGTCCCGACTTGTCCAGGCTTTTCCCGACTTGTACCGACTTGTCGTGACTTGTCCCGACTTGTACCGACTTGTCCCGACTTGTCCCGACTTGTACTGACTTTTCCCGACTTGTCCCGGATTGTCCAAACTTGTCCCGACTTGTTCCGACTTGTCCTGACTTGTCCCGACTTGTTTCGACTTGTCCCGACTTGTCTCGACTTGTCCCGACTTGTTCTGACTTGTCCCGACTTGTATCGACTTGTCCTGACTTGTCACGACTTGTACCGACTTGTCCCGACTTGTTTCGACTTGTTTCGACTTGTCCCGACTTGTCCCGACTTAAACCGAATTGTCCAAACTTGTCCCGACTTGTACCGACTTGTCGTGACTTGTGTCGACTTGTACCGACTTGTCCCGACTTGTCCCGACTTGTCCCGACTTGTACTGACTTTTTTCGACTTGTCCCGGATTGTCCAAACTTGTCCCGACTTGTTCCGACTTGTCCTGACTTGTCCCGACTTGTTTCGACTTGTCTTGACTTGTCTCGACTTGTCCCGACTTGTCCTGACTTGTCCCGACTTGTATCGACTTGTCCTGACTTGTCACGACTTGTACCGACTTGTCCGATTAGTCCCAACTTGTCCCGACTTGTCCAGACTTGTCCAGACTTGTCCCGACCTGGCCTGACTTGTCTTGACTTGTCCTGACTCGTCTCGACTTGTTCTGACTTGTCACGTCTTGTCCCGACTTGTTCCGACTTGTCCAGACTTGTCCCGACTTGTCCCGACTTGTTCTGACTTGTTCTAACTTGTAACGTCATCTCTCGACTTGTCCTGACTTGTTCCGACTTGGCCCGACTTGTCCCGACTTGTCCCGACTTGTCCCGACTCGTCCCGACTTGTCCAGACTTGTCCTGACTTGTCCCGACTTGTCCCGACTTGTCCCGACCAGTCCCGACTTTTCCCGACTTGTCCCGACTTGTCCCGACTTGTCCTAACTTGCCCCGACTTGTCCATACTTGTCCCGACTTGTCCCGACTTGTCCCGACTTGTCCCGACTCGTCCCGACTTGTCCAGACTTGTCCTGACTTGTCCCGACTTGTCCCGACTTGTCCCGACCAGTCCCGACTTTTCCCGACTTGTCCCGACTTGTCCCGACTTGTCCTAACTTGCCCCGACTTGTCCATACTTGTCCCGACTTGTCCCGACTTGTTCTGACTTTTTCTAACTTGTAACGTCATGTCTCGACTTGTCCTGACTTGTTCCGACTTGGCCCGACTTGTACCGACTTGTCCCGACTTGTCCTGACTTGTTCCGACTTGTACCAACTTATCCCGACTTGTACCGACCTGTCACGACTTGTACCAACTTGTCCCGACTTGTCCCGACTTGTCCCGACTTTTCCTGGATTGTCCAAATTTGTCCCGACTTGTCTTGACTTGTACCGACTTGTACCGACTTGTACCAACTTTTCCCGATTATTCCCGACTTGTTTCGACTTGTCCCGTCTTGTCCCCACTTGTTCTGACTTGTTCTAACTTGTAACGTCATGTCTCGACTTGTCCTGACTTGTTCCGACTTGGCCCGACTTGTACCGACTTGTCCCGACTTGTCCTGACTTGTCCCGACTTGTCCCGACTTGTTCAGACTTGTCCCGACTTGTCCCGACTTGTCCCGACTTGTCCAGACTTGTCCCAACTTGTCCTGACTTGTCCCGACTTGTCCCGACTCGTCTAGACTTTTTCTGACTTGTCACGACTTGTCCCGACTTGTCCCGACTTGTCCAGACTTGTCCCGACTTGTCCTGACTTGTCCCGACTTGTCCCGACTCGTCTAGACTTTTTCTGACTTGTCACGTCTTGTCCCGACTTGTCCCGACTTGTCCAGGCTTTTCCCGACTTGTACCGACTTGTCGTGACTTGTCCCGACTTGTACCGACTTGTCCCGACTTGTCCCGACTTGTACTGACTTTTCCCGACTTGTCCCGGATTGTCCAAACTTGTCCCGACTTGTTCCGACTTGTCCTGACTTGTCCCGACTTGTTTCGACTTGTCCCGACTTGTCTCGACTTGTCCCGACTTGTTCTGACTTGTCCCGACTTGTATCGACTTGTCCTGACTTGTCACGACTTGTACCGACTTGTCCCGACTTGTTTCAACTTGTTTCGACTTGTCCCGACTTGTCCCGACTTAAACCGAATTGTCCAAACTTGTCCCGACTTGTACCGACTTGTCGTGACTTGTGTCGACTTGTACCGACTTGTCCCGACTTGTCCCGACTTGTCCCGACTTGTACTGACTTTTCCCGACTTGTCCCGGATTGTCCAAACTTGTCCCGACTTGTTCCGACTTGTCCTGACTTGTCCCGACTTGTTTCGACTTGTCTTGACTTGTCTCGACTTGTCCCGACTTGTCCGGACTTGTCCCGACTTGTATCGACTTGTCCTGACTTGTCACGACTTGTACCGACTTGTCCCGAATTGTCCCAACTTGTCCCGACTTGTCCAGACTTGTCCTGACTTGTCCCGACTTGTCCCGACCTGTCCCGACCTGTCCCGACTTTTCCCGACTTGTCCTAACTTGCCCCGACTTGTCCATACTTGTCCCGACTTGTCCCGACTTGTTCTGACTTGTTCTAACTTGTAACGTCATGTCTCGACTTGTCCTGACTTGTTCCGACTTGGCCCGACTTGTTCCGACTTGTCCAGACTTGTCCCGACTTGTCCCGACTTGTTCTGACTTGTTCTAACTTGTAACGTCATGTCTCGACTTGTCCCGACTTGTTCCGACTTGGCCCGACTTGTCCCGACTTGTTCTGACTTGTTCTAACTTGTAACGTCATGTCTCGACTTGTCCCGACTTGTTCCGACTTGGCCCGACTTGTCCCGACTTGTTCTGACTTGTTCTAACTTGTTACGTCATGTCTCGACTTGTCCCGACTTGTTCCGACTTGGCCCGACTTGTCCCGACTTGTCCCGACTTGTCCCGACTTGTCCAGACTTGTTCCGACTTGTCCAGACTTGTCCCGACTTGTCCCGACTTGTTCTGACTTGTTCTAACTTGTAACGTCATGTCTCGACTTGTCCCGACTTGTTCCGACTTGGCCCGACTTGTCCCGACTTGTCCCGACTTGTTCTGACTTGTTCTAACTTGTAACGTCATGTCTCGACTTGTCCCGACTTGTTCCGACTTGGCCCGACTTGTCCCGACTTGTTCTGACTTGTTCTAACTTGTAACGTCATGTCTCGACTTGTCCCGACTTGTTCCGACTTGGCCCGACTTGTCCCGACTTGTTCTGACTTGTTCTAACTTGTAACGTCATGTCTCGACTTGTCCCGACTTGTTCCGACTTGGCCCGACTTGTCCCGACTTGTCCCGACTTGTCCCGACTTGTCCAGACTTGTCCCGACTTGTCCCGACTTGTTCTGACTTGTTCTAACTTGTAACGTCATGTCTCGACTTGTCCCGACTTGTTCCGACTTGGCCTGACTTGTCCCGACTTGTCCCGACTTGTCCAGACTTGTCCCGACTTGTCCCGACTTGTTCTGACTTGTTCTAACTTGTAACGTCATGTCTCGACTTGTCCCGACTTGTTCCGACTTGGCCCGACTTGTCCCGACCTGTCCCGACCTGTCCCGACTTTTCCCGACTTGTCCTAACTTGCCCCGACTTGTCCATACTTGTCCCGACTTGTCCCGACTTGTTCTGACTTGTTCTAACTTGTAACGTCATGTCTCGACTTGTCCTGACTTGTTCCGACTTGGCCCGACTTGTTCTGACTTGTTCTAACTTGTAACGTCATGTCTCGACTTGTCCCGACTTGTTCCGACTTGGCCCGACTTGTCCCGACTTGTCCCGACTTGTCCCGACTTGTCCCGACTTGTCCAGACTTGTCCTGACTTGTCCCGACTTGTCCCGACCTGTCCCGACTTGTTCTGACTTGTTCTAACTTGTAACGTCATGTCTCGACTTGTCCCGACTTGTTCCGACTTGGCCCGACTTGTCCCGACTTGTCCCGACTTGTCCCGAATTGTCCCGACTTGTCCAGACTTGTCCTGACTTGTCCCGACTTGTCCCGACCTGTCCCGACCTGTCCCGACTTTTCCCGACTTGTCCTAACTTGCCCCGACTTGTCCATACTTGTCCCGACTTGTCCCGACTTGTTCTGACTTGTTCTAACTTGTAACGTCATGTCTCGACTTGTCCCGACTTGTTCCGACTTGGCCCGACTTGTCCCGACTTGTCCCGACTTGTCCCGACTTGTCCCGACTTGTCCAGACTTGTCCTGACTTGTCCCGACTTGTCCCGACCTGTCCCGACCTGTCCCGACTTTTCCCGACTTGTCCTAACTTGCCCCGACTTGTCCATACTTGTCCCGACTTGTCCCGACTTGTTCTGACTTGTTCTAACTTGTAACGTCATGTCTCGACTTGTCCTGACTTGTTCCGACTTGGCCCGACTTGTACCGACTTGTCCCGACTTGTCCTGACTTGTTCCGACTTGTACCAACTTGTCCCGACTTGTACCGACCTGTCACGACTTGTACCAACTTGTCCCGACTTGTCCCGACTTGTCCCGACTTTTCCTGGATTGTCCAAATTTGTCCCGACTTGTCCCGACTTGTCTTGACTTGTACCGACTTGTACCGACTTGTACCAACTTTTCCCGATTATTCCCGACTTGTTTCGACTTGTCCCGTCTTGTTTCGACTTGTCCCGTCTTGTCTCTTCTTGTCCCGGATTGTCCAAACATGTACCGACTTGTCCCGACTTGTACCGACTTGTCCCGACTTGTTTCGACTTGTCCCGACTTGTCTCGACTTGTTTCGACTTGTCCCGACTTGTCCCGACTTGCACCGAATTGTCCAAACTTGTTTCGACTTGTTTCGACTTGTCCCGACTTGTCCCGACTTGTCCCGACTTGCCCCGAATTTTCCAAACTTGTCCCGACTTGTCCCGACATGTCCCGACTTGTCCCGACTTGTCCCGACTTGTCCCGACTTGTCCCGACTTGTACCAACTTGTCCCGACTTGTCCCGACTTTTCCTGGATTGTCCAAATTTGTCCCGACTTGTCCCGACTTGTCTTGACTTGTACCGACTTGTACCGACTTGTACCGACTTGTACCGACTTGTACCAACTTTTCCCGATTTGTCCCGACTTGTTTCGACTTGTCCCGTCTTGTTTCGACTTGTCCCGTCTTGTCTCTTCTTGTCCCGGATTGTCCAAACATGTACCGACTTGTCCCGACTTGTACCGACTTGTCCCGACTTGTTTCGACTTGTCCCGACTTGTCTCGACTTGTTTCGACTTGTCCCGACTTGTCCCGACTTGCCCCGAATTGTCCAAACTTGTTTCGACTTGTCCAGACTTGTCCCGACTTGCCCCGAATTGTCCAAACTTGTCCCGACTTGTCCCGACTTGTCCCGACTTGTCCCGACTTGTCCCGACTTGTCCTGACTTATCCCGACTTGTCCCGACTTGTTCTTACTTGTCACAACTTGTCCCGACTTGTCCTGACTTGTACCGACTCGTCCTGACTTGTCACGATTTTTCCCGACTTTTCCCGACTTGTTTCGACTCGTCCCGACTTGTCGTCCCGGATTGTCCAAACTTATACCGACTTGTCCCGACTTGTACCGACTTGTCCCGACTTGTTTCGACATGTTTCGACTTGTCCCGACTTGTCCCGACTTGCCCCGAATTGTCCAAACATGTTTCGACTTGTTTCGACTTGTCCCGACTTGTCCCGACTTGCCCCGAATTGACCAAACTTGTCCCGACTTGTCCCGACTTGTCCCGACTTGTCCCGACTTGTCCCGACTTGTCCCGACTTGTCCCGACTTGTCCTGACTTGTCCCGACTTGTATCGACTTGTCCTGACTTGTCACAACTTGTACCGACTTGTCCCGACTTGTCCAGACTTGTCCCGACTTGTCCTGACTTGTCCCGACTTGTCCCGACTCGTCTCGACTTGTTCTGACTTGTCACGTCTTGTTCCGACTTGTCCCGACTTGTCCAGACTTGTCCCGACTTGTCCCGACTTGTTCTGAATTGTTCTAACTTGTAACGTCATGTCTCGACTTGTCCTGACTTGTTCCGACTTGGCCCGACTTGTACCGACTTGTCCCGACTTGTCCCGACTTGTCCCGATTTGTCCCGACTTGTCCCCGACTTGTCCCGACTTGTCCAGACTTGTCCCGACTTGTCCCGACTTGTCCAGACTTGTCCCGACTTGTCCTGACTTGTCCCGACTTGTCCCGACTTGTCCCGACTTGTCCCGACTTGTCCCGACTTGTCCAGACTTGTCCCGACTTGTCCTGACTTGTCCCGACTTGTCCCGACTCGTCTCGACTTGTTCTGACTTGTCACGTCTTGTTCCGACTTGTCCAGACTTGTCCCGACTTGTACCGACTTGTCCCGACTTGTCCCGACTTGTCCAGACTTGTCCCGACTTGTCCTGACTTGCCCCGACTTGTCCCGACTCGTCTCGACTTGTTCTGACTTGTCACGTCTTGTTCCGACTTGTCCCGACTTGTCCAGACTTGTCCCGACTTGTACCGACTTGTCCCGACTTGTCCCGACTTGTCCAGACTTGTCCCGACTTGTCCTGACTTGTCCCGACTTGTCCCGACTCGTCTCGACTTGTTCTGACTTGTCACGTCTTGTTCCGACTTGTCCCGACTTGTCCAGACTTGTCCCGACTTGTCCCGACTTGTTCTGACATGTTCTAACTTGGAACGTCATGTCTCGACTTGTCCTGACTTGTTCCGACTTGGCCCGACTTGTCCCGACTTGTCCCCACTTGTTCCGAATTGTCCCGAATTGTCCCGACTTGTCCTGACCTGTCCCGACTTTTACCGACTTGTCCCATTTTGTCCCGACTTGTCCCGACTTGTCCCGACCTGTCCCGACTTTTACCGACTTGTCCCGACTTGTCCCGACTTATCCTAACTTGCCCCGACTTGTCCATACTTGTCCCGACTTGTCCCGACTTGTTCTGACTTGTTCTAACTTGTAACGTCTTGTCTTGACTTGTGTTGACTTGTTCCGACTTGGCCCGACTTGTACCGACTTGTCCCGACTTGTCCCGACTTGTTCCGACTTGTCATGACTTGTCCAGACTTGTCCCGACTTGTCCTGACTTGTCCCGACTTGTCCCGACTCGTCTAGACTTTTTCTGACTTGTCACGTCTTGTCCCGACTTGTCCCGACTTGTTCAGACTTGTCCCGACTTGTACCGACTTGTCGTGACTTGTCCCGACTTGTACCGACTTGTCCCGACTGGTACTGACTTTTCCCGACTTGTCCCGGATTGTCCAAACTTGTCCCGACTTGTTCCGACTTGTCCTGACTTGTCCCGACTTGTTTCGACTTGTCCCGACTTGTCTCAACTTGTCCCGACTTGTCCTGACTTGTCCCGACTTGTATCGACTTGTCCTGACTTGTCACGACTTGTACCGACTTGTCCCGACTTGTTTCAACTTGTTTCGACTTGTCCCGACTTGTCCCGACTTGCCCCGAATTGTCCAAACTTGTCCCGACTTGTACCGACTTGTCGTGACTTGTTCCGATTTGTACCGACTTGTCCCGACTTGTACTGACTTTTCCCGACTTGTCCCGGATTGTCCAAACTTGTCCCGACTTGTCCCGACTTGTTCCGACTTGTCCTGACTTGTCCCGACTTGTTTCGACTTGTCCCGACTTGTCTCAACTTGTCCCGACTTGTCCTGACTTGTCCCGACTTGTATCGACTTGTCCTGACTTGTCACGACTTGTACCGACTTGTCCCGACTTGTTTCAACTTGTTTCGACTTGTCCCGACTTGTCCCGACTTGCCCCGAATTGTCCAAACTTGTCCCGACTTGTACCGACTTGTCGTGACTTGTTCCGATTTGTACCGACTTGTCCCGACTTGTACTGACTTTTCCCGACTTGTCCCGGATTGTCCAAACTTGTCCCGACTTGTCCCGACTTGTCTCGACTTGTCCTGACTTATCCCGACTTGTCCCGACTTGTTCTTACTTGTCACTTTTTGTCCCGACTTGTCCTGACTTGTACCGACTCGTCCTGACTTGTCACGATTTTTCCCGACTTTTCCCGACTTGTTTCGACTTGTCCCGACTTGTCGTCCCGGATTGTCCAAACTTATACCGACTTGTCCCGACTTGTACCAACTTGTCCCGACTTGTCCCGACTTGTTTCGACTTGTCCCGTCTTGTTTCGACTTGTCCCGTCTTGTCTCTTCTTGTCCCGGATTGTCCAAACATGTCCCGACTAGTCCCGACTTGTCCCCACTTGTCCCGACATGTCCCGACTTGTTCTGACTTGTCCCGGATTGTCCAACTATGTCCCGACTTGTTCCTACTTGTCCCGAATTGACCCGACTTGTACCGACTTGTCCCGACTTGTCCCGGATTGTCCAAACTTGTCCCGACTTGTACCGACTTGTCCCGACTTGTCCCGACTTGTCCTGACTAGTCCCGAATTGTCCCGACTTGTCCCGACTTGTCTTGACTTGTCACCACTTGTCCTGACTTGCCACATTTGTTATGGTTCATAATTTATGTTGGATTGACAAAAAATCTGAAAGCTCATTCCCGACCCGACCCGACCCGACCTAATTGCGAATAGAGTCCAAGACGATAAGATGAATATTAGTGCCATAACATTGACTCGATTTGACCTTGTGAAGTGAATTTTTATTTCAGAAAAAAAAAATTAAATTTCTTGCCGTTATGAAAAATTTTGGTGAGATGATTCGATACCAAACTATTCATAAATGGACTAACTTCAATATTTTCTTTGCGAAAAAAGGAATTTTCCAAGATTTTTTTTTCAAAAATTTTTTATTTTAAATTTTGTTTAATGAGATACTTTTTTGTTTCTTCCTGAATAGAAATTGGATTGTGAAAGTTGTTTCAGTACACAATTCTGATAAAATTAAAAAAAATCTGAAAAAAAAATATCAATTGAAATTTTTTGATAATTGAATTTTTGCTGAAATATTCGAAACAAATATTAAAATCTTTTGTTTTTTTTTGTAATTTTGATTTTTTTTCACAAACTACTTCAAAGAAGTCCAAATAAAATTCCAAGAAGACAGTCTGGGTGAAGAAGTCTAGGTGGAAATTCCATGTAAAATGTCCAAATGAAATCAGGATAAAATGTCTGGGTAAGGAGCCCAGGTGAAAAGTCCAGAATTATTTGAAATTCAAAATGATTCTATTAAAAAATATATTTACAATAATATTTTCCTCGACCCGACCCAAAAGTCCCGACTTGTTCCGACTTGTCTTGTCCCGACTTTTACCGACTTGTCGTGACTTGTCCAGACTTGTCCCGACTTTTACCGACTTGTCCCGACTTGTACCGACTTGTCCCGACTTGTATCGACTTGTCCCGACCTGTCCCGACTTTTCCTGACTTGTCCCGACTTGTCCCGATTTGTACCGACTTGTCCCGACTTGTCCCGACTTGTCCCGACATGTCCTGACTTGTCTCGACTTGTACCGACTTGTCCCGACTTGTCCCGAATTGTCCAAACTTGTCCCGAGTTGTACCGACTTGTCCAGACTTGTCCTGAATTGTCCCGACTTGTTCCGACTTGTCCCGACTTGTCTTGACTTGTACCGACTTGTCCCAACTTGTCCTGACTTGTCACATCTGTTATGGTTCATAATATATGTTGGATTGACAAATAATCTGAAAGCTCATTCCCGACCCGACCCGACCCGACCTAATTGCGAATAGAGTCCAAGACGATAAGATGAATATTAGTGCCATAACATTGACTCGATTTGACCTTGTGAAGTGAATTTTTTTTTTCAGAAAAAAAAAATTAAATTTCTTGCCGTTATGAAAAATTTTGGAGAGATGATTTGATACCAAAATATTCAGAAATGGACTGACTTCAATATTTTCTTTGTGGAAAAAGAAATTTTCCAAGATTTTTTTTTTTCAAAAACTTTTTATTTCAAATTCTGTGTTTATTGAATTACTTTTTTGTTTCTTCCTGAATGGAAATTGGATTTTGAAAGTTGTTTCAGTTCACAATTTTGATAAAATTAAAAAAAATCTGAAATAAAAATATTTTTTGAAATTTTTTGATTATTGAATTTTTGCTGAAATATTCGAAACAAATATTAAAATCTTTTGTTTTTTTTTGTAATTTTGATTTTTTTTCACAAATTACTTCAAAGAAGTCCAAATAGAATTCCAAAAAGAAAGTCTGGGTGAAGAAGTCCATGTGGAAATTCCGTCTTGTCCCGGCTTGTCCCGAAATATCCAATCTTGTCCTGACTTGTCCTGACTTGTCCTGACTTGTCCCGACTTGTCCCGTCTTGTCCAGAGTTGTCCCGACTTGTCCCGACTTGTCCAGAGTTGTCCCGACTTGTCCTGACTTGTCCTGACTTGTCACGTCATGTCCCAACTTGTCCTGACTTGTTCCGACTTGTCCCGACTTGTCTCGACTTGTCCCGACTTGTCCCGACTTGTCCCGACTTGTCCCCACTTGTCGCGACTTGTCCCGTCTTTTCCCGACTTGTCCCGACTTTTACCGACTTGTACCGACTTGTACCGGATTGTCCAAACTTGTCTCGTCTTGTACCGACTTGTCCCGACTTGTTCCGACTTGTTCCGACTTGTCCCGACTTGTACCGAATTGTCCCGACTGGTCCCGGATTGTCCAAACTTGTCCCGACTTGTATCGACTTGTCCCGACTTGTCCCGATTTGTCCCGACTCGTACCGACTTGTCCCGACTTGTACCGACTTGTCCCAGATTGTCCAAACTTGTCCCGACTTGTATCGACTTGTCTCGACTTGTCCCGACTTGTCCCGACTTGTCCCGACTTGTCCCGACTTGTCCTGACTTGTCCCGACTTGTTTCTACTTATTCCAAATTGTCTTGACTTGTCCCGACTTTTCCCGACTTGTCCCGATTTGTCCCGAATTTTACCTACTTGTACCGACTTGTACTGGAATGTCCAAACTTGTCCCGACTTGTCCCGGATTGTCCAAACTTGTCTCGACTTGTACCGACTTGTCTCGACTTGTCTCGACTTGTCCCGACTTGTTCCGACTTGTCCCGAATTGTCCCGACTTGTTTCGACTTGTTTCGACTTGTCCTGACTTGTCACGACTTGTTCCGACTTGTCCCGACTTGTCCTGACTGGTCCCGACTTGTCCGGGCTTGTCCTGGCTTGTTTCGACTTGTCCCGACTTGTCCCGGAATGTCCAAATTTGTACCGACTTGTCCCGACTTGTACCGACTTGTCCCGACATGTTCCGGATTGTCCAAACTTGTCTCGACCAGTCCCGACATGTCCCGGATTGTCCATACTTGTTCCGACTTGTACCGACTTGTCCTGACTGGTCCCGGATTGTCCAAACTTGTCCCGACTTGTATCGACTTGTCCCGACTTGTCCCGACTTGTCCCGACTTGTCCCGACTTGTCCCGACTTGTCCCGACTTGTCCCGACTTGTCCCGACTTGTCCCGACTTGTCCCGACTTGTCCCGGATTGTCCAAAATTTTCCCGACTTGTATCGACTTGTCTCGACTTGTCCCGACTTGTCCCGACTTGTCCCGACTCGTCCAGACTTGTCCCGACTTGTCCCGACTTGTCCTGACTTGTCCCGACTTGTTTCTACTTATTCCAAATTGTCTTGACTTGTCCAGAATTGTCCCGAATAGTCCCGGAATGTCCAAATTTGTACCGACTTGTCCCGACTTGTACCGACTTGTCCCGACTTGTCCCGGATTGTCCAAACTTGTCTCGACCAGTCCCGACATGTCCCGGATTGTCCATACTTGTTCCGACTTGTACCGACTTGTCCTGACTGGTCCCGGATTGTCCAAACTTGTCCCGACTTGTCCCGACTTGTCCCGACTTGTCCCGACTTGTACCGATTTGTCCCGACTTGTCCCGACTCGTCCCGACTTGTCCCGAATTGTCCAAACTTGTCCCGACTTGTACCGACTTGTCGTGACTTGTCCCGACTTGTACCGACTTGTCCCGACTTGTCCCGACTTGTCCCGACTTGTCCCGACTTGTCCCGGAATGTCCAAATTTGTACCGACTTGTCCCGACTTGTACCGACTTGTCCCGACTTGTCCCGGATTGTCCAAACTTGTCTCGACCAGTCCCGACATGTCCCGGATATTCCATACTTGTTCCGACTTGTACCGACTTGTCCTGACTGGTCCCGGATTGTCCAAACTTGTCCCGACTTGTATCGACTTGTCCCGACTTGTCCCGACTTGTCCCGACCTGTCCCGACTTTTCCCGACTTGTCCCGGATTGTCCAAACTTGTCTCGACATGTTCCGACTTGTCCTGACTTGTCCCGACTTGTTTCGACTTGTCCCGACTTGTCTCGACTTGTCCCGACTTGTCCTGACTTGTCCCGACTTGTATCGACTTGTCCTGACTTGTCACGACTTTTGCCGACTTGTCCCGACTTGTCCCAACTTGTCCCGACTTGTCCCGACTTGTCCAGACTTGTCCTGACTTGTCCTGACTTGTCCCGACTTGTCCCGACTCGTCTCTACTTGTTCTGACTTGTCACGTCTTGTTCCGACTTGTCCCGATTTGTCCAGACTTGTCCCGACTTGTTCTGACTTGTTCTAACTTGTAACGTCATGTCTCGACTTGTCCTGACTTGTTCCGACTTGGCCCGACTTGTCCCGACTTGTCCCCACTTGTTCCGACTTGTCCCGACTTGTCCCGACTTGTCCTGACTTGTCCCGACTTGTATCGACTTGTCCTGACTTGTCACGACTTGTACCGACTTGTCCCGACTTGTCCCAACTTGTCCCGACTTGTCCAGACTTGTGCTGACTTGTCCGACTTGTCCAGACTTGTCCCGACTTGTCCTGACTTGTCCCGACTTGTCCCGACTCGTCTCGACTTGTTCTGACTTGTCACGTCTTGTCCCGACTTGTCCCGACTTGTCCAGACTTGTCCCGACTTGTCCCGACTTGTTCTGACTAGTTCTAACTTGTAACGTCATGTCTCGACTTGTCCTGACTTGTTCCGACTTTGCCCGACTTGTACCGAATTGTCCCGACTTGTCCCGACTTGTCCCGACTTGTCCCGACTTGTCCCGACTTGTCCAGACTTGTCCCGACTTGTCCTGACTTGTCCCGACTTGTCCCGACTTGTCCCGACTCGTCTAGACTTTTTTTGACTTGTCACGTCTTGTCCTGACTTGTTCTGACTTGTCCCGACTTGTCCAGACTTGTCCCGACTTGTGCCGACTTGTCCCGACTTGTCCAGACTTGTTCCGACTTGTCCTGACTTGTCCCGACTTGTCCCGACTCGTCTCGACTTGTTCTGACTTGTCACGTCTTGTTCCGACTTGTCCCGGCTTGTCCAGACTTGTCCCGACTTGTTCTGACTTGTTCTAACTTGTAACGTCATGTCTCGACTTGTTCCGACTTGGCCCGACTTGTCCCGACTTGTCCCCACTTGTTCCGACTTGTCCCGAATTGTCCCGACTTGTCCTGACCTGTCCCGACTTTTACCGACTTGTCCCATTTTGTCCCAACTTGTCCCGACTTGTCCCGACCTGTCTCGACTTTTCCCGACTTGTCCCGACTTGTCCCGACTTGTCCTAACTTGCCCCGACTTGTCCATACTTGTCCCGACTTGTCCCGAATTGTTCTGACTTGTTTTAACTTGAAACGTCATGTCTCGACTTGTCCCGACTTGTCCCGACTTGTCCAGACTTGTCCAGAATTGTCCCGACTTGTCCTGACTTGTCCCGACTTGTCCCGTCTCGTCTAGACTTTTTCTGACTTGTCACGTCTTGTCCCGACTTGTCCCGACTTGTCCAGACTTGTCCTGACTTGTACCGACTTGTCCCGACTTGTTCTGACTTGTCACGTCTTGTTCCGACTTGTCCCGACTTGTCCAGACTTGTCCCGACTTGTCCCGACTTGTTCTGACTTGTTCTAACTTGTAACGTCATGTCTCGACTTGTCCTGACTTGTTCCGACTTGTCCCGACTTGTCCTAACTTACTCCGACTTGTCCATACTTGTCCCGACTTGTCCCGACTTGTTCTGACTTCTTCTAACTTGTAACGTCATGTCTCGACTTGTCCTGACTTGTTCCGACTTGGCCCGACTTGTACCGACTTGTCCCGACTTGTCCCGACTTGTCCCGACTTGTCCAGACTTGTCCCGACTTGTCCTGACTTGTCCCGACTTGTCCCGACTCGTCTAGACTTTTTCTGACTTGTCACGTCTTGTCCCGACTTGTCCCGACTTGTCCAGACTTGTCCCGACTTGTCCTGACTTGTCCCGACTTGTCCCGACTCGTCTAGACTTTTTCTGACTTGTCACGTCTTGTCCCGACTTGTCCCGACTTGTCCAGACTTGTCCCGACTTGTACCGACTTGTCCCGACTTGTCCCGGATTGTCCAAACTTGTCCCGACTTGTTCCGACTTGTCCTGACTTGTCCCGACTTGTTTCGACTTGTCCCGACTTGTCTCGACTTGTCCCGACTTGTCCTGACTTGTCCCGACTTGTATCGACTTGTCCTGACTTGTCACGACTTGTACCGACTTGTCCCGACTTGTTTCAACTTGTTTCGACTTGTCCCGACTTGTCCCGACTTAAACCGAATTGTCCAAACTTGTCCCGACTTGTACCGACTTGTCGTGACTTGTTCCGACTTGTACCGACTTGTCCCGACTTGTCCCGACTTGTCCCGACTTGTACTGACTTTTCCCGACTTGTTCCGTATTGTCCAAACTTGTCCCGACTTGTTCCGACTTGTCCTGACTTGTCCCGACTTGTTTCGACTTGTCTTGACTTGTTTCGACTTGTCCCGACTTTTCCTGACTTGTCCCGACTTGTATCGACTTGTCCTGACTTGTCACGACTTGTACCGACTTGTCCAACTTGTCCAAACTTGTCCCGACTTGTCCAGACTTGTACTGACTTGTCCCGACTTGTCCAGACTTGTCCCGACCTGTCCTGACTTGTCTTGACTTGCCCCGACTCGTCTCGACTTGTTCTGACTTGTCACGTCTTGTCCCGACTTGTTCCGACTAGTCCAGACTTGTCCCGACTTGTCCCGACTTGTCCCGACTTGTTCTGACTTGTTCTAACTTGTAACGTCATGTCTCGACTTGTCCTGACTTGTTCCGACTTGGCCCGACTTGTACCGACTTGTCCCGTTTTGTCCCGACTTGTCCCGACTTGTTCTGACTTGTTCTAACTTGTAACGTCATCTCTCGACTTGTCCTGACTTGTTCCGACTTGGCCCGACTTGTCCCGACTTGTCCCGACTTGTCCCGACTCGTCCCGACTTGTCCAGACTTGTCCTGACTTGTCCCGACTTGTCCCGACCAGTCCCGACTTGTCCCGACTTGTCCCGACTTGTCCTAACTTGCCCCGACTTGTCCATACTTGTCCCGACTTGTCCCGACTTGTTCTGACTTGTTCTAACTTGTAACGTCATGTCTCGACTTGTCCTGACTTGTTCCGACTTGGCCCGACTTGTACCGACTTGTCCCGACTTGTCCTGACTTGTTCCGACTTGTACCAACTTGTCCCGACTTGTACCGACCTGTCACGACTTGTACCAACTTGTCCCGACTTGTCCCGACTTGTCCCGACTTGTCCCGACTTTTCCTGGATTGTCCAAATTTGTCCCGACTTGTCCCGACTTGTCTTGACTTGTACCGACTTGTACCGACTTGTACCAACTTTTCCCGATTATTCCCGACTTGTTTCGACTTGTCCCGTCTTGTTTCGACTTGTCCCGACGTGTCCAGACTTGTCCCGACTTGTCCCCACTTGTTCTGACTTGTTCTAACTTGTAACGTCATGTCTCGACTTGTCCTGACTTGTTCCGACTTGGCCCGACTTGTACCGACTTGTCCCGACTTGTCCCGACTTTTCCCGACTTGTCCTGACTTGTCCCGACTTGTCCCGACTTGTTCAGACTTGTCCCGACTTGTCCTGACTTGTCCCGACTCGTCTAGACTTTTTCTGACTTGTCACGTCTTGTTCCCGACTTATCCCGACTTGTCCCGACTTGTCCCGACTTGTCCCGACTTGTTCTGACTTGTTCTAACTTGTAACGTCATGTCTCGACTTGTCCTGACTTGTTCCGACTTGGCCCGACTTGTACCGACTTGTCCCGACTTGTCCCGACTTGTCCCGACTTGCCCCGAATTGTCCAAACTTGTCCCGACTTGTATCAACTTGTCCCGACTTGTCCCGGATTGTCCAAACTAGTCCCGACTTGTACCGACTTGTCCCGACTTGTCCCGACTTGTCCCGACTTGTCCCGGATTGTTTTAACTTGTCCCGACTTGTACCGACTTGTCCCGACTTGTCCCCACATGTACCGACTTGTTCCGACTTGTCCCGGATTGTCGAAACTTGTCCCGACTTGTACCGACTTGTCCTGACTTGTCCTGACTTGTTTCGACTTTTCCCGACTCAACTCGACTTGTCCCGACTTGTCCTGACTTGTCCTGACTTGTCCCGACTTGTCCTGACTTGTCCCGACTTGTTTCTACTTATTCCAAATTGTCTTGACTTGTGCCGACTTTTCCCGACTTGTCCCGATTTGTCCCGACTTTTACCGACTTGTACCGACTTGTTCTGGAATGTCCAAACTTGTCTCGACTTGTACCGACTTGTCTCGACTTGTCTCGACTCGTCCCGACTTGTCCCGACTTGTCCCGACTTGTACCGACTTGTCCCGACTTGTACCGACTTGTCCCGACTTGTCCCAGATTGTCCAAACTTGTCCCGACTGGTATTGACTTGTCTCGATTTGTCCCGACTTGTCCCGACTTGTCCCGACTTGTCCCGACTTGTCCCGACTTGTCCCGACTTGTCCCGACTTGTCCTGACTTGTCCCGACTTGTTTCTACTTATTCCAAATTGTCTTGACTTGTCCCGACTTTTCCCGACTTGTCCCGATTTGTCCCGACTTTTACCGACTTGTACCGACTTGTTCTGGAATGTCCAAACTTGTCTCGACTTGTACCGACTTGTCTCGACTTGTCTCGACTTGTCCCGACTTGTTCCGACTTGTCCCGAATTGTCCCGACTTGTTTCGACTTGTTTCGACTTGCCCTGACTTGTCCTGACTTGTCACGACTTGTTCCGTTTTGTCCCGACTTGTCCCGACTTGTCCCGACTTGTCCCGACTTGTCCCGACTTGTCCTGACTTGTCCCGACTTGTTTCTACTTATTCCAAATTGTCTTGACTTGTCCCGACTTTTCCCGACTTGTCCCGATTTGTCCCGACTTTTACCGACTTGTACCGACTTGTCCCGGATTGTCCAAACTTGTCTCGACTTGTACCGACTTGTCTCGACTTGTCTCGACTTGTCCTGGCTTGTTTCGACTTGTCCCGACTTGTCCCGACTTGTCACATTTGTTATGGTTCATAATTTATGTTGGATTGACAAAAAATCTGAAAGCTCATTCCCGACCCGACCCGACCCGACCTAATTGCGAATAGAGTCCAAGACGATAAGATGTGCCATAACATTGACTCGATTTGACCTTGTGAAGATAATTTTTTTTTTTCAGAAAAAAAAAATTAAATTTCTTGCCGTTATGAAAAATTTTGGATTCGATACCAAAATATTCAGAAATGGACTGACTTCAATATTTTCTTTGTGGAAAAAGAAATTTTCCAAGTTTTTTTTTTCAAAAATTTTTTATTTCAAATTCTGTGTTTATTGAGATACTTTTTTGTTTCTTCCTGAATGGAAAATGGATTTTGAAAGTTGTTTCAGTTCACAATTTTGATAAAATTTAAAAAAATCTGAAAAAAAAATATTTTTTGAAATTTTTTGATAATTGAATTTTTGCTGAAATATTCGAAACAAATAGAATCTTTTCTTTCTGTTTTTGTAATTTTGATTTTTTTTCACAAACTACTTCTAAGAAGTCCAAATAAAATTCCAAGAAGAAAGTCTAGGTGAAGAAGTCCAGGTGGAAATTCCGTGTAAAATGTCCAAATGAAATCAGGATAAAATGTCTGGGTAAGGAGCCCAGGTGAAAAGTCCAGAATTATTTGAAATTCAAAATGATTCAATCAAAAAATATATCTACAATAATATTATCCTTGACACGACCCAAAAGTCCCGACTTGTTCCGACTTGTCTTGTCCCGACTTTTCCCGACTTGTCGTGACTTGTTCCGTCTTGTCCCGACTTGTCCTGGATTGTCCAAACTTGTCCAAACTTGTCCTGACTTGTCCAGACTTGTCCCGACTTGTCCCGACTTGTTCTGACTTGTTCTGACTTGTCACGTCATGTCCCGACTTGTCCTGACTTGTTCTGACTTGTCCTCACTTGTCCCGAATTGTCCCGACTTTTCCCGACTTGTCCCGATTTGTCCCGACTTTTACAGACTTGTACCGACTTGTACCGACTTGTCCCGACTTGTCCTGACCTGTCCCGACCTGTCCCGTCTTTTCCCGACTTGTCCCGACTTGTCCCGACTTGTCCCGACTTGTCCTGACTTGTCCCGACTTGTCCATACTTGTACCGACTTGTCAATTTCAACTCGAACAAAAATTGATTGTCACACTTGTTTTGGTTCATAATTTTGGTTGGATTGACAAAAAATCTGTAAGCATATTTTCTCAAAACTGTTTAAATTTTCGCTGAACTAATAAAAAAAAATCAAATTTTTTGTTTATTAAAATTTTGTAGCTTTAATTTTTTTCAAAATTTCCCGGCTAGTCCCGACTTGTCCCAACTTGTCCCGACTTGTCCGGTCTGGTCCCGACTTGTCCTGACTTGTCCCGAATTGTCCCGACTTATCCCAACTTGTCGTGACTTGTCCTGACTTGTCCCGACTTGTCCCGACTTGTTCCGACTTGTTCCGACTTGTACCGACTTGTCCCGACTTGTCCCGACATGTCCTGACTTGTCTCGACTTGTACCGACTTGTCCCGACTTGTTCCGAATTGTCCAAACTTGTCCCGACATGTACCGACTTGTCCAGACTTGTCCTGAATTGTCCCGACTTGTTCCGACTTGTCCCGACTTGTCTTGACTTGTACCGACTTGTCCCGACTTGTTCCGACTTGTTCCGACTTGTACCGACTTGTCCCGACTTGTCCCGACATGTCCTGACTTGTCTCGACTTGTACCGACTTGTCCCGACTTGTTCCGAATTGTCCAAACTTGTCCCGACATGTACCGACTTGTCCAGACTTGTCCTGAATTGTCCCGACTTGTTCCGACTTGTCCCGACTTGTCTTGACTTGTACCGACTTGTCCCAACTTGTCCCGACTTGTCCGGTCTGGTCCCGACTTGTCCTGACTTGTCCCGACATGTCCTGACTTGTCTCGACTTGTACCGACTTGTCCCGACTTGTTCCGAATTGTCCAAACTTGTCCCGACATGTACCGACTTGTCCAGACTTGTCCTGAATTGTCCCGACTTGTTCCGACTTGTCCCGACTTGTCCTGACTTGTCACGACTTGTCTCGACTTGTACCGACTTGTCCCGACTTGTCCCGAATTGTCCAAACTTGTCCCGACTTCTACCGACTTGTCCCGACTTGTCCCGACTTGTACCGACTTGTCCCGACTTGTTCCGAATTGTCCAAACTTGTCCCGACTTGTACCGACTTGTCCCGACTTGTACCGACTTGTACCGACTTGTCCCGACTTTTCCCGGTTTGTTCAAATTTGTCCCGACTTGTCCCGACTTGTCCCGACTTGTCCCGACTTGTCCCCACTTGTCCCGACTTGTCCCGACTTGTTTCGACTTGTCCTGACTTGTCACGACTTGTTCCGACTTGTCCCGACTTGTCCTGACTGGTCCCGACTTGTCCGGGCTTGTCCTGGCTTGTTTCGACCCGTCCCGACTTGTCCTGACTTGTCCCGACTTGTCCCGACTTGTCCCGACTTGTCCCGACTTGTCCTGACTTGTCCCGACTTGTTTCTACTTATTCCAAATTGTCTTGACTTGTTTCGACTTGTCCCGAATTGTCTCGACTTGTCCCGACTTGTCCTGACTTGTCCCGACTTGTACCGACTTGTCCCGACTTGTCCCCACTTGTCCCGACATGTCCCGACTTGTTCTGACTTGTCCCGGATTGTCCAACTATGTCCCGACTTGTTCCGACTTGTCCCGAATTGTCCCGACTTATCCCAACTTGTCGTGACTTGTTCTGACTTGTCCCGACTTGTCCCGACTTGTTCCGACTTGTTCCGACTTGTACCGACTTGTCCCGACTTGTCCCGACATGTCCTGACTTGTCTCGACTTGTACCGACTTGTCCCGACTTGTCCCGAATTGTCCAAACTTGTCCCGACTTGTACCGACTTGTCCAGACTTGTCCTGAATTGTCCCGACTTGTTCCGACTTGTCCCGACTTGTCTTGACTTGTCACGACTTGTCTCGACTTGTACCGACTTGTCCCGACTTGTCCCGAATTGTCCAAACTTGTCCCGACTTGTACCGACTTGTCCCGACTTGTACCGACTTGTCCCGACTTGTTCCGAATTGTCCATCTTGTCCCGACTTGTACCGACTTGTACCGACTTGTCCCGACTTGTACCGACTTGTCCCGGATTGTCCAAACTTGTCCCGACTTGTCCCAACTTTTCTCGACTTGTCCCGACTTGTACCGTCTTGTCCCGACTTTTCCCGGTTTGTCCAAATTTGTCCCGACTTGTCCCGACTTGTCCCCACTTGTCCCGACTTGTCCCGACTTGTTTCGACTTGTCCTGACTTGTCACGACTTGTTCCGACTTGTCCCGACTTGTCCTGACTGGTCCCGACTTGTCCGGGCTTGTCCCGGCTTGTTTCGACTCGTCCCGACTTGTCCCGACTTGTCTCGACTTGTCCCGACTTGTCCCGACTTGTCCTGACTTGTCCCGACTTGTTTCTACTTATTCCAAATTGTCTTGACTTGTTTCGACTTGTCCCGAATTGTCTCGACTTGTCTCGACTTGTCCTGACTTTTCCCGACTTGTACCGACTTGTCCCGACTTGTTCTGACTTGTACCGGATTGTCCAACTATGTCCCGACTTGTTCCGACTTGTCCCGAATTGACCCGACTTGTCCCCACTTGTCCCGACATGTCTCGACTTGTTCTGACTTGTCCCGGATTGTCCAACTATGTCCCGACTTGTTCCGACTTGTCCCGAATTGACCCGACTTGTACCGACTTGTCCCGACTTGTCCCGGATTGTCCAAACTTGTCCCGACTTGTACCGACTTGTCCCGACTTGTCCCGACTTGTCCCGAATTGTCCTGACTTGTCCCGACTTGTCCCGACTTGTTCCGACTTGTACCGACTTGTCCCGACTTGTCCCGACATGTCCTGACTTGTCTCGACTTGTACCGACTTGTCCCGACTTGTTCCGAATTGTCCAAACTTGTCCCGACATGTACCGACTTGTCCAGACTTGTCCTGAATTGTCCCGACTTGTTCCGACTTGTCCCGACTTGTCTTGACTTGTACCGACTTGTCCCGACTTGTTCCGACTTGTTCCGACTTGTACCGACTTGTCCCGACTTGTCCCGACATGTCCTGACTTGTCTCGACTTGTACCGACTTGTCCCGACTTGTTCCGAATTGTCCAAACTTGTCCCGACATGTACCGACTTGTCCAGACTTGTCCTGAATTGTCCCGACTTGTTCCGACTTGTCCCGACTTGTCTTGACTTGTACCGACTTGTCCCAACTTGTCCCGACTTGTCCGGTCTGGTCCCGACTTGTCCTGACTTGTCCCGACTTCTACCGACTTGTCCCGACTTGTCCCGACTTGTACCGACTTGTCCCGACTTGTTCCGAATTGTCCAAACTTGTCCCGACTTGTACCGACTTGTCCCGACTTGTACCGACTTGTACCGACTTGTCCCGACTTGTCCTGACCTGTCCCGACCTGTCCCGACCTGTCCCGTCTTTTCCCGACTTGTCCCGACTTGTCCCGACTTGTCCCGACTTGTCCCGACTTGTCCTGACTTGTCCCGACTTGTCCATACTTGTACCGACTTGTCAATTTCAACTCGAACAAAAATTGATTGTCACACTTGTTTTGGTTCATAATTTTGGTTGGATTGACAAAAAATCTGTAAGCATATTTTCTCAAAACTGTTTAAATTTTCGCTGAACTAATAAAAAAAAATCAAATTTTTTGTTTATTAAAATTTTGTAGCTTTAATTTTTTTCAAAATTTCCCGGCTAGTCCCGACTTGTCCCAACTTGTCCCGACTTGTCCGGTCTGGTCCCGACTTGTCCTGACTTGTCCCGAATTGTCCCGACTTATCCCAACTTGTCGTGACTTGTCCTGACTTGTCCCGACTTGTCCCGACTTGTTCCGACTTGTTCCGACTTGTACCGACTTGTCCCGACTTGTCCCGACATGTCCTGACTTGTCTCGACTTGTACCGACTTGTCCCGACTTGTTCCGAATTGTCCAAACTTGTCCCGACATGTACCGACTTGTCCAGACTTGTCCTGAATTGTCCCGACTTGTTCCGACTTGTCCCGACTTGTCCTGACTTGTTCTGACTTGTCCTCACTTGTCCCGAATTGTCCCGACTTTTCCCGACTTGTCCCGATTTGTCCCGACTTTTACAGACTTGTACCGACTTGTACCGACTTGTCCCGACTTGTCCTGACCTGTCCCGACCTGTCCCGTCTTTTCCCGACTTGTCCCGACTTGTCCCGACTTGTCCCGACTTGTCCTGACTTGTCCCGACTTGTCCATACTTGTACCGACTTGTCAATTTCAACTCGAACAAAAATTGATTGTCACACTTGTTTTGGTTCATAATTTTGGTTGGATTGACAAAAAATCTGTAAGCATATTTTCTCAAAACTGTTTAAATTTTCGCTGAACTAATAAAAAAAAATCAAATTTTTTGTTTATTAAAATTTTGTAGCTTTAATTTTTTTCAAAATTTCCCGGCTAGTCCCGACTTGTCCCAACTTGTCCCGACTTGTCCGGTCTGGTCCCGACTTGTCCTGACTTGTCCCGAATTGTCCCGACTTATCCCAACTTGTCGTGACTTGTCCTGACTTGTCCCGACTTGTCCCGACTTGTTCCGACTTGTTCCGACTTGTACCGACTTGTCCCGACATGTCCTGACTTGTCTCGACTTGTACCGACTTGTCCCGACTTGTTCCGAATTGTCCAAACTTGTCCCGACATGTACCGACTTGTCCAGACTTGTCCTGAATTGTCCCGACTTGTTCCGACTTGTCCCGACTTGTCTTGACTTGTACCGACTTGTCCCGACTTGTTCCGACTTGTTCCGACTTGTACCGACTTGTCCCGACTTGTCCCGACATGTCCTGACTTGTCTCGACTTGTACCGACTTGTCCCGACTTGTTCCGAATTGTCCAAACTTGTCCCGACATGTACCGACTTGTCCAGACTTGTCCTGAATTGTCCCGACTTGTTCCGACTTGTCCCGACTTGTCTTGACTTGTACCGACTTGTCCCAACTTGTCCCGACTTGTCCGGTCTGGTCCCGACTTGTCCTGACTTGTCCCGAATTGTCCCGACTTATCCCAACTTGTCGTGACTTGTCCTGACTTGTCCCGACTTGTCCCGACTTGTTCCGACTTGTTCCGACTTGTACCGACTTGTCCCGACTTGTCCCGACATGTCCTGACTTGTCTCGACTTGTACCGACTTGTCCCGACTTGTTCCGAATTGTCCAAACTTGTCCCGACATGTACCGACTTGTCCAGACTTGTCCTGAATTGTCCCGACTAGTTCCGACTTGTCCCGACTTGTCCTGACTTGTCTCGACTTGTACCGACTTGTCCCGAATTGTCCAAACTTGTCCCGAGTTGTACCGACTTGTCCAGACTTGTCCTGAATTGTCCCGACTTGTTCCGACTTGTCCCGACTTGTCCCGACTTGTCTTGACTTGTCCCGACCTGTCCCGTCTTTTCCAGACTTGTCCCGACTTGTCCCGACTTGTCCCGACTTGTCCCCACCTGTCGCGACTTGTCCCGTCTTTTCCCGACTTGTCCCGATTTGTCCCGACTTTTACCGACTTGTACCGGAATGTCCAAACTTGTCCAGACTTGTCCCGACTTGTACCGACTTGTCCCGACTTGTCCCGGATTGTCCAAACTTGTCTCGACTTGTCTCGACTTGTCCAGACTTGTCCTGAATTGTCCCGACTTGTTCCGACTTGTCCCGACTTGTCCCGACTTGTCTTGACTTGTCCCGACCTGTCCCGTCTTTTCCAGACTTGTCCCGACTTGTCCCGACTTGTCCCGACTTGTCCCCACCTGTCGCGACTTGTCCCGTCTTTTCCCGACTTGTCCCGATTTGTCCCGACTTTTACCGACTTGTACCGGAATGTCCAAACTTGTCCAGACTTGTCCCGACTTGTACCGACTTGTCCCGACTTGTCCCGGATTGTCCAAACTTGTCTCGACTTGTCTCGACTTGTCCCGACTTGTTTGAATATGTCCTGTCTTGGCCTGACTTGTCACGACTTGTTCTGACTTGTCCCGACTTGTCCTGACTGGTCCCGACTTGTCCGGGATTGTTCCGGCTTGTTTCGACTTGTCCGGACTTGTCCCGGAATGTCCAAACTCTTCCCGACTTGTCCCGACTTGTACCGTCTTGTCCCGACTTGTCCCGGATTGTCCAAACTTGTCTCGACTTGTCCCGACATGTCCCGGATTGTCCATAACTGTCCCGACTTGTCCCGACTTGTCTCGTCTTGTATCGACTTGTCCCGACTTGTCCCGACCTGTCCCGACTTGTCCCGACTTGTTCCGACTAGCCCCGACTTGTACCGACTTGTCCCGTCTGGTCCCGGATTGTCCAAACTTGTCCCGACTTGTATCGACTTGTCTCGATTTGTCCCGACTTGTCCCGACTTGTCCCGACTTGTCCCGACTTGTCCCGACTTGTCCCGACTTGTCCTGACTTGTCCCGACTTGTTTCTACTTATTCCAAATTGTCTTGACTTGTCCCGACTTTTCCCGACTTGTCCCGATTTGTCCCGAATTTTACCGACTTGTACCGACTTGTTCTGGAATGTCCAAACTTGTCTCGACTTGTACCGACTTGTCTCGACTTGTCTCGACTCGTCCCGACTTGTCCCGACTTGTCCCGACTTGTACCGACTTGTCCCGACTTGTACCGACTTGTCCCGACTTGTCCCAGATTGTCCAAACTTGTCCCGACTGGTATCGACTTGTCTCGATTTGTCCCGACTTGTCCCGACTTGTCCCGACTTGTCCCGACTTGTCCCGACTTGTCCCGACTTGTCCCGACTTGTCCTGACTTGTCCCGACTTGTTTCTACTTATTCCAAATTGTCTTGACTTGTCCCGACTTTTCCCGACTTGTCCCGATTTGTCCCGACTTTTACCGACTTGTACCGACTTGTCCCGGATTGTCCAAACTTGTCTCGACTTGTACCGACTTGTCTCGACTTGTCTCGACTTGTCCTGGCTTGTTTCGACTTGTCCCGACTTGTCCCGACTTGTCCCGACTTGTCACATTTGTTATGGTTCATAATTTATGTTGGATTGACAAAAAATCTGAAAGCTCATTCCCGACCCGACCCGACCCGACCTAATTGCGAATAGAGTCCAAGACGATAAGATGTGCCATAACATTGACTCGATTTGACCTTGTGAAGATAATTTTTTTTTTTTCAGAAAAAAAAAATTAAATTTCTTGCCGTTATGAAAAATTTTGGATTCGATACCAAAATATTCAGAAATGGACTGACTTCAATATTTTCTTTGTGGAAAAAGAAATTTTCCAAGTTTTTTTTTTCAAAAATTTTTATTTCAAATTCTGTGTTTATTGAGATACTTTTTTGTTTCTTCCTGAATGGAAAATGGATTTTGAAAGTTGTTTCAGTTCACAATTTTGATAAAATTTAAAAAAATCTAAAAAAAAAATATTTTTTGAAATTTTTTGATAATTGAATTTTTGCTGAAATATTCGAAACAAATAGAATCTTTTCTTTCTGTTTTTGTAATTTTGATTTTTTTTCACAAACTACTTCTAAGAAGTCCAAATAAAATTCCAAGAAGAAAGTCTAGGTGAAGAAGTCCAGGTGGAAATTCCGTGTAAAATGTCCAAATGAAATCAGGATAAAATGTCTGGGTAAGGAGCCCAGGTGAAAAGTCCAGAATTATTTGAAATTCAAAATGATTCAATCAAAAAATATATCTACAATAATATCCTTGACACGACCCAAAAGTCCCGACTTGTTCCGACTTGTCTTGTCCCGACTTTTCCCGACTTGTCGTGACTTGTTCCGTCTTGTTGTCTCGTAAAAAGGTGTGGATGGACAGCTTCCGCAAAGTTTCGGATTTCTCCGAAACCATCCTCAGCCGCCCATCGCTCTGCTCCAAGTGACCTGGAGGGCAAGGACGTCGTCACCCAGGGATTTCGGGTGGCAACTTCCGTGTCCCAGCCGACACCTGATTCAAGATCTGCCTTTCTAGCTCTTACTGCTTGTTCAGGCCGTGCATATGGTATCCCTTCTGAGGTACGCTGAACCCGCCCCTGGAGAGATATGGGAATGCGAGCATTCCCAACTCCCTCCGAGAGCCTTCCACCACCCCCTAGTTCCTCCACTAGGGCCTCAGCATCACCCGGTTCCCTTAGGGTATGCACATCTGCTTCTGGCCTTGGCTGTTGTGCGTGAGGCACACCCAATGACCTCGGAGCGCTTCGGCGCATTCCGAGGGGGCGTACCTCACGAGCTTCGCCAGCATGGACTCCTGAGTAGCCCTCCGACCTACAAACAGAAACATTTCTCGTTATTCTAAATTGCTCCAAACGGGCTTCCAAAGGTGGAGTTGTGACAACCCCCGCGGAATCGATTACTAACCCTACCTGAGCCGACGGGGAAGGCTGCCTCCCTCCGTCTAAGCTCGACTCTAAAGTACCTTGGTCCAGCACACTTCTCGGGGACAAGTTAGTTGACATCGTCAACTCACGATTTTCCCCGGTAGTACGTACCTAGGGGACGTCTCCGTCGAGGCGTCGCGACGCTTCGGGGAATAGACGCCTGGCGTCTAAGTCACCCGACGGCGGAGGTGTCCGAGAAAGCCCAGCGCCGGCGAACACGGCTTGGGTATTCTCCTCCGCGAGCATATGAGATCTCAATCTCATATTCGTCATTGCTCTAAAGGACAAACAATTACGGCTGTAATGTATTGTCGGGCTACTTGCGTGTGCAAGTGTGTGGCAAAGGAGAAGTGCACTAAAATCGACCTCGCGTCGACCCAACTCAAGTGTGACGATGAGAAGGGTCACCCTATAGCTAACTAACCTAACACCTAACAAGACCTCGCCGGGAAATGGACGAGGGAGGAAGGATTCACGGTTTAGAAAAACTATCTAAATAAAATTTCCTAACTTCAAAATTTGTGTGAAGCACCAAAGGAAAAATTAAACTTGAAAAATTTTTACTTCAAAAATTTACAACTGGATGTGACAAAAACCAAGACAGAGATTTGGGTAAAAGGATCACGGAGCCTAACCAGACTGTCTCAGGTGGAAAAGCCGAGAACAGCCGCAGGAAATAGGTATGGGAAGGACGCGAAACCCCTAGGTACCACAGGAAATGTGGCTCGCCAACGACAAAGTCGCAGCTAATGATGTCTTGACAGGCCGAGGAATTTAAGCTCGAACGATACAATCTTCGTGGAACTCTACGATCGAGCCGATTGTATCAGGTGAGATCTCGTTTTGGTGCCTGACCCCTTTTCATACGATGGGGATTTTTCGTCAACGTCGCGTACAGGTATTAAGTCGGGAAATAACTTTGATGAAGTTAAATCCCTAAGTGTCCGTTGCAAAAGATCACTTTACACTGATTATTGCTCGAGAGTTAAACTACCTATCAACGTACTTTCGTAGCGCGAATAAAACACCTGTAAACCGTACAAGTGAGTCTAACCCTTTTTAAGATAGAAACAAAACGTTATGAATCTACTGTGAACTGAATTATTATTACCGAGAACCTGACTCTAACTGCTAGCCAAAACGATGAATTGCAGAGACAAAAGGCAAAGCCAAACAAACGTAAGTTATTTAACGGAAACACGAAATTGATTATTACACTGCAATTCGACAAGAAAGAGTGGCTGTCTGCTGCTTCGCTGCTTGCATATTTATGCAATCCTGACTGCTGAATCCGCGACACCCATTGGCCTAGAGGGCCAAAGTGGGCGTCGCCCTTGGCTGAACAAAACCCTAGCTCGCGAAAACGCGCGGGATTTGGGCAAATGACCGTTAAAGTCCCGTTACCTGCGTTTTCTAGGGAGTATTTGACAAAAGTCACTAAATACTCCCCAGATCTAGGGAGATATTGAAAGTCAGAATTTCAGATATCTCGATTCCTAGGGCGGTCCGATATTCGGAGAGCCCCGAGAAAAACCATAAACCAACGTGATTCTTGAACGCCGAAGAAATACACGTATTCCTTCGCCGAGGAATCTATACCCGTTTTCCGATTTGGCCAACCTGATGAGAAATCGAATTGAAATAAAATAATTTGTGAAAACAAATGGAGCCACGGAATCTTTCCACCCAACAAGAGACTAGCGTGTCGAAACCTTGCTCTAAGTGTTCTGTATACCGGGTGCTCGACTGTTTGGGGCCACAAATTAATAAAATTGAAAACTAGTCAGGAATTTCCGGTAAATCGGTAAAACTACGTACAGTGGAGTTCCACTGGGTGGAGATTGGGACTTTACATCATACAGGGTGAGACTAGACTAGTGACCTGAATATAATGCAAAAATCTAATATTATTCGACTGGCTTCTAGGTGAAAATTGAGAGTTATTAAGTGTAAAAATGGCTCACTAAAGGTGACCATACACAAAAAAAATCATCGTAGGAGCGCGGCGAGCCTGCCCTGCGACACCCCCCTACTAAAGAGTTTAACTTGGTCGAAGTTATTTCCAAACGAAACAACCGACAAAGGCTAAATTTACGTTAACTCCCTAATAGTCACCTTCCGCACTCTGATGAACCAAGGCTGGAACCACCAAAGTTACTGGAGCGTCATCCTCCATGTCAGAATCGTTCTCAGTACAGTCTTTACTAACTCTAGGAGCTTCGCTGTAGCTCTGGGCTGGTACGGGATCTTCGTCAGACCCGGTCACCGAAACATACTGACGGGCGGAGTCTGTCGGTGGCCGCTGGATCGGAGCTCTGTCGGAGTCCAGCGCCACAGCTCGGCATCTCCTTCGCCGTCCTGTACTCTTACTAGGAATCTCAGTCCTTACTGAGCCTTCCTGTCTCACATTCTCTCCCGGGTCGACCATCAATGATAATGGAGACCCCCTTACTGGAAGTGCTAACTCTCGGATAGCAGCTTCCACTTCCGAATCTGAATCGTAATCTGGACCTTGGTCTGGAACGACCGCTTGACGGGTAAGAGCGTCTACTTCAGTAGTAGCACGCCCCCCTACTGGCGAGTTTGCAACGGGGAGTTCAGAATCTCTGATCTCCAAAAGGCCAGAGTTCACCACCGGCAACGGACTCCTACGGGATACTCCTCTCTTCCCCGCGCAGTCTGAGTCGCGTTTCCGTCCTTGTGGATTCTTCCTCAACCTTTTCACTGTCCGCCGGACCGCTTTGTCCTTTGGATCGAAACTGACCGTTACTTCCCGTGGATTCGTTGAGTTGGGTGCGTCAGCTCGTACCCGGATTAACGAAGGTGGCTTCGGACCGCCCCCAGTCGTCGGCCTAGGTGTGACTTCCCCTGTCACTTCTTGGTCAGCGTCGTTGGACTCTGGCTGATCCGGACCTGGGCCACCATCGTCGTGGCGGACGCCAGCCGGCAAAGTCCTGCTTACCCAAGAACGAATATCGTCTACGTGCACCAGCCTCTCGGTGCCGTTCCTATCTACGAGGTAACTGTCTCGCCTCATCACCCTCGTGATCGGATGCGGTCCTGACAGTGTACCTCCGAAGTTTCCTTTGACGAAATTCCTAACTAAAACGCGGTCGCCGACCCCGTAGGTCCGTGGCGACGGTAGATCTTTATCAGGGAATAAATTCCTCTGATAAACTGCCTGACGTCTGGCTGCTTTTGCAAGACGTTCTTGCCGATCTTCGGGGCTATTATGTACCGGATCTCGGTACATAGGTAGCCTCCAATCTCCTGGACGACCAGGTGTATATCCTAACAATAACTCCGCTGGAGTCTCCCCTGTTGCTCTATTCTTACGGTTCCGTAAGCAATAGAGACTTGCAGCCAGACCTTCTTCCCAAAGCCCTTCCGAAGTGGTTTCCAGCATCCTTGCTCTTAGACACTTCTTCAGTTCCTGGACCCTTCGCTCGACAGGGTTCGCCTGTTGATGAAAAACAGGTGAAAATTTGACCTCGATGTTCTTCAAATCGTAGTATTTTAGCAGATGATTACTCTGAAACTGCGGGCCGTTGTCAGAAATGACGACTTCTGGACAACCCCAACGAGATAAAATTTCTTCGTCTAGAAAACGAGAAATTACTTTCGACGTGCATGTCTTAGTGGCCTTGGCTTCAACCCACTTTGAAAACATATCGACGGCAATTACCACGAACCTGTTTCCCCTCCTTGAGGCTGCATAGGGCCCCAGGACGTCAACAGCCAGCATCTGCCACGGTCGCTTCGGCACACTAGGCCGTTGCGGTGCCGCTTCCTGATGCCGTACGGCTTTAACGCACTGGCAGACTAGGCAACCTCTCACGTAGGCCCGGACGTAGTCCTCCATGGCCGGCCACCAATAGTGCCGTTTCAAGGCACGTAAGGTTTCCTCTTGACCAGGATGACCAGCGGTCGGGTGTTCATGGTAATAAGCCGACACGTCCTCACGGAGCGCCTCGGGCACATACAATAGCCGTTTACCAGCAGAAGAAACATATACAACCCCTTGGACATCTGAAAACTTGTTGATAAAACGAAGATCGTCCCTGGACATAGGACCCAACTCCTGTATCGTTCTGATACGCGCCCTCAACCTTTGCGTCTCCCTATCTATGGCCTGCCGCCGCACGACCACTTCAGCCGGCGTCTCTACGACGCTCACCACACCTTGGTGTTCAGACAATTGCACCTTCATAGGTGGCAACCCCATACGCTCTACATCAGCATCCAAGTCTTCACTGTGAGACCCCGAGGGATTACGGGACAAGAAATCAGCTAGCTGATTGTCTCGACCTGCGACGTGCTCCACAGTGAAGGAATACTCCTGTAGAAGTAAGGCCCAACGAGTTAACTTCGCTTTTGCGTCCTTGAACTTGGATAACCAAGTCAACGCTTTGCTGTCCGTTCGAAGAGTGAATGGACGGTCTTCGAGATAATGACGGTATCGCTTGATACCCCAAACAATGGCTAAACATTCAGTCTCGTTCACATGATAGTTTAGTTCCGCGCCCTTGAGCTTGGCACTAGCATGTGAAACGATCCTTCTGTCGCCGTGACAATCAACTTGATAAAGGACTGCAGCGATGCCTACCCCAGATGCATCGGTCTGCAGGAAAAACGGGAGAGTCATGTCCGGCCTGGCCAAGACCATAGGACGGCCCACGACTTCCTTGATCCTCTCAAACGCCTCCAATGCTTGAGAGTTCCACTTAAGGTCTCGACCTTTCTTCGACTTGAGCATGTTACTTATCGGAGCCTCCAACTCCGCTAAGTTCGGGATGAACTCCCGTAGCCAACCAACGGTGCCCAAGAATCCTCGGACCTGAGAGACATTCTTGGGTAGCGGGAATTGTTGAACCGCTAACACATGACCTGGCATTGGTTCGTTTGACGTTTCCGTCACCACATGCCCCAAGTACTCCAGCCTACGCTGAGCGAAGTTGCACTTCTTTAAACTGCACCACAGGCCATGTGCTCTGAACCTCTCCAGCACAAGGCGGAGATGGTAGAGGTTCTCCTTTTCATCTTCGCTGTAAACGATTATGTCGTCTAGATATACTTTGACGAATTTATCGACATAACCAACCAACACTTCCGTCATAAGGATTTGGAAACTTCCAGGTGCATTCGTTAGACCAAACGGCATTGAGTTAAACTCATAACAAGCTCCATCAGGCGTAGCAAAAGCTGTATACTTTTTACTAGCCTCATCCATGGGTATCTGCCAAAACCCAGACTTCAGATCCAAAGAAGTGAACACTCTCGCTGTTCCGAGCTCTTTGATAGTCTCGTGAATACCTGGCAATACCGACGACTCGGGTATTGTCAGACTATTCAACTTCCTGTAGTCGACACAAAACCGAGCCGTACCGTCCTTCTTCGTGACGATAACGACCGGACTAATAAAGGCAGAATGGGACCTACTTATGACACCTGCAGCGAGCATCTTATCCACCTCCTCTTGGATAAGAGCCCTCTTCTGATCGGAAACTTTGTACGGACGGAGCTTGAAGGGTAGCTCCTCCTTCAATCGGATTTTATGGCAAGCAGCCCTCGTCACTGGTTGCCTTGGAGATTCGTAAAAGACGTCTCCAAACTCTCGGATAAGACTCCGAAATTCCTTTCTCGAGAACGCCGGTAGCTGTACGTCCGCTACCTGTGGTTCAGGGAACTTTTCTGGTGGAAGATAGACCTCCTCCGCCCAGAAAATAGTTTGCCTAGGCCCCTTTCCAACGTACATGGTGCGACGTGCAAAGTCGACCATAGCCTCGTTTGATGCCAGCCAGGGACACCTGAGCAGAAGATCCTCGACAAGATCATCCACCACTTGCACGACAACTTCGTGAACAACACCATCTATTAACAGTTCGACTATTGTCTCCCCTAGACTGGTGATGCCACGACCGGCGCATGCAAGCTGCAACGGTGTCACTTGCTTCCTATCCACCCTCCAGGTGACAGGCAACAAACTACGTTTCAGGAGATTTAGCGAACTTCCGCTGTCCACCAAAACCCTAACTCGACGACCCATCAGTTCAGCCTCGATTCGCGGCAGCTGATGCAATCGTCCCTCAACATTGTTGTTCGCTAAGCTAGTATCACAGCGACGATATAGACACAATGGATCCAGCAGATCCACCTCCGACTTCTTCCTAAGCGGGTCGGTCTCAATGAAACTCAGAAGTTCCGACTTGCGATTGACATCAAGTGCTGCAGCACCAACTGCAGTCAACGATGGGACTTGGCGATTGCATCCCTCAGGAACCTCGCCTCCGCCCCGACTAAGACGTGTAACTCTCTCAGATGACATGCCTACCACGCCTCTGGTATCTACCAACGGGGAATGGCGATTCGCACCTGCGATCCCATCTGCTCTGCCCCTCGATACCGTCCTTGAGACTTGGCATGCATCGACCTCGAAACCTGCGTCCTGTGTGGGAGTGAGTGACAGACCACCACCCTCGGTGTCTTCACTACCCCGAAGTGGAACCGAAAAGAGTACGTCACTCTCGACGACTTTTTCGTTCCGAAACCTTGATTCGCAATCTTCCCTTGGATACACCTTTTCATCTCGATTTGTGCCTATACCGGACCTGTGCCCAGTTTGCAGTGCCCTAGCACTCTCTTTGACAACAGGCCCCTCCTGGTCCTTCTGTATACCGATCACTAACTCCGAAACCTTGTGCTGTGGCGGATGGAACGACCCACCAACAACGACCTGGGGTACCTCGATGATTTCACAACTCCATGAACCTGAAGATGATTCATAACCCCTTTCATTCGTTCCAAAACTAGAACCTGAATTCTTTGAAATGACTTTCAACCCTCTACGTTTAACGTCTGCCGACGAGTGAACTTTTTTCCGCCTACCACCAGTGGCGCGATCCACACGCTCATCTACCACACTGAAACAAACGGATTCACAATCTGACCGGTCTGCCCAATGTAGTTTGCCTGATGACGGTGGCGTTTCGGCTGAAACGACTCCAGCTTCAACATCCTGGAACTCCTTCTCCTCCTCCTTGTTGGGAATACATGCCGCATAATTTCTATGACAGTCCAACACTGTCACAGAACCGCAAAACGGTGTTGAAGGAATACCTACTCCGATGGAGCCCCCTGATGGCTCCTGTTGGAGTTTTTTGATTCTTCTTTGCAAACTGCAATTTTGTCTGCGTCCTTAAGTGACGTCTTACGACGCGAGGTTTTACTCGCCTGCACGGTATTAACCGTATGTGCCCTATTGGCCTGATCTAACGGTTTTGTTCCCGCACTCTGACGTTTGGGACCGTTCTTGTTGTCATTTTGCTGAGGGCAATCTTTGTTCCAATGAGCTCCCCCGCAAGTGAAACATCCGCTCGAAGGAGCGTTGTTTCCTCCAGAACGCCTCGATTGATCATAATTCTGGAATTTAATGCCATTGTTGTTAAAGTTATTGGACCTAACATGGTTCGAACCCCTGTTGTCCTGTAGCTGTCCCTGAGGACGTTTAGGTGGCACATCGTCGGCCTGATGAGGACGGTTGGTGTTCGAAACAAGTTTCGGCCCTGACTGTACACTTTGGCTGGTGCTACGAAGTAGCGTCTCGACAGCAACAGCTTTTTGTGTCAGCTCTTCAATAGTTGCAAATCTATGCAATTGCAAATGGACTTTGATATCCGGTCTGATCCGGTTCAATATTAATCGCACAACCCTTCCTTCGTCCATCTCTGGGTAGAGCCTCTGTGAAAGACTCCACTTGTTCAGGATGAAGGAAGTTATTGACTCTCCCTTCGGCTGGTCAGTGCCAAAGAACTCCGCTTCTAAGCTCGAGACCAACAGATCGTTATCGAACCGTTCCTGGAGCCGGTTTGTGAAAAACTGCCAGTTTAGGCGTGAGTTGCGATATGGAGCATACCACTGCTGGGCTGCTCCCTTGAGCCACTGAGCTGCAACGCTCACCCAGACGGTTGGATCAAAGCACCCTAAATAATCCTCAGAGGATTGAATAAATTGTATTGGATCTTCGTGAGGAAGCCCACTGAAACTGGGATGTGGTTTATTGTTAATTAAACCCCCATCAACACCGTTTAGGGTTCCCCGACGTCTATCCTCCAGCAAATCCGCGAGTCGCACGAGCACGTCGTCGACCCCCGTCACTGGTCTTCTGGGATTCTCCTGAATCCGGACTGTGGGCACTGGCCTCCTCGATGGGTAATACCCACTCCTGTGGACATCACCGGGGTTGGAAGCGACGTTTCGAGCAACTCGAGGGACATCCTCAGATTCCCTATAATGCCGATTCCCGGTTGGCAACCGGGTAAACGTGCCATATGGGCGCCAAAGGGTTTCCGGTTCACCCATAACCATTTCATTAACTGGGAGTCTCTCAGGAGAGAGATCCCGAACTCTAATTCTGTTTGCAGGAGGAAGGCTACACCCGCAGATCCCTGAAGACGGTCTGTCTTCAGCAGCCCCACGTTGGGCGCCATGTCTCGTAAAAAGGTGTGGATGGACAGCTTCCGCAAAGTTTCGGATTTCTCCGAAACCATCCTCAGCCGCCCATCGCTCTGCTCCAAGTGACCTGGAGGGCAAGGACGTCGTCACCCAGGGATTTCGGGTGGCAACTTCCGTGTCCCAGCCGACACCTGATTCAAGATCTGCCTTTCTAGCTCTTACTGCTTGTTCAGGCCGTGCATATGGTATCCCTTCTGAGGTACGCTGAACCCGCCCCTGGAGAGATATGGGAATGCGAGCATTCCCAACTCCCTCCGAGAGCCTTCCACCACCCCCTAGTTCCTCCACTAGGGCCTCAGCATCACCCGGTTCCCTTAGGGTATGCACATCTGCTTCTGGCCTTGGCTGTTGTGCGTGAGGCACACCCAATAACCTCGGAGCGCTTCGGCGCATTCCGAGGGGGCGTACCTCACGAGCTTCGCCAGCATGGACTCCTGAGTAGCCCTCCGACCTACAAACAGAAACATTTCTCGTTATTCTAAATTGCTCCAAACGGGCTTCCAAAGGTGGAGTTGTGACAACCCCCGCGGAATCGATTACTAACCCTACCTGAGCCGACGGGGAAGGCTGCCTCCCTCCGTCTAAGCTCGACTCTAAAGTACCTTGGTCCAGCACACTTCTCGGGGACAAGGTAGTTGACATCGTCAACTCACGATTTTCCCCGGTAGTACGTACCTGGGGGACGTCTCCGTCGAGGCGTCGCGACGCTTCGGGGAATAGACGCCTGGCGTCTAAGTCACCCGACGGCGGAGGTGTCCGAGAAAGCCCAGCGCCGGCGAACACGGCTTGGGTATTCTCCTCCGCGAGCATATGAGATCTCAATCTCATATTCGTCATTGCTCTAAAGGACAAACAATTACGGCTGTAATGTATTGTCGGGCTACTTGCGTGTGCAAGTGTGTGGCAAAGGAGAAGTGCACTAAAATCGACCTCGCGTCGACCCAACTCAAGTGTGACGATGAGAAGGGTCACCCTATAGCTAACTAACCTAACACCTAACAAGACCTCGCCGGGAAATGGACGAGGGAGGAAGGATTCACGGTTTAGAAAAACTATCTAAATAAAATTTCCTAACTTCAAAATTTGTGTGAAGCACCAAAGGAAAAATTAAACTTGAAAAATTTTTACTTCAAAAATTTACAACTGGATGTGACAAAAACCAAGACAGAGATTTGGGTAAAAGGATCACGGAGCCTAACCAGACTGTCTCAGGTGGAAAAGCCGAGAACAGCCGCAGGAAATAGGTATGGGAAGGACGCGAAACCCCTAGGTACCACAGGAAATGTGGCTCGCCAACGACAAAGTTGCAGCTAATGATGTCTTGACAGGCCGAGGAATTTAAGCTCGAACGATACAATCTTCGTGGAACTCTACGATCGAGCCGATTGTATCAGGTGAGATCTCGTTTTGGTGCCTGACCCCTTTTCATACGATGGGGATTTTTCGTCAACGTCGCGTACAGGTATTAAGTCGGGAAATAACTTTGATGAAGTTAAATCCCTAAGTGTCCGTTGCAAAAGATCACTTTACACTGATTATTGCTCGAGAGTTAAACTACCTATCAACGTACTTTCGTAGCGCGAATAAAACACCTGTAAACCGTACAAGTGAGTCTAACCCTTTTTAAGATAGAAACAAAACGTTATGAATCTACTGTGAACTGAATTATTATTACCGAGAACCTGACTCTAACTGCTAGCCAAAACGATGAATTGCAGAGACAAAAGGCAAAGCCAAACAAACGTAAGTTATTTAACGGAAACACGAAATTGATTATTACACTGCAATTCGACAAGAAAGAGTGGCTGTCTGCTGCTTCGCTGCTTGCATATTTATGCAATCCTGACTGCTGAATCCGCGACACCCATTGGCCTAGAGGGCCAAAGTGGGCGTCGCCCTTGGCTGAACAAAACCCTAGCTCGCGAAAACGCGCGGGATTTGGGCAAATGACCGTTAAAGTCCCGTTACCTGCGTTTTCTAGGGAGTATTTGACAAAAGTCACTAAATACTCCCCAGATCTAGGGAGATATTGAAAGTCAGAATTTCAGATATCTCGATTCCTAGGGCGGTCCGATATTCGGAGAGCCCCGAGAAAAACCATAAACCAACGTGATTCTTGAACGCCGAAGAAATACACGTATTCCTTCGCCGAGGAATCTATACCCGTTTTCCGATTTGGCCAACCTGATGAGAAATCGAATTGAAATAAAATAATTTGTGAAAACAAATGGAGCCACGGAATCTTTCCACCCAACAAGAGACTAGCGTGTCGAAACCTTGCTCTAAGTGTTCTGTATACCGGGTGCTCGACTGTTTGGGGCCACAAATTAATAAAATTGAAAACTAGTCAGGAATTTCCGGTAAATCGGTAAAACTACGTACAGTGGAGCTCCACTGGGTGGAGATTGGGACTTTACATCATACAGGGTGAGACTAGACTAGTGACCTGAATATAATGCAAAAATCTAATATTATTCGACTGGCTTCTAGGTGAAAATTGAGAGTTATTAAGTGTAAAAATGGCTCACTAAAGGTGACCATACACAAAAAAAATCATCGTAGGAGCGCGGCGAGCCTGCCCTGCGACATTGTCCCGACTTGTCCTGGATTGTCCAAACTTGTCCAAACTTGTCCTGACTTGTCCAGACTTGTCCCGACTTGTCCCGACTTGTTCTGACTTGTTCTGACTTGTCACGTCATGTCCCGACTTGTCCTGACTTGTTCTGACTTGTCCTCACTTGTCCCGAATTGTCCCGACTTTTCCCGACTTGTCCCGATTTGTCCCGACTTTTACAGACTTGTACCGACTTGTACCGACTTGTCCCGACTTGTCCTGACCTGTCCCGACCTGTCCCGACTTGTCCCGACTTGTCCCGACTTGTCCCGACTTGTCCCGACTTGTCCTGACTTGTCCCGACTTGTCCAAACTTGTACCGACTTGTCAATTTCAACTCGAACAAAAATTGATTGTCACACTTGTTTTGGTTCATAATTTTGGTTGGATTGACAAAAAATCTGTAAGCATATTTTCTCAAAACTGTTTAAATTTTCGCTGAACTAATAAAAAAAAAATCAAATTTTTTGTTTATTAAAATTTTGTAGCTTTAATTTTTTTCAAAATTTCCCGGCTAGTCCCGACTTGTCCCAACTTGTCCCGACTTGTCCGGTCTGGTCCCGACTTGTCCTGACTTGTCCCGAATTGTCCCGACTTATCCCAACTTGTCGTGACTTGTCCTGACTTGTCCCGACTTGTCCCGACTTGTTCCGACTTGTTCTGACTTGTACCGACTTGTCCCGACTTGTCCCGACATGTCCTGACTTGTCTCGACTTGTACCGACTTGTCCCGACTTGTTCCGAATTGTCCAAACTTGTCCCGACATGTACCGACTTGTCCAGACTTGTCCTGAATTGTCCCGACTTGTTCCGACTTGTCCCGACTTGTCTTGACTTGTACCGACTTGTCCCGACTTGTTCCGACTTGTTCCGACTTGTACCGACTTGTCCCGACTTGTCCCGACATGTCCTGACTTGTCTCGACTTGTACCGACTTGTCCCGACTTGTTCCGAATTGTCCAAACTTGTCCCGACATGTACCGACTTGTCCAGACTTGTCCTGAATTGTCCCGACTTGTTCCGACTTGTCCCGACTTGTCTTGACTTGTACCGACTTGTCCCAACTTGTCCCGACTTGTCCGGTCTGGTCCCGACTTGTCCTGACTTGTCCCGAATTGTCCCGACTTATCCCAACTTGTCGTGACTTGTCCTGACTTGTCCCGACTTGTCCCGACTTGTTCCGACTTGTTCCGACTTGTACCGGCTTGTCTCGACTTGTCCCGACATGTCCTGACTTGTCTCGACTTGTACCGACTTGTCCCGACTTGTTCCGAATTGTCCAAACTTGTCCCGACATGTACCGACTTGTCCAGACTTGTCCTGAATTGTCCCGACTTGTTCCGACTTGTCCCGACTTGTCCTGACTTGTCACGACTTGTCTCGACTTGTCCCGACTTGTCCCGACTTGTCCCGAATTGTCCAAACTTGTCCCGACTTCTACCGACTTGTCCCGACTTGTCCCGACTTGTACCGACTTGTCCCGACTTGTTCCGAATTGTCCAAACTTGTCCCGACTTGTACCGACTTGTCCCGACTTGTACCGACTTGTACCGACTTGTCCCGACTTTTCCCGGTTTGTTCAAATTTGTCCCGACTTGTCCCGACTTGTCCCGACTTGTCCCCACTTGTCCCGACTTGTCCCGACTTGTTTCGACTTGTCCTGACTTGTCACGACTTGTTCCGACTTGTCCCGACTTGTCCTGACTGGTCCCGACTTGTCCGGGCTTGTCCTGGCTTGTTTCGACCCGTCCCGACTTGTCCTGACTTGTCCCGACTTGTCCCGACTTGTCCCGACTTGTCCCGACTTGTCCTGACTTGTCCCGACTTGTTTCTACTTATTCCAAATTGTCTTGACTTGTTTCGACTTGTCCCGAATTGTCTCGACTTGTCCCGACATGTCCTGACTTGTCCCGACTTGTACCGACTTGTCCCGACTTGTCCCCACTTGTCCCGACATGTCCCGACTTGTTCTGACTTGTCCCGGATTGTCCAACTATGTCCCGACTTGTTCCGACTTGTCCCGAATTGTCCCGACTTATCCCAACTTGTCGTGACTTGTTCTGACTTGTCCCGACTTGTCCCGACTTGTTCCGACTTGTTCCGACTTGTACCGACTTGTCCCGACTTGTCCCGACATGTCCTGACTTGTCTCGACTTGTACCGACTTGTCCCGACTTGTCCCGAATTGTCCAAACTTGTCCCGACTTGTACCGACTTGTCCAGACTTGTCCTGAATTGTCCCGACTTGTTCCGACTTGTCCCGACTTGTCTTGACTTGTCACAACTTGTCTCGACTTGTACCGACTTGTCCCGACTTGTCCCGAATTGTCCAAACTTGTCCCGACTTGTCCAGACTTGTCCTGACTTGTTCCGACTTGTCCCGACCTGTCCCTACCTGTCCCGACTTTTCCCGACTTGTCCCGACTTGTCCCGACTTGTCCTAACTTGCCCCGACTTGTCCATACTTGTCCCGACTTGTCCCGACTTGTTCTGACTTGTTCTAACTTGTAACGTCATGTCTCGACTTGTCCTGACTTGTTCCGACTTGGCCCGACTTGTACCGACCTGTCCCGACCTGTCCCGACTTTTCCCGACTTGTCCCGACTTGTCCCGACTTGTCCTGACTTGTTTCGACTTGTACCAACTTGTCCCGACTTGTACCGACCTGTCACGACTTGTACCAACTTGTCCCGACTTGTCCCGACATGTCCCGACTTTTCCTGGATTGTCCAAATTTGTCCCGACTTGTCCCGACTTGTCTTGACTTGTACCGACTTGTACCGACTTGTACCAACTTTTCCCGATTATTCCCGACTTGTTTCGACTTGTCCCGTCTTGTTTCGACTTGTCCCGTCTTGTCTCTTCTTGTCCCGGATTGTCCAAACATGTACCGACTTGTCCCGACTTGTACCGAATTGTCCAAACTTGTTTCGACTTGTTTCGACTTGTCCCGACTTGTCCCGATTTGTCCCGACTTGCCCCGAATTTTCCAAACTTGTCCCGACTTGTCCCGACATGTCCCGACTTGTCCCGACTTGTCCCGACTTGTCCCGACTTGTCCCGACTTGTCCCGACTTGTACCAACTTGTCCCGACTTGTCCCGACTTTTCCTGGATTGTCCAAATTTGTCCTGACTTGTCCCGACTTGTCTTGACTTGTACCGACTTGTACCGACTTGTACCAACTTTTGCCGATTTGTCCCGACTTGTTTCGACTTGTCCCGTCTTGTTTCGACTTGTCCCGTCTTTTCTCTTCTTGTCCCGGATTGTCCAAACATGTACCGACTTGTCCCGACTTGTACCGACTTGTCCCGACTTGTTTCGACTTGTCCCGACTTGTCCCGACTTGTCTCGACTTGTTTCGACTTGTCCCGACTTGTCCCGACTTGCCCCGAATTGTCCAAACTCGTTTCGACTTGTCCAGACTTGTCCCGACTTGCCCCGAATTGTCCAAACTTGTCCCGACTTGTCCCGACTTGTCCCGACTTGTCCCGACTTGTCCTGACTTATCCCGACTTGTCCCGACTTGTTCTTACTTGTCACGTCTTGTCCCGACTTGTCCTGACTTGTACCGACTCGTCCTGACTTGTCACGATTTTTCCCGACTTTTCCCGACTTGTTTCGACTTGTCCCGACTTGTCGTCCCGGATTGTCCAAACTTATACCGACTTGTCCCGACTTGTACCGACTTGTCCCGACTTGTTTCGACATGTTTCGACTTGTCCCGACTTGTCCTGACTTGCCCCGAATTGTCCAAACTTGTTTCGACTTGTTTCGACTTGTCCCGACTTGTCCCGACTTGCCCCGAATTGACCAAACTTGTCCCGACTTGTCCCGACTTGTCCCGACTTGTCCCGACTTGTCCCGACTTGTCCTGACTTGTCCCGACTTGTATCGACTTGTCCTGACTTGTCACGACTTGTACCGACTTGTCCCGACTTGTCCAGACTTGTCCCGACTTGTCCTGACTTGTCCCGACTTGTCCCGACTTGTTCCGACTTGTCCTGACTTGTCCCGACTTGTTTCGACTTGTCCCGACTTGTCTCGACTTGTCCCGACTTGTCCTGACTTGTCCCGACTGTAACGACTTGTCCTGACTTGTCACGACTTGTGCCGACTTGTCCCGACTTGTCCCGACTTGTCCCAACTTGTCCCGACTTGTCCCGACTTGTCCCGGATTGTCCAAAATTTTCCCGACTTGTCCCGACTTGTCCCGACTTGTCCCGACTTGTCCCGACTTGTCCTGACTTGTCCCGACTGTAACGACTTGTCCTGACTTGTCACGACTTGTGCCGACTTGTCCCGACTTGTCCCAACTTGTCCCGACTTGTCCCGACTTGTCCCGGATTGTCCAAAATTTTCCCGACTTGTCCCGACTTGTCCCGACTTGTCCCGACTTGTCCCGACTTGTCCTGACTTGTCCCGACTTGTATCGACTTGTCCCGACTTGTCCTGACTTGCCCCGAATTGTCCAAACTTGTTTCGACTTGTTTCGACTTGTCCCGACTTGTCCCGACTTGCCCCGAATTGACCAAACTTGTCCCGACTTGTCCCGACTTGTCCCGACTTGTCCCGACTTGTCCCGACTTGTCCTGACTTGTCCCGACTTGTATCGACTTGTCCTGACTTGTCACGACTTGTACCGACTTGTCCCGACTTGTCCAGACTTGTCCCGACTTGTCCTGACTTGTCCCGACTTGTCCCGACTTGTTCCGACTTGTCCTGACTTGTCCCGACTTGTTTCGACTTGTCCCGACTTGTCTCGACTTGTCCCGACTTGTCCTGACTTGTCCCGACTGTAACGACTTGTCCTGACTTGTCACGACTTGTGCCGACTTGTCCCGACTTGTCCCGACTTGTCCAGACTTGTCCTGACTTGTCACGACTTGTGCCGACTTGTCCCGACTTGTCCCAACTTGTCCTGACTTGTCCCGACTTGTTTCGACTTGTCCCGACTTGTCTCGACTTGTCCCGACTTGTCCTGACTTGTCCCGACTGTAACGACTTGTCCTGACTTGTCACGACTTGTGCCGACTTGTCCCGACTTGTCCCAACTTGTCCCGACTTGTCCCGACTTGTACCGACTTGTCCCGACTTGTTTCGACATGTTTCGACTTGTCCCGACTTGTCCTGACTTGCCCCGAATTGTCCAAACTTGTTTCGACTTGTTTCGACTTGTCCCGACTTGTCCCGACTTGCCCCGAATTGACCAAACTTGTCCCGACTTGTCCCGACTTGTCCCGACTTGTCCCGACTTGTCCTGACTTGTCCCGACTTGTATCGACTTGTCCTGACTTGTCACGACTTGTACCGACTTGTCCCGACTTGTCCAGACTTGTCCCGACTTGTCCTGACTTGTCCCGACTTGTCCCGACTTGTTCCGACTTGTCCTGACTTGTCCCGACTTGTTTCGACTTGTCCCGACTTGTCTCGACTTGTCCCGACTTGTCCTGACTTGTCCCGACTGTAACGACTTGTCCTGACTTGTCCCGACTTGTACCGACTTGTCCCGACTTGTTTCGACTTGTCCCGACTTGTCCTGACTTGCCCCGAATTGACCAAACTTGTCCCGACTTGTCCCGACTTGTCCCGACTTGTCCCGACTTGTCCAGACTTGTTCTGACTTGTTCTAACTTGTAACGTCATGTCTCGACTTGTCCTGACTTGTTCCGACTTGGCCCGACTTGTCCTGACTTGTCCCCACTTGTTCCGACTTGTCCCGACTTGTCCCGACTTGTCCCGACTTGTCCCGACTTGTCCCGACTTGTCCCGACTTGTCCCGGATTGTCCAAAATTTTCCCGACTTGTATCGACTTGTCTCGACTTGTCCCGACTTGTCCCGACTTGTCCCGACTCGTCCAGACTTGTCCCGACTTGTCCCGACTTGTCCTGACTTGTCCCGACTTGTTTCTACTTATTCCAAATTGTCTTGACTTGTCCAGAATTGTCCCGAATAGTCCCGGAATGTCCAAATTTGTACCGACTTGTACCGACTTGTCCCGACTTGTCCCGGATTGTCCAAACTTGTCTCGACCAGTCCCGACATGTCCCGGATTGTCCATACTTGTTCCGACTTGTACCGACTTGTCCTGAATGGTCCCGGATTGTCCAAACTTGTCCCGACTTGTATCGACTTGTCCCGACTTGTCCCGACTTGTCCCGACTTGTCCCGACTTGTCCCGACTTGTCCCGAATTGTCCCGAATTGTCCAAACTTGTCCCGACTTGTACCGACTTGTCGTGACTTGTCCCGACTTGTACCGACTTGTCCCGACTTGTCCCGACTTGTCCCGACTTGTCCCGGAATGTCCAAATTTGTACCGACTTGTCCCGACTTGCACCGACTTGTCCCGACTTGTCCCGGATTGTCCAAACTTGTCTCGACCAGTCCCGACATGTCCCGGATTGTCCATACTTGTTCCGACTTGTACCGACTTGTCCTGACTGGTCCCGGATTTTCCAAACTTGTCCCGACTGGTATCGACTTGTCCCGACTTGTCCCGACTTGTCCCGACTTGTCCCGACTTGTCCCGACTTGTCCCGACTTGTCCCGAATTGTCCAAACTTGTCCCGACTTGTACCGACTTGTCGTGACTTGTCCCGACTTGTACCGACTTGTCCCGACTTGTCCCGACTTGTACTGACTTTTCCCGACTTGTCCCGGATTGTCCAAACTTGTCCCGACTTGTTCCGACTTGTCCTGACTTGTTTCGACTTGTCCCGACTTGTCTCGACTTGTCCCGACTTGTCCTGACTTGTCCCGACTGTATCGACTTGTCCTGACTTGTCACGACTTGTGCCGACTTTTCCCGACTTGTCCCAACTTGTCCCGACTTGTCCCGACTTGTCCAGACTTGTCCTGACTTGTCCTGACTTGTCCCGACTTGTCCCGACTCGTCTCTACTTGTTCTGACTTGTCACGTCTTGTTCCGACTTGTCCCGGATTGTCCAAAATTTTCCCGACTCGTCCAGACTTGTCCCGACTTGTCCCGACTTGTCCTGACTTGTCCCGACTTGTTTCTACTTATTCCAAATTGTCTTGACTTGTCCAGAATTGTCCCGAATAGTCCCGGAATGTCCAAATTTGTACCGACTTGTACCGACTTGTCCCGACTTGTCCCGGATTGTCCAAACTTGTCTCGACCAGTCCCGACATGTCCCGGATTGTCCATACTTGTTCCGACTTGTACCGACTCGTCTCTACTTGTTCTGACTTGTCACGTCTTGTCCCGACTTGTCCCGGATTGTCCAAAATTTTCCCGACTCATCCAGACTTGTCCCGACTTGTCCCGACTTGTCCTGACTTGTCCCGACTTGTTTCTACTTATTCCAAATTGTCTTGACTTGTCCAGAATTGTCCCGAATAGTCCCGGAATGTCCAAATTTGTACCGACTTGTACCGACTTGTCCCGACTTGTCCCGGATTGTCCAAACTTGTCTCGACCAGTCCCGACATGTATCGGATTGTCCATACTTGTTCCGAATTGTACCGACTTGTCCTGACTGGTCCCGGATTGTCCAAACTTGTCCCGACTTGTATCGACTTGTCCCGACTTGTCCCGACTTGTCCCGACTTGTCCCGACTTGTCCCGACTTGTCCCGACTTGTCCCGACTTGTCCCGAAGTGTCCCGAATTGTCCAAACTTGTCCCGACTTGTACCGACTTGTCGTGACTTGTCCCGACTTGTACCGACTTGTCCCGACTTGTCCCGACTTGTCCCGACTTGTCCCGACTTGTTCCGACTTGTCCCGGAATGTCCAAATTTGTACCGACTTGTCCCGACTTGTACCGACTTGTCCCGACTTGTCCCGGATTGTCCAAACTCTTCTCGACCAGTCCCGACATGTCCCGGATTGTCCAGACTTGTTCCGACTTGTACCGACTTGTCCTGACTGGTCCCGGATTTTCCAAACTTGTCCCGACTTGTATCGACTTGTCCCGACTTGTCCCGACTTGTCCCGACTTGTACCGACTTGTCCCGACTTGTCCCGAATTGTCCAAACTTGTCCCGACTTGTTCCGACTTGTCCTGACTTGTCCCGACTTGTTTCGACTTGTCCCGACTTGTCTCGACTTGTCCCGACTTGTCCTGACTTGTCCCGACTGTATCGACTTATCCTGACTTGTCACGACTTGTGCCGACTTGTCCCGACTTGTCCCAACTTGTCCCGACTTGTCCCGACTTGTCCCGACTTGTCCAGACTTGTTCTGACTTGTTCTAACTTGTAACGTTATGTCTCGACTTGTCCTGACTTGTTCCGACTTGGCCCGACTTGTCCTGACTTGTCCCCACTTGTTCCGACTTGTCCCGACTTGTCCCGACTTGTCCCGACTTGTCCTAACTTGCCCCGACTTGTCCATACTTGTCCCGACTTGTCCTGACTTGTCCCCACTTGTTCCGACTTGTCCCGACTTGTCCCGACTTGTCCCGACTTGTCCCGACTTGTCCCGACTTGTCCCGACTTGTCCCGACTTGTCCCGGATTGTCCAAAATTTTCCCGACTTGTATCGACTTGTCTCGACTTGTCCCGACTTGTCCCGACTTGTCCCGACTCGTCCAGACTTGTCCCGACTTGTCCCGACTTGTCCTGACTTGTCCCGACTTGTTTCTACTTATTCCAAATTGTCTTGACTTGTCCAGAATTGTCCCGAATAGTCCCGGAATGTCCAAATTTGTACCGACTTGTACCGACTTGTCCCGACTTGTCCCGGATTGTCCAAACTTGTCTCGACCAGTCCCGACATGTCCCGGATTGTCCATACTTGTTCCGACTTGTACCGACTTGTCCTGAATGGTCCCGGATTGTCCAAACTTGTCCCGACTTGTATCGACTTGTCCCGACTTGTCCCGACTTGTCCCGACTTGTCCCGAATTGTCCCGAATTGTCCAAACTTGTCCCGACTTGTACCGACTTGTCGTGACTTGTCCCGACTTGTACCGACTTGTCCCGACTTGTCCCGACTTGTCCCGGAATGTCCAAATTTGTACCGACTTGTCCCGACTTGTACCGACTTGTCCCGACTTGTCCCGGATTGTCCAAACTTGTCTCGACCAGTCCCGACATGTCCCGGATTGTCCATACTTGTTCCGACTTGTACCGACTTGTCCTGACTGGTCCCGGATTTTCCAAACTTGTCCCGACTGGTATCGACTTGTCCCGACTTGTCCCGACTTGTCCCGACTTGTCCCGACTTGTCCCGACTTGTCCCGACTTGTCCCGAATTGTCCAAACTTGTCCCGACTTGTACCGACTTGTCGTGACTTATCCCGACTTGTACCGACTTGTCCCGACTTGTCCCGACTTGTACTGACTTTTCCCGACTTGTCCCGGATTGTCCAAACTTGTCCCGACTTGTTCCGACTTGTCCTGACTTTTTTCGACTTGTCCCGACTTGTCTCGACTTGTCCCGACTTGTCCTGACTTGTCCCGACTGTATCGACTTGTCCTGACTTGTCACGACTTGTGCCGACTTGTCCCGACTTGTCCCAACTTCTCCCGACTTGTCCCGACTTGTCCAGACTTGTCCTGACTTGTCCTGACTTGTCCCGACTTGTCCCGACTCGTCTCTACTTGTTCTGACTTGTCACGTCTTGTTCCGACTTGTCCCGGATTGTCCAAAATTTTCCCGACTCGTCCAGACTTGTCCCGACTTGTCCCGACTTGTCCTGACTTGTCCCGACTTGTTTCTACTTATTCCAAATTGTCTTGACTTGTCCAGAATTGTCCCGAACAGTCCCGGAATGTCCAAATTTGTACCGACTTGTACCGACTTGTCCCGACTTGTCCCGGATTGTCCAAACTTGTCTCGACCAGTCCCGACATGTCCCGGATTGTCCATACTTGTTCCGACTTGTACCGACTCGTCTCTACTTGTTCTGACTTGTCACGTCTTGTCCCGACTTGTCCCGGATTGTCCAAAATTTTCCCGACTCATCCAGACTTGTCCCGACTTGTCCCGACTTGTCCTGACTTGTCCCGACTTGTTTCTACTTATTCCAAATTGTCTTGACTTGTCCAGAATTGTCCCGAATAGTCCCGGAATGTCCAAATTTGTACCGACTTGTACCGACTTGTCCCGACTTGTCCCGGATTGTCCAAACTTGTCTCGACCAGTCCCGACATGTATCGGATTGTCCATACTTGTTCCGACTTGTACCGACTTGTCCTGACTGGTCCCGGATTGTCCAAACTTGTCCCGACTTGTATCGACTTGTCCCGACTTGTCCCGACTTGTCCCGACTTGTCCCGACTTGTCCCGACTTGTCCCGACTTGTCCCGACTTGTCCCGAAGTGTCCCGAATTGTCCAAACTTGTCCCGACTTGTACCGACTTGTCGTGACTTGTCCCGACTTGTACCGACTTGTCCCGACTTGTCCCGACTTGTCCCGACTTGTCCCGACTTGTCCCGGAATGTCCAAATTTGTACCGACTTGTCCCGACTTGTACCGACTTGTCCCGACTTGTCCCGGATTGTCCAAACTCTTCTCGACCAGTCCCGACATGTCCCGGATTGTCCATACTTGTTCCGACTTGTACCGACTTGTCCTGACTGGTCCCGGATTTTCCAAACTTGTCCCGACTTGTATCGACTTGTCCCGACTTGTCCCGACTTGTCCCGACTTGTACCGACTTGTCCCGACTTGTCCCGAATTGTCCAAACTTGTCCCGACTTGTTCCGACTTGTCCTGACTTGTCCCGACTTGTTTCGACTTGTCCCGACTTGTCTCGACTTGTCCCGACTTGTCCTGACTTGTCCCGACTGTATCGACTTATCCTGACTTGTCACGACTTGTGCCGACTTGTCCCGACTTGTCCCAACTTGTCCCGACTTGTCCCGACTTGTCCAGACTTGTTCTGACTTGTTCTAACTTGTAACGTCATGTCTCGACTTGTCCTGACTTGTTCCGACTTGGCCCGACTTGTCCTGACTTGTCCCCACTTGTTCCGACTTGTCCCGACTTGTCCCGACTTGTCCTGACTTGTCCCGACTTGTATCGACTTGTCCTGACTTGTCACGACTTGTACCGACTTGTCCCGACTTGTCCCAACTTGTCCCGACTTGTCCAGACTTGTGCTGACTTGTCCCGACTTGTCCAGACTTGTCCCGACTTGTCCTGACTTGTTCCGACTTGTACCGACTTGTCCCGACTTGTACTGACTTTTCCCGACTTGTCCCAGATTGTCCAAACTTGTCCCGACTTGTCCCGACTTGTCTCGACTTGTCCTAACTTGTCCCGACTCGTCTCGACTTGTTCTGACTTGTCACGTCTTGTCCCGACTTGTCCAGACTTGTCCCGACTTGTCCCGACTTGTTCTGACTTGTTCTAACTTGTAACGTCATGTCTCGACTTGTCCTGACTTGTTCCGACTTGGCCCGACTTGTACCGACTTGTCCCGACTTGTACCGACTTGTCCCGACTTGTCCCGACTTGTCCCGACTTGTCCCGACTTGTCCCAACTTGTCCAGACTTGTCCCGACTTGTCCTGACTTGTCCTGACTTGTCCCGACTCGTCTAGACTTTTTCTGACTTGTCACGTCTTGTCCCGACTTGTCCCGAATTGTCCCGACTTGTCCAGACTTGTCCCGACTTGTACCGACTTGTCCCGACTTGTTCTGACTTGTTCTAACTTGTAACGTCATGTCTCGACTTGTTCCGACTTGGCCCGACTTGTCCCGAATTGTCCCCACTTGTTCCGACTTGTCCCGAATTGTCCCGACTTGTCCTGACCTGTCCCGACTTTTACCGACTTGTCCCATTTTGTCCCTACTTGTCCCGACTTGTCCCGACCTGTCCCGACTTTTCCCGACTTGTCCAAACTTGTCCCGACTTGTCCCGACTTGTCTCGACTTGTCCTGACTTGTCCCGACTCGTCTCGACTTGTTCTGACTTGTCACGTCTTGTCCCGACTTGTCCCGACTTGTCCAGACTTGTCCCGACTTGTCCCGACTTGTTCTGACTTGTTCTAACTTGTAACGTCATGTCTCGACTTGTCCTGACTTGTTCCGACTTGGCCCGACTTGTACCGACTTGTCCCGACTTGTCCCGACTTGTCCCGACTTGTCCCAACTTGTCCAGACTTGTCCCGACTTGTCCTGACTTGTCCTGACTTGTCCCGACTCGTCTAGACTTTTTCTGACTTGTCACGTCTTGTCCCGACTTGTCCCGACTTGTCCCGACTTGTCCAGACTTGTCCCGACTTGTACCGACTTGTCCCGACTTGTCCCGAGTTGTCCAGACTTGTTCCGACTTGTCCTGACTTGTCCCGACTTGTCCCGACTCGTCTCGACTTGTTCTGACTTGTCACGTCTTGTTCCGACTTGTCCCGGCTTGTCCAGACTTGTCCCGACTTGTTCTGACTTGTTCTAACTTGTAACGTCATGTCTCGACTTGTTCCGACTTGGCCCGATTTGTCCCGACTTGTCCCCACTTGTTCCGACTTGTCCCGAATTGTCCCGACTTGTCCTGACCTGTCCCGACTTTTACCGACTTGTCCCATTTTGTCCCAACTTGTCCCGACTTGTCCCGACCTGTCCCGACTTTTCCCGACTTGTCCAAACTTGTCCCGACTTGTCCCGACTTGTCTCGACTTGTCCTGACTTGTCCCGACTCGTCTCGACTTGTTCTGACTTGTCACGTCTTGTCCCGACTTGTCCCGACTTGTCCAGACTTGTCCCGACTTGTCCCGACTTGTTCTGACTTGTTCTAACTTTTAACGTCATGTCTCGACTTGTCCTGACTTGTTCCGACTTGTCCCGACTTGTCCCGACTTGTCCAGACTTGTCCCGACTTGTCCCGACTTGTTCTGACTTGTTCTAACTTGTAACGTCATGTCTCGACTTGTCCTGACTTGTCCCGACTTGTTTCGACTTGTCCCGACTTGTCTCGACTTGTCCCGACTTGTCCTGACTTGTCCCTACTGTATCGACTTGTCCTGACTTGTCACGACTTGTGCCGACTAGTCCCGACTTGTCCCAACTTGTCCCGACTTGTCCCGACTTGTCCAGACTTGTTCTGACTTGTTCTAACTTGTAACGTCATGTCTCGACTTGTCCTGACTTGTTCCGACTTGGCCCGACTTGTCCTGACTTGTCCCCACTTGTTCCGACTTGTCCCGACTTGTCCTGACTTGTCCCGACTTGTATCGACTTGTCCTGACTTGTCACGACTTGTACCGACTTGTCCCGACTTGTCCCAACTTGTCCCGACTTGTCCAGACTTGTGCTGACTTGTCCCGACTTGTCCAGACTTGTCCCGACTTGTCCTGACTTGTTCCGACTTGTACCGACTTGTCCCGACTTGTACTGACTTTTCCCGACTTGTCCCGGATTGTCCAAACTTCTCCCGACTTGTCCCGACTTGTCTCGACTTGTCCTGACTTGTCCCGACTCGTCTCGACTTGTTCTGACTTGTCACGTCTTGTCCCGACTTGTTCCGACTTGTCCAGACTTGTCCCGACTTGTCCCGACTTGTTCTGACTTGTTCTAACTTGTAACGTCATGTCTCGACTTGTCCTGACTTGTTCCGACTTGGCCCGACTTGTACCGACTTGTCCCGACTTGTCCCGACTTGTCCCGACTTGTCCCGACTTGTCCCGACTTGTCCCAACTTGTCCAGACTTGTCCCGACTTTTCCTGACTTGTCCTGACTTGTCCCGACTCGTCTAGACTTTTTCTGACTTGTCACGTCTTGTCCCGACTTGTCCCGACTTGTCCCGACTTGTCCAGACTTGTCCCGACTTGTACCGACTTGTCCCGACTTGTCCCGAGTTGTCCAGACTTGTTCCGACTTGTCCTGACTTGTCCCGACTTGTCCCGACTCGTCTCGACTTGTTCTGACTTGTCACGTCTTGTTCCGACTTGTCCCGGCTTGTCCAGACTTGTCCCGACTTGTTATGACTTGTTCTAACTTGTAACGTCATGTCTCGACTTGTTCCGACTTGGCCCGACTTGTCCCGACTTGTACCCACTTGTTCCGACTTGTCCCGAATTGTCCCGACTTGTCCTGACCTGTCCCGACTTTTACCGACTTGTCCCATTTTGTCCCTACTTGTCCCGACTTGTCCCGACCTGTCCCGACTTTTCCCGACTTGTCCAAACTTGTCCCGACTTGTCCCGACTTGTCTCGACTTGTCCTGACTTGTCCCGACTCGTCTCGACTTGTTCTGACTTGTCACGTCTTGTCTCGACTTGTCCCGACTTGTCCAGACTTGTCCCGACTTGTTCTGACTTGTTCTAACTTGTAACGTCATGTCTCGACTTGTCCTGACTTGTTCCGACTTGGCCCGACTTGTACCGACTTGTCCCGACTTGTCCCGACTTGTCCCGACTTGTCCCGACTTGTCCCAACTTGTCCAGACTTGTCCCGACTTGTCCTGACTTGTCCTGACTTGTCCCGACTCGTCTAGACTTTTTCTGACTTGTCACGTCTTGTCCCGACTTGTCCCGACTTGTCCCGACTTGTCCAGACTTGTCCCGACTTGTACCGACTTGTCCCGACTTGTCCCGAGTTGTCCAGACTTGTTCCGACTTGTCCTGACTTGTCCCGACTTGTCCCGACTCGTCTCGACTTGTTCTGACTTGTCACGTCTTGTTCCGACTTGTCCCGGCTTGTCCAGACTTGTTCCGACTTGTCCTGACTTGTCCCGACTTGTCCCGACTCGTCTCGACTTGTTCTGACTTGTCACGTCTTGTTCCGACTTGTCCCGGCTTGTCCAGACTTGTCCCGACTTGTCCTGACTTGTCCCGACTTGTTTCTACTTATTCCAAATTGTCTTGACTTGTCCAGAATTGTCCCGAATAGTCCCGGAATGTCCAAATTTGTACCGACTTGTACCGACTTGTCCCGACTTGTCCCGGATTGTCCAAACTTGTCTCGACCAGTCCCGACATGTCCCGGATTGTCCATACTTGTTCCGACTTGTATCGACTTGTCCCGACTTGTCCCGACTTGTCCCGACTTGTCCCGACTTGTCCCGACTTGTCCCGAATTGTCCCGAATTGTCCAAACTTGTCCCGACTTGTACCGACTTGTCGTGACTTGTCCCGACTTGTACCGACTTGTCCCGACTTGTCCCGACTTGTCCCGACTTGTCCCGGAATGTCCAAATTTGTACCGACTTGTCCCGACTTGTACCGACTTGTCCCGACTTGTCCCGGATTGTCCAAACTTGTCTCGACCAGTCCCGACATGTTTCGGATTGTCCATACTTGTTCCGACTTGTACCGACTTGTCCTGACTGGTCCCGGATTTTCCAAACTTGTCCCGACTGGTATCGACTTGTCCCGACTTGTCCCGACTTGTCCCGACTTGTCCCGACTTGTCCCGACTTGTCCCGACTTGTCCCGACTTGTCCCGAATTGTCCAAACTTGTCCCGACTTGTACCGACTTGTCGTGACTTGTCCCGACTTGTACCGACTTGTCCCGACTTGTCCCGACTTGTACTGACTTTTCCCGACTTGTCCCGGATTGTCCAAACTTGTCCCGACTTGTTCCGACTTGTCCTGACTTTTTTCGACTTGTCCCGACTTGTCTCGACTTGTCCCGACTTGTCCTGACTTGTCCCGACTGTATCGACTTGTCCTGACTTGTCACGACTTGTGCCGACTTGTCCCGACTTGTCCCAACTTGTCCCGACTTGTCCCGACTTGTCCAGACTTGTCCTGACTTGTCCTGACTTGTCCCGACTTGTCCCGACTCGTCTCTACTTGTTCTGACTTGTCACGTCTTGTTCCGACTTGTCCCGGATTGTCCAAAATTTTCCCGACTCGTCCAGACTTGTCCCGACTTGTCCCGACTTGTCCTGACTTGTCCCGACTTGTTTCTACTTATTCCAAATTGTCTTGACTTGTCCAGAAATGTCCCGAACAGTCCCGGAATGTCCAAATTTGTACCGACTTGTACCGACTTGTCCCGACTTGTCCCGGATTGTCCAAACTTGTCTCGACCAGTCCCGACATGTCCCGGATTGTCCATACTTGTTCCGACTTGTACCGACTCGTCTCTACTTGTTCTGACTTGTCACGTCTTGTCCCGACTTGTCCCGGATTGTCCAAAATTTTCCCGACTCATCCAGACTTGTCCCGACTTGTCCCGACTTGTCCTGACTTGTCCCGACTTGTTTCTACTTATTCCAAATTGTCTTGACTTGTCCAGAATTGTCCCGAATAGTCCCGGAATGTCCAAATTTGTACCGACTTGTACCGACTTGTCCCGACTTGTCCCGGATTGTCCAAACTTGTCTCGACCAGTCCCGACATGTATCGGATTGTCCATACTTGTTCCGACTTGTACCGACTTGTCCTGACTGGTCCCGGATTGTCCAAACTTGTCCCGACTTGTATCGACTTGTCCCGACTTGTCCCGACTTGTCCCGACTTGTCCCGACTTGTCCCGACTTGTCCCGACTTGTCCCGACTTGTCCCGACTTGTCCCGAAGTGTCCCGAATTGTCCAAACTTGTCCCGACTTGTACCGACTTGTCGTGACTTGTCCCGACTTGTACCGACTTGTCCCGACTTGTCCCGACTTGTCCCGACTTGTCCCGACTTGTCCCGACTTGTCCCGGAATGTCCAAATTTGTACCGACTTGTCCCGACTTGTACCGACTTGTCCCGACTTGTCCCGGATTGTCCAAACTCTTCTCGACCAGTCCCGACATGTCCCGGATTGTCCATACTTGTTCCGACTTGTACCGACTTGTCCTGACTGGTCCCGGATTTTCCAAACTTGTCCCGACTTGTATCGACTTGTCCCGACTTGTCCCGACTTGTCCCGACTTGTACCGACTTGTCCCGACTTGTTCCGAATTGTCCAAACTTGTCCCGACTTGTTCCGACTTGTCCTGACTTGTCCCGACTTGTTTCGACTTGTCCCGACTTGTCTCGACTTGTCCCGACTTGTCCTGACTTGTCCCGACTGTATCGACTTATCCTGACTTGTCACGACTTGTGCCGACTTGTCCCGACTTGTCCCAACTTGTCCCGACTTGTCCCGACTTGTCCAGACTTGTTCTGACTTGTTCTAACTTGTAACGTCATGTCTCGACTTGTCCTGACTTGTCCCGACTTGTCCCGACTTGTCCTGACTTGTCCCGACTTGTATCGACTTGTCCTGACTTGTCACGACTTGTACCGACTTGTCCCGACTTGTCCCAACTTGTCCCGACTTGTCCAGACTTGTGCTGACTTGTCCCGACTTGTCCAGACTTGTCCCGACTTGTCCTGACTTGTTCCGACTTGTACCGACTTGTCCCGACTTGTCCAGACTTGTCCCGACTTGTCCTGACTTGTCCCGACTTGTCCCGACTCGTCTAGACTTTTTCTGACTTGTCACGTCTTGTCCCGACTTGTCCCGACTTGTCCAGACTTGTCCCGACTTGTCCTGACTTGTCCCGACTTGTCCCGACTCGTCTAGACTTTTTCTGACTTGTCACGTCTTGTCCCGACTTGTCCCGACTTGTCCAGACTTGTCCCGACTTGTACCGACTTGTCCCGACTTGTCCCGACTTGTACTGACTTTTCCCGACTTGTCCCGGATTGTCCAAACTTGTCCCGACTTGTTCCGACTTGTCCTGACTTGTCCCGACTTGTTTCGACTTGTCCCGACTTGTCTCGACTTGTCCCGACTTGTCCTGACTTGTCCCGACTTGTATCGACTTGTCCTGACTTGTCACGACTTGTACCGACTTGTCCCGACTTGTTTCAACTTGTTTCGACTTGTCCCGACTTGTCCCGACTTAAACCGAATTGTCCAAACTTGTCCCGACTTGTACCGACTTGTCGTGATTGGGTCGACTTGTACCGACTTGTCCCGACTTGTCCCGACTTGTCCCGACTTGTACTGACTTTTCCCGACTTGTCCCGGATTATCCAAACTTGTCCCGACTTGTTCCGACTTGTCCTGACTTGTCCCGACTTGTTTCGACTTGTCTTGACTTGTTTCGACTTGTCCCGACTTGTCCTGACTTGTCCCGACTTGTATCGACTTGTCCTGACTTGTCACGACTTGTACCGACTTGTCCGATTTGTCCCAACTTGTCCCGACTTGTCCAGACTTGTCCTGACTTGTCCCGACTTGTCCAGACTTGTCCCGACCTGTCCTGACTTGTCTTGACTTGTCCTGAATCGTCTCGACTTGTTCTGACTTGTCACGTCTTGTCCCGACTTGTTCCGACTTGTCCAGACTTGTCCAGACTTGTCCCGACTTGTCCCGACTTGTTCTGACTTGTTCTAACTTGTAACGTCATGTCTCGACTTGTCCTGACTTGTTCCGACTTGGCCCGACTTGTCCCGACTTGTCCCGACTTGTCCCGATTTGTCCCGACTTGTCCAGACTTGTCCTGACTTGTTCCGACTTGTCCCGACCTGTCCCTACCTGTCCCGACTTTTCCCGACTTGTCCCGACTTGTCCCGACTTGTCCTAACTTGCCCCGACTTGTCCATACTTGTCCCGACTTGTCCCGACTTGTTCTGACTTGTTCTAACTTGTAACGTCATGTCTCGACTTGTTCCGACTTGGCCCGACTTGTACCGACCTGTCCCGACCTGTCCCGACTTTTCCCGACTTGTCCCGACTTGTCCCGACTTGTCCTGACTTGTTCCGACTTGTACCAACTTGTCCCGACTTGTACCGACCTGTCACGACTTGTACCAACTTGTCCCGACTTGTCCCGACATGTCCCGACTTTTCCTGGATTGTCCAAATTTGTCCCGACTTGTCCCGACTTGTCTTGACTTGTACCGACTTGTACCGACTTGTACCAACTTTTCCCGATTATTCCCGAATTGTTTCGACTTGTCCCGTCTTGTTTCGACTTGTCCCGTCTTGTCTCTTCTTGTCCCGGATTGTCCAAACATGTACCGACTTGTCCCGACTTGTACCGAATTGTCCAAACTTGTTTCGACTTGTTTCGACTTGTCCCGACTTGTCCCGATTTGTCCCGACTTGCCCCGAATTTTCCAAACTTGTCCCGACTTGTCCCGACATGTCCCGACTTGTCCCGACTTGTCCCGACTTGTCCCGACTTGTCCCGACTTGTCCCGACTTGTACCAACTTGTCCCGACTTGTCCCGACTTTTCCTGGATTGTCCAAATTTGTCCCGACTTGTCCCGACTTGTCTTGACTTGTACCGACTTGTACCGACTTGTACCAACTTTTCCCGATTTGTCCCGACTTGTTTCGACTTGTCCCGTCTTGTTTCGACTTGTCCCGTCTTTTCTCTTCTTGTCCCGGATTGTCCAAACATGTACCGACTTGTCCCGACTTGTACCGACTTGTCCCGACTTGTTTCGACTTGTCCCGACTTGTCTCGACTTGTTACGACTTGTCCCGACTTGTCCCGACTTGCCCCGAATTGTCCAAACTTGTTTCGACTTGTCCAGACTTGTCCCGACTTGCCCCGAATTGTCCAAACTTGTCCCGACTTGTCCCGACTTGTCCCGACTTGTCCTGACTTATCCCGACTTGTCCCGACTTGTTCTTACTTGTCACGTCTTGTCCCGACTTGTCCTGACTTGTACCGACTCGTCCTGACTTGTCACGATTTTTCCCGACTTTTCCCGACTTGTTTCGACTTGTCCCGACTTGTCGTCCCGGATTGTCCAAACTTATACCGACTTGTCCCGACTTGTACCGACTTGTCCCGACTTGTTTCGACATGTTTCGACTTGTCCCGACTTGTCCTGACTTGCCCCGAATTGTCCAAACTTGTTTCGACTTGTTTCGACTTGTCCCGACTTGTCCCGACTTGCCCCGAATTGACCAAACTTGTCCCGACTTGTCCCGACTTGTCCCGACTTGTCCCGACTTGTCCCGACTTGTCCTGACTTGTCCCGACTTGTATCGACTTGTCCTGACTTGTCACGACTTGTACCGACTTGTCCCGACTTGTCCAGACTTGTCCCGACTTGTCCTGACTTGTCCCGACTTGTCCCGACTCGTCTCGAATTGTTCTGACTTGTCACGTCTTGTCCCGACTTGTCCCGACTTGTCCAGACTTGTCCCGACTTGTCCCGAATTGTGTTATACTCGGCCTAAAAACAGGCAGAGTATTTCATTCGAAACAATCCAGAAATTGAAATTATAAAGTGCGAAATGCAGATAAATATCGAGATTTCTCTGCATTGTCGCAGGGCAGGCTCGCCGCGCTCCTACGATGATTTTTTTTGTGTATGGTCACCTTTAGTGAGCCATTTTTACACTTAATAACTCTCAATTTTCACCTAGAAGCCAGTCGAATAATATTAGATTTTTGCATTATATTCAGGTCACTAGTCTAGTCTCACCCTGTATGATGGAAAGTCCCAATCTCCACCCAGTGGAACTCCACTGTACGTAGTTTTACCGATTTACCGGAAATTCCTGACTAGTTTTCAATTTTATTAATTTGTGGCCCCAAACAGTCGAGCACCCGGTATACAGAACACTTAGAGCAAGGTTTCGACACGCTAGTCTCTTGTTGGGTGGAAAGATTCCGTGGCTCCATTTGTTTTCACAAATTATTTTATTTCAATTCGATTTCTCATCAGGTTGGCCAAATCGGAAAACGGGTATAGATTCCTCGGCGAAGGAATACGTGTATTTCTTCGGCGTTCAAGAATCACGTTGGTTTACGGTTTTTCTCGGGGCTCTCCGAATATCGGACCGCCCTAGGAATCGAGATATCTGAAATTCTGACTTTCAATATCTCCCTAGATCTGGGGAGTATTTAGTGACTTTTGTCAAATACTCCCTAGAAAACGCAGGTAACGGGACTTTAACGGTCATTTGCCCAAATCCCGCGCGTTTTCGCGAGCTAGGGTTTTGTTCAGCCAAGGGCGACGCCCATTTTGGCCCTCTAGGCCAATGGGTGTCGCGGATTCAGCAGTCAGGATTGCATAAATATGCAAGCAGCGAAGCAGCAGATAGCCACTCTTTCTTGTCGAATTGCAGTGTAATAATCAATTTCGTGTTTCCGTTAAATAACTTACGTTTGTTTGGCTTTGCCTTTTGTCTCTGCAATTCATCGTTTTAGCTAGCAGTTAGAGTCAGGTTCTCGGTAATAATATTTCAGTTCACAGTAGATTCATAACGTTTGTTTCTATCTTAAAAGGGGTTAGACTCACTTGTACGGTTTACAGGTGTTTTATTCGCGCTACGAAAGTACGTTGATAGGTAGTTTAACTCTCGAGCAATAATCAGTGTAAAGTGATCTTTTGCAACGGACACTTAGGGATTTAACTTCATCAAAGTTATTTCCCGACTTAATACCTGTACGCGACGTTGACGAAAAATCCCCATCGTATGAAAAGGGGTCAGGCACCAAAACGAGATCTCACCTGATACAATCGGCTCGATCGTAGAGTTCCACGAAGATTGTATCGTTCGAGCTTAAATTCCTCGGCCTGTCAAGACATCATTAGCTGCGACTTTGTCGTTGGCGAGCCACATTTCCTGTGGTACCTAGGGGTTTCGCGTCCTTCCCATACCTATTTCCTGCGGCTGTTCTCGGCTTTTCCACCTGAGACAGTCTGGTTAGGCTCCGTGATCCTTTTACCCAAATCTCTGTCTTGGTTTTTGTCACATCCAGTTGTAAATTTTTGAAGTAAAAATTTTTCAAGTTTAATTTTTCCTTTTGGTGCTTCACACAAATTTTGAAGTTAGGAAATTTTATTTAGATAGTTTTTTCTAAACCGTGAATCCTTCCTCCCTCGTCCATTTCCCGGCGAGGTCTTGTTAGGTGTTAGGTTAGTTAGCTATAGGGTGACCCTTCTCATCGTCACACTTGAGTTGGGTCGACGCGAGGTCGATTTTAGTTCACTTCTCCTTTGCCACACACTTGCACACGCAAGTAGCCCGACAATACATTACAGCCGTAATTGTTGTCCTTTAGAGCAATGACGAATATGAGATTGAGATCTCATATGCTCGCGGAGGAGAATACCCAAGCCGTGTTCGCCGGCGCTGGGCTTTCTCGGACACCTCCGCCGTCGGGTGACTTAGACGCCAGGCGTCTATTCCCCGAAGCGTCGCGACGCCTCGACGGAGACGTCCCCCAGGTACGTACTACCGGGGAAAATCGTGAGTTGACGATGTCAACTACCTTGTCCCCGAGAAGTGTGCTGGACCAAGGTACTTTAGAGTCGAGCTTAGACGGAGGGAGGCAGCCTTCCCCGTCGGCTCAGGTAGGGTTAGTAATCGATTCCGCGGGAGTTGTCACAACTCCACCTTTGGAAGCCCGTTTAGAGCAATTTAGAATAACGAGAAATGTTTCTGTTTGTAGGTCGGAGGGCTACTCAGGAGTCCATGCTGGCGAAGCTCGTGAGGTACGCCCCTTCGGAATGCGCCGAAGCGCTCCGAGGTCATTGGGTGTGCCTCACGCACCACAGCGGAGGCCACAGGTTATAGGTGTGCATACCCTAAGGGAACCGGGTGATGCTGAGGCCCTAGTGGATGAACTAGGGGGTGGTGGAAGGCTCTCGGAGGGAGTTGGGAATGCTAGCATTCCCATATCTCTCCAGGGGCGGGTTCAGCGTACCTCCCAAGGGATACAATATGCACGGCCAGAACAAGCAATAAGAGCTACGAAGGCAGATTTCGAATCAGGTGTCGGCTGGGACACGGAAGTTGCCACCCGAAATCCCTGGGTGACGACGTCCTTGCCCTCCAGGCAACCAGGAGCAGAGCGGTGGGTGGCTGAAGAGGGGTTCGGAGGAATCCGAAACTTTGCGGAAGCCGTCCATCCACACCTTTTTACGAGACATGGCGCCCAACGTGGTGCTGCTGAAGACAGACCGTCTTCAGGGATCTGCGGGTGTAGCCTTCCTCCTGCAAACAGAATTAGAGTTCGGGATCTCTCTCCTGAGAGACTCCCAGTTAATGAAATGGTTATGGGTGAACCGGAAACCCTTTGGCGCCCATATGGCACGTTTACCCGGTTGCCAACCGGGAATCGGCATTATAGGGAATCTGAGGATGTCCCTCGAGTTGCTCGAAACGTCGCTTCCAACCCCGGTGATGTCCACAGGAGTGGGTATTACCCATCGAGGAGGCCAGTGCCCACAGTCCGGATTCAGGAGAATCCCAGAAGACCAGTGACGGGGGTCGACGACGTTCTCGTGCGACTCGCGGATTTGCTGGAGGACAGACGTCGGGGAACCCTAAACGGTGTTGATGGGGGTTTAATTAACAATAAACCACATCCCAGTTTCAGTGGGCTTCCTCACGAAGATCCAATCCAATTTATCCAATCCTCTGAGGATTATTTGGGGGGCTTTGATCCAACCGTCTGGGTGAGCGTTGCGGCTCAGTGGCTCAAGGGAGCAGCCCAGCAGTGGTATGCTCCATATCGCAACTCACGCCTAAACTGGCAGTTTTTCACAAACCGGCTCCAGGAACGGTTCGATAACGATCTGTTGGTCTCGAGCTTAGAAGCGGAGTTCTTTGGCACTGACCAGCCGAAGGGAGAGTCAATAACTTCCTTCATCCTGAGCAAGTGGAGTCTTTCACAAAGGCTCTACCCAGAGATGGACGAAGGAAGGGTTGTGCGATTAATATTGAACCGGATCAGACCGGACATTAAAGTCCATTTGCAATTGCATAGATTTGCAACTATTGAAGAGCTGACACAAAAAGCTGTTGCTGTCGAGACGCTACTTCGTAGCACCAGCCAAAGTGTACAGTCAGGGCCGAAACTTGTTTCGAACACCAACCGTCCTCATCAGGCCGAAGATGTGCCACCCAAACGTCCTCAGGGACAGTTACAGGACAACAGGGGTTCGAACCATGTTAGGTCCAGTAACTTTAATAACAATGGCACTAAATTCCAGAATTACGATCAATCGAGGCGTTCTGGAGGAAACAACGCTCCTTCGAGCGGATGTTTCACTTGCGGGGGAGCTCACTGGAACAAAGATTGCCCTCAGCAAAATGACAACAAGAACGGTCCCAAACGTCAGAGTGCGGGAACAAAACCGTTAGATCAGGCCAATAAGGCACATACGGTTAATACCGTGCAGGCGAGTAAAACCTCGCGTCGTAAGACGTCACTTAAGGACGCAGACAAAATCACAGTTTGCAAAGAAGTTTCAAAAAACTCCAACAGGAGCCATCAGGGGGCTCCATCGGAGTAGGTATTCCTTCAACACCGTTTTGCGGTTCTGTGACAGTGTTGGACTGTCATAGAAATTATGCGGCATGTATTCCCAACAAGAAGGAGGAGAAGGAGTTCCAGGATGTTGAAGCTGGAGTCGTTTCAGCCGAAACGCCACCGTCATCAGGCAAACTACATTGGGCAGACCGGTCAGATTGTGAATCCGTTTGTTTCAGTGTGGTAGATGAGCGTGTGGATCGCGCCACTGGTGGTAGGCGGAAAAAAGTTCACTCGTCGGCAGACGTTAAACGTAGAGGGTTGAAAGTCATTTCAAACATGTCAAGTTCTAGTTTTGGAACGAATGTAAGGGGTTATGAATCATCTTCAGGTTCATGGAGTTGTGAGATCATCGAGGTACCCCAGGTCGTTGTTGGTGGGTCGTTCCATCCGCCACAACACAAGGTTTCGGAGTTAGTGATCGGTATACAGAAGGACCAGGAGGGGCCTGTTGTCAAAGAGAGTGCTAGGGCACTGCAAACTGGGCACAGGTCCGGTATAGGCACAAGTCGAGATGAAAAGGTGTATCCAAGGGAAGATTGCGAATCAAGGTTTCGGATCGAAAAAGTCGTCGAGAGTGACGTACTCTTTTCGGTTCCACTTCGGGGTAGTGAAGACACCGAGGGTGGTGGTCTGTCACTCACTCCCACACAGGACGCAGGTTTCGAGGTCGATGCATGCCAAGTCTCAAGGACGGTATCGAGGGGCAGAGCAGATGGGATCGCAGGTGCGAATCGCCATTCCCCGTTGGTAGATACCAGAGGCGTGGTAGGCATGTCATCTGAGAGAGTTACACGTCTTAGTCGGGGCGGAGGCGAGGTTCCTGAGGGATGCAATCGCCAAGTCCCATCGTTGGCTGCAGTGGGTGCTGCAGTACTTGATGTCAATCGCAAGTCGGAACTTCTGAGTTTCATTGAGACCGACCCGCTTAGGAAGAAGTCGGAGGTGGATCTGCTGGATCCATTGTGTCTATACCGTCGCTGTGATACTAGCTTAGCGAACAACAATGTTGAGGGACGATTGCATCAGTTGCCGCGAATCGAGGCTGAACTGATGGGTCGTCGAGTTAGGGTTTTGGTGGACAGCGGAAGTTCGCTAAATCTCCTGAAACGTAGTTTGTTGCCTGTCACCTGGAGGGTGGATAGGAAGCAAGTGACACCGTTGCAGCTTGCATGCGCCTGTCGTGGGGAGACAATAGTCGAACTGTTAATAGATGGTGTTGTTCACGAAGTTGTCGTACAAGTGGTGGATGATCTTGTCGAGGATCTTCTGCTCGGGTGTCCCTGGCTGGCATCAAACGAGGCTATGGTCGACTTTGCACGTCGCACCATGTACGTTGGAAAGGGGCCTAGGCAAACTATTTTCTGGGCGGAGGAGGTCTATCTTCCACCAGAAAAGTTCCCTGAACCACAGGTAGCGGACGAACAGCTACCGGCGTTCTCGAGAAAGGAATTTCGGAGTCTTATCCGAGAGTTTGGAGACGTCTTTTACGAATCTCCAAGGCAACCAGTGACGAGGGCTGCTTGCCATAAAATCCGATTGAAGGAGGAGCTACCCTTCAAGCTCCGTCCGTACAAAGTTTCCGATCAGAAGAGGGCTCTTATCCAAGAGGAGGTGGATAAGATGCTCGCTGCAGGTGTAATAAGTAGGTCCCATTCTGCCTTTATTAGTCCGGTCGTTATCGTCACGAAGAAGGACGGTACGGCTCGGTTTTGTGTCGACTACAGGAAGTTGAATAGTCTGACAATACCCGAGTCGTCGGTATTGCCAGGTATTCACGAGACTATCAAAGAGCTCGGAACAGCGAGAGTGTTCACTTCTTTGGATCTGAAGTCTGGGTTTTGGCAGATACCCATGGATGAGGCTAGTAAAAAGTATACAGCTTTTGCTACGCCAGATGGAGCTTGTTATGAGTTTAACTCAATGCCGTTTGGTCTAACGAATGCACCTGGAAGTTTCCAAATCCTTATGACGGAAGTGTTGGTTGGTTATGTCGATAAATTCGTCAAAGTATATCTAGACGACATAATCGTTTACAGCGAAGATGAAAAGGAGAACCTCTACCATCTCCGCCTTGTGCTGGAGAGGTTCAGAGCACATGGCCTGTGGTGCAGTTTAAAGAAGTGCAACTTCGCTCAGCGTAGGCTGGAGTACTTGGGGCATGTGGTGACGGAAACGTCAAACGAACCAATGCCAGGTCACGTGTTAGCGGTTCGACAGTTCCCGCTACCCAAGAATGTCTCTCAGGTCCGAGGATTCTTGGGCACCGTTGGTTGGCTACGGGAGTTCATCCCGAACTTAGCGGAGTTGGAGGCTCCGATAAGTGACATGCTCAAGTCGAAGAAAGGTCGAGACCTTAAGTGGAACTCTCAAGCATTGGAGGCGTTTGAGAGGATCAAGGAAGTCGTGGGCCGTCCTATGGTCTTGGCCAGGCCGGACATGACTCTCCCGTTTTTCCTGCAGACCGATGCATCTGGGGTAGGCATCGCTGCAGTTCTGTATCAAGTCGATTGTCACGGCGACAAAAGGATCGTTTCGCATGCTAGTGCCAAGCTCAAGGGCGCGGAACTCAACTATCATGTGAACGAGACTGAATGTTTAGCCATTGTTTGGGGTATCAAGCGATACCGTCATTATCTCGAAGACCGTCCATTCACTCTTCGAACGGACAGCAAAGCGTTGACTTGGTTATCCAAGTTCAAGGACGCAAAAGCGAAGTTAACTCGTTGGGCCTTACTTCTACAGGAGTATTCCTTCACTGTGGAGCACGTCGCAGGTCGAGACAATCAGCTAGCTGATTTCTTGTCCCGTAATCCCTCGGGGTCTCACAGTGAAGACTTGGATGCTGATGTAGAGCGTATGGGGTTGCCACCTATGAAGGTGCAATTGTCTGAACACCAAGGTGTGGTGAGCGTCGTAGAGACGCCGGCTGAGGTGGTCGTGCGGCGGCAGGCCATAGATAGGGAGACGCAAAGGTTGAGGGCGCGTATCAGAACGATACAGGAGATAGGTCCTACGTCCAGGGACGATCTTCGTTTTATCAACAAGTTTTCAGATGTCCAAGGGGTTGTATATGTTTCTTCTGCTGGTAAACGGCTATTGTATGTGCCCGAGGCGCTCCGTGAGGACGTGTCGGCTTATTACCATGAACACCCGACCGCTGGTCATCCTGGTCAAGAGGAAACCTTACGTGCCTTGAAACGGCACTATTGGTGGCCGGCCATGGAGGACTACGTCCGGGCCTACGTGAGAGGTTGCCTAGTCTGCCAGTGCGTTAAAGCCGTACGGCATCAGGAAGCGGCACCGCAACGGCCGAGTGTGCCGAAGCGGCCGTGGCAGATGCTGGCTGTTGACGTCCTGGGGCCCTATGCAGCCTCAAGGAGGGGAAACAGGTTCGTGGTAATTGCCGTCGATATGTTTTCAAAGTGGGTTGAAGCCAAGGCCACTAAGACATGCACGTCGAAAGTAATTTCTCGTTTTCTAGACGAAGAAATCTTATCTCGTTGGGGTTGTCCAGAAGTCGTCATTTCTGACAACGGCCCGCAGTTTCAGAGCAATCATCTGCTAAAATACTACGATTTGAAGAACATCGAGGTCAAATTTTCACCTGTTTTTCATCAACAGGCGAACCCTGTCGAGCGAAGGGTCCAGGACCTGAAGAAGTGCCTAAGAGCAAGGATGCTGGAAACCACTTCGGAAGGGCTTTGGGAAGAAGGTCTGGCTGCAAGTCTCTATTGCTTACGGAACCGTAAGAATAGAGCAACAGGGGAGACTCCAGCGGAGTTATTGTTAGGATATACACCTGGTCGTCCAGGAGATTGGAGGCTACCTATGTACCGAGATCCGGTACATAATAGCCCCGAAGATCGGCAAGAACGTCTTGCAAAAGCAGCCAGACGTCAGGCAGTTTATCAGAGGAATTTATTCCCTGATAAAGATCTACCGTCGCCACGGACCTACGGGGTCGGCGACCGCGTTTTAGTTAGGAATTTCGTCAAAGGAAACTTCGGAGGTACACTGTCAGGACCGCATCCGATCACGAGGGTGATGGGGCGAGACAGTTACCTCGTAGATAGGAACGGCACCGAGAGGCTGGTGCACGTAGACGATATCCGTTCTTGGGTAAGCAGGACTTTGCCGGCTGGCGTCCGCCACGACGATGGTGGCCCAGGTCCGGATCAGCCAGAGTCCAACGACGCTGACCAAGAAGTGACAGGGGAAGTCACACCTAGGCCGACGACTGGGGGCGGTCCGAAGCCACCTTCGTTAATCCGGGTACGAGCTGACGCACCCAACTCAACGAATCCACGGGAAGTAACGGTCAGTTTCGATCCAAAGGACAAAGCGGTCCGGCGGACAGTGAAAAGGTTGAGGAGGAATCCACAAGGACGGAAACGCGACTCAGACTGCGCGGAGAAGAGAGGAGTATCCCGTAGGAGTCCGTTGCCGGTGGTGAACTCTGGCCTTTTGGAGATCAGAGATTCTGAACTCCCCGTCGCAAACTCACCAGTAGGGGGGCGTGCTACTACTGAAGTAGACGCTCTTACCCGTCAAGCGGTCGTTCCCGACCAAGGTCCAGCGTACGATTCAGATTCGGAAGTGGAAGCTGCTATCCGAGAGTTAGCACTTCCAGTAGGGGGGTCTCCATTATCATTGATGGTCGACCCGGGAGAGAATGTGAGACAGGAAGGCTCAGTAAGGACTGAGATTCCTAGTAAGAGTACAGGACGGCGAAGGAGATGCCGAGCTGTGGCGCTGGACTCCGACAGAGCTCCGATCCAGCGGCCACCGACAGACTCCGCCCGTCAGTATGTTTCGGTGACCGGGTCTGACGAAGATCCCGTACCAGCCCAGAGCTACAGCGAAGCTCCTAGAGTTAGTAAAGACTGTACTGAGAACGATTCCGACATGGAGGATGACGCTCCAGTAACTTTGGTGGTTCCAGCCTTGGTTCATCAGAGTGCGGAAGGTGACTATTAGGGAGTTAACGTAAATTTAGCTTTTGTCGGTTGTTTCGTTTGGAAATAACTTCGACCAAGTTAAACTCTTTAGTAGGGGGGTGTCGCAGGGCAGGCTCGCCGCGCTCCTACGATGATTTTTTTTGTGTATGGTCACCTTTAGTGAGCCATTTTTACACTTAATAACTCTCAATTTTCACCTAGAAGCCAGTCGAATAATATTAGATTTTTGCATTATATTCAGGTCACTAGTCTAGTCTCACCCTGTATGATGTAAAGTCCCAATCTCCACCCAGTGGAACTCCACTGTACGTAGTTTTACCGATTTACCGGAAATTCCTGACTAGTTTTCAATTTTATTAATTTGTGGCCCCAAACAGTCGAGCACCCGGTATACAGAACACTTAGAGCAAGGTTTCGACACGCTAGTCTCTTGTTGGGTGGAAAGATTCCGTGGCTCCATTTGTTTTCACAAATTATTTTATTTCAATTCGATTTCTCATCAGGTTGGCCAAATCGGAAAACGGGTATAGATTCCTCGGCGAAGGAATACGTGTATTTCTTCGGCGTTCAAGAATCACGTTGGTTTACGGTTTTTCTCGGGGCTCTCCGAATATCGGACCGCCCTAGGAATCGAGATATCTGAAATTCTGACTTTCAATATCTCCCTAGATCTGGGGAGTATTTAGGGACTTTTGTCAAATACTCCCTAGAAAACGCAGGTAACGGGACTTTAACGGTCATTTGCCCAAATCCCGCGCGTTTTCGCGAGCTAGGGTTTTGTTCAGCCAAGGGCGACGCCCACTTTGGCCCTCTAGGCCAATGGGTGTCGCGGATTCAGCAGTCAGGATTGCATAAATATGCAAGCAGCGAAGCAGCACTCTTTCTTGTCGAATTGCAGTGTAATAATCAATTTCGTGTTTCCGTTAAATAACTTACGTTTGTTTGGCTTTGCCTTTTGTCTCTGCAATTCATCGTTTTAGCTAGCAGTTAGAGTCAGGTTCTCGGTAATAATATTTCAGTTCACAGTAGATTCATAACGTTTGTTTCTATCTTAAAAGGGGTTAGACTCACTTGTACGGTTTACAGGTGTTTTATTCGCGCTACGAAAGTACGTTGATAGGTAGTTTAACTCTCGAGCAATAATCAGTGTAAAGTGATCTTTTGCAACGGACACTTAGGGATTTAACTTCATCAAAGTTATTTCCCGACTCAATACCTGTACGCGACGTTGACGAAAAATCCCCATCGTATGAAAAGGGGTCAGGCACCAAAACGAGATCTCACCTGATACAATCGGCTCGATCGTAGAGTTCCACGAAGATTGTATCGTTCGAGCTTAAATTCCTCGGCCTGTCAAGACATCATTAGCTGCGACTTTGTCGTTGGCGAGCCACATTTCCTGTGGTACCTAGGGGTTTCGCGTCCTTCCCATACCTATTTCCTGCGGCTGTTCTCGGCTTTTCCACCTGAGACAGTCTGGTTAGGCTCCGTGATCCTTTTACCCAAATCTCTGTCTTGGTTTTTGTCACATCCAGTTGTAAATTTTTGAAGTAAAAATTTTTCAAGTTTAATTTTTCCTTTTGGTGCTTCACACAAATTTTGAAGTTAGGAAATTTTATTTAGATAGTTTTTTCTAAACCGTGAATCCTTCCTCCCTCGTCCATTTCCCGGCGAGGTCTTGTTAGGTGTTAGGTTAGTTAGCTATAGGGTGACCCTTCTCATCGTCACAGTTGAGTTGGGTCGACGCGAGGTCGATTTTAGTGCACTTCTCCTTTGCCACACACTTGCACACGCAAGTAGCCCGACAATACATTACAGCCGTAATTGTTGTCCTTTAGAGCAATGACGAATATGAGATTGAGATCTCATATGCTCGCGGAGGAGAATACCCAAGCCGTGTTCGCCGGCGCTGGGCTTTCTCGAACACCTCCGCCGTCGGGTGACTTAGACGCCAGGCGTCTATTCCCCGAAGCGTCGCGACGCCTCGACGGAGACGTCCCCCAGGTACGTACTACCGGGGAAAATCGTGAGTTGACGATGTCAACTACCTTGTCCCCGAGAAGTGTGCTGGACCAAGGTACTTTAGAGTCGAGCTTAGACGGAGGGAGGCAGCCTTCCCCGTCGGCTCAGGTAGGGTTAGTAATCGATTCCGCGGGAGTTGTCACAACTCCACCTTTGGAAGCCCGTTTAGAGCAATTTAGAATAACGAGAAATGTTTCTGTTTGTAGGTCGGAGGGCTACTCAGGAGTCCATGCTGGCGAAGCTCGTGAGGTACGCCCCTTCGGAATGCGCCGAAGCGCTCCGAGGTCATTGGGTGTGCCTCACGCACCACAGCGGAGGCCACAGGTTATAGGTGTGCATACCCTAAGGGAACCGGGTGATGCTGAGGCCCTAGTGGATGAACTAGGGGGTGGTGGAAGGCTCTCGGAGGGAGTTGGGAATGCTAGCATTCCCATATCTCTCCAGGGGCGGGTTCAGCGTACCTCCCAAGGGATACAATATGCACGGCCAGAACAAGCAATAAGAGCTACGAAGGCAGATTTCGAATCAGGTGTCGGCTGGGACACGGAAGTTGCCACCCGAAATCCCTGGGTGACGACGTCCTTGCCCTCCAGGCAACCAGGAGCAGAGCGGTGGGTGGCTGAAGAGGGGTTCGGAGGAATCCGAAACTTTGCGGAAGCCGTCCATCCACACCTTTTTACGAGACAGCATCGGAGTTTTGTTCACAAGCCACGCCCCGCGCGGCCGGTGATTGGCCTAGACGGCGTTTTGAGGAGGTGACCCGCAAAGCGGACACTATAAATATACGCGTTATTCAGCCGATTCAGTTCAGTCTGAAGGCGATACTCTATGTGAGAAGTTAGTCTGAAAGTGCAGTCAGATAGCAGAGTTCAGTCTGAAGGCGATACTCTATGTGAGAAGTTAGTCTGAAAGTGCAGTCAGATAGCAGAGTTCAGTCTGAAAGTTAGTCTCAGCGACATTCAAAGTTTATTCAGATTATTCTAATAACGAATAATCTCAGTCAATATAAGTTGATACTACGAATATTAGAGCCAGTAAAAGTGCTTTTACTGGCCTCTATCAAATTAAAACCTGCATTCAGCGAATTGAATGCTAAGAAACTCCAGATTAATCGACGTCAAATCGATTAATCGTTCCTGCACAATAGTCAGAGGCTGTTTAGCCAACAAATTGTTTCGAAACCTAACCTGGAGGAATCTTCGGCCGTCAAAGTCGAACATTTTGGGTACAATTGGAGTTGTGAAACCTCAACTCACGACTTTTTATTCGGAGAAGAGAATCCCCCTTATCTGTAGCTGGAAGCTGGCAGCTGGTTCCTGATTCAGAAGAAGAAAGAGGCCACAGGGTAAGCCGAAATCTTTGACATCAGATCAGTTCCACGAGTGGGAGTCAGCATAATCCTGTTTATGCTACTTGCAGTGCTAAAGTGAAGAGTAGAACAAATAATTTTTTTTTTTTTTACTAACTTGCACTTTCAAACGAGAAGAACTTTTTCTTGAAACATAGTTTAACAAGATAACTTTAAAAACTCTCATTTCATAGAAACACTTTGAACTTTCATATTAGTTAGAGTAAGATTTGAAAGTAGTGATTCTTTGGGACACTTTTAGTGAACTCATTTTTTTCTATTAGTCGTATTATTGTCCACTCTGATCTACGAAAGATCCTCAGACCGAGTGGAAACATTTTACATAATTTTGTTTCGCATTGTGGATTTCTAAGGAGATTTACTTCTTCACACTGCCATATATTTGCGAAGGTTAATGTATTTAGGTGCAGCCACGTATACTACGTATATCGCAGGGTATAAGGGAATTTCAGATATAATAAACTTTTTCTGAGATTTCGAAATGGACGGCAACCACTCGATTTTCACATCCGGAGCAGGAGCGTATCGGCGGAGAGTTTACCGGACCCAGAGCTAGCCGGAGTCTAACAGGAGAAATTTTCCAAAATTTTTCCTATAACCATATACCGCCTTTACGACATGGCGCTGGCCACCGTGGGGCCAACGTTAGGGCCGGTTCATACACGGCGCGCAGACCGCTCCGATTTCAAGGAGATCGCGCGGTTGCTAGCGTTTCATTTGGCGAAGATGAGAGCCCTAACACTGTTCCTCTGAATGAGGAAAGAATTTCTCGGCAGTCCGCGAGAAATATTAGGAGTGAATTGTCGTTCACAAATTCATCACCTGTAAGGCATGCAGGACTTTGCAGCCTAGACGAGGCGAGGACTCCACTGTTGCTCGATGGCACCTTGGGGAACTCTCTCCAGAAAATGGATCAATCAAGTCCGGTGTATCACAGTGCCCTCCTAGAGGGAGAGGTACGGATTCAGGACATTATGGGAGACGATAACTGGAGGACGATTTCCTCACTGGACAATCGGACTACTGAAACCCTTCAGAGTCAGAATGGTCTTGGAGGCTCCCCCAATAACCCCTTTAAACTTCTTATGTCCCCTCTCATTCAGGACACTAAAAATATGAATGAGTGGCGCCCAGAATCGACAAAGGCTTCGAAGGTGACCTTCGAAGCAGACCTAGGAAACCAGCAAGGCACTGCTGGAACAAATAACTCCCAGCAGGGGGATTCGATGTTGCAGCTGGCAACAATCATGAGAGAGATTGTAAACCAGCTGCAAGGAGGAAAGAAGCTGGACAGGTCCCGCCTCCCAACCTTTTCAGGAGGAGAAGAGGATCCTAAGGCTTTTATTGCTCGGATGATAACCGAGTTCAATCGCGCCAAGGTTGAGGCCCAGGATTGGGTAGTAATTACAAAGGGACAGCTGAAGGGCGACGCCCAAGGCTGGATCAACAGTTACTCAGGGATAGAGATGTCTTGGACATCCTTCCTGCATAAATTTTTCGGCAAATTTGATAGTCCAGAGCTGGTCTCACGATTGATGTCCAGCCTCTATGGACAACACCAAGCTAAGGAGAAGGTCGACATTTTTATAGAAAAGAAGAAGGCCTTAGCCCAACGCTTGATTCCAACAATCACGGAGACAGATGTGATCCGATTGATCACTCAGTTAATCACTCCGAGAATCAGGGCATATTTGCGAGGCAAAGCCTTTCATGACATAGAAGAGTTTAAGGCACTATGCAACAGCCTAGAAGAGGACCTTGGGGTGGCAGGAGCAAGTGTGCCCCCAGTGAACAGCTACAACAAGCTGGTTCAGAAGGCAAATGCTTCCGGGCCAGCACCCAGCCAGGCATTGCAGCCTAGGGCAGTTGAAAACAGCAACCGCCTGAGTCAAAGCCAGCCCTCAAATAATTCCTCTTGGAGGAACAACCAACCAAGCGATACGTACTACCAAAGAGGAAGCTACTCCGCAGCCAGAGGCCGAGGTGGCGGCCGAGGCGGCGGAAGCCCAATACACCGAAACCCTACAAATCCCCAGTACTCCTCGAACGATGCTCGCAACTTGAATCAAGTAACGAGCGTCGACGAAGACGACGACTACTCGGGAAACTACTTGGAGGGGGCGGCATCAGCGGCGGCGGCCCCTCCGAGCCAACGATAAGCCGCCAGTGGCATTCAGGCCCCTTTTCTCCGCGTGTATATAAATACCCTTTAGCCACTAGTGACGAAACCCTGGCGGTGTTGCCGCCTCTTCAAAAAATTCCAGCATACAGGGAAAACTCCTTTGATGCTCAAGCCCTTATAAGCCTTGATGATGGCTGACGGCCAAGCCGAAATCTTCCCCGGATCCCTGTGATAGTCAACAACCAGCAGGTGACCGCACTGATCGACACTGGAGCCAGCAGTAATTTCATACGTGCTGAAATGCTTCCGCAGTCGAACTTCTTTGATGCAGAGGACTCCATACCCATTCAGCTCGGCTGTAGGGAAAGCATAACCAACAGCCTGGGCCAAACAGATGTTTCGATTGAAATAGACGGCAGCCGCTACGACATCTCGGTAGTAGTGCTGGCCGACTTGAACGAGCCCCTTATTCTGGGAGTACCTTTCTTGATGAGTCAAGAAGCTATACTTGATATCAAGAGAAAGTGCATATATGTGGGTATTAGTCCCAGGCAAACATTATTTTGGAACGGAGTGGCAGAGCGACGGCTGTGTGACATCACGATGCCGGAGTTCTCTGAAGAACAATTTTGTCCCGATACACGGGAAATGATTATGACTGTAATTATGGACTTTCCCGATGTATTCGAGGAATCCATAAGACAACCCATTACCAAGGCGGCTGTTCATGAAATCCGGGTGCATCAGGAAAGGCCGTTTCGCCGTTCGCGTTACGGCCGGATGTCGGAAGAACGGAAGGCCCTGGTACACGAGGAAATTAGAAAGTTATCAGAGGCAGGAGTAATTACTCAAAGCAACTCCCCTTATTGTTCACCCGTGGTCCTCGTCCCTAAAAAGGACGGGAAGCTTAGGTTCTGCGTGGACTATAGGGAAATGAACAAACTTATTATATCAGAAGCCCCTAACCTCCCACCCATTCAGGAGACGGTGCGAGAGGTGGGAGCAGCCAGTGTGTTCACCACTCTCGACTTAAGGAATGGCTTTTGGCAGGCCCCTCTTACGCCTGAGTCGCAAAAGTATACGGCTTTTGGAGCACCCGACGGGCAGGTCTACCAGTTCAAAGTGCTGAGCTTTGGACTGAAGAATGGACCTGCCGTGTTTCAGAAACTAATGTCCTCTGTGCTTGTGGGGTACACGGACGTCTTCTGTAAAGTGTACCTCGACGATATAATCGTGTACTCCCACAGCATAGAAGAACATTGCGACCACCTAAGGAGGATCCTAGAGAGGCTACGGTCACACGGGTTATGGCTGTCCCCCGGAAAGTGCCGTTTCGGCTCTAACGAGCTGAAATACTTGGGCAGGGTTGTTTCAGAGAAAGGCAATCGACCCCAGGAAACTCATATATTGAATGTGAGTAATTTCCCCACTCCCAAAACTATTAGACAAGTGCGCGCCTTCCTTGGCACCGCAGGTTGGCTTCGCGAATACATCCCTAGATTCGCGGAAGTAACGGCTCCTTTGTCTGACCTCATTGACAAGGAGAAAAGGTTTAAGTGGACCGATAAGACAGAGGAAGCGTTCCAGAAAGTGAAGGCATTAGTGTTAAATCCCCTTGAGCTGGCAAGGCCTGACTCTACTCGTCCCTACTGCCTCCAGACGGATGGCAGCACGGTAGGGATAGGAGCTGTATTGTTTCAGGAGAGAAGTGACGGCCAAAGGGATATCGTTGCTTATGCGAGCGCGAAGCTCAAGAAAGCAGAGCAACGATACCACGTAAACGAAATCGAATGTCTTGCTTCTGTCTGGGCCATCAAAAAGTACAAACATTTCCTACAAGATAGGAAATTCAAATTATATACAGATAGTTCCGCTCTGTTGTGGTTACACAAAACCAAGGACGAAAGAGCAAAGCTGACCCGTTGGTCGTTGCTCCTATCGGAATATGATTTCGAAGTCATTCATATTCCTGGCCGATTAAACCAATTGCCGGACTTCCTATCGCGAAACCCCGCGGAGGAGGAGACCGGCCACGACATCATGACAGATACGGAAAGAATGTTTTTCCCTATTGTAGGACCTAAACCGATATCCCAAAAGGAGTGGGAGAGTCTACAAGTGTCCGAAGCCGACGTGACTCCTAAGGAAGCGCTAACGCAAATCGAAACCTTTTATGACAAAGTGCTACAAGCACAAGCGAATTGTCATGGGTTGCAAAGATTCGAGGAGCGCATAATCCGTGCCAAACAGGCTGCTGCTCCGAATGACTACGAGCAAAGAATAGCAGCGGAATTCCTCTTAGAGGAGGGAGTTTTATATTTCGTGGGCCCGGACCAGACAGAGAAACGCCTGGTAATACCTAAAAGTCATTTCCACGAAGTCATGGAAAGGTACCATGACAATATTGGGCACCCGGGAGTCGACGAGACTTACCGTCAGGTGTCCAAATACTATTACCTATCCCCTTTGAAAGACCGCGTCCGCGAGTACGTGACGAGGTGCTTAATATGTGCCACCACCAAGCGCTCGAAGCCTCAACCAGCCTCGAACCTGAGACCCAATACTCCTGAACGTCCATGGGAGATTGTTTCTGTAGACGTTATGGGAGCCTATCCCGCATCAGTGAACGGAAACAAATACTTAATAGTTGCCACCGACTGCTTCAGCAAGTGGGTGGAAACAAAAATTGTCCCAAAGTAGTGGCAAAGTTTCTGCGGGAAGATGTATTTAATCGTTGGGGCTACCCGAGGTTACTCATCTCGGACAGCTCTGGCCAATTCAAAGGGCGGGTGTTTGAGGCCTTCGCTGCGAGGCATCAGATGGAATTGAGATGGTCCCCAATATACCACCAACAGGCGAACCCGGTGGAACGCCGCATTCAAGAAATGAAGAAAATGTTACGGGCCGCCCTTGTGAACAAGGAGGAAAACCTCTGGGAAGGGCAGATCCCGGACATAGTCTTTAACTTAAGGACACGCTTCAATGCTGCCATTGGCACCACCCCGAGTACCTTGCTACTAGGTTACGATCTTCCTCGGCCAGGAGAATGGGCTACTCCCGCCCAGGGCCGACGGAGACGACGCCGAAATACTGATAGGGACGCGCGAGTAGCCGCCGCGGCGGCAGCATCGAATACATACAGAAATAAACATTTCCCTAACCCAGATCACCAACCGATCACATTTCAGCCCGGCCAGTGGGTACTGTGCCGAAACGGCGAAAGATTTAGAAAGAATTTTGGACCCACTTGGGTAGGCCCTTACCAAGTAGAACGGGTAGCCGGGCCAAACTGTTTTGTGGTCAACAAAGCTGGTCTCGAGCAAAATATTCACACCGACGACTTAAGGCTAGCCCCAGACCCCAGGCGAGGTCAGGATAACCTAGACCCTCGAACTCCTCCTCCGGATGATGATGATGAGGATTAGTTCGCGAAACGCGGTGGCACCAAACGTGTCAAACAACTTCTTATTTTTCATTTTTTCCCCTATAGCCTGCCATAAATTCCTTTCTCAAACCTTTATTGTCGCAAATATATGGCCATAAAGAAAGAGGAAGAACTCATATGTACATATTTAGGTGTAAGAGTGCCTTTAGGTTAGATAAGGAGTGTACAGGTGTATATATGTTTAAAGCCAAATAGTTGTCATTAGGATTAAGAGTATAGTTAAGTTCTTTTACATTGATGTTACGCTGTTATGTTAAGTATCCTAGTTGTTAAACTCCCAATTGTACAGGGTGAGACATGTTATGTTACTGTATGTAATATTTCTGATTGAGTTCAAAATAAAGCAACAGATTGTTGGCTCCAGTCGTGCCCACAAGATGGTGCTCACTTTGACAGCGATTCCTTAAAGGGGGGGCGTGTTATACTCGGCCTAAAAACAGGCAGAGTATTTCATTCGAAACAATCCAGAAATTGAAATTATAAAGTGCGAAATGCAGAGAAATATCGAGATTTCTCTGCATCGGAGTTTTGTTCACAAGCCACGCCCCGCGCGGCCGGTGATTGGCCTAGACGGCGTTTTGAGGAGGTGACCCGCAAAGCGGACACTATAAATATACGCGTTATTCAGCCGATTCAGTTCAGTCTGAAGGCGATACTCTATGTGAGAAGTTAGTCTGAAAGTGCAGTCAGATAGCAGAGTTCAGTCTGAAGGCGATACTCTATGTGAGAAGTTAGTCTGAAAGTGCAGTCAGATAGCAGAGTTCAGTCTGAAAGTTAGTCTCAGCGACATTCAAAGTTTATTCAGATTATTCTAATAACGAATAATCTCAGTCAATATAAGTTGATACCACGAATATTAGAGCCAGTAAAAGTGCTTTTACTGGCCTCTATCAAATTAAAACCTGCATTCAGCGAATTGAATGCTAAGAAACTCCAGATTAATCGACGTCAAATCGATTAATCGTTCCTGCACAATAGTCAGAGGCTGTTTAGCCAACAAATTGTTTCCAAACCTAACCTGGAGGAATCTTCGGCCGTCAAAGTCGAACATTTTGGGTACAATTGGAGTTGTGAAACCTCAACTCACGACTTTTTATTTGGAGAAGAGAATCCCCCTTATCTGTAGCTGGAAGCTGGCAGCTGGTTCCTGATTCAGAAGAAGAAAGAGGCCACAGGGTAAGCCGAGTCAGCATAATCCTGTTTATGCTACTTGCAGTGCTAAAGTGAAGAGTAGAACAAATAATTTTTTTTTTTTTTTACTAACTTGCACTTTCAAACGAGAAGAACTTTTTCTTGAAACATAGTTTAACAAGATAACTTTAAAAACTCTCATTTCATAGAAACACTTTGAACTTTCATATTAGTTGGAGTAAGATTTGAAAGTAGTGATTCTTTGGGACACTTTTAGTGAACTCATTTTTTTCTATTAGTCGTATTATTGTCCACTCTGATGTACGAAAGATCCTCAGACCGAGTGGAAACATTCTACATAATTTTGTTTCGCATTGTGGATTTCTAAGGAGATTTACTTCTTCACACTGCCATATATTTGCGAAGGTTAATGTATTTAGGTGCAGCCACGTATACTACGTATATTGCAGGGTATAAGGGAATTTCAGATATAATAAACTTTTTCTGAGATTTCGAAATGGACGGCAACCACCCTACTATCTCCGAACCTGAAAATCTAACTCGATTTTCACATCCGGAGCAGGAGCGTATCGGCGGAGAGTTTACCGGACCCAGAGCTAGCCGGAGTCTAACAGGAGAAATTTTCCAAAATTTTTCCTATAACCATATACCGACTTTACGACACTTGTTCTGATTTGTTCTAACTTGTAACGTCATGTCTCGACTTGTCCTGACTTGTTCCGACTTGGCCCGACTTGTACCGACTTGTCCCGACTTGTCCCGACTTGTCCCGACTTGTCCCGACTTGTCCCGAATTGTCCCGACTTGTCCCGACTTGTCCAGACTTGTCCCGACTTGTCCTGACTTGTCCCGACTTGTCCAGACTTGTCCCGACTTGTCCTGACTTGTCCCGACTTGTCCCGACTTGTCTCGACTTGTCCCGACTTGTCCCGACTTGTCCAGACTTGTCCCGACTTGTCCTGACTTGTCCCGACTTGTCCCGACTCGTCTCGACTTGTTCTGACTTGTCACGTCTTGTTCCGACTTGTCCGGACTTGTCCCGACTTGTACCGACTTGTCCCGACTTGTCCCGACTTGTCCAGACTTGTCCCGACTTGTCCTGACTTGTCCCGACTTGTCCCGACTCGTCTCGACTTGTTCTGACTTGTCACGTCTTGTTCCGACTTGTCCCGACTTGTCCAGACTTGTCCCGACTTGTACCGACTTGTCCCGACTTGTCCCGACTTGTCCAGACTTGTCCCGACTTGTCCTGACTTGTCCCGACTTGTCCCGACTCGTCTCGACTTGTTCTGACTTGTCACGTCTTGTTCCGAATTGTCCCGACTTGTCCAGACTTGTCCCGACTTGTCCCGACTTGTTCTGACTTGTTCTAACTTGGAACGTCATGTCTCGACTTGTCCTGACTTGTTCCGACTTGGCCCGACTTGTCCCGACTTGTCCCCACTTGTTCCGACTTGTCCCGAATTGTCCCGACTTGTCCTGACCTGTCCCGACTTTTACCGACTTGTCCCATTTTGTCCCGACTTGTCCCGACTTGTCCCGACCTGTCCCGACTTTTACCGACTTGTCCCGACTTGTCCCGACTTATCCTAACTTGCCCCGACTTGTCCATACTTGTCCCGACTTGTCCCGACTTGTTCTGACTTGTTCTAACTTGTAACGTCATGTCTTGACTTGTCCTGACTTGTTCCGACTTGGCCCGACTTGTACCGACTTGTCCCGACTTGTCCCGACTTGTCCCGACTTGTCCCGACTTGTCATGACTTGTCCCGACTTGTCCCGACTTGTCCCGACTTGTCATGACTTGTCCAGACTTGTCCCGACTTGTCCTGACTTGTCCCGACTTGTCCCGACTCGTCTAGACTTTTTCTGACTTGTCACGTCTTGTCCCGACTTGTCCCGACCTGTCCAGACTTGTACCGACTTGTCGTGACTTGTACCGACTTGTCCCGACTGGTACTGACTTTTCCCGACTTGTCCCGGATTGTCCAAACTTGTCCCGACTTGTTCCGACTTGTCCTGACTTGTCCCGACTTGTTTCGACTTGTCCCGACTTGTCTCAACTTGTCCCGACTTGTCCTGACTTGTCCCGACTTGTATCGACTTGTCCTGACTTGTCACGACTTGTACTGACTTGTCCCGACTTGTTTCAACTTGTTTCGACTTGTCCCGACTTGTCCCGACTTGCCCCGAATTGTCCAAACTTGTCCCGACTTGTACCGACTTGTCGTGACTTGTTCCGACTTGTACCGACTTGTCCCGACTTGTACTGACTTTTCCCGACTTGTCCCGGATTGTCCAAACTTGTCCCGACTTGTCCCGACTTGTCTCGACTTGTCCTGACTTATCCCGACTTGTCCCGACTTGTTCTTACTTGTCACGTCTTGTCCCGACTTGTCCTGACTTGTACCGACTCGTCCTGACTTGTCACGATTTTTCCCGACTTTTCCCGACTTGTTTCGACTTGTCCCGACTTGTCGTCCCGGATTGTCCAAACTTATACCGACTTGTCCCGACTTGTACCAACTTGTCCCGACTTGCCCCGACTTGTCCCGACTTTTCCTGGATTGTCCAAATTTGTCCCGACTTGTCTTGACTTGTACCGACTTGTACCGACTTGTACCAACTTTTCCCGATTTGTCCCGACTTGTTTCGACTTGTCCCGTCTTGTTTCGACTTGTCCCGTCTTGTCTCTTCTTGTCCCGGATTGTCCAAACATGTCCCGACTTGTCCCGACTTGTCCCCACTTGTCCCGACATGTTCTGACTTGTCCCGGATTGTCCAACTATGTCCCGACTTGTTCCTACTTGTCCCGAATTGACCCGACTTGTACCGACTTGTCCCGACTTGTCCTGACTTGTCCCGACTTGTATCGACTTGTCCTGACTTGTCACGACTTGTACCGACTTGTCCCGACTTGTCCCAACTTGTCCCGACTTGTCCAGACTTGTCCTGACTTGTCCCGACTTGTCCAGACTTATCCAGACTTGTCCCGACTTGTCCCGACTTGTTCTGACTTGTTCTAACTCGTAACGTCATGTCTCGACTTGTCCTGACTTGTTCCGACTTGGCCCGAATTGTACCGACTTGTCCCAACTTGTCCCGACTTGTCCCGACTTGTCCCGACTTGTCCCGACTTGTCCCGACTTGTCCAGACTTGTCCCGACTTGTCCTGACTTGTCCCGACTTGTCTCGACTCGTCTCGACTTGTTCTGACTTGTCACGTCTTGTCCCGACTTGTCCCGACTTGTCCAGACTTGTCCCGACTTGTACCGACTTGTCCCGACTTGTCCCGACTTGTCCAGACTTGTCCCGACTTGTCCTGACTTGTCCCGACTTGTCCCGACTCGTCTCGACTTGTTCTGACTTGTCACGTCTTGTTCCGACTTGTCCTGATTTGTCCAGACTTGTCCCGACTTGTCCCGACTTGTTCTGACTTGTTATAACTTGTAACGTCATGTCTCGACTTGTCCTGACTTGTTCCGACTTGGCCCGACTTGTCCCGACTTGTCCCCACTTGTTCCGACTTGTCCCGAATTGTCCCGACTTGTCCTGACCTGTCCCGACTTTTACCGACTTGTCATATTTTGTCCCGACTTGTCCCGACTTGTCCCGACTTGTCCCCTGTCCCGACTTTTCCCGACTTGTCCCGACCTGTCCCGACTTGTCCTAACTTGCCATGACTTGTCCATACTTGTCCCGACTTGTTCCGACTTGTCAATTTCAGTTCGAACAAAAATTGACTGTCACACTTGTTTTGGTTCATAATTTTGGTTGGATTGACAAAAAATCGTAAAGCTTAATTTCTCAAAACTGTTTAAATTTTGGCTAAAATAAAAATTCAAATTTTTTGTTTTCAAAATTTTTGTAGCTTTCACTTTTTCAAAATATCCCGGCTAGTCTCGATTTGTCTCGGCTTTTCCCGACTTGTCCCGAATTGTCCCGACTTGTCTCGACTTGTCCCGACTTGTCCCGACTTGTCCTGACTTGTCCCGACTTGTCCCGACTTGTACCGACTTGTCTTGACTAGAACCAACTTGACCCGACTTGTTCTGACATGTCACGTCTTGTCCCGACTTGTCCCGACTTGCTCCGAATTTTCCAAACTTGTCCCGACTTGTACCGACTTGTCCCGACTTGTACTGACTTGTCCCGACTTGTCCAGGATTGTCCAAACTTGTCCCGAATTGTACTGACTTGTCCCGACTTGTACCGACTTGTCCCGACTTGTCCCGGATTGTCCAAACCAGTCCCGACTTGTACCGACTTGTCCCGACTTGTCCCGACTTGTCCCGACTTGTCACGGATTGTTCCAACTTGTCCCGACTTGTACCGACTTGTCCCCACTTGTACCGACTTGTCCTGACTTGTTTCGACTTGTCCCGACTCAACTCGACTTGTCCCGAATTGTCCTGACTTGTCCTGACTTGTCCCGACTTGTCTTGACTTGTCCCGATATGTCCCGACTTGTCCCGACTTGTCCTGCCTTATCCCGACTTCTCCCGACTTGTTCTTACTTGTCTCGACTTGTCCCGACTTGTCCTGACTTGTCCCGACTTGTATCGACTTGTCGTGACTTGTCCTGACTTGTACCGACTTGTCCCGACTTGTACTGACTTTTCCCGACTTGTCCCGGATTGTCCAAACTTGTCCCGACTTGTTCCGACTTGTCCTGACTTGTCCCGACTTGTTTCGACTTGTCCCGACTTGTCTCGACTTGTCCCGACTTGTCCTGACTTGTCCCGACTTGTATCGACTTGTCCTGACTTGTCACGACTCGTACCGACTTGTCCCGACTTGTCCCAACTTGTCCCGACTTGTCCAGACTTGTCCTGACTTGTCCCGACTTGTCCAGACTTATCCAGACTTGTCCCGACTTGTCCCGACTTGTTCTGACTTGTTCTAACTCGTAACGTCATGTCCCGACTTGTCCCGACCTGTCTCGACTTTTCCCGACTCGTCCCGACTTGTCCTAACTTGCCCCGACTTGTCCATACTTGTCCCGACTTGTTCCGACTTGTCAATTTCAGTTCGAACAAATATTGATTGTTACACTTGTTTTGGTTCATAAATCTGGTTGGATTGACGAAAAATCGTAAAGCTTATTTTCTCAAAACTGTTTAAATTTTGGCTAAAATTAAAATTCAAATTTTTTGTTTTCAAAATTTTTGTAGCTTTCACTTTTTCAAAATATCCCGGCTAGTCTCGATTTGTCTCGGCTTTTCCCGACTTGTCTCGACTTGTCCCGACTTGTCCCGACTTGTCCCGACTTGTACCGACTTGTCTTGACTAGAACCAACTTGACCCGACTTGTTCTGACATGTCACGTCTTGTCCCGACTTGTTCCAACTTGCTCCGAATTGTCCAAACTTGTCCCGACTTGTACCGACTTGTCCCGACTTGTACTGACTTGTCCCGACTTGTCCAGGATTGTCCAAACTTGTCCCGAATTGCACTGACTCGTCCCGACTTGTACCGACTTGTCCCGACTTGTCCCGGATTGTCCAAACTAGTCCCGACTTGTACCGACTTGTCCCGACTTGTCCCGACTTGTCCCGGAATGTTTTAACTTGTCCCGACTTGTACCGACTTGTCCCGACTTGTCCCCACATGTACCGACTTGTTCCGACTTGTCCCGGATTGTCGAAACTTGTCCCGACTTGTACCGACTTGTCCTGACTTGTACTGACTTGTTTCGACTTTTCCCGACTCAACTCGACTTGTCCCGACTTGTCCTGACTTGTCCTGACTTGTCCCGACTTGTCCTGACTTATCCCGACTTGTCCCGACTTGTTCTTACTTGTCACGTCTTGTCCCGACTTGTCCTGACTTGTACCGACTCGTCCTGACTTATCACGATTTTTCCCGACTTTTCCCGACTTGTTTCGACTTGTCCCGACTTGTCGTCCCGGATTGTCCAAACTTATACCGACATGTCCCGACTTGTACCGACTTGTCCCGACTTGCCCCGAATTGTCCAAACTTGTCCCGACTTGTACCGACTTGTCCCGACTTTTACCGACTTGTCCCGACTTGTCCAGGATTGTCCTAACTTGTCCCGACTTGTCCCGACTTGTCCCGACTTGTCCCGACTTGTTCCGACTGTCCTGACTTGTTCCGACTTGTACCAACTTGTCCCGACTTGTACCGACCTGTCACGACTTGTACCAACTTGTCCCGACTTGTCCCGACTTTTCCTGGATTGTCCAAATTTGTCCCGACTTGTCCCGACTTGTCTTGACTTGTACCGACTTGTATCGACTTGTACCAACTTTTCCCGATTTGTCCCGACTTGTTTCGACTTGTCCCGTCTTGTTTCGACTTGTCCTGTCTTGTCTCTTCTTGTCCCGGATTGTCCAAACATGTACCGACTTGTCCCGACTTGTCCTGACTTGTCCCGACTTGTCCAGACTTGTCCAGACTTGTCCCGGATTGTCCAAACTTGTCCCGACTTGTTCCGACTTGTCCTGACTTGTCCCGACTTGTTTCGACTTCTCCCGACTTGTCTCGACTTGTCCCGACTTGTCCTGACTTGTCCCGACTTGTATCGACTTGTCGTGACTTGTCCTGACTTGTACCAACTTGTCCCGACTTGTCCCGACTTGTACTGACTTTTCCCGACTTGTCCCGGATTGTCCAAACTTGTCCCGACTTGTTCCGACTGGTCCTGACTTGTCCCGACTTGTTTCGACTTGTCCCGACTTGTCTCGACTTGTCCCGACTTGTCCTGACTTGTCCCGACTTGTATCGACTTGTCCTGACTTGTCACGACTTGTACCGACTTGTCTCGACTTGCCCTGACTTGTTCCGACTTGGCCCGACTTGTACCGACTTGTCCCGACTTGTCCCGACTTGTCCTGACTTATCCCGACTTGTCCCGACTTGTTCTTACTTGTCTCGACTTGTCCCGACTTGTCCTGACTTGTCCCGACTTGTATCGACTTGTCGTGACTTGTCCTGACTTGTACCGACTTGTCCCGACTTGTCCCGACTTGTACTGACTTTTCCCGACTTGTCCCGGATTGTCCAAACTTGTCCCGACTTGTTTCGACTTGTCCTGACTTGTCCCGACTTGTTTCGACTTGTCCCGACTTGTCTCGACTTGTCCCGACTTGTCCTGACTTGTCCCGACTTGTATCGACTTGTCCTGACTTGTCACGACTTGTACCGACTTGTCCCGACTTGTCCCAACTTGTCCCGACTTGTCCAGACTTGTCCTGACTTGTCCCGACTTGTCCAGACTTATCCAGACTTGTCCCGACTTGTCCCGACTTGTTCTGACTTTTTCTAACTCGTAACGTCATGTCTCGACTTGTCCTGACTTGTTCCGACTTGGCCCGACTTGTACCGACTTGTCCCGACTTGTCCCGACTTGTCCCGACTTGTCCCGACTTGTCCCGACTTGTCCCGACTTGTCCAGACTTGTCCCGACTTGTCCAGACTTGTCCCGACCTGTCCCGACTTGTTCTGACTTGTTCTAACTTGTAACGTCATGTCTCGACTTGTCCTGACTTGTTCCGACGTGGCCCGACTTGTACCGACTTGTCCCGACTTGTCCCGACTTGTCCCGACTTGTCCCGACTTGTCCCGACTTGTCCAGACTTGTCCCGACTTGTCCTGACTTGTCCCGACTTGTCCCGACTCGTCTAGACTTTTTCTGACTTGTCACGTCTTGTCCCGACTTGTCCCGACTTGTCCAGACTTGTCCCGACTTGTACCGACTTGTCCCGACTTGTCCCGACATGTCCAGACTTGTCCCGACTTGTCCTGACTTGTCCCGACTTGTCCCGACTCGTCTCGACTTGTTCTGACTTGTCACGTCTTGTTCCAACTTGTCCTGATTTGTCCAGACTTGTCCCGACTTGTCCCGACTTGTTCTGACTTGTTATAACTTGTAACGTCATGTCTCGACTTGGCCCGACTTGTCCCGACTTGTCCCCACTTTTTCCGACTTGTCCCGAATTGTCCCGACTTGTCCTGACCTGTCCCGACTTTTACCGACTTGTCATATTTTGTCCCGGCTTGTCCCGACCTGTCCCGACTTTTCTTGACTTGTCCCGACTTGTCCCGACTTGTCCTAACTTGCCCCGACTTGTCCATACTTGTCCCGACTTGTTCCGACTTGTCAATTTCAGTTCGAACAAAAATTGACTGTCACACTTGTTTTGGTTCATAATTTTGGTTGGATTGACAAAAAATCGTAAATCTTATTTTCTCAAAACTGTTTAAATTTTGGCTAAAATAAAAATTCAAATTTTTTGTTTTCAAAATTTTTGTAGCTTTCACTTTTTCAAAATTTCCCGGCTAGTCTCGATTTGTCTCGGCTTTTCCCGACTTGTCCCGACTTGTCTCGACTTGTCCCGACTTGTCCCGACTTGTCCTGACTTGTCCCGACTTGTCCCGACTTGTACCGACTTGTCTTGACTAGAACCAACTTGACCCGACTTGTTCTGACATGTCACGTCATGTCCCGACTTGTCCCGACTTGCTCCGAATTGTCACGTCTTGTTCCGAGTTGTCCTGATTTGTCCAGACTTGTCCCGACTTGTCTCGACTTGTCCTGACTTGTTCCGACTTGGCCCGACTTGTACCGACTTGTCCCGACTTGTCCCGACTTGTCCCGACTTGTCCCGACTTGTCCCGACTTGTCCCGACTTGTCCCGACTTGTCCAGACTTGTCCCGACTTGTCCTGACTTGTCCCGACTTGTCCCGACTCGTCTAGACTTTTTCTGACTTGTCACGTCTTGTCCCGACTTGTCCCGACTTGTCCAGACTTGTCCCGACTTGTACCGACTTGTCCCGACTTGTCCCGACTTGTCCAGACTTGTCCCGACTTGTCCTGACTTGTCCCGACTTGTCCCGACTCGTCCCGACTTGTTCTGACTTGTCACGTCTTGTTCCGACTTGTTCTGATTTGTCCAGACTTGTCCCGACTTGTCCCGACTTGTTCTGACTTGTTATAACTTGTAACGTCATGTCTCGACTTGTCCTGACTTGTTCCGACTTGGCCCGACTTGTCCCGACTTGTCCCCACTTTTTCCGACTTGTCCCGAATTGTCCCGACTTGTCCTGACCTGTCCCGACTTTTACCGACTTGTCATATTTTGTCCCGGCTTGTCCCGACTTGTCCCGACCTGTCCCGACTTTTCCCGACTTGTCCCGACTTGTCCCGACTTGTCCTAACTTGCCCCGACTTGTCCATACTTGTCCCGACTTGTTCCGACTTGTCAATTTCAGTTCGAACAAAAATTGACTGTCACACTTGTTTTGGTTCATAATTTTGGTTGGATTGACAAAAAATCGTAAAGCTTATTTTCTCAAAACTGTTTAAATTTTGGCTAAAATAAAAATTCAAATTTTTTGTTTTCAAAATTTTTGTAGCTTTCACTTTTTCAAAATTTCCCGGCTAGTCTCGATTTGTCTCGGCTTTTCCCGACTTGTCCCGACTTGTCCCGACTTGTCTCGACTTGTCCCGACTTGTCCCGACTTGTCCTGACTTGTCCCGACTTGTCCCGACTTGTACCGACTTGTCTTGACTAGAACCAACTTGACCCGACTTGTTCTGACATGTCACGTCATGTCCCGACTTGTCCCGACTTGCTCCGAATTGTCACGTCTTGTTCCGAGTTGTCCTGATTTGTCCCGACTTGTCCTGACTTGTCCCGACTTGTATCGACTTGTCCTGACTTGTCACGACTTGTACCGACTTGTCCCGACTTGTCCCAACTTGTCCCGACTTGTCCAGACTTGTCCTGACTTGTCCCGACTTGTCCAGACTTATCCAGACTTGTCCCGACTTGTCCAGACTTGTCCCGACTTGTCCTGACTTGTTCTTACTCGTAACGTCATGTCTCGACTTGTCCTGACTTGTTCCGACTTGGCCCGACTTGTACCGACTTGTCCCGACTTGTCCCGACTTGTCCCGACTTGTCCCGACTTGTCCCGACTTGTCCCGACTTGTCCAGACTTGTCCCTACTTGTCCTGACTTGTCCCGACTTGTCTCGACTCGTCTCGACTTGTTCTGACTTGTCACGTCTTGTCCCGACTTGTATCGACTTGTCGTGACTTGTCCTGACTTGTACCAACTTGTCCCGACTTGTCCCGACTTGTACTGACTTTTCCCGACTTGTCCCGGATTGTCCAAACTTGTCCCGACTTGTTCCGACTGGTCCTGACTTGTCCCGACTTGTTTCGACTTGTCCCGACTTGTCTCGACTTGTCCCGACTTGTCCTGACTTGTCCCGACTTGTATCGACTTGTCCTGACTTGTCACGACTTGTACCGACTTGTCCCGACTTGTCCCAACTTGTCCCGACTTGTCCAGACTTGTCCTGACTTGTCCCGACTTGTCCAGACTTATCCAGACTTGTCCCGACTTGTCCCGACTTGTCCTGACTTGTTCTAACTCGTAACGTCATGTCTCGACTTGTCCTGACTTGTTCCGACTTGGCCCGACTTGTACCGACTTGTCCCGACTTGTCCCGACTTGTCCTGACTTATCCCGACTTGTCCCGACTTGTTCTTACTTGTCTCGACTTGTCCCGACTTGTCCTGACTTGTCCCGACTTGTATCGACTTGTCGTGACTTGTCCTGACTTGTACCGACTTGTCCCGACTTGTCCCGACTTGTACTGACTTTTCCCGACTTGTCCCGGATTGTCCAAACTTGTCCCGACTTGTTCCGACTTGTCCTGACTTGTCCCGACTTGTTTCGACTTGTCCCGACTTGTCTCGACTTGTCCCGACTTGTCCTGACTTGTCCCGACTTGTATCGACTTGTCCTGACTTGTCACGACTTGTACCGACTTGTCCCGACTTGTCCCAACTTGTCCCGACTTGTCCAGACTTGTCCTGACTTGTCCCGACTTGTCCAGACTTATCGAGACTTGTCCCGACTTGTCCCGACTTGTCCCGACTTGTTCTGACTTTTTCTAACTCGTAACGTCATGTCTCGACTTGTCCTGACTTGTTCCGACTTGGCCCGACTTGTACCGACTTGTCCCGACTTGTCCCGACTTGTCCCGACTTGTCCCGACTTGTCCCGACTTGTCCCGACTTGTCCAGACTTGTCCCGACTTGTCCAGACTTGTCCCGACCTGTCCCGACTTGTTCTGACTTGTTCTAACTTGTAACGTCATGTCTCGACTTGTCCTGACTTGTTCCGACTTGGCCCGACTTGTACCGACTTGTCCCGACTTGTCCCGACTTGTCCCGACTTGTCCCGACTTGTCCCGACTTGTCCCGACTTGTCCAGACTTGTCCCGACTTGTCCCGACTCGTCTAGACTTTTTCTGACTTGTCACGTCTTGTCCCGACTTGTCCCGACTTGTCCAGACTTGTCCCGACTTGTACCGACTTGTCCCGACTTGTCCCGACTTGTCCAGACTTGTCCCGACTTGTCCTGACTTGTCCCGACTTGTCCTGACTCGTCTCGACTTGTTCTGACTTGTCACGTCTTGTTCCGACTTGTCCTGATTTGTCCAGACTTGTCCCGACTTGTCCCGACTTGTTCTGACTTGTTATAACTTGTAACGTCATGTCTCGACTTGTCCTGACTTGTTCCGACTTGGCCCGACTTGTCCCGACTTGTCCCCACTTTTTCCGACTTGTCCCGAATTGTCCCGACTTGTCCTGACCTGTCCCGACTTTTACCGACTTGTCATATTTTGTCCCGGCTTGTCCCGACTTGTCCCGACCTGTCCCGACTTTTCCCGACTTGTCCCGACTTGTCCCGACTTGTCCTAACTTGCCCCGACTTGTCCATACTTGTCCCGACTTGTTCCGACTTGTCAATTTCAGTTCGAACAAAAATTGACTGTCACACTTGTTTTGGTTCATAATTTTGGTTGGATTGACAAAAAATCGTAAAGCTTATTTTCTCAAAACTGTTTAAATTTTGGCTAAAATAAAAATTCAAATTTTTTGTTTTCAAAATTTTTGTAGCTTTCACTTTTTCAAAATTTCCCGGCTAGTCTCGATTTGTCTCGGCTTTTCCCGACTTGTCCCGACTTGTCCCGACTTGTCTCGACTTGTCCCGACTTGTCCCGACTTGTCCTGACTTGTCCCGACTTGTCCCGACTTGTACCGACTTGTCTTGACTAGAACCAACTTGACCCGACTTGTTCTGACATGTCACGTCATGTCCCGACTTGTCCCGACTTGCTCCGAATTGTCACGTCTTGTTCCGAGTTGTCCTGATTTGTCCAGACTTGTCCCGACTTGTCCCGACTTGTTCTGACTTGTTATAACTTGTAACGTCATGTCTCGACTTATCCTGACTTGTTCCGACTTGGCCCGACTTGTCCCGACTTGTCCCCTCTTGTTCCGACTTGTCCCGAATTGTCCCGACTTGTCCTGACCTGTCCCGACTTTTACCGACTTGTCATATTTTGTCCCGACTTGTCCCGACTTGTCCCGACCTGTCCCAACTTTTCCCGACTTGTCCCGACTTGTCCCGACTTGTCCTAACTTGCCCCGACTTGTCCATACTTGTCCCGACTTGTTCCGACTTGTCAATTTCAGTTCGAACAAAAATTGACTGTCACACTTGTTTTGGTTCATAATTTTGGTTGGATTGACAAAAAATCGTAAAGCTTATTTTCTCCAAACTGTTTAAATTTTGGCTAAAATAAAAATTCGAATTTTTTGTTTTCAAAATTTTTGTAGCTTTCACTTTTTCAAAATATCCCGGCTAGTCTCGATTTGTCTAGGCTCTTCCCGACTTGTCCCGACTTGTCCCGACTTGTCCCGACTTGTCTCGACTTGTCCCGACTTGTCCCGACTTGTCCTGACTTGTCCCAACTTGTCCCGACTTGTACCGACTTGTCATGACTAGAACCAACTTGACCCGACTTGTTCTGACATGTCACGTCTTGTCCCGACTTGTCCATACTTGTCCCAACTTTTTCCGACTTGTCAATTTCAGTTCGAACAAAAATTGGTCACACTTGTTTTGGTTCATAATTATGGTTGGATTGACAAAAAATCTGTAAGCTTATTTCTCAAAATTGTTTAAATTTTGGATGAAATATTAAAAAAAAAAATTCAAATTTTTTGTTTATAAAATTTTTGAAGCTTTAATTTTTTTCAAAATATCTCGGCTGGTCCCGATTTGTCCCAACTTGTCCCGACTTGTCCTGACTGGTCCCGACTTGACCGGGCTTGTCCTGGCTTGTTTCGACTTGTCCCGAATTGTCCCGACTTGTTCCGACTTGTCCCGACTTGTCTCGGATTGTCCACACTTGTCCCGACTTGTACCGACTTGTCCCGACTTGTTTCGACTTGTCCCGACTTGTACGGGCTTGTCCCGGCTTGATTCGACTTGTCCCGACTTGTCCCGACTTGTTTCGACTTGTCCCGACTTGTCCCGGATTGTCCAAACTTGTCCCGACTTGTACCGACTTGTTCCGGATTGTCCAAGCTTGTCCCGACTTGTACCGATTTGTCCTGACTTGTACCGACTTGTCCCGTCATGTCCCGGATTGTCCAAACTTGTCTCGACTTGTCCCGACTTGTCTCGACTTGTCATGACTTGTCCCGACTTGTACCGACTTGTCCCGAGTTGTCCTGGATTGTCCAAACTTGTCCCGACTTGTACCGACTTGTCCCGACTTGTCCCGACTTGTACCGACTTGTCCCGACTTGTCCCGACTTGTACCGACTTGTCCCGACTTGTCCCGGATTGTCCAAACTTGTCCCGACTTGCCCCAACTTTTCCCGACTTGTCCCGACCTGTACCGACTTGTCCCGACTTTTCCCGGTTTGTCCAAATTTGTCCCGACTTGTCCCGACTTGTCCCGACTTGACCCCACTTGTCCCGACTTGTCCCGACTTTTCCCGACTTGTCCCGATTTGTCCCGACTTTTACCGACTTGTACCGACCTGTACAGGAATGTCCAAACTTGTCCCGACTTGTTTCGACTTGTCCTGACTTGTCCTGACTTGTCACGACTTGTTCCGACTTGTCCCGACTTGTCCTAACTGGTCCCGACTTGTCCGGGCTTGTCCCGGCTTGTTTCGACTTGTCCCGACTTGTCCCGACTTGTCCCGACTTGTCCCGACTTGTCCCGGAATGTCCAAATTTGTACCGACTTGTTCCGACTTGTACCGACTCGTCCCGACTTGTCCCGGATTGTCCAAACTTGTCTCGACTTGTCCCGACATGTCCCGGATTGTCCATACTTGTCCCGACTTGTCCCGACTTGTCTCGTCTTGTACCGACTTGTCCCGACTTGTCCCGACTTGTCCCGACTTGTACCGACTTGTTCCGACTGGTCCCGGATTGTCCAAACTCGTCCCGACTTGTATCGACTTGTCCCGACTTGTCTCGACTTGTCCCGGATTGTCCAAACTTGTCCCGACTTGTATCGACTTGTCTCGACTTGTCTCGACTTGTCCCGACTTGTCCCGACTTGTCCCGACTTTTCCCGACTTGTTTCTACTTATTCCAAATTGTCTTGACTTGTTTCGACTTGTCCCGACTTGTCACGACTTGTCCCGACTTGTCCCAACTTGTCCCGACTTGTCCATACTTGTCCCAACTTTTTCCGACTTGTCGATTTCAGTTCGAACAAAAATTGGTCACACTTGTTTTGGTTCATAATTATGGTTGGATTGACAAAAAATCTGTAAGCTTATTTTCTCAAAACTGTTTAAATTTTGGATGAAATATTAAAAAAAAAAATTCAAATTTTTTGTTTATAAAATTTTTGAAGCTTTAATTTTTTTCAAAATATCTCAGCTGGTCCCGATTTGTCCCAACTTGTCCCGACTTGTCCTGACTTGTCCCGACTTGTCTCGACTTGTCCCCACTTGTCCCGACATGTCCCGACTTGTTCTGACTTGTCCTGGATTGTCCAATTGTGTCCCGACTTGTTCCGACTTGTCCCGAATTGTCCCGACTTGTACCGACTTGTCCCGACTTGTCCCGGATTGTCCAAACTTGTCCCGACTTGTACCGACTTGTACCGACTTGTCCCGACTTGTCCCGACTTGTCCCGAATTTTCCCGACTTGTCCCGACTTGTCCCGACTTGTCCCAACTTGTCCTGACTTGTCACATTTGTTATGGTTCATAATTTATGTTGGATTGACAAAAAATCTGAAAGCTCATTCCCGACCCGACCCGACCCGACCTAATTGCGAATAGAGTCCAAGACGATAAGATGTGCCATAACATTGACTCGATTTGACCTTGTGAAGAGAATTTTTTTTTTTTCAGAAAAAAAAAATTAAATTTCTTGCCGTTATGAAAAATTTTGGATTCGATACCAAAATATTCAGAATTGGACTGACTTCAATATTTTCTTTGTGGAAAAAGAAATTTTCCAAGTTTTTTTTTTCAAAAATTTTTTATTTCAAATTCTGTGTTTATTGAGATACTTTTTTGTTTCTTCCTGAATGGAAATTGGATTTTGAAAGTTGTTTCAGTTCACAATTTTGATAAAATTTAAAAAAATCTGAAAAAAAAATATTTTTTGAAATTTTTTGATAATTGAATTTTTGCTGAAATATTCGAAACAAATAGAATCTTTTCTTTCAGTTTTTGTATTTTTGATTTTTTTTCACAAACTACTTCTAAGAAGTCCAAATAAAATTCCAAGAAGAAAGTCTAGGTGAAGAAGTCCAGGTGGAAATTCCGTGTAAAATGTCCAAATGAAATCAGGATAAAATGTCTGGGTAAGGAGCCCAGGTGAAAAGTCCAGAATTATTTGAAATTCAAAATGATTCAATCAAAAAATATATCTACAATAATATTATCCTTGACACGACCCAAAAGTCCCGACTTGTTCCGACTTGTCTTGTCCCGAATTTTCCCGACTTGTCGTGACTTGTTCCGTCTTGTCCCGACTTGTCCTGGATTGTCCAAACTTGTCCTGACTTGTCCAAACTTGTCCCGACTTGTCCCGTCTTGTTCTGACTTGTTCTGACTTGTCACGTCATGTCCCGACTTGTCCTGACTTGTTCCGACTTATCCTCACTTGTCCCGAATTGTCCCGACTTTTTCCGACTTGTCCCGATTTGTCCCGACTTACCGACTTGTACCGACTTGTACCGACTTGTCCCGACTTGTCCTGACCTGTCCCGACCTGTCCCGTCTTTTTCCGACTTGTCCCGACTTTTCCCGACCTGTCCCGATTTGTCCCGACTTTTACCGACTTGTACCGACTTGTACCGACTTGTCCCGACATGTCCTGACCTGTCCCGACCTGTCCCGTCTTTTCCCGACTTGACCCGACTTGTCCCGACTTGTCCCGACTTGTCCTGACTTGTCCCGACTTGTCCATACTTGTACCGACTTGTCAATTTCAACTCGAACAAAAATTGATTGTCACACTTGTTTTGGTTCATAATTTTGGTTGGATTGACAAAAAATCTGTAAGCATATTTTCTCAAAACTGTTTAAATTTTGGCTGAACTAATAAAAAAAAAATCAAATTTTTTGTTTATTAAAATTTTGTAGCTTTAATTTTTTTCAAAATTTCCCGGCTAGTCCCGACTTGTCCCAACTTGTCCCGACTTGTCCCGACTTGTCCGGTCTGGTCCCGACTTGTCCTGACTTGTCCCGAATTGTCCCGACTTATCCCAACTTGTCGTGACTTGTCCTGACTTGTCCCGACTTGTCCCGACTTGTTCCGACTTGTTCCGACTTGTACCGACTTGTCCCGAATTGTCCCGACATGTCCTGACTTGTCTCGACTTGTACCGACTTGTCCCGACTTGTTCCGAATTGTCCAAACTTGTCCCGACATGTACCGACTTGTCCAGACTTGTCCTGAATTGTCCCGACTTGTTCCGACTTGTCCCGACTTGTCTTGACTTGTACCGACTTGTCCCGACTTGTTCTGACTTGTCACGTCTTTTCTCGACTTGTCCCGACTTGTCCTGACTTGTCACGACTTGTCTCGACTTGTACCGACTTGTCCCGAATTGTCCAAACTTGTCCCGACTTGTACCGACTTGTCCCGACTTGTCCCGACTTGTACCGACTTGTCCCGACTTGTTCCGAATTGTCCAAACTTGTCCCGACTTGTCCCGACTTGTACCGACTTGTCCCGACTTGTACCGACTTGTCCCGGATTGTCCCGGATTGTCCAAACTTGTCCCGACTTGTCCCAACTTTTCCCGACTTGTCCCGACTTGTACCGCCTTGTCCCGACTTTTCCCGGTTTGTTCAAATTTGTCCCGACTTGTCCCGACTTGTCCCGACTTGTCCCCACTTGTCCCGACTTGTCCCGACTTGTTTCGACTTGTCCTGACTTGTCACGACTTGTTCCGACTTGTCCCGACTTGTCCTGACTGGTCCCGACTTGTCCGGGCTTGTCTTGGCTAGTTTCGACTCGTCCCGACTTGTCCTGACTTGTCCCGACTTGTCCCGACTTGTCCCGACTTGTCCCGACTTGTCCTGACTTGTCCCGACTTGTTTCTACTTATTCCAAATTGTCTTGACTTGTTTCGAATTGTCCCGAATTGTCTCGACTTGTCCCGACTTGTCCTGACTTGTCCCGACTTGTACCGACTTCTCCCGACTTGTCCCGACTTGTCCCCACTTGTCCCGACATGTCCCGACTTGTTCTGACTTGTCCCGGATTGTCCAACTATGTCCCGACTTGTTCCGACTTGTCCCGAATTGTCCCGACTTATCCCAACTTGTCGTGACTTGTCCTGACTTGTCCCGACTTGTCCCGACTTGTTCCGACTTGTTCCGACTTGTACCGACTTGTCCCGACTTGTCCCGACATGTCCTGACTTGTCTCGACTTGTACCGACTTGTCCCGACTTGTCCCGAATTGTCCAAACTTGTCCCGACTTGTACCGACTTGTCCAGACTTGTCCTGAATTGTCCCGACTTGTTCCGACTTGTCCCGACTTGTCTTGACTTGTCACGACTTGTCTCGACTTGTACCGACTTGTCCCGACTTGTCCAAACTTGTCCCGACTTGTACCGACTTGTCCCGACTTGTACCGACTTGTCCCGACTTGTTCCGAATTGTCCAAACTTGTCCCGACTTGTCCCGGATTGTCCAAACTTGTCCCGACTTGTCCCAACTTTTCCCGACTTGTCCCGACTTGTACCGACTTGTCCCGACTTTTCCCGGTTTGTCCAAATTTGTCCCAACTTGTCCCGACTTGTTTCGACTTGTCCCCACTTGTCCCGACTTGTCCCAACTTGTCCCGACTTGTCCTGACTGGTCCCGACTTGTCCGGGCTTGTCCCGGCTTGTTTCGACTCGTCCCGACTTGTCCCGACTTGTCCCGACTTGTCCCGACTTGTCCCGACTTGTCCCGACTTGTCCTGACTTGTCCCGACTTGTTTCTACTTTTTCCAAATTGTCTTGACTTGTTTCGACTTGTCCCGAATTGTCTCGACTTGTCCCGACTTGTCCTGACTTGTCCCGACTTGTACCGACTTGTCCCGACTTGTTCCGACTTGTCCCGAATTGACCCGACTTGTCCCCACTTGTCCCGACATGTCCCGACTTGTTCCGACTTGTCCCGAATTGACCCGACTTGTACCGACTTGTCCCGACTTGTCCCGGATTGTCCAAACTTGTCCCGACTTGTACCGACTTGTCCAAACTTGTCCCGACTTGTCCCGAATTGTCCTGACTTGTCCCGACTTGTCCCGACTTGTCCCGACTTGTCCCGACTTGTCCCAACTTGTCCTGACTTGTCACATTTGTTATGGTTCATAATTTATGTTGGATTGACAAAAAATCTGAAAGCTCATTCCCGACCCGACCCGACCCGACCTAATTGCGAATAGAGTCCAAGACGATAAGATGAATAATAGTGCCATAACATTGACTCGATTTGACCTTGTGAAGTGAATTTTTTTTTCAGAAAAAAAAAATTAAATTTCTTGCCGTTATGAAAAATTTTGGTGAGATGATTCGATACCAAAATATTCATAAATGGACTAACTTCAATATTTTCTTTGTGGAAAAAGAAATTTTCCAAGATTTTTTTTTTCAAAAACTTTTTATTTCAAATTCTGTGTTTATTGAATTACTTTTTTGTTTCTTCCTGAATGGAAATTGGATTTTGAAAGTTGTTTCAGTTCACAATTTTGATAAAATTAAAAAAAATCTGAAATAAAAATATTTTTTGAAATTTTTTGATTATTGAATTTTTGCTGAAATATTCGAAACAAATATTAAAATCTTTTGTTTTTTTTTGTAATTTTGATTTTTTTTCACAAACTACTTCAAAGAAGTCCAAATAAAATTCCAAGAAGAAAGTCTGGGTGAAGAAGTCCAGGTGGAAATTCCATGTAAAATGTCCAAATGAAATCAGGATAAAATGTCTGGGTAAGGAGCCCAGGTGAAAAGTCCAGAATTATTTGAAATTCAAAATGATTCTATTAAAAAATATATTTACAATAATATTTTCCTCGGCCCGACCCAAAAGTCCCGACTTGTTCCGACTTGTCTTGTCCCGACTTTTCCCGACTTGTCGTGACTTGTCCAGACTTGTCCCGACTTTTACCGACTTGTCCCGACTTGTACCGACTTGTCCCGACTTGTATCGACTTGTCCCGACCTGTCCCGACTTTTCCGGACTTGTCCCGACTTGTCCCGATTTGTACCGACTTGTCCCGACTTGTCCCGACTTGTCCCGACTTGTCCCGACATGTCCTGACTTGTCTCGACTTGTACCGACTTGTCCCGAATTGTCCAAACTTGTCCCGAGTTGTACCGACTTGTCCAGACTTGTCCTGAATTGTCCCGACTTGTTCCGACTTGTCCCGACTTGTCCCGACTTGTCTTGACTTGTCCCGACCTGTCCCGTCTTTTCCGGACTTGTCCCGACTTGTCCCCACCTGTCGCGACTTGTCCCGTCTTTTCCCGACTTGTCCCGATTTGTCCCGACTTTTACCGACTTGTACCGACTTGTACCGGAATGTCCAAACTTGTCCAGACTTGTCCCGACTTGTACCGACTTGTCCCGACTTGTCCCGGATTGTCCAAACTTGTCTCGACTTGTCTCGAATTGTCCCGACTTGTTCCGACTTGTCCAGACTTGTTTGAATATGTCCTGTCTTGTCCTGACTTGTCACGACTTGTTCTGACTTGTCCCGACTTGTCCTGACTGGTCCCGACTTGTCCGGGATTGTTCCGGCTTGTTTCGACTTGTCCGGACTTGTCCCGGAATGTCCAAACTTGTCCCGACTTGTCCCGACTTGTACCGTCTTGTCCCGACTTGTCCCGGATTGTCCAAACTTGTCTCGACTTGTCCCGACATGTCCCGGATTGTCCATAACTGTCCCGACTTGTCCCGACTTGTCTCGTCTTGTATCGACTTGTCCCGACTTGTCCCGACCTGTCCCGACTTGTCCCGACTTGTTCCGACTAGCCCCGACTTGTACCGACTTGTCCCGTCTGGTCCCGGATTGTCCAAACTTGTCCCGACTTGTATCGACTTGTCTCGATTTGTCCCGAATTGTCCCGACTTGTCCCGACTTGTCCCGACTTGTCCCGACTTGTCCCGACTTGTCCTGACTTGTCCCGACTTGTTTCTACTTATTCCAAATTGTCTTGACTTGTCCCGACTTTTCCCTACTTGTCCCGATTTGTCCCGACTTTTACCGACTTGTACCGACTTGTTCTGGAATGTCCAAACTTGTCTCGACTTGTACCGACTTGTCTCGACTTGTCTCGACTCGTCCCGACTTGTCCCGACTTGTCCCGACTTGTACCGACTTGTCCCGACTTGTACCGACTTGTCCCGACTTGTCCCAGATTGTCCAAACTTGTCCCGACTGGTATTGACTTGTCTCGATTTGTCCCGACTTGTCCCGACTTGTCCCGACTTGTCCCGACTTGTCCCGACTTGTCCCGACTTGTCCCGACTTGTCCTGACTTGTCCCGACTTGTTTCTACTTATTCCAAATTGTCTTGACTTGTCCCGACTTTTCCCGACTTGTCCCGATTTGTCCCGACTTTTACCGACTTGTACCGACTTGTTCTGGAATGTCCAAACTTGTCTCGACTTGTACCGACTTGTCTCGACTTGTCTCGACTTGTCCTGACTTGTTCCGACTTGTCCCGAATTGTCCCGACTTGTTTCGACTTGTTTCGACTTGCCCTGACTTGTCCTGACTTGTCACGACTTGTTCCGTTTTGTCCCGACTTGTCCCGACTTGTCCCGACTTGTCCCGACTTGTCCCGACTTGTCCTGACTTGTCCCGACTTGTTTCTACTTATTCCAAATTGTCTTGACTTGTCCCGACTTTTCCCGACTTGTCCCGATTTGTCCCGACTTTTACCGACTTGTACCGACTTGTCCCGGATTGTCCAAACTTGTCTCGACTTGTACCGACTTGTCTCGACTTGTCTCGACTTGTCCTGGCTTGTTTCGACTTGTCCCGACTTGTCCCGACTTGTCCCGACTTGTCACATTTGTTATGGTTCATAATTTATGTTGGATTGACAAAAAATCTGAAAGCTCATTCCCGACCCGACCCGACCCGACCTAATTGCGAATAGAGTCCAAGACGATAAGATGTGCCATAACATTGACTCGATTTGACCTTGTGAAGATAATTTTTTTTTTTCAGAAAAAAAAAATTAAATTTCTTGCCGTTATGAAAAATTTTGGATTCGATACCAAAATATTCAGAAATGGACTGACTTCAATATTTTCTTTGTGGAAAAAGAAATTTTCCAAGTTTTTTTTTTCAAAAATTTTTTATTTCAAATTCTGTGTTTATTGAGATACTTTTTTGTTTCTTCCTGAATGGAAAATGGATTTTGAAAGTTGTTTCAGTTCACAATTTTGATAAAATTTAAAAAAATCTGAAAAAAAAATATTTTTTGAAATTTTTTGATAATTGAATTTTTGCTGAAATATTCGAAACAAATAGAATCTTTTCTTTCTGTTTTTGTAATTTTGATTTTTTTTCACAAACTACTTCTAAGAAGTCCAAATAAAATTCCAAGAAGAAAGTCTAGGTGAAGAAGTCCAGGTGGAAATTCCGTGTAAAATGTCCAAATGAAATCAGGATAAAATGTCTGGGTAAGGAGCCCAGGTGAAAAGTCCAGAATTATTTGAAATTCAAAATGATTCAATCAAAAAATATATCTACAATAATATTATCCTTGACACGACCCAAAAGTCCCGACTTGTTCCGACTTGTCTTGTCCCGACTTTTCCCGACTTGTCGTGACTTGTTCCGTCTTGTCCCGACTTGTCCTGGATTGTCCAAACTTGTCCAAACTTGTCCTGACTTGTCCAGACTTGTCCCGACTTGTCCCGACTTGTTCTGACTTGTTCTGACTTGTCACGTCATGTCCCGACTTGTCCTGACTTGTTCTGACTTGTCCTCACTTGTCCCGAATTGTCCCGACTTTTCCCGACTTGTCCCGATTTGTCCCGACTTTTACAGACTTGTACCGACTTGTACCGACTTGTCCCGACTTGTCCTGACCTGTCCCGACCTGTCCCGTCTTTTCCCGACTTGTCCCGACTTGTCCCGACTTGTCCCGACTTGTCCTGACTTGTCCCGACTTGTCCATACTTGTACCGACTTGTCAATTTCAACTCGAACAAAAATTGATTGTCACACTTGTTTTGGTTCATAATTTTGGTTGGATTGACAAAAAATCTGTAAGCATATTTTCTCAAAACTGTTTAAATTTTCGCTGAACTAATAAAAAAAAATCAAATTTTTTGTTTATTAAAATTTTGTAGCTTTAATTTTTTTCACAATTTCCCGGCTAGTCCCGACTTGTCCCAACTTGTCCCGACTTGTCCGGTCTGGTCCCGACTTGTCCTGACTTGTCCCGAATTGTCCCGACTTATCCCAACTTGTCGTGACTTGTCCTGACTTGTCCCGACTTGTTCCGACTTGTTCCGACTTGTACCGACTTGTCCCGACTTGTCCCGACATGTCCTGACTTGTCTCGACTTGTACCGACTTGTCCCGACTTGTTCCGAATTGTCCAAACTTGTCCCGACATGTACCGACTTGTCCAGACTTGTCCTGAATTGTCCCGACTTGTTCCGACTTGTCCCGACTTGTCTTGACTTGTACCGACTTGTCCCGACTTGTTCCGACTTGTTCCGACTTGTACCGACTTGTCCCGACTTGTCCCGACATGTCCTGACTTGTCTCGACTTGTACCGACTTGTCCCGACTTGTTCCGAATTGTCCAAACTTGTCCCGACATGTACCGACTTGTCCAGACTTGTCCTGAATTGTCCCGACTTGTTCCGACTTGTCCCGACTTGTCTTGACTTGTACCGACTTGTCCCAACTTGTCCCGACTTGTCCGGTCTGGTCCCGACTTGTCCTGACTTGTCCCGAATTGTCCCGACTTATCCCAACTTGTCGTGACTTGTCCTGACTTGTCCCGACTTGTCCCGACTTGTTCCGACTTGTTCCGACTTGTACCGACTTGTCCCGACTTGTCCCGACATGTCCTGACTTGTCTCGACTTGTACCGACTTGTCCCGACTTGTTCCGAATTGTCCAAACTTGTCCCGACATGTACCGACTTGTCCAGACTTGTCCTGAATTGTCCCGACTTGTTCCGACTTGTCCCGACTTGTCCTGACTTGTCACGACTTGTCTCGACTTGTACCGACTTGTCCCGACTTGTCCCGAATTGTCCAAACTTGTCCCGACTTCTACCGACTTGTCCCGACTTGTCCCGACTTGTACCGACTTGTCCCGACTTGTTCCGAATTGTCCAAACTTGTCCCGACTTGTACCGACTTGTCCCGACTTGTACCGACTTGTACCGACTTGTCCCGACTTTTCCCGGTTTGTTCAAATTTGTCCCGACTTGTCCCGACTTGTCCCGACTTGTCCCGACTTGTCCCCACTTGTCCCGACTTGTCCCGACTTGTTTCGACTTGTCCTGACTTGTCACGACTTGTTCCGACTTGTCCCGACTTGTCCTGACTGGTCCCGACTTGTCCGGGCTTGTCCTGGCTTGTTTCGACCCGTCCCGACTTGTCCTGACTTGTCCCGACTTGTCCCGACTTGTCCCGACTTGTCCCGACTTGTCCTGACTTGTCCCGACTTGTTTCTACTTATTCCAAATTGTCTTGACTTGTTTCGACTTGTCCCGAATTGTCTCGACTTGTCCCGACTTGTCCTGACTTGTCCCGACTTGTACCGACTTGTCCCGACTTGTCCCCACTTGTCCCGACATGTCCCGACTTGTTCTGACTTGTCCCGGATTGTCCAACTATGTCCCGACTTGTTCCGACTTGTCCCGAATTGTCCCGACTTATCCCAACTTGTCGTGACTTGTTCTGACTTGTCCCGACTTGTCCCGACTTGTTCCGACTTGTTCCGACTTGTACCGACTTGTCCCGACTTGTCCCGACATGTCCTGACTTGTCTCGACTTGTACCGACTTGTCCCGACTTGTCCCGAATTGTCCAAACTTGTCCCGACTTGTACCGACTTGTCCAGACTTGTCCTGAATTGTCCCGACTTGTTCCGACTTGTCCCGACTTGTCTTGACTTGTCACGACTTGTCTCGACTTGTACCGACTTGTCCCGACTTGTCCCGAATTGTCCAAACTTGTCCCGACTTGTACCGACTTGTCCCGACTTGTACCGACTTGTCCCGACTTGTTCCGAATTGTCCATCTTGTCCCGACTTGTACCGACTTGTACCGACTTGTCCCGACTTGTACCGACTTGTCCCGGATTGTCCAAACTTGTCCCGACTTGTCCCAACTTTTCTCGACTTGTCCCGACTTGTACCGTCTTGTCCCGACTTTTCCCGGTTTGTCCAAATTTGTCCCGACTTGTCCCGACTTGTCCCCACTTGTCCCGACTTGTCCCGACTTGTTTCGACTTGTCCTGACTTGTCACGACTTGTTCCGACTTGTCCCGACTTGTCCTGACTGGTCCCGACTTGTCCGGGCTTGTCCCGGCTTGTTTCGACTCGTCCCGACTTGTCCCGACTTGTCTCGACTTGTCCCGACTTGTCCCGACTTGTCCTGACTTGTCCCGACTTGTTTCTACTTATTCCAAATTGTCTTGACTTGTTTCGACTTGTCCCGAATTGTCTCGACTTGTCTCGACTTGTCCTGACTTTTCCCGACTTGTACCGACTTGTCCCGACTTGTTCTGACTTGTACCGGATTGTCCAACTATGTCCCGACTTGTTCCGACTTGTCCCGAATTGACCCGACTTGTCCCCACTTGTCCCGACATGTCTCGACTTGTTCTGACTTGTCCCGGATTGTCCAACTATGTCCCGACTTGTTCCGACTTGTCCCGAATTGACCCGACTTGTACCGACTTGTCCCGACTTGTCCCGGATTGTCCAAACTTGTCCCGACTTGTACCGACTTGTCCCGACTTGTCCCGACTTGTCCCGAATTGTCCTGACTTGTCCCGACTTGTCCCGACTTGTTCCGACTTGTACCGACTTGTCCCGACTTGTCCCGACATGTCCTGACTTGTCTCGACTTGTACCGACTTGTCCCGACTTGTTCCGAATTGTCCAAACTTGTCCCGACATGTACCGACTTGTCCAGACTTGTCCTGAATTGTCCCGACTTGTTCCGACTTGTCCCGACTTGTCTTGACTTGTACCGACTTGTCCCGACTTGTTCCGACTTGTTCCGACTTGTACCGACTTGTCCCGACTTGTCCCGACATGTCCTGACTTGTCTCGACTTGTACCGACTTGTCCCGACTTGTTCCGAATTGTCCAAACTTGTCCCGACATGTACCGACTTGTCCAGACTTGTCCTGAATTGTCCCGACTTGTTCCGACTTGTCCCGACTTGTCTTGACTTGTACCGACTTGTCCCAACTTGTCCCGACTTGTCCGGTCTGGTCCCGACTTGTCCTGACTTGTCCCGACTTCTACCGACTTGTCCCGACTTGTCCCGACTTGTACCGACTTGTCCCGACTTGTTCCGAATTGTCCAAACTTGTCCCGACTTGTCCCGACTTGTCCTGACTTGTCCCGACTTGTTTCTACTTATTCCAAATTGTCTTGACTTGTCCCGACTTTTCCCGACTTGTCCCGATTTGTCCCGACTTTTACCGACTTGTACCGACTTGTTCTGGAATGTCCAAACTTGTCTCGACTTGTACCGACTTGTCTCGACTTGTCTCGACTTGTCCTGACTTGTTCCGACTTGTCCCGAATTGTCCCGACTTGTTTCGACTTGTTTCGACTTGCCCTGACTTGTCCTGACTTGTCACGACTTGTTCCGTTTTGTCCCGACTTGTCCCGACTTGTCCCGACTTGTCCCGACTTGTCCCGACTTGTCCTGACTTGTCCCGACTTGTTTCTACTTATTCCAAATTGTCTTGACTTGTCCCGACTTTTCCCGACTTGTCCCGATTTGTCCCGACTTTTACCGACTTGTACCGACTTGTCCCGGATTGTCCAAACTTGTCTCGACTTGTACCGACTTGTCTCGACTTGTCTCGACTTGTCCTGGCTTGTTTCGACTTGTCCCGACTTGTCCCGACTTGTCCCGACTTGTCACATTTGTTATGGTTCATAATTTATGTTGGATTGACAAAAAATCTGAAAGCTCATTCCCGACCCGACCCGACCCGACCTAATTGCGAATAGAGTCCAAGACGATAAGATGTGCCATAACATTGACTCGATTTGACCTTGTGAAGATAATTTTTTTTTTTCAGAAAAAAAAAATTAAATTTCTTGCCGTTATGAAAAATTTTGGATTCGATACCAAAATATTCAGAAATGGACTGACTTCAATATTTTCTTTGTGGAAAAAGAAATTTTCCAAGTTTTTTTTTTCAAAAATTTTTTATTTCAAATTCTGTGTTTATTGAGATACTTTTTTGTTTCTTCCTGAATGGAAAATGGATTTTGAAAGTTGTTTCAGTTCACAATTTTGATAAAATTTAAAAAAATCTGAAAAAAAAATATTTTTTGAAATTTTTTGATAATTGAATTTTTGCTGAAATATTCGAAACAAATAGAATCTTTTCTTTCTGTTTTTGTAATTTTGATTTTTTTTCACAAACTACTTCTAAGAAGTCCAAATAAAATTCCAAGAAGAAAGTCTAGGTGAAGAAGTCCAGGTGGAAATTCCGTGTAAAATGTCCAAATGAAATCAGGATAAAATGTCTGGGTAAGGAGCCCAGGTGAAAAGTCCAGAATTATTTGAAATTCAAAATGATTCAATCAAAAAATATATCTACAATAATATTATCCTTGACACGACCCAAAAGTCCCGACTTGTTCCGACTTGTCTTGTCCCGACTTTTCCCGACTTGTCGTGACTTGTTCCGTCTTGTCCCGACTTGTCCTGGATTGTCCAAACTTGTCCAAACTTGTCCTGACTTGTCCAGACTTGTCCCGACTTGTCCCGACTTGTTCTGACTTGTTCTGACTTGTCACGTCATGTCCCGACTTGTCCTGACTTGTTCTGACTTGTCCTCACTTGTCCCGAATTGTCCCGACTTTTCCCGACTTGTCCCGATTTGTCCCGACTTTTACAGACTTGTACCGACTTGTACCGACTTGTCCCGACTTGTCCTGACCTGTCCCGACCTGTCCCGTCTTTTCCCGACTTGTCCCGACTTGTCCCGACTTGTCCCGACTTGTCCTGACTTGTCCCGACTTGTCCATACTTGTACCGACTTGTCAATTTCAACTCGAACAAAAATTGATTGTCACACTTGTTTTGGTTCATAATTTTGGTTGGATTGACAAAAAATCTGTAAGCATATTTTCTCAAAACTGTTTAAATTTTCGCTGAACTAATAAAAAAAAATCAAATTTTTTGTTTATTAAAATTTTGTAGCTTTAATTTTTTTCAAAATTTCCCGGCTAGTCCCGACTTGTCCCAACTTGTCCCGACTTGTCCGGTCTGGTCCCGACTTGTCCTGACTTGTCCCGAATTGTCCCGACTTATCCCAACTTGTCGTGACTTGTCCTGACTTGTCCCGACTTGTTCCGACTTGTTCCGACTTGTACCGACTTGTCCCGACTTGTCCCGACATGTCCTGACTTGTCTCGACTTGTACCGACTTGTCCCGACTTGTTCCGAATTGTCCAAACTTGTCCCGACATGTACCGACTTGTCCAGACTTGTCCTGAATTGTCCCGACTTGTTCCGACTTGTCCCGACTTGTCTTGACTTGTACCGACTTGTCCCGACTTGTTCCGACTTGTTCCGACTTGTACCGACTTGTCCCGACTTGTCCCGACATGTCCTGACTTGTCTCGACTTGTACCGACTTGTCCCGACTTGTTCCGAATTGTCCAAACTTGTCCCGACATGTACCGACTTGTCCAGACTTGTCCTGAATTGTCCCGACTTGTTCCGACTTGTCCCGACTTGTCTTGACTTGTACCGACTTGTCCCAACTTGTCCCGACTTGTCCGGTCTGGTCCCGACTTGTCCTGACTTGTCCCGAATTGTCCCGACTTATCCCAACTTGTCGTGACTTGTCCTGACTTGTCCCGACTTGTCCCGACTTGTTCCGACTTGTTCCGACTTGTACCGACTTGTCCCGACTTGTCCCGACATGTCCTGACTTGTCTCGACTTGTACCGACTTGTCCCGACTTGTTCCGAATTGTCCAAACTTGTCCCGACATGTACCGACTTGTCCAGACTTGTCCTGAATTGTCCCGACTTGTTCCGACTTGTCCCGACTTGTCCTGACTTGTCACGACTTGTCTCGACTTGTACCGACTTGTCCCGACTTGTCCCGAATTGTCCAAACTTGTCCCGACTTCTACCGACTTGTCCCGACTTGTCCCGACTTGTACCGACTTGTCCCGACTTGTTCCGAATTGTCCAAACTTGTCCCGACTTGTACCGACTTGTCCCGACTTGTACCGACTTGTACCGACTTGTCCCGACTTTTCCCGGTTTGTTCAAATTTGTCCCGACTTGTCCCGACTTGTCCCGACTTGTCCCGACTTGTCCCCACTTGTCCCGACTTGTCCCGACTTGTTTCGACTTGTCCTGACTTGTCACGACTTGTTCCGACTTGTCCCGACTTGTCCTGACTGGTCCCGACTTGTCCGGGCTTGTCCTGGCTTGTTTCGACCCGTCCCGACTTGTCCTGACTTGTCCCGACTTGTCCCGACTTGTCCCGACTTGTCCCGACTTGTCCTGACTTGTCCCGACTTGTTTCTACTTATTCCAAATTGTCTTGACTTGTTTCGACTTGTCCCGAATTGTCTCGACTTGTCCCGACTTGTCCTGACTTGTCCCGACTTGTACCGACTTGTCCCGACTTGTCCCCACTTGTCCCGACATGTCCCGACTTGTTCTGACTTGTCCCGGATTGTCCAACTATGTCCCGACTTGTTCCGACTTGTCCCGAATTGTCCCGACTTATCCCAACTTGTCGTGACTTGTTCTGACTTGTCCCGACTTGTCCCGACTTGTTCCGACTTGTTCCGACTTGTACCGACTTGTCCCGACTTGTCCCGACATGTCCTGACTTGTCTCGACTTGTACCGACTTGTCCCGACTTGTCCCGAATTGTCCAAACTTGTCCCGACTTGTACCGACTTGTCCAGACTTGTCCTGAATTGTCCCGACTTGTTCCGACTTGTCCCGACTTGTCTTGACTTGTCACGACTTGTCTCGACTTGTACCGACTTGTCCCGACTTGTCCCGAATTGTCCAAACTTGTCCCGACTTGTACCGACTTGTCCCGACTTGTACCGACTTGTCCCGACTTGTTCCGAATTGTCCATCTTGTCCCGACTTGTACCGACTTGTACCGACTTGTCCCGACTTGTACCGACTTGTCCCGGATTGTCCAAACTTGTCCCGACTTGTCCCAACTTTTCTCGACTTGTCCCGACTTGTACCGTCTTGTCCCGACTTTTCCCGGTTTGTCCAAATTTGTCCCGACTTGTCCCGACTTGTCCCCACTTGTCCCGACTTGTCCCGACTTGTTTCGACTTGTCCTGACTTGTCACGACTTGTTCCGACTTGTCCCGACTTGTCCTGACTGGTCCCGACTTGTCCGGGCTTGTCCCGGCTTGTTTCGACTCGTCCCGACTTGTCCCGACTTGTCTCGACTTGTCCCGACTTGTCCCGACTTGTCCTGACTTGTCCCGACTTGTTTCTACTTATTCCAAATTGTCTTGACTTGTTTCGACTTGTCCCGAATTGTCTCGACTTGTCTCGACTTGTCCTGACTTTTCCCGACTTGTACCGACTTGTCCCGACTTGTTCTGACTTGTACCGGATTGTCCAACTATGTCCCGACTTGTTCCGACTTGTCCCGAATTGACCCGACTTGTCCCCACTTGTCCCGACATGTCTCGACTTGTTCTGACTTGTCCCGGATTGTCCAACTATGTCCCGACTTGTTCCGACTTGTCCCGAATTGACCCGACTTGTACCGACTTGTCCCGACTTGTCCCGGATTGTCCAAACTTGTCCCGACTTGTACCGACTTGTCCCGACTTGTCCCGACTTGTCCCGAATTGTCCTGACTTGTCCCGACTTGTCCCGACTTGTTCCGACTTGTACCGACTTGTCCCGACTTGTCCCGACATGTCCTGACTTGTCTCGACTTGTACCGACTTGTCCCGACTTGTTCCGAATTGTCCAAACTTGTCCCGACATGTACCGACTTGTCCAGACTTGTCCTGAATTGTCCCGACTTGTTCCGACTTGTCCCGACTTGTCTTGACTTGTACCGACTTGTCCCGACTTGTTCCGACTTGTTCCGACTTGTACCGACTTGTCCCGACTTGTCCCGACATGTCCTGACTTGTCTCGACTTGTACCGACTTGTCCCGACTTGTTCCGAATTGTCCAAACTTGTCCCGACATGTACCGACTTGTCCAGACTTGTCCTGAATTGTCCCGACTTGTTCCGACTTGTCCCGACTTGTCTTGACTTGTACCGACTTGTCCCAACTTGTCCCGACTTGTCCGGTCTGGTCCCGACTTGTCCTGACTTGTCCCGACTTCTACCGACTTGTCCCGACTTGTCCCGACTTGTACCGACTTGTCCCGACTTGTTCCGAATTGTCCAAACTTGTCCCGACTTGTACCGACTTGTCCCGACTTGTACCGACTTGTACCGACTTGTCCCGACTTGTCCTGACCTGTCCCGACCTGTCCCGTCTTTTCCCGACTTGTCCCGACTTGTCCCGACTTGTCCCGACTTGTCCCGACTTGTCCTGACTTGTCCCGACTTGTCCATACTTGTACCGACTTGTCAATTTCAACTCGAACAAAAATTGATTGTCACACTTGTTTTGGTTCATAATTTTGGTTGGATTGACAAAAAATCTGTAAGCATATTTTCTCAAAACTGTTTAAATTTTCGCTGAACTAATAAAAAAAAATCAAATTTTTTGTTTATTAAAATTTTGTAGCTTTAATTTTTTTCAAAATTTCCCGGCTAGTCCCGACTTGTCCCAACTTGTCCCGACTTGTCCGGTCTGGTCCCGACTTGTCCTGACTTGTCCCGAATTGTCCCGACTTATCCCAACTTGTCGTGACTTGTCCTGACTTGTCCCGACTTGTCCCGACTTGTTCCGACTTGTTCCGACTTGTACCGACTTGTCCCGACTTGTCCCGACATGTCCTGACTTGTCTCGACTTGTACCGACTTGTCCCGACTTGTTCCGAATTGTCCAAACTTGTCCCGACATGTACCGACTTGTCCAGACTTGTCCTGAATTGTCCCGAATTGTCCCGACTTGTCCTGACTTGTTCTGACTTGTCCTCACTTGTCCCGAATTGTCCCGACTTTTCCCGACTTGTCCCGATTTGTCCCGACTTTTACAGACTTGTACCGACTTGTACCGACTTGTCCCGACTTGTCCTGACCTGTCCCGACCTGTCCCGTCTTTTCCCGACTTGTCCCGACTTGTCCCGACTTGTCCCGACTTGTCCTGACTTGTCCCGACTTGTCCATACTTGTACCGACTTGTCAATTTCAACTCGAACAAAAATTGATTGTCACACTTGTTTTGGTTCATAATTTTGGTTGGATTGACAAAAAATCTGTAAGCATATTTTCTCAAAACTGTTTAAATTTTCGCTGAACTAATAAAAAAAAATCAAATTTTTTGTTTATTAAAATTTTGTAGCTTTAATTTTTTTCAAAATTTCCCGGCTAGTCCCGACTTGTCCCAACTTGTCCCGACTTGTCCGGTCTGGTCCCGACTTGTCCTGACTTGTCCCGAATTGTCCCGACTTATCCCAACTTGTCGTGACTTGTCCTGACTTGTCCCGACTTGTCCCGACTTGTTCCGACTTGTTCCGACTTGTACCGACTTGTCCCGACATGTCCTGACTTGTCTCGACTTGTACCGACTTGTCCCGACTTGTTCCGAATTGTCCAAACTTGTCCCGACATGTACCGACTTGTCCAGACTTGTCCTGAATTGTCCCGACTTGTTCCGACTTGTCCCGACTTGTCTTGACTTGTACCGACTTGTCCCGACTTGTTCCGACTTGTTCCGACTTGTACCGACTTGTCCCGACTTGTCCCGACATGTCCTGACTTGTCTCGACTTGTACCGACTTGTCCCGACTTGTTCCGAATTGTCCAAACTTGTCCCGACATGTACCGACTTGTCCAGACTTGTCCTGAATTGTCCCGACTTGTTCCGACTTGTCCCGACTTGTCTTGACTTGTACCGACTTGTCCCAACTTGTCCCGACTTGTCCGGTCTGGTCCCGACTTGTCCTGACTTGTCCCGAATTGTCCCGACCTATCCCAACTTGTCGTGACTTGTCCTGACTTGTCCCGACTTGTCCCGACTTGTTCCGACTTGTTCCGACTTGTACCGACTTGTCCCGACTTGTCCCGACATGTCCTGACTTGTCTCGACTTGTACCGACTTGTCCCGACTTGTTCCGAATTGTCCAAACTTGTCCCGACATGTACCGACTTGTCCAGACTTGTCCTGAATTGTCCCGACTAGTTCCGACTTGTCCCGACTTGTCCTGACTTGTCTCGACTTGTACCGACTTGTCCCGAATTGTCCAAACTTGTCCCGAGTTGTACCGACTTGTCCAGACTTGTCCTGAATTGTCCCGACTTGTTCCGACTTGTCCCGACTTGTCCCGACTTGTCTTGACTTGTCCCGACCTGTCCCGTCTTTTCCAGACTTGTCCCGACTTGTCCCGACTTGTCCCCACCTGTCGCGACTTGTCCCGTCTTTTCCCGACTTGTCCCGATTTGTCCCGACTTTTACCGACTTGTACCGGAATGTCCAAACTTGTCCAGACTTGTCCCGACTTGTACCGACTTGTCCCGACTTGTCCCGGATTGTCCAAACTTGTCTCGACTTGTCTCGACTTGTCCCGACTTGTTTGAATATGTCCTGTCTTGGCCTGACTTGTCACGACTTGTTCTGACTTGTCCCGACTTGTCCTGACTGGTCCCGACTTGTCCGGGATTGTTCCGGCTTGTTTCGACTTGTCCGGACTTGTCCCGGAATGTCCAAACTTGTCCCGACTTGTCCCGACTTGTACCGTCTTGTCCCGACTTGTCCCGGATTGTCCAAACTTGTCTCGACTTGTCCCGACATGTCCCGGATTGTCCATAACTGTCCCGACTTGTCCCGACTTGTCTCGTCTTGTATCGACTTGTCCCGACTTGTCCCGACCTGTCCCGACTTGTCCCGACTTGTTCCGACTAGCCCCGACTTGTACCGACTTGTCCCGTCTGGTCCCGGATTGTCCAAACTTGTCCCGACTTGTATCGACTTGTCTCGATTTGTCCCGACTTGTCCCGACTTGTCCCGACTTGTCCCGACTTGTCCCGACTTGTCCCGACTTGTCCTGACTTGTCCCGACTTGTTTCTACTTATTCCAAATTTTCTTGACTTGTCCCGACTTTTCCCGACTTGTCCCGATTTGTCCCGAATTTTACCGACTTGTACCGACTTGTTCTGGAATGTCCAAACTTGTCTCGACTTGTACCGACTTGTCTCGACTCGTCCCGACTTGTCCCGACTTGTCCCGACTTGTACCGACTTGTCCCGACTTGTACCGACTTGTCCCGACTTGTCCCAGATTGTCCAAACTTGTCCCGACTGGTATCGACTTGTCTCGATTTGTCCCGACTTGTCCCGACTTGTCCCGACTTGTCCCGACTTGTCCCGACTTGTCCCGACTTGTCCCGACTTGTCCCGACTTGTCCTGACTTGTCCCGACTTGTTTCTACTTATTCCAAATTGTCTTGACTTGTCCCGACTTTTCCCGACTTGTCCCGATTTGTCCCGACTTTTACCGACTTGTACCGACTTGTCCCGGATTGTCCAAACTTGTCTCGACTTGTACCGACTTGTCTCGACTTGTCTCGACTTGTCCTGGCTTGTTTCGACTTGTCCCGACTTGTCCCGACTTGTCCCGACTTGTCACATTTGTTATGGTTCATAATTTATGTTGGATTGACAAAAAATCTGAAAGCTCATTCCCGACCCGACCCGACCCGACCTAATTGCGAATAGAGTCCAAGACGATAAGATGTGCCATAACATTGACTCGATTTGACCTTGTGAAGATAATTTTTTTTTTTCAGAAAAAAAAAATTAAATTTCTTGCCGTTATGAAAAATTTTGGATTCGATACCAAAATATTCAGAAATGGACTGACTTCAATATTTTCTTTGTGGAAAAAGAAATTTTCCAAGTTTTTTTTTTCAAAAATTTTTATTTCAAATTCTGTGTTTATTGAGATACTTTTTTGTTTCTTCCTGAATGGAAAATGGATTTTGAAAGTTGTTTCAGTTCACAATTTTGATAAAATTTAAAAAAATCTAAAAAAAAAATATTTTTTGAAATTTTTTGATAATTGAATTTTTGCTGAAATATTCGAAACAAATAGAATCTTTTCTTTCTGTTTTTGTAATTTTGATTTTTTTTCACAAACTACTTCTAAGAAGTCCAAATAAAATTCCAAGAAGAAAGTCTAGGTGAAGAAGTCCAGGTGGAAATTCCGTGTAAAATGTCCAAATGAAATCAGGATAAAATGTCTGGGTAAGGAGCCCAGGTGAAAAGTCCAGAATTATTTGAAATTCAAAATGATTCAATCAAAAAATATATCTACAATAATATTATCCTTGACACGACCCAAAAGTCCCGACTTGTTCCGACTTGTCTTGTCCCGACTTTTCCCGACTTGTCGTGACTTGTTCCGTCTTGTTGTCTCGTAAAAAGGTGTGGATGGACAGCTTCCGCAAAGTTTCGGATTTCTCCGAAACCATCCTCAGCCGCCCATCGCTCTGCTCCAAGTGACCTGGAGGGCAAGGACGTCGTCACCCAGGGATTTCGGGTGGCAACTTCCGTGTCCCAGCCGACACCTGATTCAAGATCTGCCTTTCTAGCTCTTACTGCTTGTTCAGGCCGTGCATATGGTATCCCTTCTGAGGTACGCTGAACCCGCCCCTGGAGAGATATGGGAATGCGAGCATTCCCAACTCCCTCCGAGAGCCTTCCACCACCCCCTAGTTCCTCCACTAGGGCCTCAGCATCACCCGGTTCCCTTAGGGTATGCACATCTGCTTCTGGCCTTGGCTGTTGTGCGTGAGGCACACCCAATGACCTCGGAGCGCTTCGGCGCATTCCGAGGGGGCGTACCTCACGAGCTTCGCCAGCATGGACTCCTGAGTAGCCCTCCGACCTACAAACAGAAACATTTCTCGTTATTCTAAATTGCTCCAAACGGGCTTCCAAAGGTGGAGTTGTGACAACCCCCGCGGAATCGATTACTAACCCTACCTGAGCCGACGGGGAAGGCTGCCTCCCTCCGTCTAAGCTCGACTCTAAAGTACCTTGGTCCAGCACACTTCTCGGGGACAAGTTAGTTGACATCGTCAACTCACGATTTTCCCCGGTAGTACGTACCTGGGGGACGTCTCCGTCGAGGCGTCGCGACGCTTCGGGGAATAGACGCCTGGCGTCTAAGTCACCCGACGGCGGAGGTGTCCGAGAAAGCCCAGCGCCGGCGAACACGGCTTGGGTATTCTCCTCCGCGAGCATATGAGATCTCAATCTCATATTCGTCATTGCTCTAAAGGACAAACAATTACGGCTGTAATGTATTGTCGGGCTACTTGCGTGTGCAAGTGTGTGGCAAAGGAGAAGTGCACTAAAATCGACCTCGCGTCGACCCAACTCAAGTGTGACGATGAGAAGGGTCACCCTATAGCTAACTAACCTAACACCTAACAAGACCTCGCCGGGAAATGGACGAGGGAGGAAGGATTCACGGTTTAGAAAAACTATCTAAATAAAATTTCCTAACTTCAAAATTTGTGTGAAGCACCAAAGGAAAAATTAAACTTGAAAAATTTTTACTTCAAAAATTTACAACTGGATGTGACAAAAACCAAGACAGAGATTTGGGTAAAAGGATCACGGAGCCTAACCAGACTGTCTCAGGTGGAAAAGCCGAGAACAGCCGCAGGAAATAGGTATGGGAAGGACGCGAAACCCCTAGGTACCACAGGAAATGTGGCTCGCCAACGACAAAGTCGCAGCTAATGATGTCTTGACAGGCCGAGGAATTTAAGCTCGAACGATACAATCTTCGTGGAACTCTACGATCGAGCCGATTGTATCAGGTGAGATCTCGTTTTGGTGCCTGACCCCTTTTCATACGATGGGGATTTTTCGTCAACGTCGCGTACAGGTATTAAGTCGGGAAATAACTTTGATGAAGTTAAATCCCTAAGTGTCCGTTGCAAAAGATCACTTTACACTGATTATTGCTCGAGAGTTAAACTACCTATCAACGTACTTTCGTAGCGCGAATAAAACACCTGTAAACCGTACAAGTGAGTCTAACCCTTTTTAAGATAGAAACAAAACGTTATGAATCTACTGTGAACTGAATTATTATTACCGAGAACCTGACTCTAACTGCTAGCCAAAACGATGAATTGCAGAGACAAAAGGCAAAGCCAAACAAACGTAAGTTATTTAACGGAAACACGAAATTGATTATTACACTGCAATTCGACAAGAAAGAGTGGCTGTCTGCTGCTTCGCTGCTTGCATATTTATGCAATCCTGACTGCTGAATCCGCGACACCCATTGGCCTAGAGGGCCAAAGTGGGCGTCGCCCTTGGCTGAACAAAACCCTAGCTCGCGAAAACGCGCGGGATTTGGGCAAATGACCGTTAAAGTCCCGTTACCTGCGTTTTCTAGGGAGTATTTGACAAAAGTCACTAAATACTCCCCAGATCTAGGGAGATATTGAAAGTCAGAATTTCAGATATCTCGATTCCTAGGGCGGTCCGATATTCGGAGAGCCCCGAGAAAAACCATAAACCAACGTGATTCTTGAACGCCGAAGAAATACACGTATTCCTTCGCCGAGGAATCTATACCCGTTTTCCGATTTGGCCAACCTGATGAGAAATCGAATTGAAATAAAATAATTTGTGAAAACAAATGGAGCCACGGAATCTTTCCACCCAACAAGAGACTAGCGTGTCGAAACCTTGCTCTAAGTGTTCTGTATACCGGGTGCTCGACTGTTTGGGGCCACAAATTAATAAAATTGAAAACTAGTCAGGAATTTCCGGTAAATCGGTAAAACTACGTACAGTGGAGTTCCACTGGGTGGAGATTGGGACTTTACATCATACAGGGTGAGACTAGACTAGTGACCTGAATATAATGCAAAAATCTAATATTATTCGACTGGCTTCTAGGTGAAAATTGAGAGTTATTAAGTGTAAAAATGGCTCACTAAAGGTGACCATACACAAAAAAAATCATCGTAGGAGCGCGGCGAGCCTGCCCTGCGACACCCCCCTACTAAAGAGATTAACTTGGTCGAAGTTATTTCCAAACGAAACAACCGACAAAGGCTAAATTTACGTTAACTCCCTAATAGTCACCTTCCGCACTCTGATGAACCAAGGCTGGAACCACCAAAGTTACTGGAGCGTCATCCTCCATGTCGGAATCGTTCTCAGTACAGTCTTTACTAACTCTAGGAGCTTCGCTGTAGCTCTGGGCTGGTACGGGATCTTCGTCAGACCCGGTCACCGAAACATACTGACGGGCGGAGTCTGTCGGTGGCCGCTGGATCGGAGCTCTGTCGGAGTCCAGCGCCACAGCTCGGCATCTCCTTCGCCGTCCTGTACTCTTACTAGGAATCTCAGTCCTTACTGAGCCTTCCTGTCTCACATTCTCTCCCGGGTCGACCATCAATGATAATGGAGACCCCCTTACTGGAAGTGCTAACTCTCGGATAGCAGCTTCCACTTCCGAATCTGAATCGTAATCTGGACCTTGGTCTGGAACGACCGCTTGACGGGTAAGAGCGTCTACTTCAGTAGTAGCACGCCCCCCTACTGGCGAGTTTGCGACGGGGAGTTCAGAATCTCTGATCTCCAAAAGGCCAGAGTTCACCACCGGCAACGGACTCCTACGGGATACTCCTCTCTTCCCCGCGCAGTCTGAGTCGCGTTTCCGTCCTTGTGGATTCTTCCTCAACCTTTTCACTGTCCGCCGGACCGCTTTGTCCTTTGGATCGAAACTGACCGTTACTTCCCGTGGATTCGTTGAGTTGGGTGCGTCAGCTCGTACCCGGATTAACGAAGGTGGCTTCGGACCGCCCCCAGTCGTCGGCCTAGGTGTGACTTCCCCTGTCACTTCTTGGTCAGCGTCGTTGGACTCTGGCTGATCCGGACCTGGGCCACCATCGTCGTGGCGGACGCCAGCCGGCAAAGTCCTGCTTACCCAAGAACGAATATCGTCTACGTGCACCAGCCTCTCGGTGCCGTTCCTATCTACGAGGTAACTGTCTCGCCTCATCACCCTCGTGATCGGATGCGGTCCTGACAGTGTACCTCCGAAGTTTCCTTTGACGAAATTCCTAACTAAAACGCGGTCGCCGACCCCGTAGGTCCGTGGCGACGGTAGATCTTTATCAGGGAATAAATTCCTCTGATAAACTGCCTGACGTCTGGCTGCTTTTGCAAGACGTTCTTGCCGATCTTCGGGGCTATTATGTACCGGATCTCGGTACATAGGTAGCCTCCAATCTCCTGGACGACCAGGTGTATATCCTAACAATAACTCCGCTGGAGTCTCCCCTGTTGCTCTATTCTTACGGTTCCGTAAGCAATAGAGACTTGCAGCCAGACCTTCTTCCCAAAGCCCTTCCGAAGTGGTTTCCAGCATCCTTGCTCTTAGACACTTCTTCAGTTCCTGGACCCTTCGCTCGACAGGGTTCGCCTGTTGATGAAAAACAGGTGAAAATTTGACCTCGATGTTCTTCAAATCGTAGTATTTTAGCAGATGATTACTCTGAAACTGCGGGCCGTTGTCAGAAATGACGACTTCTGGACAACCCCAACGAGATAAAATTTCTTCGTCTAGAAAACGAGAAATTACTTTCGACGTGCATGTCTTAGTGGCCTTGGCTTCAACCCACTTTGAAAACATATCGACGGCAATTACCACGAACCTGTTTCCCCTCCTTGAGGCTGCATAGGGCCCCAGGACGTCAACAGCCAGCATCTGCCACGGTCGCTTCGGCACACTAGGCCGTTGCGGTGCCGCTTCCTGATGCCGTACGGCTTTAACGCACTGGCAGACTAGGCAACCTCTCACGTAGGCCCGGACGTAGTCCTCCATGGCCGGCCACCAATAGTGCCGTTTCAAGGCACGTAAGGTTTCCTCTTGACCAGGATGACCAGCGGTCGGGTGTTCATGGTAATAAGCCGACACGTCCTCACGGAGCGCCTCGGGCACATACAATAGCCGTTTACCAGCAGAAGAAACATATACAACCCCTTGGACATCTGAAAACTTGTTGATAAAACGAAGATCGTCCCTGGACATAGGACCCAACTCCTGTATCGTTCTGATACGCGCCCTCAACCTTTGCGTCTCCCTATCTATGGCCTGCCGCCGCACGACCACTTCAGCCGGCGTCTCTACGACGCTCACCACACCTTGGTGTTCAGACAATTGCACCTTCATAGGTGGCAACCCCATACGCTCTACATCAGCATCCAAGTCTTCACTGTGAGACCCCGAGGGATTACGGGACAAGAAATCAGCTAGCTGATTGTCTCGACCTGCGACGTGCTCCACAGTGAAGGAATACTCCTGTAGAAGTAAGGCCCAACGAGTTAACTTCGCTTTTGCGTCCTTGAACTTGGATAACCAAGTCAACGCTTTGCTGTCCGTTCGAAGAGTGAATGGACGGTCTTCGAGATAATGACGGTATCGCTTGATACCCCAAACAATGGCTAAACATTCAGTCTCGTTCACATGATAGTTTAGTTCCGCGCCCTTGAGCTTGGCACTAGCATGTGAAACGATCCTTCTGTCGCCGTGACAATCAACTTGATAAAGGACTGCAGCGATGCCTACCCCAGATGCATCGGTCTGCAGGAAAAACGGGAGAGTCATGTCCGGCCTGGCCAAGACCATAGGACGGCCCACGACTTCCTTGATCCTCTCAAACGCCTCCAATGCTTGAGAGTTCCACTTAAGGTCTCGACCTTTCTTCGACTTGAGCATGTTACTTATCGGAGCCTCCAACTCCGCTAAGTTCGGGATGAACTCCCGTAGCCAACCAACGGTGCCCAAGAATCCTCGGACCTGAGAGACATTCTTGGGTAGCGGGAATTGTTGAACCGCTAACACATGACCTGGCATTGGTTCGTTTGACGTTTCCGTCACCACATGCCCCAAGTACTCCAGCCTACGCTGAGCGAAGTTGCACTTCTTTAAACTGCACCACAGGCCATGTGCTCTGAACCTCTCCAGCACAAGGCGGAGATGGTAGAGGTTCTCCTTTTCATCTTCGCTGTAAACGATTATGTCGTCTAGATATACTTTGACGAATTTATCGACATAACCAACCAACACTTCCGTCATAAGGATTTGGAAACTTCCAGGTGCATTCGTTAGACCAAACGGCATTGAGTTAAACTCATAACAAGCTCCATCAGGCGTAGCAAAAGCTGTATACTTTTTACTAGCCTCATCCATGGGTATCTGCCAAAACCCAGACTTCAGATCCAAAGAAGTGAACACTCTCGCTGTTCCGAGCTCTTTGATAGTCTCGTGAATACCTGGCAATACCGACGACTCGGGTATTGTCAGACTATTCAACTTCCTGTAGTCGACACAAAACCGAGCCGTACCGTCCTTCTTCGTGACGATAACGACCGGACTAATAAAGGCAGAATGGGACCTACTTATGACACCTGCAGCGAGCATCTTATCCACCTCCTCTTGGATAAGAGCCCTCTTCTGATCGGAAACTTTGTACGGACGGAGCTTGAAGGGTAGCTCCTCCTTCAATCGGATTTTATGGCAAGCAGCCCTCGTCACTGGTTGCCTTGGAGATTCGTAAAAGACGTCTCCAAACTCTCGGATAAGACTCCGAAATTCCTTTCTCGAGAACGCCGGTAGCTGTACGTCCGCTACCTGTGGTTCAGGGAACTTTTCTGGTGGAAGATAGACCTCCTCCGCCCAGAAAATAGTTTGCCTAGGCCCCTTTCCAACGTACATGGTGCGACGTGCAAAGTCGACCATAGCCTCGTTTGATGCCAGCCAGGGACACCCGAGCAGAAGATCCTCGACAAGATCATCCACCACTTGCACGACAACTTCGTGAACAACACCATCTATTAACAGTTCGACTATTGTCTCCCCTAGACTGGTGATGCCACGACCGGCGCATGCAAGCTGCAACGGTGTCACTTGCTTCCTATCCACCCTCCAGGTGACAGGCAACAAACTACGTTTCAGGAGATTTAGCGAACTTCCGCTGTCCACCAAAACCCTAACTCGACGACCCATCAGTTCAGCCTCGATTCGCGGCAGCTGATGCAATCGTCCCTCAACATTGTTGTTCGCTAAGCTAGTATCACAGCGACGATATAGACACAATGGATCCAGCAGATCCACCTCCGACTTCTTCCTAAGCGGGTCGGTCTCAATGAAACTCAGAAGTTCCGACTTGCGATTGACATCAAGTGCTGCAGCACCAACTGCAGTCAACGATGGGACTTGGCGATTGCATCCCTCAGGAACCTCGCCTCCGCCCCGACTAAGACGTGTAACTCTCTCAGATGACATGCCTACCACGCCTCTGGTATCTACCAACGGGGAATGGCGATTCGCACCTGCGATCCCATCTGCTCTGCCCCTCGATACCGTCCTTGAGACTTGGCATGCATCGACCTCGAAACCTGCGTCCTGTGTGGGAGTGAGTGACAGACCACCACCCTCGGTGTCTTCACTACCCCGAAGTGGAACCGAAAAGAGTACGTCACTCTCGACGACTTTTTCGTTCCGAAACCTTGATTCGCAATCTTCCCTTGGATACACCTTTTCATCTCGATTTGTGCCTATACCGGACCTGTGCCCAGTTTGCAGTGCCCTAGCACTCTCTTTGACAACAGGCCCCTCCTGGTCCTTCTGTATACCGATCACTAACTCCGAATCCTTGTGCTGTGGCGGATGGAACGACCCACCAACAACGACCTGGGGTACCTCGATGATTTCACAACTCCATGAACCTGAAGATGATTCATAACCCCTTTCATTCGTTCCAAAACTAGAACCTGAATTCTTTGAAATGACTTTCAACCCTCTACGTTTAACGTCTGCCGACGAGTGAACTTTTTTCCGCCTACCACCAGTGGCGCGATCCACACGCTCATCTACCACACTGAAACAAACGGATTCACAATCTGACCGGTCTGCCCAATGTAGTTTGCCTGATGACGGTGGCGTTTCGGCTGAAACGACTCCAGCTTCAACATCCTGGAACTCCTTCTCCTCCTCCTTGTTGGGAATACATGCCGCATAATTTCTATGACAGTCCAACACTGTCACAGAACCGCAAAACGGTGTTGAAGGAATACCTACTCCGATGGAGCCCCCTGATGGCTCCTGTTGGAGTTTTTTGATTCTTCTTTGCAAACTGCAATTTTGTCTGCGTCCTTAAGTGACGTCTTACGACGCGAGGTTTTACTCGCCTGCACGGTATTAACCGTATGTGCCCTATTGGCCTGATCTAACGGTTTTGTTCCCGCACTCTGACGTTTGGGACCGTTCTTGTTGTCATTTTGCTGAGGGCAATCTTTGTTCCAATGAGCTCCCCCGCAAGTGAAACATCCGCTCGAAGGAGCGTTGTTTCCTCCAGAACGCCTCGATTGATCATAATTCTGGAATTTAATGCCATTGTTGTTAAAGTTATTGGACCTAACATGGTTCGAACCCCTGTTGTCCTGTAGCTGTCCCTGAGGACGTTTAGGTGGCACATCGTCGGCCTGATGAGGACGGTTGGTGTTCGAAACAAGTTTCGGCCCTGACTGTACACTTTGGCTGGTGCTACGAAGTAGCGTCTCGACAGCAACAGCTTTTTGTGTCAGCTCTTCAATAGTTGCAAATCTATGCAATTGCAAATGGACTTTGATATCCGGTCTGATCCGGTTCAATATTAATCGCACAACCCTTCCTTCGTCCATCTCTGGGTAGAGCCTCTGTGAAAGACTCCACTTGTTCAGGATGAAGGAAGTTATTGACTCTCCCTTCGGCTGGTCAGTGCCAAAGAACTCCGCTTCTAAGCTCGAGACCAACAGATCGTTATCGAACCGTTCCTGGAGCCGGTTTGTGAAAAACTGCCAGTTTAGGCGTGAGTTGCGATATGGAGCATACCACTGCTGGGCTGCTCCCTTGAGCCACTGAGCTGCAACGCTCACCCAGACGGTTGGATCAAAGCACCCTAAATAATCCTCAGAGGATTGAATAAATTGTATTGGATCTTCGTGAGGAAGCCCACTGAAACTGGGATGTGGTTTATTGTTAATTAAACCCCCATCAACACCGTTTAGGGTTCCCCGACGTCTATCCTCCAGCAAATCCGCGAGTCGCACGAGCACGTCGTCGACCCCCGTCACTGGTCTTCTGGGATTCTCCTGAATCCGGACTGTGGGCACTGGCCTCCTCGATGGGTAATACCCACTCCTGTGGACATCACCGGGGTTGGAAGCGACGTTTCGAGCAACTCGAGGGACATCCTCAGATTCCCTATAATGCCGATTCCCGGTTGGCAACCGGGTAAACGTGCCATATGGGCGCCAAAGGGTTTCCGGTTCACCCATAACCATTTCATTAACTGGGAGTCTCTCAGGAGAGAGATCCCGAACTCTAATTCTGTTTGCAGGAGGAAGGCTACACCCGCAGATCCCTGAAGACGGTCTGTCTTCAGCAGCCCCACGTTGGGCGCCATGTCTCGTAAAAAGGTGTGGATGGACAGCTTCCGCAAAGTTTCGGATTTCTCCGAAACCATCCTCAGCCGCCCATCGCTCTGCTCCAAGTGACCTGGAGGGCAAGGACGTCGTCACCCAGGGATTTCGGGTGGCAACTTCCGTGTCCCAGCCGACACCTGATTCAAGATCTGCCTTTCTAGCTCTTACTGCTTGTTCAGGCCGTGCATATGGTATCCCTTCTGAGGTACGCTGAACCCGCCCCTGGAGAGATATGGGAATGCGAGCATTCCCAACTCCCTCCGAGAGCCTTCCACCACCCCCTAGTTCCTCCACTAGGGCCTCAGCATCACCCGGTTCCCTTAGGGTATGCACATCTGCTTCTGGCCTTGGCTGTTGTGCGTGAGGCACACCCAATGACCTCGGAGCGCTTCGGCGCATTCCGAGGGGGCGTACCTCACGAGCTTCGCCAGCATGGACTCCTGAGTAGCCCTCCGACCTACAAACAGAAACATTTCTCGTTATTCTAAATTGCTCCAAACGGGCTTCCAAAGGTGGAGTTGTGACAACCCCCGCGGAATCGATTACTAACCCTACCTGAGCCGACGGGGAAGGCTGCCTCCCTCCGTCTAAGCTCGACTCTAAAGTACCTTGGTCCAGCACACTTCTCGGGGACAAGGTAGTTGACATCGTCAACTCACGATTTTCCCCGGTAGTACGTACCTGGGGGACGTCTCCGTCGAGGCGTCGCGACGCTTCGGGGAATAGACGCCTGGCGTCTAAGTCACCCGACGGCGGAGGTGTCCGAGAAAGCCCAGCGCCGGCGAACACGGCTTGGGTATTCTCCTCCGCGAGCATATGAGATCTCAATCTCATATTCGTCATTGCTCTAAAGGACAAACAATTACGGCTGTAATGTATTGTCGGGCTACTTGCGTGTGCAAGTGTGTGGCAAAGGAGAAGTGCACTAAAATCGACCTCGCGTCGACCCAACTCAAGTGTGACGATGAGAAGGGTCACCCTATAGCTAACTAACCTAACACCTAACAAGACCTCGCCGGGAAATGGACGAGGGAGGAAGGATTCACGGTTTAGAAAAACTATCTAAATAAAATTTCCTAACTTCAAAATTTGTGTGAAGCACCAAAGGAAAAATTAAACTTGAAAAATTTTTACTTCAAAAATTTACAACTGGATGTGACAAAAACCAAGACAGAGATTTGGGTAAAAGGATCACGGAGCCTAACCAGACTGTCTCAGGTGGAAAAGCCGAGAACAGCCGCAGGAAATAGGTATGGGAAGGACGCGAAACCCCTAGGTACCACAGGAAATGTGGCTCGCCAACGACAAAGTCGCAGCTAATGATGTCTTGACAGGCCGAGGAATTTAAGCTCGAACGATACAATCTTCGTGGAACTCTACGATCGAGCCGATTGTATCAGGTGAGATCTCGTTTTGGTGCCTGACCCCTTTTCATACGATGGGGATTTTTCGTCAACGTCGCGTACAGGTATTAAGTCGGGAAATAACTTTGATGAAGTTAAATCCCTAAGTGTCCGTTGCAAAAGATCACTTTACACTGATTATTGCTCGAGAGTTAAACTACCTATCAACGTACTTTCGTAGCGCGAATAAAACACCTGTAAACCGTACAAGTGAGTCTAACCCTTTTTAAGATAGAAACAAAACGTTATGAATCTACTGTGAACTGAATTATTATTACCGAGAACCTGACTCTAACTGCTAGCCAAAACGATGAATTGCAGAGACAAAAGGCAAAGCCAAACAAACGTAAGTTATTTAACGGAAACACGAAATTGATTATTACACTGCAATTCGACAAGAAAGAGTGGCTGTCTGCTGCTTCGCTGCTTGCATATTTATGCAATCCTGACTGCTGAATCCGCGACACCCATTGGCCTAGAGGGCCAAAGTGGGCGTCGCCCTTGGCTGAACAAAACCCTAGCTCGCGAAAACGCGCGGGATTTGGGCAAATGACCGTTAAAGTCCCGTTACCTGCGTTTTCTAGGGAGTATTTGACAAAAGTCACTAAATACTCCCCAGATCTAGGGAGATATTGAAAGTCAGAATTTCAGATATCTCGATTCCTAGGGCGGTCCGATATTCGGAGAGCCCCGAGAAAAACCATAAACCAACGTGATTCTTGAACGCCGAAGAAATACACGTATTCCTTCGCCGAGGAATCTATACCCGTTTTCCGATTTGGCCAACCTGATGAGAAATCGAATTGAAATAAAATAATTTGTGAAAACAAATGGAGCCACGGAATCTTTCCACCCAACAAGAGACTAGCGTGTCGAAACCTTGCTCTAAGTGTTCTGTATACCGGGTGCTCGACTGTTTGGGGCCACAAATTAATAAAATTGAAAACTAGTCAGGAATTTCCGGTAAATCGGTAAAACTACGTACAGTGGAGTTCCACTGGGTGGAGATTGGGACTTTACATCATACAGGGTGAGACTAGACTAGTGACCTGAATATAATGCAAAAATCTAATATTATTCGACTGGCTTCTAGGTGAAAATTGAGAGTTATTAAGTGTAAAAATGGCTCACTAAAGGTGACCATACACATAAAAAATCATCGTAGGAGCGCGGCGAGCCTGCCCTGCGACATTGTCCCGACTTGTCCTGGATTGTCCAAACTTGTCCAAACTTGTCCTGACTTGTCCAGACTTGTCCCGACTTGTCCCGACTTGTTCTGACTTGTCACGTCATGTCCCGACTTGTCCTGACTTGTTCTGACTTGTCCTCACTTGTCCCGAATTGTCCCGACTTTTCCCGACTTGTCCCGATTTGTCCCGACTTTTACAGACTTGTACCGACTTGTACCGACTTGTCCCGAATTGTCCTGACCTGTCCCGACCTGTCCCGTCTTTTCCCGACTTGTCCCGAATTGTCCCGACTTGTCCCGACTTGTCCTGACTTGTCCCGACTTGTCAATACTTGTACCGACTTGTCAATTTCAACTCGAACAAAAATTGATTGTCACACTTGTTTTGGTTCATAATTTTGGTTGGATTGACAAAAAATCTGTAAGCATATTTTCTCAAAACTGTTTAAATTTTCGCTGAACTAATAAAAAAAAAATCAAATTTTTTGTTTATTAAAATTTTGTAGCTTTAATTTTTTTCAAAATTTCCCGGCTAGTCCCGACTTGTCCCAACTTGTCCCGACTTGTCCGGTCTGGTCCCGACTTGTCCTGACTTGTCCCGAATTGTCCCGACTTATCCCAACTTGTCGTGACTTGTCCTGACTTGTCCCGACTTGTCCCGACTTGTTCCGACTTGTTCCGACTTGTACCGACTTGTCCCGACTTGTCCCGACATGTCCTGACTTGTCTCGACTTGTACCGACTTGTCCCGACTTGTTCCGAATTGTCCAAACTTGTCCCGACATGTACCGACTTGTCCAGACTTGTCCTGAATTGTCCCGACTTGTTCCGACTTGTCCCGACTTGTCTTGACTTGTACCGACTTGTCCCGACTTGTTCCGACTTGTTCCGACTTGTACCGACTTGTCCCGACTTGTCCCGACATGTCCTGACTTGTCTCGACTTGTACCGACTTGTCCCGACTTGTTCCGAATTGTCCAAACTTGTCCCGACATGTACCGACTTGTCCAGACTTGTCCTGAATTGTCCCGACTTGTTCCGACTTGTCCCGACTTGTCTTGACTTGTACCGACTTGTCCCAACTTGTCCCGACTTGTCCGGTCTGGTCCCGACTTGTCCTGACTTGTCCCGAATTGTCCCGACTTATCCCAACTTGTCGTGACTTGTCCTGACTTGTCCCGACTTGTCCCGACTTGTTCCGACTTGTTCCGACTTGTTCCGACTTGTACCGACTTGTCCCGACTTGTACTGACTTTTCCCGACTTGTCCCGGATTGTCCAAACTTGTCCCGACTTGTTCCGACTTGTCCTGACTTGTCCCGACTTGTTTCGACTTGTCCCGACTTGTCTCGACTTGTCCCGACTTGTCCTGACTTGTCCCGACTTGTATCGACTTGTCCTGACTTGTCACGACTTGTACCGACTTGTCCCGACTTGTTTCAACTTGTTTCGACTTGTCCCGACTTGTCCCGACTTAAACCGAATTGTCCAAACTTGTCCCGACTTGTACCGACTTGTCGTGACTTGTGTCGACTTGTACCGACTTGTCCCGACTTGTCCCGACTTGTCCCGACTTGTACTGACTTTTCCCGACTTGTCCCGGATTATCCAAACTTGTCCCGACTTGTTCCGACTTGTCCTGACTTGTCCCGACTTGTTTCGACTTGTCTTGACTTGTTTCGACTTGTCCCGACTTGTCCTGACTTGTCCCGACTTGTATCGACTTGTCCTGACTTGTCACGACTTGTACCGACTTGTCCGATTTGTCCCAACTTGTCCCGACTTGTCCAGACTTGTCCTGACTTGTCCCGACTTGTCCAGACTTGTCCCGACCTGTCCTGACTTGTCTTGACTTGTCCTGACTCGTCTCGACTTGTTCTGACTTGTCACGTCTTGTCCCGACTTGTTCCGACTTGTCCAGACTTGTCCAGACTTGTCCCGACTTGTTCTGACTTGTTCTAACTTGTAACGTCATGTCTCGACTTGTCCTGACTTGTTCCGACTTGGCCCGACTTGTCCCGACTTGTTCCGACTTGTCCCGACTTGTCCCGACTTGTCCAGACTTGTCCTGACTTGTTCCGACTTGTCCCGACCTGTCCCTACCTGTCCCGACTTTTCCCGACTTGTCCCGACTTGTCCCGACTTGTCCTAACTTGCCCCGACTTGTCCATACTTGTCCCGACTTGTCCCGACTTGTTCTGACTTGTTCTAACTTGTAACGTCATGTCTCGACTTGTCCTGACTTGTTCCGACTTGGCCCGACTTGTACCGACCTGTCCCGACCTGTCCCGACTTTTCCCGACTTGTCCCGACTTGTCCCGACTTGTCCTGACTTGTTTCGACTTGTACCAACTTGTCCCGACTTGTACCGACCTGTCACGACTTGTACCAACTTGTCCCGACTTGTCCCGACATGTCCCGACTTTTCCTGGATTGTCCAAATTTGTCCCGACTTGTCCCGACTTGTCTTGACTTGTACCGACTTGTACCGACTTGTACCAACTTTTCCCGATTATTCCCGACTTGTTTCGACTTGTCCCGTCTTGTTTCGACTTGTCCCGTCTTGTCTCTTCTTGTCCCGGATTGTCCAAACATGTACCGACTTGTCCCGACTTGTACCGAATTGTCCAAACTTGTTTCGACTTGTTTCGACTTGTCCCGACTTGTCCCGATTTGTCCCGACTTGCCCCGAATTTTCCAAACTTGTCCCGACTTGTCCCGACATGTCCCGACTTGTCCCGACTTGTCCCGACTTGTCCCGACTTGTCCCGACTTGTCCCGACTTGTACCAACTTGTCCCGACTTGTCCCGACTTTTCCTGGATTGTCCAAATTTGTCCTGACTTGTCCCGACTTGTCTTGACTTGTACCGACTTGTACCGACTTGTACCAACTTTTGCCGATTTGTCCCGACTTGTTTCGACTTGTCCCGTCTTGTTTCGACTTGTCCCGTCTTTTCTCTTCTTGTCCCGGATTGTCCAAACATGTACCGACTTGTCCCGACTTGTACCGACTTGTCCCGACTTGTTTCGACTTGTCCCGACTTGTCCCGACTTGTCTCGACTTGTTTCGACTTGTCCCGACTTGTCCCGACTTGCCCCGAATTGTCCAAACTTGTTTCGACTTGTCCAGACTTGTCCCGACTTGCCCCGAATTGTCCAAACTTGTCCCGACTTGTCCCGACTTGTCCCGACTTGTCCCGACTTGTCCTGACTTATCCCGACTTGTCCCGACTTGTTCTTACTTGTCACGTCTTGTCCCGACTTGTCCTGACTTGTACCGACTCGTCCTGACTTGTCACGATTTTTCCCGACTTTTCCCGACTTGTTTCGACTTGTCCCGACTTGTCGTCCCGGATTGTCCAAACTTATACCGACTTGTCCCGACTTGTACCGACTTGTCCCGACTTGTTTCGACATGTTTCGACTTGTCCCGACTTGTCCTGACTTGCCCCGAATTGTCCAAACTTGTTTCGACTTGTTTCGACTTGTCCCGACTTGTCCCGACTTGCCCCGAATTGACCAAACTTGTCCCGACTTGTCCCGACTTGTCCCGACTTGTCCCGACTTGTCCCGACTTGTCCTGACTTGTCCCGACTTGTATCGACTTGTCCTGACTTGTCACGACTTGTACCGACTTGTCCCGACTTGTCCAGACTTGTCCCGACTTGTCCTGACTTGTCCCGACTTGTCCCGACTTGTTCCGACTTGTCCTGACTTGTCCCGACTTGTTTCGACTTGTCCCGACTTGTCTCGACTTGTCCCGACTTGTCCTGACTTGTCCCGACTGTAACGACTTGTCCTGACTTGTCACGACTTGTGCCGACTTGTCCCGACTTGTCCCGACTTGTCCCAACTTGTCCCGACTTGTCCCGACTTGTCCCGGATTGTCCAAAATTTTCCCGACTTGTCCCGACTTGTCCCGACTTGTCCCGACTTGTCCCGACTTGTCCTGACTTGTCCCGACTGTAACGACTTGTCCTGACTTGTCACGACTTGTGCCGACTTGTCCCGACTTGTCCCAACTTGTCCCGACATGTCCCGACTTGTCCCGGATTGTCCAAAATTTTCCCGACTTGTCCCGACTTGTCCCGACTTGTCCCGACTTGTCCCGACTTGTCCTGACTTGTCCCGACTTGTATCGACTTGTCCCGACTTGTCCTGACTTGCCCCGAATTGTCCAAACTTGTTTCGACTTGTTTCGACTTGTCCCGACTTGTCCCGACTTGCCCCGAATTGACCAAACTTGTCCCGACTTGTCCCGACTTGTCCCGACTTGTCCCGACTTGTCCCGACTTGTCCTGACTTGTCCCGACTTGTATCGACTTGTCCTGACTTGTCACGACTTGTACCGACTTGTCCCGACTTGTCCAGACTTGTCCCGACTTGTCCTGACTTGTCCCGACTTGTCCCGACTTGTTCCGACTTGTCCTGACTTGTCCCGACTTGTTTCGACTTGTCCCGACTTGTCTCGACTTGTCCCGACTTGTCCTGACTTGTCCCGACTGTAACGACTTGTCCTGACTTGTCACGACTTGTGCCGACTTGTCCCGACTTGTCCCGACTTGTCCAGACTTGTCCTGACTTGTCACGACTTGTGCCGACTTGTCCCGACTTGTCCCAACTTGTCCTGACTTGTCCCGACTTGTTTCGACTTGTCCCGACTTGTCTCGACTTGTCCCGACTTGTCCTGACTTGTCCCGACTGTAACGACTTGTCCTGACTTGTCACGACTTGTGCCGACTTGTCCCGACTTGTCCCAACTTGTCCCGACTTGTCCCGACTTGTACCGACTTGTCCCGACTTGTTTCGACATGTTTCGACTTGTCCCGACTTGTCCTGACTTGCCCCGAATTGTCCAAACTTGTTTCGACTTGTTTCGACTTGTCCCGACTTGTCCCGACTTGCCCCGAATTGACCAAACTTGTCCCGACTTGTCCCGACTTGTCCCGACTTGTCCCGACTTGTCCTGACTTGTCCCGACTTGTATCGACTTGTCCTGACTTGTCACGACTTGTACCGACTTGTCCCGACTTGTCCAGACTTGTCCCGACTTGTCCTGACTTGTCCCGACTTGTCCCGACTTGTTCCGACTTGTCCTGACTTGTCCCGACTTGTTTCGACTTGTCCCGACTTGTCTCGACTTGTCCCGACTTGTCCTGACTTGTCCCGACTGTAACGACTTGTCCTGACTTGTCCCGACTTGTACCGACTTGTCCCGACTTGTTTCGACTTGTCCCGACTTGTCCTGACTTGCCCCGAATTGACCAAACATGTCCCGACTTGTCCCGACTTGTCCCGACTTGTCCCGACTTGTCCAGACTTGTTCTGACTTGTTCTAACTTGTAACGTCATGTCTCGACTTGTCCTGACTTGTTCCGACTTGGCCCGACTTGTCCTGACTTGTCCCCACTTGTTCCGACTTGTCCCGACTTGTCCCGACTTGTCCCGACTTGTCCCGACTTGTCCCGACTTGTCCCGGATTGTCCAAAATTTTCCCGACTTGTATCGACTTGTCTCGACTTGTCCCGACTTGTCCCGACTTGTCCCGACTCGTCCAGACTTGTCCCGACTTGTCCCGACTTGTCCTGACTTGTCCCGACTTGTTTCTACTTATTCCAAATTGTCTTGACTTGTCCAGAATTGTCCCGAATAGTCCCGGAATGTCCAAATTTGTACCGACTTGTACCGACTTGTCCCGACTTGTCCCGGATTGTCCAAACTTGTCTCGACCAGTCCCGACATGTCCCGGATTGTCCATACTTGTTCCGACTTGTACCGACTTGTCCTGAATGGTCCCGGATTGTCCAAACTTGTCCCGACTTGTATCGACTTGTCCCGACTTGTCCCGACTTGTCCCGACTTGTCCCGACTTGTCCCGACTTGTCCCGAATTGTCCCGAATTGTCCAAACTTGTCCCGACTTGTACCGACTTGTCGTGACTTGTCCCGACTTGTACCGACTTGTCCCGACTTGTCCCGACTTGTCCCGACTTGTCCCGGAATGTCCAAATTTGTACCGACTTGTCCCGACTTGCACCGACTTGTCCCGACTTGTCCCGGATTGTCCAAACTTGTCTCGACCAGTCCCGACATGTCCCGGATTGTCCATACTTGTTCCGACTTGTACCGACTTGTCCTGACTGGTCCCGGATTTTCCAAACTTGTCCCGACTGGTATCGACTTGTCCCGACTTGTCCCGACTTGTCCCGACTTGTCCCGACTTGTCCCGACTTGTCCCGAATTGTCCAAACTTGTCCCGACTTGTACCGACTTGTCGTGACTTGTCCCGACTTGTACCGACTTGTCCCGACTTGTCCCGACTTGTACTGACTTTTCCCGACTTGTCCCGGATTGTCCAAACTTGTCCCGACTTGTTCCGACTTGTCCTGACTTGTTTCGACTTGTCCCGACTTGTCTCGACTTGTCCCGACTTGTCCTGACTTGTCCCGACTGTATCGACTTGTCCTGACTTGTCACGACTTGTGCCGACTTTTCCCGACTTGTCCCAACTTGTCCCGACTTGTCCCGACTTGTCCAGACTTGTCCTGACTTGTCCTGACTTGTCCCGACTTGTCCCGACTCGTCTCTACTTGTTCTGACTTGTCACGTCTTGTTCCGACTTGTCCCGGATTGTCCAAAATTTTCCCGACTCGTCCAGACTTGTCCCGACTTGTCCCGACTTGTCCTGACTTGTCCCGACTTGTTTCTACTTATTCCAAATTGTCTTGACTTGTCCAGAATTGTCCCGAATAGTCCCGGAATGTCCAAATTTGTACCGACTTGTACCGACTTGTCCCGACTTGTCCCGGATTGTCCAAACTTGTCTCGACCAGTCCCGACATGTCCCGGATTGTCCATACTTGTTCCGACTTGTACCGACTCGTCTCTACTTGTTCTGACTTGTCACGTCTTGTCCCGACTTGTCCCGGATTGTCCAAAATTTTCCCGACTCATCCAGACTTGTCCCGACTTGTCCCGACTTGTCCTGACTTGTCCCGACTTGTTTCTACTTATTCCAAATTGTCTTGACTTGTCCAGAATTGTCCCGAATAGTCCCGGAATGTCCAAATTTGTACCGACTTGTACCGACTTGTCCCGACTTGTCCCGGATTGTCCAAACTTGTCTCGACCAGTCCCGACATGTATCGGATTGTCCATACTTGTTCCGAATTGTACCGACTTGTCCTGACTGGTCCCGGATTGTCCAAACTTGTCCCGACTTGTATCGACTTGTCCCGACTTGTCCCGACTTGTTCCGACTTGTCCCGACTTGTCCCGACTTGTCCCGACTTGTCCCGACTTGTCCCGAAGTGTCCCGAATTGTCCAAACTTGTCCCGACTTGTACCGACTTGTCGTGACTTGTCCCGACTTGTACCGACTTGTCCCGACTTGTCCCGACTTGTCCCGACTTGTCCCGACTTGTCCCGACTTGTCCCGGAATGTCCAAATTTGTACCGACTTGTCCCGACTTGTACCGACTTGTCCCGACTTGTCCCGGATTGTCCAAACTCTTCTCGACCAGTCCCGACATGTCCCGGATTGTCCAGACTTGTTCCGACTTGTACCGACTTGTCCTGACTGGTCCCGGATTTTCCAAACTTGTCCCGACTTGTATCGACTTGTCCCGACTTGTCCCGACTTGTCCCGACTTGTACCGACTTGTCCCGACTTGTCCCGAATTGTCCAAACTTGTCCCGACTTGTTCCGACTTGTCCTGACTTGTCCCGACTTGTTTCGACTTGTCCCGACTTGTCTCGACTTGTCCCGACTTGTCCTGACTTGTCCCGACTGTATCGACTTATCCTGACTTGTCACGACTTGTGCCGACTTGTCCCGACTTGTCCCAACTTGTCCCGACTTGTCCCGACTTGTCCCGACTTGTCCAGACTTGTTCTGACTTGTTCTAACTTGTAACGTTATGTCTCGACTTGTCCTGACTTGTTCCGACTTGGCCCGACTTGTCCTGACTTGTCCCCACTTGTTCCGACTTGTCCCGACTTGTCCCGACTTGTCCCGACTTGTCCCGACTTGTCCTAACTTGCCCCGACTTGTCCATACTTGTCCCGACTTGTCCTGACTTGTCCCCACTTGTTCCGACTTGTCCCGACTTGTCCCGACTTGTCCCGACTTGTCCCGACTTGTCCCGACTTGTCCCGGATTGTCCAAAATTTTCCCGACTTGTATCGACTTGTCTCGACTTGTCCCGACTTGTCCCGACTTGTCCCGACTCGTCCAGACTTGTCCCGACTTGTCCCGACTTGTCCTGACTTGTCCCGACTTGTTTCTACTTATTCCAAATTGTCTTGACTTGTCCAGAATTGTCCCGAATAGTCCCGGAATGTCCAAATTTGTACCGACTTGTACCGACTTGTCCCGACTTGTCCCGGATTGTCCAAACTTGTCTCGACCAGTCCCGACATGTCCCGGATTGTCCATACTTGTTCCGACTTGTACCGACTTGTCCTGAATGGTCCCGGATTGTCCAAACTTGTCCCGACTTGTATCGACTTGTCCCGACTTGTCCCGACTTGTCCCGACTTGTCCCGAATTGTCCCGAATTGTCCAAACTTGTCCCGACTTGTACCGACTTGTCGTGACTTGTCCCGACTTGTACCGACTTGTCCCGACTTGTCCCGACTTGTCCCGGAATGTCCAAATTTGTACCGACTTGTCCCGACTTGTACCGACTTGTCCCGACTTGTCCCGGATTGTCCAAACTTGTCTCGACCAGTCCCGACATGTCCCGGATTGTCCATACTTGTTCCGACTTGTACCGACTTGTCCTGACTGGTCCCGGATTTTCCAAACTTGTCCCGACTGGTATCGACTTGTCCCGACTTGTCCCGACTTGTCCCGACTTGTCCCGACTTGTCCCGACTTGTCCCGAATTGTCCAAACTTGTCCCGACTTGTACCGACTTGTCGTGACTTATCCCGACTTGTACTGACTTGTCCCGACTTGTCCCGACTTGTACTGACTTTTCCCGACTTGTCCCGGATTGTCCAAACTTGTCCCGACTTGTTCCGACTTGTCCTGACTTTTTTCGACTTGTCCCGACTTGTCTCGACTTGTCCCGACTTGTCCTGACTTGTCCCGACTGTATCGACTTGTCCTGACTTGTCACGACTTGTGCCGACTTGTCCCGACTTGTCCCAACTTCTCCCGACTTGTCCCGACTTGTCCAGACTTGTCCTGACTTGTCCTGACTTGTCCCGACTTGTCCCGACTCGTCTCTACTTGTTCTGACTTGTCACGTCTTGTTCCGACTTGTCCCGGATTGTCCAAAATTTTCCCGACTCGTCCAGACTTGTCCCGACTTGTCCCGACTTGTCCTGACTTGTCCCGACTTGTTTCTACTTATTCCAAATTGTCTTGACTTGTCCAGAATTGTCCCGAACAGTCCCGGAATGTCCAAATTTGTACCGACTTGTACCGACTTGTCCCGACTTGTCCCGGATTGTCCAAACTTGTCTCGACCAGTCCCGACATGTCCCGGATTGTCCATACTTGTTCCGACTTGTACCGACTCGTCTCTACTTGTTCTGACTTGTCACGTCTTGTCCCGACTTGTCCCGGATTGTCCAAAATTTTCCCGACTCATCCAGACTTGTCCCGACTTGTCCCGACTTGTCCTGACTTGTCCCGACTTGTTTCTACTTATTCCAAATTGTCTTGACTTGTCCAGAATTGTCCCGAATAGTCCCGGAATGTCCAAATTTGTACCGACTTGTACCGACTTGTCCCGACTTGTCCCGGATTGTCCAAACTTGTCTCGACCAGTCCCGACATGTATCGGATTGTCCATACTTGTTCCGACTTGTACCGACTTGTCCTGACTGGTCCCGGATTGTCCAAACTTGTCCCGACTTGTATCGACTTGTCCCGACTTGTCCCGACTTGTCCCGACTTGTCCCGACTTGTCCCGACTTGTCCCGACTTGTCCCGACTTGTCCCGAAGTGTCCCGAATTGTCCAAACTTGTCCCGACTTGTACCGACTTGTCGTGACTTGTCCCGACTTGTACCGACTTGTCCCGACTTGTCCCGACTTGTCCCGACTTGTCCCGACTTGTCCCGGAATGTCCAAATTTGTACCGACTTGTCCCGACTTGTACCGACTTGTCCCGACTTGTCCCGGATTGTCCAAACTCTTCTCGACCAGTCCCGACATGTCCCGGATTGTCCATACTTGTTCCGACTTGTACCGACTTGTCCTGACTGGTCCCGGATTTTCCAAACTTGTCCCGACTTGTATCGACTTGTCCCGACTTGTCCCGACTTGTCCCGACTTGTACCGACTTGTCCCGACTTGTCCCGAATTGTCCAAACTTGTCCCGACTTGTTCCGACTTGTCCTGACTTGTCCCGACTTGTTTCGACTTGTCCCGACTTGTCTCGACTTGTCCCGACTTGTCCTGACTTGTCCCGACTGTATCGACTTATCCTGACTTGTCACGACTTGTGCCGACTTGTCCCGACTTGTCCCAACTTGTCCCGACTTGTCCCGACTTGTCCAGACTTGTTCTGACTTGTTCTAACTTGTAACGTCATGTCTCGACTTGTCCTGACTTGTTCCGACTTGGCCCGACTTGTCCTGACTTGTCCCCACTTGTTCCGACTTGTCCCGACTTGTCCCGACTTGTCCTGACTTGTCCCGACTTGTATCGACTTGTCCTGACTTGTCACGACTTGTACCGACTTGTCCCGACTTGTCCCAACTTGTCCCGACTTGTCCAGACTTGTGCTGACTTGTCCCGACTTGTCCAGACTTGTCCCGACTTGTCCTGACTTGTTCCGACTTGTACCGACTTGTCCCGACTTGTACTGACTTTTCCCGACTTGTCCCAGATTGTCCAAACTTGTCCCGACTTGTCCCGACTTGTCTCGACTTGTCCTAACTTGTCCCGACTCGTCTCGACTTGTTCTGACTTGTCACGTCTTGTCCCGACTTGTCCAGACTTGTCCCGACTTGTCCCGACTTGTTCTGACTTGTTCTAACTTGTAACGTCATGTCTCGACTTGTCCTGACTTGTTCCGACTTGGCCCGACTTGTACCGACTTGTCCAGACTTGTACCGACTTGTCCCGACTTGTCCCGACTTGTCCCGACTTGTCCCAACTTGTCCAGACTTGTCCCGACTTGTCCTGACTTGTCCTGACTTGTCCCGACTCGTCTAGACTTTTTCTGACTTGTCACGTCTTGTCCCGACTTGTCCCGAATTGTCCCGACTTGTCCAGACTTGTCCCGACTTGTACCGACTTGTCCCGACTTGTTCTGACTTGTTCTAACTTGTAACGTCATGTCTCGACTTGTTCCGACTTGGCCCGACTTGTCCCGAATTGTCCCCACTTGTTCCGACTTGTCCCGAATTGTCCCGACTTGTCCTGACCTGTCCCGACTTTTACCGACTTGTCCCATTTTGTCCCTACTTGTCCCGACTTGTCCCGACCTGTCCCGACTTTTCCCGACTTGTCCAAACTTGTCCCGACTTGTCCCGACTTGTCTCGACTTGTCCTGACTTGTCCCGACTCGTCTCGACTTGTTCTGACTTGTCACGTCTTGTCCCGACTTGTCCCGACTTGTCCAGACTTGTCCCGACTTGTCCCGACTTGTTCTGACTTGTTCTAACTTGTAACGTCATGTCTCGACTTGTCCTGACTTGTTCCGACTTGGCCCGACTTGTACCGACTTGTCCCGACTTGTCCCGACTTGTCCCGACTTGTCCCAACTTGTCCAGACTTGTCCCGACTTGTCCTGACTTGTCCTGACTTGTCCCGACTCGTCTAGACTTTTTCTGACTTGTCACGTCTTGTCCCGACTTGTCCCGACTTGTCCCGACTTGTCCAGACTTGTCCCAACTTGTACCGACTTGTCCCGACTTGTCCCGAGTTGTCCAGACTTGTTCCGACTTGTCCTGACTTGTCCCGACTTGTCCCGACTCGTCTCGACTTGTTCTGACTTGTCACGTCTTGTTCCGACTTGTCCCGGCTTGTCCAGACTTGTCCCGACTTGTTCTGACTTGTTCTAACTTGTAACGTCATGTCTCGACTTGTTCCGACTTGGCCCGATTTGTCCCGACTTGTCCCCACTTGTTCCGACTTGTCCCGAATTGTCCCGACTTGTCCTGACCTGTCCCGACTTTTACCGACTTGTCCCATTTTGTCCCAACTTGTCCCGACTTGTCCCGACCTGTCCCGACTTTTCCCGACTTGTCCAAACTTGTCCCGACTTGTCCCGACTTGTCTCGACTTGTCCTGACTTGTCCCGACTCGTCTCGACTTGTTCTGACTTGTCACGTCTTGTCCCGACTTGTCCCGACTTGTCCAGACTTGTCCCGACTTGTCCCGACTTGTTCTGACTTGTTCTAACTTTTAACGTCATGTCTCGACTTGTCCTGACTTGTTCCGACTTGTCCCGACTTGTCCCGACTTGTCCAGACTTGTCCCGACTTGTCCCGACTTGTTCTGACTTGTTCTAACTTGTAACGTCATGTCTCGACTTGTCCTGACTTGTCCCGACTTGTTTCGACTTGTCCCGACTTGTCTCGACTTGTCCCGACTTGTCCTGACTTGTCCCGACTGTATCGACTTGTCCTGACTTGTCACGACTTGTGCCGACTAGTCCCGACTTGTCCCAACTTGTCCCGACTTGTCCCGACTTGTCCAGACTTGTTCTGACTTGTTCTAACTTGTAACGTCATGTCTCGACTTGTCCTGACTTGTTCCGACTTGGCCCGACTTGTCCTGACTTGTCCCCACTTGTTCCGACTTGTCCCGACTTGTCCTGACTTGTCCCGACTTGTATCGACTTGTCCTGACTTGTCACGACTTGTACCGACTTGTCCCGACTTGTCCCAACTTGTCCCGACTTGTCCAGACTTGTGCTGACTTGTCCCGACTTGTCCAGACTTGTCCCGACTTGTCCTGACTTGTTCCGACTTGTACCGACTTGTCCCGACTTGTACTGACTTTTCCCGACTTGTCCCGGATTGTCCAAACTTCTCCCGACTTGTCCCGACTTGTCTCGACTTGTCCTGACTTGTCCCGACTCGTCTCGACTTGTTCTGACTTGTCACGTCTTGTCCCGACTTGTTCCGACTTGTCCAGACTTGTCCCGACTTGTCCCGACTTGTTCTGACTTGTTCTAACTTGTAACGTCATGTCTCGACTTGTCCTGACTTGTTCCGACTTGGCCCGACTTGTACCGACTTGTCCCGACTTGTCCCGACTTGTCCCGACTTGTCCCGACTTGTCCCGACTTGTCCCAACTTGTCCAGACTTGTCCCGACTTTTCCTGACTTGTCCTGACTTGTCCCGACTCGTCTAGACTTTTTCTGACTTGTCACGTCTTGTCCCGACTTGTCCCGACTTGTCCCGACTTGTCCAGACTTGTCCCGACTTGTACCGACTTGTCCCGACTTGTCCCGAGTTGTCCAGACTTGTTCCGACTTGTCCTGACTTGTCCCGACTTGTCCCGACTCGTCTCGACTTGTTCTGACTTGTCACGTCTTGTTCCGACTTGTCCCGGCTTGTCCAGACTTGTCCCGACTTGTTATGACTTGTTCTAACTTGTAACGTCATGTCTCGACTTGTTCCGACTTGGCCCGACTTGTCCCGACTTGTACCCACTTGTTCCGACTTGTCCCGAATTGTCCCGACTTGTCCTGACCTGTCCCGACTTTTACCGACTTGTCCCATTTTGTCCCTACTTGTCCCGACTTGTCCCGACCTGTCCCGACTTTTCCCGACTTGTCCAAACTTGTCCCGACTTGTCCCGACTTGTCTCGACTTGTCCTGACTTGTCCCGACTCGTCTCGACTTGTTCTGACTTGTCACGTCTTGTCTCGACTTGTCCCGACTTGTCCAGACTTGTCCCGACTTGTTCTGACTTGTTCTAACTTGTAACGTCATGTCTCGACTTGTCCTGACTTGTTCCGACTTGGCCCGACTTGTACCGACTTGTCCCGACTTGTCCCGACTTGTCCCGACTTGTCCCGACTTGTCCCAACTTGTCCAGACTTGTCCCGACTTGTCCTGACTTGTCCTGACTTGTCCCGACTCGTCTAGACTTTTTCTGACTTGTCACGTCTTGTCCCGACTTGTCCCGACTTGTCCCGACTTGTCCAGACTTGTCCCGACTTGTACCGACTTGTCCCGACTTGTCCCGAGTTGTCCAGACTTGTTCCGACTTGTCCTGACTTGTCCCGACTTGTCCCGACTCGTCTCGACTTGTTCTGACTTGTCACGTCTTGTTCCGACTTGTCCCGGCTTGTCCAGACTTGTTCCGACTTGTCCTGACTTGTCCCGACTTGTCCCGACTCGTCTCGACTTGTTCTGACTTGTCACGTCTTGTTCCGACTTGTCCCGGCTTGTCCAGACTTGTCCCGACTTGTCCTGACTTGTCCCGACTTGTTTCTACTTATTCCAAATTGTCTTGACTTGTCCAGAATTGTCCCGAATAGTCCCGGAATGTCCAAATTTGTACCGACTTGTACCGACTTGTCCCGACTTGTCCCGGATTGTCCAAACTTGTCTCGACCAGTCCCGACATGTCCCGGATTGTCCATACTTGTTCCGACTTGTATCGACTTGTCCCGACTTGTCCCGACTTGTCCCGACTTGTCCCGACTTGTCCCGACTTGTCCCGAATTGTCCCGAATTGTCCAAACTTGTCCCGACTTGTACCGACTTGTCGTGACTTGTCCCGACTTGTACCGACTTGTCCCGACTTGTCCCGACTTGTCCCGACTTGTCCCGGAATGTCCAAATTTGTACCGACTTGTCCCGACTTGTACCGACTTGTCCCGACTTGTCCCGGATTGTCCAAACTTGTCTCGACCAGTCCCGACATGTCCCGGATTGTCCATACTTGTTCCGACTTGTACCGACTTGTCCTGACTGGTCCCGGATTTTCCAAACTTGTCCCGACTGGTATCGACTTGTCCCGACTTGTCCCGACTTGTCCCGACTTGTCCCGACTTGTCCCGACTTGTCCCGACTTGTCCCGACTTGTCCCGAATTGTCCAAACTTGTCCCGACTTGTACCGACTTGTCGTGACTTGTCCCGACTTGTACCGACTTGTCCCGACTTGTCCCGACTTGTACTGACTTTTCCCGACTTGTCCCGGATTGTCCAAACTTGTCCCGACTTGTTCCGACTTGTCCTGACTTTTTTCGACTTGTCCCGACTTGTCTCGACTTGTCCCGACTTGTCCTGACTTGTCCCGACTGTATCGACTTGTCCTGACTTGTCACGACTTGTGCCGACTTGTCCCGACTTGTCCCAACTTGTCCCGACTTGTCCCGACTTGTCCAGACTTGTCCTGACTTGTCCTGACTTGTCCCGACTTGTCCCGACTCGTCTCTACTTGTTCTGACTTGTCACGTCTTGTTCCGACTTGTCCCGGATTGTCCAAAATTTTCCCGACTCGTCCAGACTTGTCCCGACTTGTCCCGACTTGTCCTGACTTGTCCCGACTTGTTTCTACTTATTCCAAATTGTCTTGACTTGTCCAGAATTGTCCCGAACAGTCCCGGAATGTCCAAATTTGTACCGACTTGTACCGACTTGTCCCGACTTGTCCCGGATTGTCCAAACTTGTCTCGACCAGTCCCGACATGTCCCGGATTGTCCATACTTGTTCCGACTTGTACCGACTCGTCTCTACTTGTTCTGACTTGTCACGTCTTGTCCCGACTTGTCCCGGATTGTCCAAAATTTTCCCGACTCATCCAGACTTGTCCCGACTTGTCCCGACTTGTCCTGACTTGTCCCGACTTGTTTCTACTTATTCCAAATTGTCTTGACTTGTCCAGAATTGTCCCGAATAGTCCCGGAATGTCCAAATTTGTACCGACTTGTACCGACTTGTCCCGACTTGTCCCGGATTGTCCAAACTTGTCTCGACCAGTCCCGACATGTATCGGATTGTCCATACTTGTTCCGACTTGTACCGACTTGTCCTGACTGGTCCCGGATTGTCCAAACTTGTCCCGACTTGTATCGACTTGTCCCGACTTGTCCCGACTTGTCCCGACTTGTCCCGACTTGTCCCGACTTGTCCCGACTTGTCCCGACTTGTCCCGACTTGTCCCGAAGTGTCCTGAATTGTCCAAACTTGTCCCGACTTGTACCGACTTGTCGTGACTTGTCCCGACTTGTACCGACTTGTCCCGACTTGTCCCGACTTGTCCCGACTTGTCCCGACTTGTCCCGGAATGTCCAAATTTGTACCGACTTGTCCCGACTTGTACCGACTTGTCCCGACTTGTCCCGGATTGTCCAAACTCTTCTCGACCAGTCCCGACATGTCCCGGATTGTCCATACTTGTTCCGACTTGTACCGACTTGTCCTGACTGGTCCCGGATTTTCCAAACTTGTCCCGACTTGTATCGACTTGTCCCGACTTGTCCCGACTTGTACCGACTTGTCCCGACTTGTTCCGAATTGTCCAAACTTGTCCCGACTTGTTCCGACTTGTCCTGACTTGTCCCGACTTGTTTCGACTTGTCCCGACTTGTCTCGACTTGTCCCGACTTGTCCTGACTTGTCCCGACTGTATCGACTTATCCTGACTTGTCACGACTTGTGCCGACTTGTCCCGACTTGTCCCAACTTGTCCCGACTTGTCCCGACTTGTCCAGACTTGTTCTGACTTGTTCTAACTTGTAACGTCATGTCTCGACTTGTCCTGACTTGTCCCGACTTGTCCCGACTTGTCCTGACTTGTCCCGACTTGTATCGACTTGTCCTGACTTGTCACGACTTGTACCGACTTGTCCCGACTTGTCCCAACTTGTCCCGACTTGTCCAGACTTGTGCTGACTTGTCCCGACTTGTCCAGACTTGTCCCGACTTGTCCTGACTTGTTCCGACTTGTACCGACTTGTCCCGACTTGTCCAGACTTGTCCTGACTTGTCCTGACTTGTCCCGACTTGTCCCGACTCGTCTAGACTTTTTCTGACTTGTCACGTCTTGTCCCGACTTGTCCCGACTTGTCCAGACTTGTCCCGACTTGTCCTGACTTGTCCCGACTTGTCCCGACTCGTCTAGACTTTTTCTGACTTGTCACGTCTTGTCCCGACTTGTCCCGACTTGTCCAGACTTGTCCCGACTTGTACCGACTTGTCCCGACTTGTCCCGACTTGTACTGACTTTTCCCGACTTGTCCCGGATTGTCCAAACTTGTCCCGACTTGTTCCGACTTGTCCTGACTTGTCCCGACTTGTTTCGACTTGTCCCGACTTGTCTCGACTTGTCCCGACTTGTCCTGACTTGTCCCGACTTGTATCGACTTGTCCTGACTTGTCACGACTTGTACCGACTTGTCCCGACTTGTTTCAACTTGTTTCGACTTGTCCCGACTTGTCCCGACTTAAACCGAATTGTCCAAACTTGTCCCGACTTGTACCGACTTGTCGTGATTGGGTCGACTTGTACCGACTTGTCCCGACTTGTCCCGACTTGTCCCGACTTGTACTGACTTTTCCCGACTTGTCCCGGATTATCCAAACTTGTCCCGACTTGTTCCGACTTGTCCTGACTTGTCCCGACTTGTTTCGACTTGTCTTGACTTGTTTCGACTTGTCCCGACTTGTCCTGACTTGTCCCGACTTGTATCGACTTGTCCTGACTTGTCACGACTTGTACCGACTTGTCCGATTTGTCCCAACTTGTCCCGACTTGTCCAGACTTGTCCTGACTTGTCCCGACTTGTCCAGACTTGTCCCGACCTGTCCTGACTTGTCTTGACTTGTCCTGAATCGTCTCGACTTGTTCTGACTTGTCACGTCTTGTCCCGACTTGTTCCGACTTGTCCAGACTTGTCCAGACTTGTCCCGACTTGTCCCGACTTGTTCTGACTTGTTCTAACTTGTAACGTCATGTCTCGACTTGTCCTGACTTGTTCCGACTTGGCCCGACTTGTCCCGACTTGTCCCGACTTGTCCCGATTTGTCCCGACTTGTCCAGACTTGTCCTGACTTGTTCCGACTTGTCCCGACCTGTCCCTACCTGTCCCGACTTTTCCCGACTTGTCCCGACTTGTCCCGACTTGTCCTAACTTGCCCCGACTTGTCCATACTTGTCCCGACTTGTCCCGACTTGTTCTGACTTGTTCTAACTTGTAACGTCATGTCTCGACTTGTTCCGACTTGGCCCGACTTGTACCGACCTGTCCCGACCTGTCCCGACTTTTCCCGACTTGTCCCGACTTGTCCTGACTTGTTCCGACTTGTACCAACTTGTCCCGACTTGTACCGACCTGTCACGACTTGTACCAACTTGTCCCGACTTGTCCCGACATGTCCCGACTTTTCCTGGATTGTCCAAATTTGTCCCGACTTGTCCCGACTTGTCTTGACTTGTACCGACTTGTACCGACTTGTACCAACTTTTCCCGATTATTCCCGACTTGTTTCGACTTGTCCCGTCTTGTTTCGACTTGTCCCGTCTTGTCTCTTCTTGTCCCGGATTGTCCAAACATGTACCGACTTGTCCCGACTTGTACCGAATTGTCCAAACTTGTTTCGACTTGTTTCGACTTGTCCCGACTTGTCCCGATTTGTCCCGACTTGCCCCGAATTTTCCAAACTTGTCCCGACTTGTCCCGACATGTCCCGACTTGTCCCGACTTGTCCCGACTTGTCCCGACTTGTCCCGACTTGTCCCGACTTGTACCAACTTGTCCCGACTTGTCCCGACTTTTCCTGGATTGTCCAAATTTGTCCCGACTTGTCCCGACTTGTCTTGACTTGTACCGACTTGTACCGACTTGTACCAACTTTTCCCGATTTGTCCCGACTTGTTTCGACTTGTCCCGTCTTGTTTCGACTTGTCCCGTCTTTTCTCTTCTTGTCCCGGATTGTCCAAACATGTACCGACTTGTCCCGACTTGTACCGACTTGTCCCGACTTGTTTCGACTTGTCCCGACTTGTCTCGACTTGTTACGACTTGTCCCGACTTGTCCCGACTTGCCCCGAATTGTCCAAACTTGTTTCGACTTGTCCAGACTTGTCCCGACTTGCCCCGAATTGTCCAAACTTGTCCCGACTTGTCCCGACTTGTCCCGACTTGTCCTGACTTATCCCGACTTGTCCCGACTTGTTCTTACTTGTCACGTCTTGTCCCGACTTGTCCTGACTTGTACCGACTCGTCCTGACTTGTCACGATTTTTCCCGACTTTTCCCGACTTGTTTCGACTTGTCCCGACTTGTCGTCCCGGATTGTCCAAACTTATACCGACTTGTCCCGACTTGTACCGACTTGTCCCGACTTGTTTCGACATGTTTCGACTTGTCCCGACTTGTCCTGACTTGCCCCGAATTGTCCAAACTTGTTTCGACTTGTTTCGACTTGTCCCGACTTGTCCCGACTTGCCCCGAATTGACCAAACTTGTCCCGACTTGTCCCGACTTGTCCCGACTTGTCCCGACTTGTCCCGACTTGTCCTGACTTGTCCCGACTTGTATCGACTTGTCCTGACTTGTCACGACTTGTACCGACTTGTCCCGACTTGTCCAGACTTGTCCCGACTTGTCCTGACTTGTCCCGACTTGTCCCGACTCGTCTCGACTTGTTCTGACTTGTCACGTCTTGTCCCGACTTGTCCCGACTTGTCCAGACTTGTCCCGACTTGTCCCGAATTGTGTTATACTCGGCCTAAAAACAGGCAGAGTATTTCATTCGAAACAATCCAGAAATTGAAATTATAAAGTGCGAAATGCAGATAAATATCGAGATTTCTCTGCATTGTCGCAGGGCAGGCTCGCCGCGCTCCTACGATGATTTTTTTTGTGTATGGTCACCTTTAGTGAGCCATTTTTACACTTAATAACTCTCAATTTTCACCTAGAAGCCAGTCGAATAATATTAGATTTTTGCATTATATTCAGGTCACTAGTCTAGTCTCACCCTGTATGATGGAAAGTCCCAATCTCCACCCAGTGGAACTCCACTGTACGTAGTTTTACCGATTTACCGGAAATTCCTGACTAGTTTTCAATTTTATTAATTTGTGGCCCCAAACAGTCGAGCACCCGGTATACAGAACACTTAGAGCAAGGTTTCGACACGCTAGTCTCTTGTTGGGTGGAAAGATTCCGTGGCTCCATTTGTTTTCACAAATTATTTTATTTCAATTCGATTTCTCATCAGGTTGGCCAAATCGGAAAACGGGTATAGATTCCTCGGCGAAGGAATACGTGTATTTCTTCGGCGTTCAAGAATCACGTTGGTTTACGGTTTTTCTCGGGGCTCTCCGAATATCGGACCGCCCTAGGAATCGAGATATCTGAAATTCTGACTTTCAATATCTCCCTAGATCTGGGGAGTATTTAGTGACTTTTGTCAAATACTCCCTAGAAAACGCAGGTAACGGGACTTTAACGGTCATTTGCCCAAATCCCGCGCGTTTTCGCGAGCTAGGGTTTTGTTCAGCCAAGGGCGACGCCCATTTTGGCCCTCTAGGCCAATGGGTGTCGCGGATTCAGCAGTCAGGATTGCATAAATATGCAAGCAGCGAAGCAGCAGATAGCCACTCTTTCTTGTCGAATTGCAGTGTAATAATCAATTTCGTGTTTCCGTTAAATAACTTACGTTTGTTTGGCTTTGCCTTTTGTCTCTGCAATTCATCGTTTTAGCTAGCAGTTAGAGTCAGGTTCTCGGTAATAATATTTCAGTTCACAGTAGATTCATAACGTTTGTTTCTATCTTAAAAGGGGTTAGACTCACTTGTACGGTTTACAGGTGTTTTATTCGCGCTACGAAAGTACGTTGATAGGTAGTTTAACTCTCGAGCAATAATCAGTGTAAAGTGATCTTTTGCAACGGACACTTAGGGATTTAACTTCATCAAAGTTATTTCCCGACTTAATACCTGTACGCGACGTTGACGAAAAATCCCCATCGTATGAAAAGGGGTCAGGCACCAAAACGAGATCTCACCTGATACAATCGGCTCGATCGTAGAGTTCCACGAAGATTGTATCGTTCGAGCTTAAATTCCTCGGCCTGTCAAGACATCATTAGCTGCGACTTTGTCGTTGGCGAGCCACATTTCCTGTGGTACCTAGGGGTTTCGCGTCCTTCCCATACCTATTTCCTGCGGCTGTTCTCGGCTTTTCCACCTGAGACAGTCTGGTTAGGCTCCGTGATCCTTTTACCCAAATCTCTGTCTTGGTTTTTGTCACATCCAGTTGTAAATTTTTGAAGTAAAAATTTTTCAAGTTTAATTTTTCCTTTTGGTGCTTCACACAAATTTTGAAGTTAGGAAATTTTATTTAGATAGTTTTTTCTAAACCGTGAATCCTTCCTCCCTCGTCCATTTCCCGGCGAGGTCTTGTTAGGTGTTAGGTTAGTTAGCTATAGGGTGACCCTTCTCATCGTCACACTTGAGTTGGGTCGACGCGAGGTCGATTTTAGTTCACTTCTCCTTTGCCACACACTTGCACACGCAAGTAGCCCGACAATACATTACAGCCGTAATTGTTGTCCTTTAGAGCAATGACGAATATGAGATTGAGATCTCATATGCTCGCGGAGGAGAATACCCAAGCCGTGTTCGCCGGCGCTGGGCTTTCTCGGACACCTCCGCCGTCGGGTGACTTAGACGCCAGGCGTCTATTCCCCGAAGCGTCGCGACGCCTCGACGGAGACGTCCCCCAGGTACGTACTACCGGGGAAAATCGTGAGTTGACGATGTCAACTACCTTGTCCCCGAGAAGTGTGCTGGACCAAGGTACTTTAGAGTCGAGCTTAGACGGAGGGAGGCAGCCTTCCCCGTCGGCTCAGGTAGGGTTAGTAATCGATTCCGCGGGAGTTGTCACAACTCCACCTTTGGAAGCCCGTTTAGAGCAATTTAGAATAACGAGAAATGTTTCTGTTTGTAGGTCGGAGGGCTACTCAGGAGTCCATGCTGGCGAAGCTCGTGAGGTACGCCCCTTCGGAATGCGCCGAAGCGCTCCGAGGTCATTGGGTGTGCCTCACGCACCACAGCGGAGGCCACAGGTTATAGGTGTGCATACCCTAAGGGAACCGGGTGATGCTGAGGCCCTAGTGGATGAACTAGGGGGTGGTGGAAGGCTCTCGGAGGGAGTTGGGAATGCTAGCATTCCCATATCTCTCCAGGGGCGGGTTCAGCGTACCTCCCAAGGGATACAATATGCACGGCCAGAACAAGCAATAAGAGCTACGAAGGCAGATTTCGAATCAGGTGTCGGCTGGGACACGGAAGTTGCCACCCGAAATCCCTGGGTGACGACGTCCTTGCCCTCCAGGCAACCAGGAGCAGAGCGGTGGGTGGCTGAAGAGGGGTTCGGAGGAATCCGAAACTTTTCGGAAGCCGTCCATCCACACCTTTTTACGAGACATGGCGCCCAACGTGGTGCTGCTGAAGACAGACCGTCTTCAGGGATCTGCGGGTGTAGCCTTCCTCCTGCAAACAGAATTAGAGTTCGGGATCTCTCTCCTGAGAGACTCCCAGTTAATGAAATGGTTATGGGTGAACCGGAAACCCTTTGGCGCCCATATGGCACGTTTACCCGGTTGCCAACCGGGAATCGGCATTATAGGGAATCTGAGGATGTCCCTCGAGTTGCTCGAAACGTCGCTTCCAACCCCGGTGATGTCCACAGGAGTGGGTATTACCCATCGAGGAGGCCAGTGCCCACAGTCCGGATTCAGGAGAATCCCAGAAGACCAGTGACGGGGGTCGACGACGTTCTCGTGCGACTCGCGGATTTGCTGGAGGACAGACGTCGGGGAACCCTAAACGGTGTTGATGGGGGTTTAATTAACAATAAACCACATCCCAGTTTCAGTGGGCTTCCTCACGAAGATCCAATCCAATTTATCCAATCCTCTGAGGATTATTTGGGGGGCTTTGATCCAACCGTCTGGGTGAGCGTTGCGGCTCAGTGGCTCAAGGGAGCAGCCCAGCAGTGGTATGCTCCATATCGCAACTCACGCCTAAACTGGCAGTTTTTCACAAACCGGCTCCAGGAACGGTTCGATAACGATCTGTTGGTCTCGAGCTTAGAAGCGGAGTTCTTTGGCACTGACCAGCCGAAGGGAGAGTCAATAACTTCCTTCATCCTGAGCAAGTGGAGTCTTTCACAAAGGCTCTACCCAGAGATGGACGAAGGAAGGGTTGTGCGATTAATATTGAACCGGATCAGACCGGACATTAAAGTCCATTTGCAATTGCATAGATTTGCAACTATTGAAGAGCTGACACAAAAAGCTGTTGCTGTCGAGACGCTACTTCGTAGCACCAGCCAAAGTGTACAGTCAGGGCCGAAACTTGTTTCGAACACCAACCGTCCTCATCAGGCCGAAGATGTGCCACCCAAACGTCCTCAGGGACAGTTACAGGACAACAGGGGTTCGAACCATGTTAGGTCCAGTAACTTTAATAACAATGGCACTAAATTCCAGAATTACGATCAATCGAGGCGTTCTGGAGGAAACAACGCTCCTTCGAGCGGATGTTTCACTTGCGGGGGAGCTCACTGGAACAAAGATTGCCCTCAGCAAAATGACAACAAGAACGGTCCCAAACGTCAGAGTGCGGGAACAAAACCGTTAGATCAGGCCAATAAGGCACATACGGTTAATACCGTGCAGGCGAGTAAAACCTCGCGTCGTAAGACGTCACTTAAGGACGCAGACAAAATCACAGTTTGCAAAGAAGTTTCAAAAAACTCCAACAGGAGCCATCAGGGGGCTCCATCGGAGTAGGTATTCCTTCAACACCGTTTTGCGGTTCTGTGACAGTGTTGGACTGTCATAGAAATTATGCGGCATGTATTCCCAACAAGAAGGAGGAGAAGGAGTTCCAGGATGTTGAAGCTGGAGTCGTTTCAGCCGAAACGCCACCGTCATCAGGCAAACTACATTGGACAGACCGGTCAGATTGTGAATCCGTTTGTTTCAGTGTGGTAGATGAGCGTGTGGATCGCGCCACTGGTGGTAGGCGGAAAAAAGTTCACTCGTCGGCAGACGTTAAACGTAGAGGGTTGAAAGTCATTTCAAACATGTCAAGTTCTAGTTTTGGAACGAATGTAAGGGGTTATGAATCATCTTCAGGTTCATGGAGTTGTGAGATCATCGAGGTACCCCAGGTCGTTGTTGGTGGGTCGTTCCATCCGCCACAACACAAGGTTTCGGAGTTAGTGATCGGTATACAGAAGGACCAGGAGGGGCCTGTTGTCAAAGAGAGTGCTAGGGCACTGCAAACTGGGCACAGGTCCGGTATAGGCACAAGTCGAGATGAAAAGGTGTATCCAAGGGAAGATTGCGAATCAAGGTTTCGGATCGAAAAAGTCGTCGAGAGTGACGTACTCTTTTCGGTTCCACTTCGGGGTAGTGAAGACACCGAGGGTGGTGGTCTGTCACTCACTCCCACACAGGACGCAGGTTTCGAGGTCGATGCATGCCAAGTCTCAAGGACGGTATCGAGGGGCAGAGCAGATGGGATCGCAGGTGCGAATCGCCATTCCCCGTTGGTAGATACCAGAGGCGTGGTAGGCATGTCATCTGAGAGAGTTACACGTCTTAGTCGGGGCGGAGGCGAGGTTCCTGAGGGATGCAATCGCCAAGTCCCATCGTTGGCTGCAGTGGGTGCTGCAGTACTTGATGTCAATCGCAAGTCGGAACTTCTGAGTTTCATTGAGACCGACCCGCTTAGGAAGAAGTCGGAGGTGGATCTGCTGGATCCATTGTGTCTATACCGTCGCTGTGATACTAGCTTAGCGAACAACAATGTTGAGGGACGATTGCATCAGTTGCCGCGAATCGAGGCTGAACTGATGGGTCGTCGAGTTAGGGTTTTGGTGGACAGCGGAAGTTCGCTAAATCTCCTGAAACGTAGTTTGTTGCCTGTCACCTGGAGGGTGGATAGGAAGCAAGTGACACCGTTGCAGCTTGCATGCGCCTGTCGTGGGGAGACAATAGTCGAACTGTTAATAGATGGTGTTGTTCACGAAGTTGTCGTACAAGTGGTGGATGATCTTGTCGAGGATCTTCTGCTCGGGTGTCCCTGGCTGGCATCAAACGAGGCTATGGTCGACTTTGCACGTCGCACCATGTACGTTGGAAAGGGGCCTAGGCAAACTATTTTCTGGGCGGAGGAGGTCTATCTTCCACCAGAAAAGTTCCCTGAACCACAGGTAGCGGACGAACAGCTACCGGCGTTCTCGAGAAAGGAATTTCGGAGTCTTATCCGAGAGTTTGGAGACGTCTTTTACGAATCTCCAAGGCAACCAGTGATGAGGGCTGCTTGCCATAAAATCCGATTGAAGGAGGAGCTACCCTTCAAGCTCCGTCCGTACAAAGTTTCCGATCAGAAGAGGGCTCTTATCCAAGAGGAGGTGGATAAGATGCTCGCTGCAGGTGTAATAAGTAGGTCCCATTCTGCCTTTATTAGTCCGGTCGTTATCGTCACGAAGAAGGACGGTACGGCTCGGTTTTGTGTCGACTACAGGAAGTTGAATAGTCTGACAATACCCGAGTCGTCGGTATTGCCAGGTATTCACGAGACTATCAAAGAGCTCGGAACAGCGAGAGTGTTCACTTCTTTGGATCTGAAGTCTGGGTTTTGGCAGATACCCATGGATGAGGCTAGTAAAAAGTATACAGCTTTTGCTACGCCAGATGGAGCTTGTTATGAGTTTAACTCAATGCCGTTTGGTCTAACGAATGCACCTGGAAGTTTTCAAATCCTTATGACGGAAGTGTTGGTTGGTTATGTCGATAAATTCGTCAAAGTATATCTAGACGACATAATCGTTTACAGCGAAGATGAAAAGGAGAACCTCTACCATCTCCGCCTTGTGCTGGAGAGGTTCAGAGCACATGGCCTGTGGTGCAGTTTAAAGAAGTGCAACTTCGCTCAGCGTAGGCTGGAGTACTTGGGGCATGTGGTGACGGAAACGTCAAACGAACCAATGCCAGGTCACGTGTTAGCGGTTCGACAGTTCCCGCTACCCAAGAATGTCTCTCAGGTCCGAGGATTCTTGGGCACCGTTGGTTGGCTACGGGAGTTCATCCCGAACTTAGCGGAGTTGGAGGCTCCGATAAGTGACATGCTCAAGTCGAAGAAAGGTCGAGACCTTAAGTGGAACTCTCAAGCATTGGAGGCGTTTGAGAGGATCAAGGAAGTCGTGGGCCGTCCTATGGTCTTGGCCAGGCCGGACATGACTCTCCCGTTTTTCCTGCAGACCGATGCATCTGGGGTAGGCATCGCTGCAGTTCTGTATCAAGTCGATTGTCACGGCGACAAAAGGATCGTTTCGCATGCTAGTGCCAAGCTCAAGGGCGCGGAACTCAACTATCATGTGAACGAGACTGAATGTTTAGCCATTGTTTGGGGTATCAAGCGATACCGTCATTATCTCGAAGACCGTCCATTCACTCTTCGAACGGACAGCAAAGCGTTGACTTGGTTATCCAAGTTCAAGGACGCAAAAGCGAAGTTAACTCGTTGGGCCTTACTTCTACAGGAGTATTCCTTCACTGTGGAGCACGTCGCAGGTCGAGACAATCAGCTAGCTGATTTCTTGTCCCGTAATCCCTCGGGGTCTCACAGTGAAGACTTGGATGCTGATGTAGAGCGTATGGGGTTGCCACCTATGAAGGTGCAATTGTCTGAACACCAAGGTGTGGTGAGCGTCGTAGAGACGCCGGCTGAGGTGGTCGTGCGGCGGCAGGCCATAGATAGGGAGACGCAAAGGTTGAGGGCGCGTATCAGAACGATACAGGAGATAGGTCCTACGTCCAGGGACGATCTTCGTTTTATCAACAAGTTTTCAGATGTCCAAGGGGTTGTATATGTTTCTTCTGCTGGTAAACGGCTATTGTATGTGCCCGAGGCGCTCCGTGAGGACGTGTCGGCTTATTACCATGAACACCCGACCGCTGGTCATCCTGGTCAAGAGGAAACCTTACGTGCCTTGAAACGGCACTATTGGTGGCCGGCCATGGAGGACTACGTCCGGGCCTACGTGAGAGGTTGCCTAGTCTGCCAGTGCGTTAAAGCCGTACGGCATCAGGAAGCGGCACCGCAACGGCCGAGTGTGCCGAAGCGGCCGTGGCAGATGCTGGCTGTTGACGTCCTGGGGCCCTATGCAGCCTCAAGGAGGGGAAACAGGTTCGTGGTAATTGCCGTCGATATGTTTTCAAAGTGGGTTGAAGCCAAGGCCACTAAGACATGCACGTCGAAAGTAATTTCTCGTTTTCTAGACGAAGAAATCTTATCTCGTTGGGGTTGTCCAGAAGTCGTCATTTCTGACAACGGCCCGCAGTTTCAGAGCAATCATCTGCTAAAATACTACGATTTGAAGAACATCGAGGTCAAATTTTCACCTGTTTTTCATCAACAGGCGAACCCTGTCGAGCGAAGGGTCCAGGACCTGAAGAAGTGCCTAAGAGCAAGGATGCTGGAAACCACTTCGGAAGGGCTTTGGGAAGAAGGTCTGGCTGCAAGTCTCTATTGCTTACGGAACCGTAAGAATAGAGCAACAGGGGAGACTCCAGCGGAGTTATTGTTAGGATATACACCTGGTCGTCCAGGAGATTGGAGGCTACCTATGTACCGAGATCCGGTACATAATAGCCCCGAAGATCGGCAAGAACGTCTTGCAAAAGCAGCCAGACGTCAGGCAGTTTATCAGAGGAATTTATTCCCTGATAAAGATCTACCGTCGCCACGGACCTACGGGGTCGGCGACCGCGTTTTAGTTAGGAATTTCGTCAAAGGAAACTTCGGAGGTACACTGTCAGGACCGCATCCGATCACGAGGGTGATGGGGCGAGACAGTTACCTCGTAGATAGGAACGGCACCGAGAGGCTGGTGCACGTAGACGATATCCGTTCTTGGGTAAGCAGGACTTTGCCGGCTGGCGTCCGCCACGACGATGGTGGCCCAGGTCCGGATCAGCCAGAGTCCAACGACGCTGACCAAGAAGTGACAGGGGAAGTCACACCTAGGCCGACGACTGGGGGCGGTCCGAAGCCACCTTCGTTAATCCGGGTACGAGCTGACGCACCCAACTCAACGAATCCACGGGAAGTAACGGTCAGTTTCGATCCAAAGGACAAAGCGGTCCGGCGGACAGTGAAAAGGTTGAGGAGGAATCCACAAGGACGGAAACGCGACTCAGACTGCGCGGAGAAGAGAGGAGTATCCCGTAGGAGTCCGTTGCCGGTGGTGAACTCTGGCCTTTTGGAGATCAGAGATTCTGAACTCCCCGTCGCAAACTCACCAGTAGGGGGGCGTGCTACTACTGAAGTAGACGCTCTTACCCGTCAAGCGGTCGTTCCCGACCAAGGTCCAGCGTACGATTCAGATTCGGAAGTGGAAGCTGCTATCCGAGAGTTAGCACTTCCAGTAGGGGGGTCTCCATTATCATTGATGGTCGACCCGGGAGAGAATGTGAGACAGGAAGGCTCAGTAAGGACTGAGATTCCTAGTAAGAGTACAGGACGGCGAAGGAGATGCCGAGCTGTGGCGCTGGACTCCGACAGAGCTCCGATCCAGCGGCCACCGACAGACTCCGCCCGTCAGTATGTTTCGGTGACCGGGTCTGACGAAGATCCCGTACCAGCCCAGAGCTACAGCGAAGCTCCTAGAGTTAGTAAAGACTGTACTGAGAACGATTCCGACATGGAGGATGACGCTCCAGTAACTTTGGTGGTTCCAGCCTTGGTTCATCAGAGTGCGGAAGGTGACTATTAGGGAGTTAACGTAAATTTAGCTTTTGTCGGTTGTTTCGTTTGGAAATAACTTCGACCAAGTTAAACTCTTTAGTAGGGGGGTGTCGCAGGGCAGGCTCGCCGCGCTCCTACGATGATTTTTTTTGTGTATGGTCACCTTTAGTGAGCCATTTTTACACTTAATAACTCTCAATTTTCACCTAGAAGCCAGTCGAATAATATTAGATTTTTGCATTATATTCAGGTCACTAGTCTAGTCTCACCCTGTATGATGTAAAGTCCCAATCTCCACCCAGTGGAACTCCACTGTACGTAGTTTTACCGATTTACCGGAAATTCCTGACTAGTTTTCAATTTTATTAATTTGTGGCCCCAAACAGTCGAGCACCCGGTATACAGAACACTTAGAGCAAGGTTTCGACACGCTAGTCTCTTGTTGGGTGGAAAGATTCCGTGGCTCCATTTGTTTTCACAAATTATTTTATTTCAATTCGATTTCTCATCAGGTTGGCCAAATCGGAAAACGGGTATAGATTCCTCGGCGAAGGAATACGTGTATTTCTTCGGCGTTCAAGAATCACGTTGGTTTACGGTTTTTCTCGGGGCTCTCCGAATATCGGACCGCCCTAGGAATCGAGATATCTGAAATTCTGACTTTCAATATCTCCCTAGATCTGGGGAGTATTTAGGGACTTTTGTCAAATACTCCCTAGAAAACGCAGGTAACGGGACTTTAACGGTCATTTGCCCAAATCCCGCGCGTTTTCGCGAGCTAGGGTTTTGTTCAGCCAAGGGCGACGCCCACTTTGGCCCTCTAGGCCAATGGGTGTCGCGGATTCAGCAGTCAGGATTGCATAAATATGCAAGCAGCGAAGCAGCACTCTTTCTTGTCGAATTGCAGTGTAATAATCAATTTCGTGTTTCCGTTAAATAACTTACGTTTGTTTGGCTTTGCCTTTTGTCTCTGCAATTCATCGTTTTAGCTAGCAGTTAGAGTCAGGTTCTCGGTAATAATATTTCAGTTCACAGTAGATTCATAACGTTTGTTTCTATCTTAAAAGGGGTTAGACTCACTTGTACGGTTTACAGGTGTTTTATTCGCGCTACGAAAGTACGTTGATAGGTAGTTTAACTCTCGAGCAATAATCAGTGTAAAGTGATCTTTTGCAACGGACACTTAGGGATTTAACTTCATCAAAGTTATTTCCCGACTCAATACCTGTACGCGACGTTGACGAAAAATCCCCATCGTATGAAAAGGGGTCAGGCACCAAAACGAGATCTCACCTGATACAATCGGCTCGATCGTAGAGTTCCACGAAGATTGTATCGTTCGAGCTTAAATTCCTCGGCCTGTCAAGACATCATTAGCTGCGACTTTGTCGTTGGCGAGCCACATTTCCTGTGGTACCTAGGGGTTTCGCGTCCTTCCCATACCTATTTCCTGCGGCTGTTCTCGGCTTTTCCACCTGAGACAGTCTGGTTAGGCTCCGTGATCCTTTTACCCAAATCTCTGTCTTGGTTTTTGTCACATCCAGTTGTAAATTTTTGAAGTAAAAATTTTTCAAGTTTAATTTTTCCTTTTGGTGCTTCACACAAATTTTGAAGTTAGGAAATTTTATTTAGATAGTTTTTTCTAAACCGTGAATCCTTCCTCCCTCGTCCATTTCCCGGCGAGGTCTTGTTAGGTGTTAGGTTAGTTAGCTATAGGGTGACCCTTCTCATCGTCACAGTTGAGTTGGGTCGACGCGAGGTCGATTTTAGTGCACTTCTCCTTTGCCACACACTTGCACACGCAAGTAGCCCGACAATACATTACAGCCGTAATTGTTGTCCTTTAGAGCAATGACGAATATGAGATTGAGATCTCATATGCTCGCGGAGGAGAATACCCAAGCCGTGTTCGCCGGCGCTGGGCTTTCTCGAACACCTCCGCCGTCGGGTGACTTAGACGCCAGGCGTCTATTCCCCGAAGCGTCGCGACGCCTCGACGGAGACGTCCCCCAGGTACGTACTACCGGGGAAAATCGTGAGTTGACGATGTCAACTACCTTGTCCCCGAGAAGTGTGCTGGACCAAGGTACTTTAGAGTCGAGCTTAGACGGAGGGAGGCAGCCTTCCCCGTCGGCTCAGGTAGGGTTAGTAATCGATTCCGCGGGAGTTGTCACAACTCCACCTTTGGAAGCCCGTTTAGAGCAATTTAGAATAACGAGAAATGTTTCTGTTTGTAGGTCGGAGGGCTACTCAGGAGTCCATGCTGGCGAAGCTCGTGAGGTACGCCCCTTCGGAATGCGCCGAAGCGCTCCGAGGTCATTGGGTGTGCCTCACGCACCACAGCGGAGGCCACAGGTTATAGGTGTGCATACCCTAAGGGAACCGGGTGATGCTGAGGCCCTAGTGGATGAACTAGGGGGTGGTGGAAGGCTCTCGGAGGGAGTTGGGAATGCTAGCATTCCCATATCTCTCCAGGGGCGGGTTCAGCGTACCTCCCAAGGGATACAATATGCACGGCCAGAACAAGCAATAAGAGCTACGAAGGCAGATTTCGAATCAGGTGTCGGCTGGGACACGGAAGTTGCCACCCGAAATCCCTGGGTGACGACGTCCTTGCCCTCCAGGCAACCAGGAGCAGAGCGGTGGGTGGCTGAAGAGGGGTTCGGAGGAATCCGAAACTTTGCGGAAGCCGTCCATCCACACCTTTTTACGAGACAGCATCGGAGTTTTGTTCACAAGCCACGCCCCGCGCGGCCGGTGATTGGCCTAGACGGCGTTTTGAGGAGGTGACCCGCAAAGCGGACACTATAAATATACGCGTTATTCAGCCGATTCAGTTCAGTCTGAAGGCGATACTCTATGTGAGAAGTTAGTCTGAAAGTGCAGTCAGATAGCAGAGTTCAGTCTGAAGGCGATACTCTATGTGAGAAGTTAGTCTGAAAGTGCAGTCAGATAGCAGAGTTCAGTCTGAAAGTTAGTCTCAGCGACATTCAAAGTTTATTCAGATTATTCTAATAACGAATAATCTCAGTCAATATAAGTTGATACTACGAATATTAGAGCCAGTAAAAGTGCTTTTACTGGCCTCTATCAAATTAAAACCTGCATTCAGCGAATTGAATGCTAAGAAACTCCAGATTAATCGACGTCAAATCGATTAATCGTTCCTGCACAATAGTCAGAGGCTGTTTAGCCAACAAATTGTTTCGAAACCTAACCTGGAGGAATCTTCGGCCGTCAAAGTCGAACATTTTGGGTACAATTGGAGTTGTGAAACCTCAACTCACGACTTTTTATTCGGAGAAGAGAATCCCCCTTATCTGTAGCTGGAAGCTGGCAGCTGGTTCCTGATTCAGAAGAAGAAAGAGGCCACAGGGTAAGCCGAAATCTTTGACATCAGATCAGTTCCACGAGTGGGAGTCAGCATAATCCTGTTTATGCTACTTGCAGTGCTAAAGTGAAGAGTAGAACAAATAATTTTTTTTTTTTTTACTAACTTGCACTTTCAAACGAGAAGAACTTTTTCTTGAAACATAGTTTAACAAGATAACTTTAAAAACTCTCATTTCATAGAAACACTTTGAACTTTCATATTAGTTAGAGTAAGATTTGAAAGTAGTGATTCTTTGGGACACTTTTAGTGAACTCATTTTTTTCTATTAGTCGTATTATTGTCCACTCTGATCTACGAAAGATCCTCAGACCGAGTGGAAACATTTTACATAATTTTGTTTCGCATTGTGGATTTCTAAGGAGATTTACTTCTTCACACTGCCATATATTTGCGAAGGTTAATGTATTTAGGTGCAGCCACGTATACTACGTATATTGCAGGGTATAAGGGAATTTCAGATATAATAAACTTTTTCTGAGATTTCGAAATGGACGGCAACCACTCGATTTTCACATCCGGAGCAGGAGCGTATCGGCGGAGAGTTTACCGGACCCAGAGCTAGCCGGAGTCTAACAGGAGAAATTTTCCAAAATTTTTCCTATAACCATATACCGCCTTTACGACATGGCGCTGGCCACCGTGGGGCCAACGTTAGGGCCGGTTCATACACGGCGCGCAGACCGCTCCGATTTCAAGGAGATCGCGCGGTTGCTAGCGTTTCATTTGGCGAAGATGAGAGCCCTAACACTGTTCCTCTGAATGAGGAAAGAATTTCTCGGCAGTCCGCGAGAAATATTAGGAGTGAATTGTCGTTCACAAATTCATCACCTGTAAGGCATGCAGGACTTTGCAGCCTAGACGAGGCGAGGACTCCACTGTTGCTCGATGGCACCTTGGGGAACTCTCTCCAGAAAATGGATCAATCAAGTCCGGTGTATCACAGTGCCCTCCTAGAGGGAGAGGTACGGATTCAGGACATTATGGGAGACGATAACTGGAGGACGATTTCCTCACTGGACAATCGGACTACTGAAACCCTTCAGAGTCAGAATGGTCTTGGAGGCTCCCCCAATAACCCCTTTAAACTTCTTATGTCCCCTCTCATTCAGGACACTAAAAATATGAATGAGTGGCGCCCAGAATCGACAAAGGCTTCGAAGGTGACCTTCGAAGCAGACCTAGGAAACCAGCAAGGCACTGCTGGAACAAATAACTCCCAGCAGGGGGATTCGATGTTGCAGCTGGCAACAATCATGAGAGAGATTGTAAACCAGCTGCAAGGAGGAAAGAAGCTGGACAGGTCCCGCCTCCCAACCTTTTCAGGAGGAGAAGAGGATCCTAAGGCTTTTATTGCTCGGATGATAACCGAGTTCAATCGCGCCAAGGTTGAGGCCCAGGATTGGGTAGTAATTACAAAGGGACAGCTGAAGGGCGACGCCCAAGGCTGGATCAACAGTTACTCAGGGATAGAGATGTCTTGGACATCCTTCCTGCATAAATTTTTCGGCAAATTTGATAGTCCAGAGCTGGTCTCACGATTGATGTCCAGCCTCTATGGACAACACCAAGCTAAGGAGAAGGTCGACATTTTTATAGAAAAGAAGAAGGCCTTAGCCCAACGCTTGATTCCAACAATCACGGAGACAGATGTGATCCGATTGATCACTCAGTTAATCACTCCGAGAATCAGGGCATATTTGCGAGGCAAAGCCTTTCATGACATAGAAGAGTTTAAGGCACTATGCAACAGCCTAGAAGAGGACCTTGGGGTGGCAGGAGCAAGTGTGCCCCCAGTGAACAGCTACAACAAGCTGGTTCAGAAGGCAAATGCTTCCGGGCCAGCACCCAGCCAGGCATTGCAGCCTAGGGCAGTTGAAAACAGCAACCGCCTGAGTCAAAGCCAGCCCTCAAATAATTCCTCTTGGAGGAACAACCAACCAAGCGATACGTACTACCAAAGAGGAAGCTACTCCGCAGCCAGAGGCCGAGGTGGCGGCCGAGGCGGCGGAAGCCCAATACACCGAAACCCTACAAATCCCCAGTACTCCTCGAACGATGCTCGCAACTTGAATCAAGTAACGAGCGTCGACGAAGACGACGACTACTCGGGAAACTACTTGGAGGGGGCGGCATCAGCGGCGGCGGCCCCTCCGAGCCAACGATAAGCCGCCAGTGGCATTCAGGCCCCTTTTCTCCGCGTGTATATAAATACCCTTTAGCCACTAGTGACGAAACCCTGGCGGTGTTGCCGCCTCTTCAAAAAATTCCAGCATACAGGGAAAACTCCTTTGATGCTCAAGCCCTTATAAGCCTTGATGATGGCTGACGGCCAAGCCGAAATCTTCCCCGGATCCCTGTGATAGTCAACAACCAGCAGGTGACCGCACTGATCGACACTGGAGCCAGCAGTAATTTCATACGTGCTGAAATGCTTCCGCAGTCGAACTTCTTTGATGCAGAGGACTCCATACCCATTCAGCTCGGCTGTAGGGAAAGCATAACCAACAGCCTGGGCCAAACAGATGTTTCGATTGAAATAGACGGCAGCCGCTACGACATCTCGGTAGTAGTGCTGGCCGACTTGAACGAGCCCCTTATTCTGGGAGTACCTTTCTTGATGAGTCAAGAAGCTATACTTGATATCAAGAGAAAGTGCATATATGTGGGTATTAGTCCCAGGCAAACATTATTTTGGAACGGAGTGGCAGAGCGACGGCTGTGTGACATCACGATGCCGGAGTTCTCTGAAGAACAATTTTGTCCCGATACACGGGAAATGATTATGACTGTAATTATGGACTTTCCCGATGTATTCGAGGAATCCATAAGACAACCCATTACCAAGGCGGCTGTTCATGAAATCCGGGTGCATCAGGAAAGGCCGTTTCGCCGTTCGCGTTACGGCCGGATGTCGGAAGAACGGAAGGCCCTGGTACACGAGGAAATTAGAAAGTTATCAGAGGCAGGAGTAATTACTCAAAGCAACTCCCCTTATTGTTCACCCGTGGTCCTCGTCCCTAAAAAGGACGGGAAGCTTAGGTTCTGCGTGGACTATAGGGAAATGAACAAACTTATTATATCAGAAGCCCCTAACCTCCCACCCATTCAGGAGACGGTGCGAGAGGTGGGAGCAGCCAGTGTGTTCACCACTCTCGACTTAAGGAATGGCTTTTGGCAGGCCCCTCTTACGCCTGAGTCGCAAAAGTATACGGCTTTTGGAGCACCCGACGGGCAGGTCTACCAGTTCAAAGTGCTGAGCTTTGGACTGAAGAATGGACCTGCCGTGTTTCAGAAACTAATGTCCTCTGTGCTTGTGGGGTACACGGACGTCTTCTGTAAAGTGTACCTCGACGATATAATCGTGTACTCCCACAGCATAGAAGAACATTGCGACCACCTAAGGAGGATCCTAGAGAGGCTACGGTCACACGGGTTATGGCTGTCCCCCGGAAAGTGCCGTTTCGGCTCTAACGAGCTGAAATACTTGGGCAGGGTTGTTTCAGAGAAAGGCAATCGACCCCAGGAAACTCATATATTGAATGTGAGTAATTTCCCCACTCCCAAAACTATTAGACAAGTGCGCGCCTTCCTTGGCACCGCAGGTTGGCTTCGCGAATACATCCCTAGATTCGCGGAAGTAACGGCTCCTTTGTCTGACCTCATTGACAAGGAGAAAAGGTTTAAGTGGACCGATAAGACAGAGGAAGCGTTCCAGAAAGTGAAGGCATTAGTGTTAAATCCCCTTGAGCTGGCAAGGCCTGACTCTACTCGTCCCTACTGCCTCCAGACGGATGGCAGCACGGTAGGGATAGGAGCTGTATTGTTTCAGGAGAGAAGTGACGGCCAAAGGGATATCGTTGCTTATGCGAGCGCGAAGCTCAAGAAAGCAGAGCAACGATACCACGTAAACGAAATCGAATGTCTTGCTTCTGTCTGGGCCATCAAAAAGTACAAACATTTCCTACAAGATAGGAAATTCAAATTATATACAGATAGTTCCGCTCTGTTGTGGTTACACAAAACCAAGGACGAAAGAGCAAAGCTGACCCGTTGGTCGTTGCTCCTATCGGAATATGATTTCGAAGTCATTCATATTCCTGGCCGATTAAACCAATTGCCGGACTTCCTATCGCGAAACCCCGCGGAGGAGGAGACCGGCCACGACATCATGACAGATACGGAAAGAATGTTTTTCCCTATTGTAGGACCTAAACCGATATCCCAAAAGGAGTGGGAGAGTCTACAAGTGTCCGAAGCCGACGTGACTCCTAAGGAAGCGCTAACGCAAATCGAAACCTTTTATGACAAAGTGCTACAAGCACAAGCGAATTGTCATGGGTTGCAAAGATTCGAGGAGCGCATAATCCGTGCCAAACAGGCTGCTGCTCCGAATGACTACGAGCAAAGAATAGCAGCGGAATTCCTCTTAGAGGAGGGAGTTTTATATTTCGTGGGCCCGGACCAGACAGAGAAACGCCTGGTAATACCTAAAAGTCATTTCCACGAAGTCATGGAAAGGTACCATGACAATATTGGGCACCCGGGAGTCGACGAGACTTACCGTCAGGTGTCCAAATACTATTACCTATCCCCTTTGAAAGACCGCGTCCGCGAGTACGTGACGAGGTGCTTAATATGTGCCACCACCAAGCGCTCGAAGCCTCAACCAGCCTCGAACCTGAGACCCAATACTCCTGAACGTCCATGGGAGATTGTTTCTGTAGACGTTATGGGAGCCTATCCCGCATCAGTGAACGGAAACAAATACTTAATAGTTGCCACCGACTGCTTCAGCAAGTGGGTGGAAACAAAAATTGTCCCAAAGTAGTGGCAAAGTTTCTGCGGGAAGATGTATTTAATCGTTGGGGCTACCCGAGGTTACTCATCTCGGACAGCTCTGGCCAATTTAAAGGGCGGGTGTTTGAGGCCTTCGCTGCGAGGCATCAGATGGAATTGAGATGGTCCCCAATATACCACCAACAGGCGAACCCGGTGGAACGCCGCATTCAAGAAATGAAGAAAATGTTACGGGCCGCCCTTGTGAACAAGGAGGAAAACCTCTGGGAAGGGCAGATCCCGGACATAGTCTTTAACTTAAGGACACGCTTCAATGCTGCCATTGGCACCACCCCGAGTACCTTGCTACTAGGTTACGATCTTCCTCGGCCAGGAGAATGGGCTACTCCCGCCCAGGGCCGACGGAGACGACGCCGAAATAATGATAGGGACGCGCGAGTAGCCGCCGCGGCGGCAGCATCGAATACATACAGAAATAAACATTTCCCTAACCCAGATCACCAACCGATCACATTTCAGCCCGGCCAGTGGGTACTGTGCCGAAACGGCGAAAGATTTAGAAAGAATTTTGGACCCACTTGGGTAGGCCCTTACCAAGTAGAACGGGTAGCCGGGCCAAACTGTTTTGTGGTCAACAAAGCTGGTCTCGAGCAAAATATTCACACCGACGACTTAAGGCTAGCCCCAGACCCCAGGCGAGGTCAGGATAACCTAGACCCTCGACCTCCTCCTCCGGATGATGATGATGAGGATTAGTTCGCGAAACGCGGTGGCACCAAACGTGTCAAATAACTTCTTATTTTTCATTTTTTCCCCTATAGCCTGCCATAAATTCCTTTCTCAAACCTTTATTGTCGCAAATATATGGCCATAAAGAAAGAGGAAGAACTCATATGTACATATTTAGGTGTAAGAGTGCCTTTAGGTTAGATAAGGAGTGTACAGGTGTATATATGTTTAAAGCCAAATAGTTGTCATTAGGATTAAGAGTATAGTTAAGTTCTTTTACATTGATGTTACGCTGTTATGTTAAGTATCCTAGTTGTTAAACACCCAATTGTACAGGGTGAGACATGTTATGTTACTGTATGTAATATTTCTGATTGAGTTCAAAATAAAGCAACAGATTGTTGGCTCCAGTCGTGCCCACAAGATGGTGCTCACTTTGACAGCGATTCCTTAAAGGGGGGGCGTGTTATACTCGGCCTAAAAACAGGCAGAGTATTTCATTCGAAACAATCCAGAAATTGAAATTATAAAGTGCGAAATGCAGAGAAATATCGAGATTTCTCTGCATCGGAGTTTTGTTCACAAGCCACGCCCCGCGCGGCCGGTGATTGGCCTAGACGGCGTTTTGAGGAGGTGACCCGCAAAGCGGACACTATAAATATACGCGTTATTCAGCCGATTCAGTTCAGTCTGAAGGCGATACTCTATGTGAGAAGTTAGTCTGAAAGTGCAGTCAGATAGCAGAGTTCAGTCTGAAGGCGATACTCTATGTGAGAAGTTAGTCTGAAAGTGCAGTCAGATAGCAGAGTTCAGTCTGAAAGTTAGTCTCAGCGACATTCAAAGTTTATTCAGATTATTCTAATAACGAATAATCTCAGTCAATATAAGTTGATACTACGAATATTAGAGCCAGTAAAAGTGCTTTTACTGGCCTCTATCAAATTAAAACCTGCATTCAGCGAATTGAATGCTAAGAAACTCCAGATTAATCGACGTCAAATCGATTAATCGTTCCTGCACAATAGTCAGAGGCTGTTTAGCCAACAAATTGTTTCGAAACCTAACCTGGAGGAATCTTCGGCCGTCAAAGTCGAACATTTTGGGTACAATTGGAGTTGTGAAACCTCAACTCACGACTTTTTATTTGGAGAAGAGAATCCCCCTTATCTGTAGCTGGAAGCTGGCAGCTGGTTCCTGATTCAGAAGAAGAAAGAGGCCACAGGGTAAGCCGAGTCAGCATAATCCTGTTTATGCTACTTGCAGTGCTAAAGTGAAGAGTAGAACAAATAATTTTTTTTTTTTTTTACTAACTTGCACTTTCAAACGAGAAGAACTTTTTCTTGAAACATAGTTTAACAAGATAACTTTAAAAACTCTCATTTCATAGAAACACTTTGAACTTTCATATTAGTTGGAGTAAGATTTGAAAGTAGTGATTCTTTGGGACACTTTTAGTGAACTCATTTTTTTCTATTAGTCGTATTATTGTCCACTCTGATGTACGAAAGATCCTCAGACCGAGTGGAAACATTCTACATAATTTTGTTTCGCATTGTGGATTTCTAAGGAGATTTACTTCTTCACACTGCCATATATTTGCGAAGGTTAATGTATTTAGGTGCAGCCACGTATACTACGTATATTGCAGGGTATAAGGGAATTTCAGATATAATAAACTTTTTCTGAGATTTCGAAATGGACGGCAACCACCCTACTATCTCCGAACCTGAAAATCTAACTCGATTTTCACATCCGGAGCAGGAGCGTATCGGCGGAGAGTTTACCGGACCCAGAGCTAGCCGGAGTCTAACAGGAGAAATTTTCCAAAATTTTTCCTATAACCATATACCGACTTTACGACACTTGTTCTGATTTGTTCTAACTTGTAACGTCATGTCTCGACTTGTCCTGACTTGTTCCGACTTGGCCCGACTTGTACCGACTTGTCCCGACTTGTCCCGACTTGTCCCGACTTGTCCCGACTTGTCCCGAATTGTCCCGACTTGTCCCGACTTGTCCAGACTTGTCCCGACTTGTCCTGACTTGTCCCGACTTGTCCAGACTTGTCCCGACTTGTCCTGACTTGTCCCGACTTGTCCCGACTTGTCCCGACTTGTCCCGACTTGTCCCGACTTGTCCAGACTTGTCCCGACTTGTCCTGACTTGTCCCGACTTGTCCCGACTCGTCTCGACTTGTTCTGACTTGTCACGTCTTGTTCCGACTTGTCCGGACTTGTCCCGACTTGTACCGACTTGTCCCGACTTGTCCCGACTTGTCCAGACTTGTCCCGACTTGTCCTGACTTGTCCCGACTTGTCCCGACTCGTCTCGACTTGTTCTGACTTGTCACGTCTTGTTCCGACTTGTCCCGACTTGTCCAGACTTGTCCCGACTTGTACCGACTTGTCCCGACTTGTCCCGACTTGTCCAGACTTGTCCCGACTTGTCCTGACTTGTCCCGACTTGTCCCGACTCGTCTCGACTTGTTCTGACTTGTCACGTCTTGTTCCGAATTGTCCCGACTTGTCCAGACTTGTCCCGACTTGTCCCGACTTGTTCTGACTTGTTCTAACTTGGAACGTCATGTCTCGACTTGTCCTGACTTGTTCCGACTTGGCCCGACTTGTCCCGACTTGTCCCCACTTGTTCCGACTTGTCCCGAATTGTCCCGACTTGTCCTGACCTGTCCCGACTTTTACCGACTTGTCCCATTTTGTCCCGACTTGTCCCGACTTGTCCCGACCTGTCCCGACTTTTACCGACTTGTCCCGACTTGTCCCGACTTATCCTAACTTGCCCCGACTTGTCCATACTTGTCCCGACTTGTCCCGACTTGTTCTGACTTGTTCTAACTTGTAACGTCATGTCTTGACTTGTCCTGACTTGTTCCGACTTGGCCCGACTTGTACCGACTTGTCCCGACTTGTCCCGACTTGTCCCGACTTGTCCCGACTTGTCATGACTTGTCCAGACTTGTCCCGACTTGTCCTGACTTGTCCCGACTTGTCCCGACTCGTCTAGACTTTTTCTGACTTGTCACGTCTTGTCCCGACTTGTCCCGACCTGTCCAGACTTGTCCCGACTTGTACCGACTTGTCGTGACTTGTCCCGACTTGTACCGACTTGTCCCGACTGGTACTGACTTTTCCCGACTTGTCCCGGATTGTCCAAACTTGTCCCGACTTGTTCCGACTTGTCCTGACTTGTCCCGACTTGTTTCGACTTGTCCCGACTTGTCTCAACTTGTCCCGACTTGTCCTGACTTGTCCCGACTTGTATCGACTTGTCCTGACTTGTCACGACTTGTACTGACTTGTCCCGACTTGTTTCAACTTGTTTCGACTTGTCCCGACTTGTCCCGACTTGCCCCGAATTGTCCAAACTTGTCCCGACTTGTACCGACTTGTCGTGACTTGTTCCGACTTGTACCGACTTGTCCCGACTTGTACTGACTTTTCCCGACTTGTCCCGGATTGTCCAAACTTGTCCCGACTTGTCCCGATTTGTCTCGACTTGTCCTGACTTATCCCGACTTGTCCCGACTTGTTCTTACTTGTCACGTCTTGTCCCGACTTGTCCTGACTTGTACCGACTCGTCCTGACTTGTCACGATTTTTCCCGACTTTTCCCGACTTGTTTCGACTTGTCCCGACTTGTCGTCCCGGATTGTCCAAACTTATACCGACTTGTCCCGACTTGTACCAACTTGTCCCGACTTGTCCCGACTTGTCCCGACTTTTCCTGGATTGTCCAAATTTGTCCCGACTTGTCTTGACTTGTACCGACTTGTACCAACTTTTCCCGATTTGTCCCGACTTGTTTCGACTTGTCCCGTCTTGTTTCGACTTGTCCCGTCTTGTCTCTTCTTGTCCCGGATTGTCCAAACATGTCCCGACTTGTCCCGACTTGTCCCCACTTGTCCCGACATGTCCCGACTTGTTCTGACTTGTCCCGGATTGTCCAACTATGTCCCGACTTGTTCCTACTTGTCCCGAATTGACCCGACTTGTACCGACTTGTCCCGACTTGTCCTGACTTGTCCCGACTTGTATCGACTTGTCCTGACTTGTCACGACTTGTACCGACTTGTCCCGACTTGTCCCAACTTGTCCCGACTTGTCCAGACTTGTCCTGACTTGTCCCGACTTGTCCAGACTTATCCAGACTTGTCCCGACTTGTCCCGACTTGTTCTGACTTGTTCTAACTCGTAACGTCATGTCTCGACTTGTCCTGACTTGTTCCGACTTGGCCCGACTTGTACCGACTTGTCCCGACTTGTCCCGACTTGTCCCGACTTGTCCCGACTTGTCCCGACTTGTCCCGACTTGTCCAGACTTGTCCCGACTTGTCCTGACTTGTCCCGACTTGTCTCGACTCGTCTCGACTTGTTCTGACTTGTCACGTCTTGTCCCGACTTGTCCCGACTTGTCCAGACTTGTCCCGACTTGTACCGACTTGTCCCGACTTGTCCCGACTTGTCCAGACTTGTCCCGACTTGTCCTGACTTGTCCCGACTTGTCCCGACTCGTCTCGACTTGTTCTGACTTGTCACGTCTTGTTCCGACTTGTCCTGATTTGTCCAGACTTGTCCCGACTTGTCCCGACTTGTTCTGACTTGTTATAACTTGTAACGTCATGTCTCGACTTGTCCTGACTTGTTCCGACTTGGCCCGACTTGTCCCGACTTGTCCCCACTTGTTCCGACTTGTCCCGAATTGTCCCGACTTGTCCTGACCTGTCCCGACTTTTACCGACTTGTCATATTTTGTCCCGACTTGTCCCGACTTGTCCCGACTTGTCCCGACTTGTCCCCTGTCCCGACTTTTCCCGACTTGTCCCGACTTGTCCCGACTTGTCCTAACTTGCCATGACTTGTCCATACTTGTCCCGACTTGTTCCGACTTGTCAATTTCAGTTCGAACAAAAATTGACTGTCACACTTGTTTTGGTTCATAATTTTGGTTGGATTGACAAAAAATCGTAAAGCTTAATTTCTCAAAACTGTTTAAATTTTGGCTAAAATAAAAATTCAAATTTTTTGTTTTCAAAATTTTTGTAGCTTTCACTTTTTCAAAATATCCCGGCTAGTCTCGATTTGTCTCGGCTTTTCCCGACTTGTCCCGAATTGTCCCGACTTGTCTCGACTTGTCCCGACTTGTCCCGACTTGTCCTGACTTGTCCCGACTTGTCCCGACTTGTACCGACTTGTCTTGACTAGAACCAACTTGACCCGACTTGTTCTGACATGTCACGTCTTGTCCCGACTTGTCCCGACTTGTACTGACTTGTCCCGACTTGTCCAGGATTGTCCAAACTTGTCCCGAATTGTACTGACTTGTCCCGACTTGTACCGACTTGTCCCGACTTGTCCCGGATTGTCCAAACCAGTCCCGACTTGTACCGACTTGTCCCGACTTGTCCCGACTTGTCCCGACTTGTCACGGATTGTTCCAACTTGTCCCGACTTGTACCGACTTGTCCCCACTTGTACCGACTTGTCCTGACTTGTTTCGACTTGTCCCGACTCAACTCGACTTGTCCCGAATTGTCCTGACTTGTCCTGACTTGTCCCGACTTGTCTTGACTTGTCCCGATATGTCCCGACTTGTCCCGACTTGTCCTGACTTATCCCGACTTCTCCCGACTTGTTCTTACTTGTCTCGACTTGTCCCGACTTGTCCTGACTTGTCCCGACTTGTATCGACTTGTCGTGACTTGTCCTGACTTGTACCGACTTGTCCCGACTTGTACTGACTTTTCCCGACTTGTCCCGGATTGTCCAAACTTGTCCCGACTTGTTCCGACTTGTCCTGACTTGTCCCGACTTGTTTCGACTTGTCCCGACTTGTCTCGACTTGTCCCGACTTGTCCTGACTTGTCCCGACTTGTATCGACTTGTCCTGACTTGTCACGACTCGTACCGACTTGTCCCGACTTGTCCCAACTTGTCCCGACTTGTCCAGACTTGTCCTGACTTGTCCCGACTTGTCCAGACTTATCCAGACTTGTCCCGACTTGTCCCGACTTGTTCTGACTTGTTCTAACTCGTAACGTCATGTCCCGACTTGTCCTGACCTGTCCCGACTTTTACCGACTTGTCCCATTTTGTCCCGACTTGTCCTGACTCGTCCCGACCTGTCTCGACTTTTCCCGACTCGTCCCGACTTGTCCTAACTTGCCCCGACTTGTCCATACTTGTCCCGACTTGTTCCGACTTGTCAATTTCAGTTCGAACAAATATTGATTGTTACACTTGTTTTGGTTCATAAATCTGGTTGGATTGACGAAAAATCGTAAAGCTTATTTTCTCAAAACTGTTTAAATTTTGGCTAAAATTAAAATTCAAATTTTTTGTTTTCAAAATTTTTGTAGCTTTCACTTTTTCAAAATATCCCGGCTAGTCTCGATTTGTCTCGGCTTTTCCCGACTTGTCTCGACTTGTCCCGACTTGTCCCGACTTGTCCCGACTTGTACCGACTTGTCTTGACTAGAACCAACTTGACCCGACTTGTTCTGACATGTCACGTCTTGTCCCGACTTGTTCCAACTTGCTCCGAATTGTCCAAACTTGTCCCGACTTGTACCGACTTGTCCCGACTTGTACTGACTTGTCCCGACTTGTCCAGGATTGTCCAAACTTGTCCCGAATTGCACTGACTCGTCCCGACTTGTACCGACTTGTCCCGACTTGTCCCGGATTGTCCAAACTAGTCCCGACTTGTACCGACTTGTCCCGACTTGTCCCGACTTGTCCCGGAATGTTTTAACTTGTCCCGACTTGTACCGACTTGTCCCGACTTGTCCCCACATGTACCGACTTGTTCCGACTTGTCCCGGATTGTCGAAACTTGTCCCGACTTGTACCGACTTGTCCTGACTTGTACTGACTTGTTTCGACTTTTCCCGACTCAACTCGACTTGTCCCGACTTGTCCTGACTTGTCCTGACTTGTCCCGACTTGTCCTGACTTATCCCGACTTGTCCCGACTTGTTCTTACTTGTCACGTCTTGTCCCGACTTGTCCTGACTTGTACCGACTCGTCCTGACTTATCACGATTTTTCCCGACTTTTCCCGACTTGTTTCGACTTGTCCCGACTTGTCGTCCCGGATTGTCCAAACTTATACCGACATGTCCCGACTTGTACCGACTTGTCCCGACTTGCCCCGAATTGTCCAAACTTGTCCCGACTTGTACCGACTTGTCCCGACATTTACCGACTTGTCCCGACTTGTCCAGGATTGTCCTAACTTGTCCCGACTTGTCCCGACTTGTCCCGACTTGTCCCGACTTGTTCCGACTTGTCCTGACTTGTTCCGACTTGTACCAACTTGTCCCGACTTGTACCGACCTGTCACGACTTGTACCAACTTGTCCCGACTTGTCCCGACTTTTCCTGGATTGTCCAAATTTGTCCCGACTTGTCCCCACTTGTCTTGACTTGTACCGACTTGTATCGACTTGTACCAACTTTTCCCGATTTGTCCCGACTTGTTTCGACTTGTCCCGTCTTGTTTCGACTTGTCCTGTCTTGTCTCTTCTTGTCCCGGATTGTCCAAACATGTACCGACTTGTCCCGACTTGTCCTGACTTGTCCCGACTTGTCCAGACTTGTCCAGACTTGTCCCGGATTGTCCAAACTTGTCCCGACTTGTCACGGATTGTTCCAACTTGTCCCGACTTGTACCGACTTGTCCCCACTTGTACCGACTTGTCCTGACTTGTTTCGACTTGTCCCGACTCAACTCGACTTGTCCCGAATTGTCCTGACTTGTCCTGACTTGTCCCGACTTGTCTTGACTTGTCCCGATATGTCCCGACTTGTCCCGACTTGTCCTGACTTATCCCGACTTCTCCCGACTTGTTCTTACTTGTCTCGACTTGTCCCGACTTGTCCTGACTTGTCCCGACTTGTATCGACTTGTCGTGACTTGTCCTGACTTGTACCGACTTGTCCCGACTTGTACTGACTTTTCCCGACTTGTCCCGGATTGTCCAAACTTGTCCCGACTTGTTCCGACTTGTCCTGACTTGTCCCGACTTGTTTCGACTTGTCCCGACTTGTCTCGACTTGTCCCGACTTGTCCTGACTTGTCCCGACTTGTATCGACTTGTCCTGACTTGTCACGACTCGTACCGACTTGTCCCGACTTGTCCCAACTTGTCCCGACTTGTCCAGACTTGTCCTGACTTGTCCCGACTTGTCCAGACTTATCCAGACTTGTCCCGACTTGTCCCGACTTGTCCCGACTTGTTCTGACTTGTTCTAACTCGTAACGTCATGTCCCGACTTGTCCTGACCTGTCCCGACTTTTACCGACTTGTCCCATTTTGTCCCGACTTGTCCTGACTCGTCCCGACCTGTCTCGACTTTTCCCGACTCGTCCCGACTTGTCCTAACTTGCCCCGACTTGTCCATACTTGTCCCGACTTGTTCCGACTTGTCAATTTCAGTTCGAACAAATATTGATTGTTACACTTGTTTTGGTTCATAAATCTGGTTGGATTGACGAAAAATTGTAAAGCTTATTTTCTCAAAACTGTTTAAATTTTGGCTAAAATTAAAATTCAAATTTTTTGTTTTCAAAATTTTTGTAGCTTTCACTTTTTCAAAATATCCCGGCTAGTCTCGATTTGTCTCGGCTTTTCCCGACTTGTCTCGACTTGTCCCGACTTGTCCCGACTTGTCCCGACTTGTACCGACTTGTCTTGACTAGAACCAACTTGACCCGACTTGTTCTGACATGTCACGTCTTGTCCCGACTTGTTCCAACTTGCTCCGAATTGTCCAAACTTGTCCCGACTTGTACCGACTTGTCCCGACTTGTACTGACTTGTCCCGACTTGTCCAGGATTGTCCAAACTTGTCCCGAATTGCACTGACTCGTCCCGACTTGTACCGACTTGTCCCGACTTGTCCCGGATTGTCCAAACTAGTCCCGACTTGTACCGACTTGTCCCGACTTGTCCCGACTTGTCCCGGAATGTTTTAACTTGTCCCGACTTGTACCGACTTGTCCCGACTTGTCCCCACATGTACCGACTTGTTCCGACTTGTCCCGGATTGTCGAAACTTGTCCCGACTTGTACCGACTTGTCCTGACTTGTACTGACTTGTTTCGACTTTTCCCGACTCAACTCGACTTGTCCCGACTTGTCCTGACTTGTCCTGACTTGTCCCGACTTGTCCTGACTTATCCCGACTTGTCCCGACTTGTTCTTACTTGTCACGTCTTGTCCCGACTTGTCCTGACTTGTACCGACTCGTCCTGACTTATCACGATTTTTCCCGACTTTTCCCGACTTGTTTCGACTTGTCCCGACTTGTCGTCCCGGATTGTCCAAACTTATACCGACATGTCCCGACTTGTACCGACTTGTCCCGACTTGCCCCGAATTGTCCAAACTTGTCCCGACTTGTACCGACTTGTCCCGACTTTTACCGACTTGTCCCGACTTGTCCAGGATTGTCCTAACTTGTCCCGACTTGTCCCGACTTGTCCCGACTTGTCCCGACTTGTTCCGACTTGTCCTGACTTGTTCCGACTTGTACCAACTTGTCCCGACTTGTACCGACCTGTCACGACTTGTACCAACTTGTCCCGACTTGTCCCGACTTTTCCTGGATTGTCCAAATTTGTCCCGACTTGTCCCGACTTGTCTTGACTTGTACCGACTTGTATCGACTTGTACCAACTTTTCCCGATTTGTCCCGACTTGTTTCGACTTGTCCCGTCTTGTTTCGACTTGTCCTGTCTTGTCTCTTCTTGTCCCGGATTGTCCAAACATGTACCGACTTGTCCCGACTTGTCCTGACTTGTCCCGACTTGTCCAGACTTGTCCAGACTTGTCCCGGATTGTCCAAACTTGTCCCGACTTGTTCCGACTTGTCCTGACTTGTCCCGACTTGTTTCGACTTCTCCCGACTTGTCTCGACTTGTCCCGACTTGTCCTGACTTGTCCCGACTTGTATCGACTTGTCGTGACTTGTCCTGACTTGTACCAACTTGTCCCGACTTGTCCCGACTTGTACTGACTTTTCCCGACTTGTCCCGGATTGTCCAAACTTGTCCCGACTTGTTCCGACTGGTCCTGACTTGTCCCGACTTGTTTCGACTTGTCCCGACTTGTCTCGACTTGTCCCGACTTGTCCTGACTTGTCCCGACTTGTATCGACTTGTCCTGACTTGTCACGACTTGTACCGACTTGTCTCGACTTGCCCTGACTTGTTCCGACTTGGCCCGACTTGTACCGACTTGTCCCGACTTGTCCCGACTTGTCCTGACTTATCCCGACTTGTCCCGACTTGTTCTTACTTGTCTCGACTTGTCCCGACTTGTCCTGACTTGTCCCGACTTGTATCGACTTGTCGTGACTTGTCCTGACTTGTACCGACTTGTCCCGACTTGTCCCGACTTGTACTGACTTTTCCCGACTTGTCCCGGATTGTCCAAACTTTTCCCGACTTGTTCCGACTTGTCCTGACTTGTCCCGACTTGTTTCGACTTGTCCCGACTTGTCTCGACTTGTCCCGACTTGTCCTGACTTGTCCCGACTTGTATCGACTTGTCCTGACTTGTCACGACTTGTACCGACTTGTCCCGACTTGTCCCAACTTGTCCCGACTTGTCCAGACTTGTCCTGACTTGTCCCGACTTGTCCAGACTTATCCAGACTTGTCCCGACTTGTCCCGACTTGTCCCGACTTGTTCTGACTTTTTCTAACTCGTAACGTCATGTCTCGACTTGTCCTGACTTGTTCCGACTTGGCCCGACTTGTACCGACTTGTCCCGACTTGTCCCGACTTGTCCCGACTTGTCCCGACTTGTCCCGACTTGTCCCGACTTGTCCAGACTTGTCCCGACTTGTCCAGACTTGTCCCGACCTGTCCCGACTTGTTCTGACTTGTTCTAACTTGTAACGTCATGTCTCGACTTGTCCTGACTTGTTCCGACGTGGCCCGACTTGTACCGACTTGTCCCGACTTGTCCCGACTTGTCCCGACTTGTCCCGACTTGTCCCGACTTGTCCAGACTTGTCCCGACTTGTCCTGACTTGTCCCGACTTGTCCCGACTCGTCTAGACTTTTTCTGACTTGTCACGTCTTGTCCCGACTTGTCCCGACTTGTCCAGACTTGTCCCGACTTGTACCGACTTGTCCCGACTTGTCCCGACATGTCCAGACTTGTCCCGACTTGTCCTGACTTGTCCCGACTTGTCCCGACTCGTCTCGACTTGTTCTGACTTGTCACGTCTTGTTCCAACTTGTCCTGATTTGTCCAGACTTGTCCCGACTTGTCCCGACTTGTTCTGACTTGTTATAACTTGTAACGTCATGTCTCGACTTGGCCCGACTTGTCCCGACTTGTCCCCACTTTTTCCGACTTGTCCCGAATTGTCCCGACTTGTCCTGACCTGTCCCGACTTTTACCGACTTGTCATATTTTGTCCCGGCTTGTCCCGACCTGTCCCGACTTTTCTTGACTTGTCCCGACTTGTCCCGACTTGTCCTAACTTGCCCCGACTTGTCCATACTTGTCCCGACTTGTTCCGACTTGTCAATTTCAGTTCGAACAAAAATTGACTGTCACACTTGTTTTGGTTCATAATTTTGGTTGGATTGACAAAAAATCGTATAGCTTATTTTCTCAAAACTGTTTAAATTTTGGCTAAAATAAAAATTCAAATTTTTTGTTTTCAAAATTTTTGTAGCTTTCACTTTTTCAAAATTTCCCGGCTAGTCTCGATTTGTCTCGGCTTTTCCCGACTTGTCCCGACTTGTCCCGACTTGTCTCGACTTGTCCCGACTTGTCCCGACTTGTCCTGACTTGTCCCGACTTGTCCCGACTTGTACCGACTTGTCTTGACTAGAACCAACTTGACCCGACTTGTTCTGACATGTCACGTCATGTCCCGACTTGTCCCGACTTGCTCCGAATTGTCACGTCTTGTTCCGAGTTGTCCTGATTTGTCCAGACTTGTCCCGACTTGTCTCGACTTGTCCTGACTTGTTCCGACTTGGCCCGACTTGTACCGACTTGTCCCGACTTGTCCCGACTTGTCCCGACTTGTCCCGACTTGTCCCGACTTGTCCCGACTTGTCCAGACTTGTCCCGACTTGTCCTGACTTGTCCCGACTTGTCCCGACTCGTCTAGACTTTTTCTGACTTGTCACGTCTTGTCCCGACTTGTCCCGACTTGTCCAGACTTGTCCCGACTTGTACCGACTTGTCCCGACTTGTCCCGACTTGTCCAGACTTGTCCCGACTTGTCCTGACTTGTCCCGACTTGTCCCGACTCGTCCCGACTTGTTCTGACTTGTCACGTCTTGTTCCGACTTGTTCTGATTTGTCCAGACTTGTCCCGACTTGTCCCGACTTGTTCTGACTTGTTATAACTTGTGACGTCATGTCTCGACTTGTCCTGACTTGTTCCGACTTGGCCCGACTTGTCCCGACTTGTCCCCACTTTTTCCGACTTGTCCCGAATTGTCCCGACTTGTCCTGACCTGTCCCGACTTTTACCGACTTGTCATATTTTGTCCCGGCTTGTCCCGACTTGTCCCGACCTGTCCCGACTTTTCCCGACTTGTCCCGACTTGTCCCGACTTGTCCTAACTTGCCCCGACTTGTCCATACTTGTCCCGACTTGTTCCGACTTGTCAATTTCAGTTCGAACAAAAATTGACTGTCACACTTGTTTTGGTTCATAATTTTGGTTGGATTGACAAAAAATCGTAAAGCTTATTTTCTCAAAACTGTTTAAATTTTGGCTAAAATAAAAATTCAAATTTTTTGTTTTCAAAATTTTTGTAGCTTTCACTTTTTCAAAATTTCCCGGCTAGTCTCGATTTGTCTCGGCTTTTCCCGACTTGTCCCGACTTGTCCCGACTTGTCTCGACTTGTCCCGACTTGTCCCGACTTGTCCTGACTTGTCCCGACTTGTCCCGACTTGTACCGACTTGTCTTGACTAGAACCAACTTGACCCGACTTGTTCTGACATGTCACGTCATGTCCCGACTTGTCCCGACTTGCTCCGAATTGTCACGTCTTGTTCCGAGTTGTCCTGATTTGTCCCGACTTGTCCTGACTTGTCCCGACTTGTATCGACTTGTCCTGACTTGTCACGACTTGTACCAACTTGTCCCGACTTGTCCCAACTTGTCCCGACTTGTCCAGACTTGTCCTGACTTGTCCCGACTTGTCCAGACTTATCCAGACTTGTCCCGACTTGTCCAGACTTGTCCCGACTTGTCCTGACTTGTTCTAACTCGTAACGTCATGTCTCGACTTGTCCTGACTTGTTCCGACTTGGCCCGACTTGTACCGACTTGTCCCGACTTGTCCCGACTTGTCCCGACTTGTCCCGACTTGTCCCGACTTGTCCAGACTTGTCCCTACTTGTCCTGACTTGTCCCGACTTGTCTCGACTCGTCTCGACTTGTTCTGACTTGTCACGTCTTGTCCCGACTTGTATCGACTTGTCGTGACTTGTCCTGACTTGTACCAACTTGTCCCGACTTGTCCCGACTTGTACTGACTTTTCCCGACTTGTCCCGGATTGTCCAAACTTGTCCCGACTTGTTCCGACTGGTCCTGACTTGTCCCGACTTGTTTCGACTTGTACCGACTTGTCTCGACTTGTCCCGACTTGTCCTGACTTGTCCCGACTTGTATCGACTTGTCCTGACTTGTCACGACTTGTACCGACTTGTCCCGACTTGTCCCAACTTGTCCCGACTTGTCCAGACTTGTCCTGACTTGTCCCGACTTGTCCAGACTTATCCAGACTTGTCCCGACTTGTCCAGACTTGTCCCGACTTGTCCTGACTTGTTCTAACTCGTAACGTCATGTCTCGACTTGTCCTGACTTGTTCCGACTTGGCCCGACTTGTACCGACTTGTCCCGACTTGTCCCGACTTGTCCTGACTTATCCCGACTTGTCCCGACTTGTTCTTACTTGTCTCGACTTGTCCCGACTTGTCCTGACTTGTCCCGACTTGTATCGACTTGTCGTGACTTGTCCTGACTTGTACCGACTTGTCCCGACTTGTCCCGACTTGTACTGACTTTTCCCGACTTGTCCCGGATTGTCCAAACTTGTCCCGACTTGTTCCGACTTGTCCTGACTTGTCCCGACTTGTTTCGACTTGTCCCGACTTGTCTCGACTTGTCCCGACTTGTCCTGACTTGTCCCGACTTGTATCGACTTGTCCTGACTTGTCACGACTTGTACCGACTTGTCCCGACTTGTCCCAACTTGTCCCGACTTGTCCAGACTTGTCCTGACTTGTCCCGACTTGTCCAGACTTATCGAGACTTGTCCCGACTTGTCCCGACTTGTCCCGACTTGTTCTGACTTTTTCTAACTCGTAACGTCATGTCTCGACTTGTCCTGACTTGTTCCGACTTGGCCCGACTTGTACCGACTTGTCCCGACTTGTCCCGACTTGTCCCGACTTGTCCCGACTTGTCCCGACTTGTCCCGACTTGTCCAGACTTGTCCCGACTTGTCCAGACTTGTCCCGACCTGTCCCGACTTGTTCTGACTTGTTCTAACTTGTAACGTCATGTCTCGACTTGTCCTGACTTGTTCCGACTTGGCCCGACTTGTACCGACTTGTCCCGACTTGTCCCGACTTGTCCCGACTTGTCCCGACTTGTCCCGACTTGTCCCGACTTGTCCAGACTTGTCCCGACTTGTCCCGACTCGTCTAGACTTTTTCTGACTTGTCACGTCTTGTCCCGACTTGTCCCGACTTGTCCAGACTTGTCCCGACTTGTACCGACTTGTCCCGACTTGTCCCGACTTGTCCAGACTTGTCCCGACTTGTCCTGACTTGTCCCGACTTGTCCCGACTCGTCTCGACTTGTTCTGACTTGTCACGTCTTGTTCCGACTTGTCCTGATTTGTCCAGACTTGTCCCGACTTGTTCCGACTTGTTCTGACTTGTTATAACTTGTAACGTCATGTCTCGACTTGTCCTGACTTGTTCCGACTTGGCCCGACTTGTCCCGACTTGTCCCCACTTTTTCCGACTTGTCCCGAATTGTCCCGACTTGTCCTGACCTGTCCCGACTTTTACCGACTTGTCATATTTTGTCCCGGCTTGTCCCGACTTGTCCCGACCTGTCCCGACTTTTCCCGACTTGTCCCGACTTGTCCCGACTTGTCCTAACTTTCCCCGACTTGTCCATACTTGTCCCGACTTGTTCCGACTTGTCAATTTCAGTTCGAACAAAAATTGACTGTCACACTTGTTTTGGTTCATAATTTTGGTTGGATTGACAAAAAATCGTAAAGCTTATTTTCTCAAAACTGTTTAAATTTTGGCTAAAATAAAAATTCAAATTTTTTGTTTTCAAAATTTTTGTAGCTTTCACTTTTTCAAAATTTCCCGGCTAGTCTCGATTTGTCTCGGCTTTTCCCGACTTGTCCCGACTTGTCCCGACTTGTCTCGACTTGTCCCGACTTGTCCCGACTTGTCCTGACTTGTCCCGACTTGTCCCGACTTGTACCGACTTGTCTTGACTAGAACCAACTTGACCCGACTTGTTCTGACATGTCACGTCATGTCCCGACTTGTCCCGACTTGCTCCGAATTGTCACGTCTTGTTCCGAGTTGTCCTGATTTGTCCAGACTTGTCCCGACTTGTCCCGACTTGTTCTGACTTGTTATAACTTGTAACGTCATGTCTCGACTTATCCTGACTTGTTCCGACTTGGCCCGACTTGTCCCGACTTGTCCCCTCTTGTTCCGACTTGTCCCGAATTGTCCCGACTTGTCCTGACCTGTCCCGACTTTTACCGACTTGTCATATTTTGTCCCGACTTGTCCCGACTTGTCCCGACCTGTCCCAACTTTTCCCGACTTGTCCCGACTTGTCCCGACTTGTCCTAACTTGCCCCGACTTGTCCATACTTGTCCCGACTTGTTCCGACTTGTCAATTTCAGTTCGAACAAAAATTGACTGTCACACTTGTTTTGGTTCATAATTTTGGTTGGATTGACAAAAAATCGTAAAGCTTATTTTCTCCAAACTGTTTAAATTTTGGCTAAAATAAAAATTCGAATTTTTTGTTTTCAAAATTTTTGTAGCTTTCACTTTTTCAAAATATCCCGGCTAGTCTCGATTTGTCTAGGCTCTTCCCGACTTGTCCCGACTTGTCCCGACTTGTCCCGACTTGTCTCGACTTGTCCCGACTTGTCCCGACTTGTCCTGACTTGTCCCAACTTGTCCCGACTTGTACCGACTTGTCATGACTAGAACCAACTTGACCCGACTTGTTCTGACATGTCACGTCTTGTCCCGACTTGTCCATACTTGTCCCAACTTTTTCCGACTTGTCAATTTCAGTTCGAACAAAAATTGGTCACACTTGTTTTGGTTCATAATTATGGTTGGATTGACAAAAAATCTGTAAGCTTATTTCTCAAAATTGTTTAAATTTTGGATGAAATATTAAAAAAAAAAAATCAAATTTTTTGTTTATAAAATTTTTGAAGCTTTAATTTTTTTCAAAATATCTCGGCTGGTCCCGATTTGTCCCAACTTGTCCCGACTTGTCCTGACTGGTCCCGACTTGACCGGGCTTGTCCTGGCTTGTTTCGACTTGTCCCGAATTGTCCCGACTTGTTCCGACTTGTCCCGACTTGTCTCGGATTGTCCACACTTGTCCCGACTTGTACCGACTTGTCCCGACTTGTTTCGACTTGTCCCGACTTGTACGGGCTTGTCCCGGCTTGATTCGACTTGTCCCGACTTGTCCCGACTTGTTTCGACTTGTCCCGACTTGTCCCGGATTGTCCAAACTTGTCCCGACTTGTACCGACTTGTTCCGGATTGTCCAAGCTTGTCCCGACTTGTACCGATTTGTCCTGACTTGTACCGACTTGTCCCGTCATGTCCCGGATTGTCCAAACTTGTCTCGACTTGTCCCGACTTGTCTCGACTTGTCATGACTTGTCCCGACTTGTACCGACTTGTCCCGAGTTGTCCTGGATTGTCCAAACTTGTCCCGACTTGTACCGACTTGTCCCGACTTGTCCCGACTTGTACCGACTTGTCCCGACTTGTCCCGACTTGTACCGACATGTCCCGACTTGTCCCGGATTGTCCAAACTTGTCCCGACTTGCCCCAACTTTTCCCGACTTGTCCCGACCTGTACCGACTTGTCCCGACTTTTCCCGGTTTGTCCAAATTTGTCCCGACTTGTCCCGACTTGTCCCGACTTGACCCCACTTGTCCCGACTTGTCCCGACTTTTCCCGACTTGTCCCGATTTGTCCCGACTTTTACCGACTTGTACCGACCTGTACAGGAATGTCCAAACTTGTCCCGACTTGTTTCGACTTGTCCTGACTTGTCCTGACTTGTCACGACTTGTTCCGACTTGTCCCGACTTGTCCTAACTGGTCCCGACTTGTCCGGGCTTGTCCCGGCTTGTTTCGACTTGTCCCGACTTGTCCCGACTTGTCCCGACTTGTCCCGACTTGTCCCGACTTGTCCCGACTTGTCCCGGAATGTCCAAATTTGTACCGACTTGTTCCGACTTGTACCGACTCGTCCCGACTTGTCCCGGATTGTCCAAACTTGTCTCGACTTGTCCCGACATGTCCCGGATTGTCCATACTTGTCCCGACTTGTCCCGACTTGTCTCGTCTTGTACCGACTTGTCCCGACTTGTCCCGACTTGTTCCGACTTGTACCGACTTGTTCCGACTGGTCCCGGATTGTCCAAACTCGTCCCGACTTGTATCGACTTGTCCCGACTTGTCTCGACTTGTCCCGGATTGTCCAAACTTGTCCCGACTTGTATCGACTTGTCTCGACTTGTCTCGACTTGTCCCGACTTGTCCCGACTTGTCCCGACTTTTCCCGACTTGTTTCTACTTATTCCAAATTGTCTTGACTTGTTTCGACTTGTCCCGACTTGTCACGACTTGTCCCGACTTGTCCCAACTTGTCCCGACTTGTCCATACTTGTCCCAACTTTTTCCGACTTGTCGATTTCAGTTCGAACAAAAATTGGTCACACTTGTTTTGGTTCATAATTATGGTTGGATTGACAAAAAATCTGTAAGCTTATTTTCTCAAAACTGTTTAAATTTTGGATGAAATATTAAAAAAAAAAATTCAAATTTTTTGTTTATAAAATTTTTGAAGCTTTAATTTTTTTCAAAATATCTCAGCTGGTCCCGATTTGTCCCAACTTGTCCCGACTTGTCCTGACTTGTCCCGACTTGTCTCGACTTGTCCCCACTTGTCCCGACATGTCCCGACTTGTTCTGACTTGTCCTGGATTGTCCAATTGTGTCCCGACTTGTTCCGACTTGTCCCGAATTGTCCCGACTTGTACCGACTTGTCCCGACTTGTCCCGGATTGTCCAAACTTGTCCCGACTTGTACCGACTTGTACCGACTTGTCCCGACTTGTCCCGACTTGTCCCGAATTTTCCCGACTTGTCCCGACTTGTCCCGACTTGTCCCAACTTGTCCTGACTTGTCACATTTGTTATGGTTCATAATTTATGTTGGATTGACAAAAAATCTGAAAGCTCATTCCCGACCCGACCCGACCCGACCTAATTGCGAATAGAGTCCAAGACGATAAGATGTGCCATAACATTGACTCGATTTGACCTTGTGAAGAGAATTTTTTTTTTTTCAGAAAAAAAAAATTAAATTTCTTGCCGTTATGAAAAATTTTGGATTCGATACCAAAATATTCAGAATTGGACTGACTTCAATATTTTCTTTGTGGAAAAAGAAATTTTCCAAGTTTTTTTTTTCAAAAATTTTTTATTTCAAATTCTGTGTTTATTGAGATACTTTTTTGTTTCTTCCTGAATGGAAATTGGATTTTGAAAGTTGTTTCAGTTCACAATTTTGATAAAATTTAAAAAAATCTGAAAAAAAAATATTTTTTGAAATTTTTTGATAATTGAATTTTTGCTGAAATATTCGAAACAAATAGAATCTTTTCTTTCAGTTTTTGTATTTTTGATTTTTTTTCACAAACTACTTCTAAGAAGTCCAAATAAAATTCCAAGAAGAAAGTCTAGGTGAAGAAGTCCAGGTGGAAATTCCGTGTAAAATGTCCAAATGAAATCAGGATAAAATGTCTGGGTAAGGAGCCCAGGTGAAAAGTCCAGAATTATTTGAAATTCAAAATGATTCAATCAAAAAATATATCTACAATAATATTATCCTTGACACGACCCAAAAGTCCCGACTTGTTCCGACTTGTCTTGTCCCGAATTTTCCCGACTTGTCGTGACTTGTTCCGTCTTGTCCCGACTTGTCCTGGATTGTCCAAACTTGTCCTGACTTGTCCAAACTTGTCCCGACTTGTCCCGTCTTGTTCTGACTTGTTCTGACTTGTCACGTCATGTCCCGACTTGTCCTGACTTGTTCCGACTTATCCTCACTTGTCCCGAATTGTCCCGACTTTTTCCGACTTGTCCCGATTTGTCCCGACTTACAGACTTGTACCGACTTGTACCGACTTGTCCCGACTTGTCCTGACCTGTCCCGACCTGTCCCGTCTTTTTCCGACTTGTCCCGACTTTTCCCGACTTGTCCCGATTTGTCCCGACTTTTACCGACTTGTACCGACTTGTACCGACTTGTCCCGACATGTCCTGACCTGTCCCGACCTGTCCCGTCTTTTCCCGACTTGACCCGACTTGTCCCGACTTGTCCCGACTTGTCCTGACTTGTCCCGACTTGTCCATACTTGTACCGACTTGTCAATTTCAACTCGAACAAAAATTGATTGTCACACTTGTTTTGGTTCATAATTTTGGTTGGATTGACAAAAAATCTGTAAGCATATTTTCTCAAAACTGTTTAAATTTTGGCTGAACTAATAAAAAAAAAATCAAATTTTTTGTTTATTAAAATTTTGTAGCTTTAATTTTTTTCAAAATTTCCCGGCTAGTCCCGACTTGTCCCAACTTGTCCCGACTTGTCCGGTCTGGTCCCGACTTGTCCTGACTTGTCCCGAATTGTCCCGACTTATCCCAACTTGTCGTGACTTGTCCTGACTTGTCCCGACTTGTCCCGACTTGTTCCGACTTGTTCCGACTTGTACCGACTTGTCCCGACTTGTCCCGACATGTCCTGACTTGTCTCGACTTGTACCGACTTGTCCCGACTTGTTCCGAATTGTCCAAACTTGTCCCGACATGTACCGACTTGTCCAGACTTGTCCTGAATTGTCCCGACTAGTTCCGACTTGTCCCGACTTGTCCTGACTTGTCTCGACTTGTACCGACTTGTCCCGAATTGTCCAAACTTGTCCCGAGTTGTACCGACTTGTCCAGACTTGTCCTGAATTGTCCCGACTTGTCCCGACTTGTCCTGACCTGTCCCGACTTTTACCGACTTGTCATATTTTGTCCCGACTTGTCCCGACTTGTCCCGACCTGTCCCAACTTTTCCCGACTTGTCCCGACTTGTCCCGACTTGTCCTAACTTGCCCCGACTTGTCCATACTTGTCCCGACTTGTTCCGACTTGTCAATTTCAGTTCGAACAAAAATTGACTGTCACACTTGTTTTGGTTCATAATTTTGGTTGGATTGACAAAAAATCGTAAAGCTTATTTTCTCCAAACTGTTTAAATTTTGGCTAAAATAAAAATTCGAATTTTTTGTTTTCAAAATTTTTGTAGCTTTCACTTTTTCAAAATATCCCGGCTAGTCTCGATTTGTCTAGGCTCTTCCCGACTTGTCCCGACTTGTCCCGACTTGTCCCGACTTGTCTCGACTTGTCCCGACTTGTCCCGACTTGTCCTGACTTGTCCCAACTTGTCCCGACTTGTACCGACTTGTCATGACTAGAACCAACTTGACCCGACTTGTTCTGACATGTCACGTCTTGTCCCGACTTGTCCATACTTGTCCCAACTTTTTCCGACTTGTCAATTTCAGTTCGAACAAAAATTGGTCACACTTGTTTTGGTTCATAATTATGGTTGGATTGACAAAAAATCTGTAAGCTTATTTCTCAAAATTGTTTAAATTTTGGATGAAATATTAAAAAAAAAAAATCAAATTTTTTGTTTATAAAATTTTTGAAGCTTTAATTTTTTTCAAAATATCTCGGCTGGTCCCGATTTGTCCCAACTTGTCCCGACTTGTCCTGACTGGTCCCGACTTGACCGGGCTTGTCCTGGCTTGTTTCGACTTGTCCCGAATTGTCCCGACTTGTTCCGACTTGTCCCGACTTGTCTCGGATTGTCCACACTTGTCCCGACTTGTACCGACTTGTCCCGACTTGTTTCGACTTGTCCCGACTTGTACGGGCTTGTCCCGGCTTGATTCGACTTGTCCCGACTTGTCCCGACTTGTTTCGACTTGTCCCGACTTGTCCCGGATTGTCCAAACTTGTCCCGACTTGTACCGACTTGTTCCGGATTGTCCAAGCTTGTCCCGACTTGTACCGATTTGTCCTGACTTGTACCGACTTGTCCCGTCATGTCCCGGATTGTCCAAACTTGTCTCGACTTGTCCCGACTTGTCTCGACTTGTCATGACTTGTCCCGACTTGTACCGACTTGTCCCGAGTTGTCCTGGATTGTCCAAACTTGTCCCGACTTGTACCGACTTGTCCCGACTTGTCCCGACTTGTACCGACTTGTCCCGACTTGTCCCGACTTGTACCGACATGTCCCGACTTGTCCCGGATTGTCCAAACTTGTCCCGACTTGCCCCAACTTTTCCCGACTTGTCCCGACCTGTACCGACTTGTCCCGACTTTTCCCGGTTTGTCCAAATTTGTCCCGACTTGTCCCGACTTGTCCCGACTTGACCCCACTTGTCCCGACTTGTCCCGACTTTTCCCGACTTGTCCCGATTTGTCCCGACTTTTACCGACTTGTACCGACCTGTACAGGAATGTCCAAACTTGTCCCGACTTGTTTCGACTTGTCCTGACTTGTCCTGACTTGTCACGACTTGTTCCGACTTGTCCCGACTTGTCCTAACTGGTCCCGACTTGTCCGGGCTTGTCCCGGCTTGTTTCGACTTGTCCCGACTTGTCCCGACTTGTCCCGACTTGTCCCGACTTGTCCCGACTTGTCCCGGAATGTCCAAATTTGTACCGACTTGTTCCGACTTGTACCGACTCGTCCCGACTTGTCCCGGATTGTCCAAACTTGTCTCGACTTGTCCCGACATGTCCCGGATTGTCCATACTTGTCCCGACTTGTCCCGACTTGTCTCGTCTTGTACCGACTTGTCCCGACTTGTCCCGACTTGTTCCGACTTGTACCGACTTGTTCCGACTGGTCCCGGATTGTCCAAACTCGTCCCGACTTGTATCGACTTGTCCCGACTTGTCTCGACTTGTCCCGGATTGTCCAAACTTGTCCCGACTTGTATCGACTTGTCTCGACTTGTCTCGACTTGTCCCGACTTGTCCCGACTTGTCCCGACTTTTCCCGACTTGTTTCTACTTATTCCAAATTGTCTTGACTTGTTTCGACTTGTCCCGACTTGTCACGACTTGTCCCGACTTGTCCCAACTTGTCCCGACTTGTCCATACTTGTCCCAACTTTTTCCGACTTGTCGATTTCAGTTCGAACAAAAATTGGTCACACTTGTTTTGGTTCATAATTATGGTTGGATTGACAAAAAATCTGTAAGCTTATTTTCTCAAAACTGTTTAAATTTTGGATGAAATATTAAAAAAAAAAATTCAAATTTTTTGTTTATAAAATTTTTGAAGCTTTAATTTTTTTCAAAATATCTCAGCTGGTCCCGATTTGTCCCAACTTGTCCCGACTTGTCCTGACTTGTCCCGACTTGTCTCGACTTGTCCCCACTTGTCCCGACATGTCCCGACTTGTTCTGACTTGTCCTGGATTGTCCAATTGTGTCCCGACTTGTTCCGACTTGTCCCGAATTGTCCCGACTTGTACCGACTTGTCCCGACTTGTCCCGGATTGTCCAAACTTGTCCCGACTTGTACCGACTTGTACCGACTTGTCCCGACTTGTCCCGACTTGTCCCGAATTTTCCCGACTTGTCCCGACTTGTCCCGACTTGTCCCAACTTGTCCTGACTTGTCACATTTGTTATGGTTCATAATTTATGTTGGATTGACAAAAAATCTGAAAGCTCATTCCCGACCCGACCCGACCCGACCTAATTGCGAATAGAGTCCAAGACGATAAGATGTGCCATAACATTGACTCGATTTGACCTTGTGAAGAGAATTTTTTTTTTTTCAGAAAAAAAAAATTAAATTTCTTGCCGTTATGAAAAATTTTGGATTCGATACCAAAATATTCAGAATTGGACTGACTTCAATATTTTCTTTGTGGAAAAAGAAATTTTCCAAGTTTTTTTTTTCAAAAATTTTTTATTTCAAATTCTGTGTTTATTGAGATACTTTTTTGTTTCTTCCTGAATGGAAATTGGATTTTGAAAGTTGTTTCAGTTCACAATTTTGATAAAATTTAAAAAAATCTGAAAAAAAAATATTTTTTGAAATTTTTTGATAATTGAATTTTTGCTGAAATATTCGAAACAAATAGAATCTTTTCTTTCAGTTTTTGTATTTTTGATTTTTTTTCACAAACTACTTCTAAGAAGTCCAAATAAAATTCCAAGAAGAAAGTCTAGGTGAAGAAGTCCAGGTGGAAATTCCGTGTAAAATGTCCAAATGAAATCAGGATAAAATGTCTGGGTAAGGAGCCCAGGTGAAAAGTCCAGAATTATTTGAAATTCAAAATGATTCAATCAAAAAATATATCTACAATAATATTATCCTTGACACGACCCAAAAGTCCCGACTTGTTCCGACTTGTCTTGTCCCGAATTTTCCCGACTTGTCGTGACTTGTTCCGTCTTGTCCCGACTTGTCCTGGATTGTCCAAACTTGTCCTGACTTGTCCAAACTTGTCCCGACTTGTCCCGTCTTGTTCTGACTTGTTCTGACTTGTCACGTCATGTCCCGACTTGTCCTGACTTGTTCCGACTTATCCTCACTTGTCCCGAATTGTCCCGACTTTTTCCGACTTGTCCCGATTTGTCCCGACTTACCGACTTGTACCGACTTGTACCGACTTGTCCCGACTTGTCCTGACCTGTCCCGACCTGTCCCGTCTTTTTCCGACTTGTCCCGACTTTTCCCGACTTGTCCCGATTTGTCCCGACTTTTACCGACTTGTACCGACTTGTACCGACTTGTCCCGACATGTCCTGACCTGTCCCGACCTGTCCCGTCTTTTCCCGACTTGACCCGACTTGTCCCGACTTGTCCCGACTTGTCCTGACTTGTCCCGACTTGTCCATACTTGTACCGACTTGTCAATTTCAACTCGAACAAAAATTGATTGTCACACTTGTTTTGGTTCATAATTTTGGTTGGATTGACAAAAAATCTGTAAGCATATTTTCTCAAAACTGTTTAAATTTTGGCTGAACTAATAAAAAAAAAATCAAATTTTTTGTTTATTAAAATTTTGTAGCTTTAATTTTTTTCAAAATTTCCCGGCTAGTCCCGACTTGTCCCAACTTGTCCCGACTTGTCCGGTCTGGTCCCGACTTGTCCTGACTTGTCCCGAATTGTCCCGACTTATCCCAACTTGTCGTGACTTGTCCTGACTTGTCCCGACTTGTCCCGACTTGTTCCGACTTGTTCCGACTTGTACCGACTTGTCCCGACTTGTCCCGACATGTCCTGACTTGTCTCGACTTGTACCGACTTGTCCCGACTTGTTCCGAATTGTCCAAACTTGTCCCGACATGTACCGACTTGTCCAGACTTGTCCTGAATTGTCCCGACTAGTTCCGACTTGTCCCGACTTGTCCTGACTTGTCTCGACTTGTACCGACTTGTCCCGAATTGTCCAAACTTGTCCCGAGTTGTACCGACTTGTCCAGACTTGTCCTGAATTGTCCCGACTTGTTCCGACTTGTCCCGACTTGTCCCGACTTGTCTTGACTTGTCCCGACCTGTCCCGTCTTTTCCCGACTTGTCCCGATTTGTCCCGACTTTTACCGACTTGTACCGGAATGTCCAAACTTGTCCAGACTTGTCCCGACTTGTACCGACTTGTCCCGACTTGTCCCGGATTGTCCAAACTTGTCTCGACTTGTCTCGACTTGTCCCGACTTGTTCCGACTTGTCCCGACTTGTTTGAATATGTCCTGTCTTGTCCTGACTTGTCACGACTTGTTCTGACTTGTCCCGACTTGTCCTGACTGGTCCCGACTTGTCCGGGATTGTTCCGGCTTGTTTCGACTTGTCCGGACTTGTCCCGGAATGTCCAAACTTGTCCCGACTTGTCCCGACTTGTACCGTCTTGTCCCGACTTGTCCCGGATTGTCCAAACTTGTCTCGACTTGTCCCGACATGTCCCGGATTGTCCATAACTGTCCCGACTTGTCCCGACTTGTCTCGTCTTGTATCGACTTGTCCCGACTTGTCCCGACCTGTCCCGACTTGTCCCGACTTGTTCCGACTAGCCCCGACTTGTACCGACTTGTCCCGTCTGGTCCCGGATTGTCCAAACTTGTCCCGACTTGTATCGACTTGTCTCGATTTGTCCCGACTTGTCCCGACTTGTCCCGACTTGTCCCGACTTGTCCCGACTTGTCCTGACTTGTCCCGACTTGTTTCTACTTATTCCAAATTGTCTTGACTTGTCCCGACTTTTCCCGACTTGTCCCGATTTGTCCCGAATTTTACCGACTTGTACCGACTTGTTCTGGAATGTCCAAACTTGTCTCGACTTGTACCGACTTGTCTCGACTTGTCTCGACTCGTCCCGACTTGTCCCGACTTGTCCCGACTTGTACCGACTTGTCCCGACTTGTACCGACTTGTCCCGACTTGTCCCAGATTGTCCAAACTTGTCCCGACTGGTATCGACTTGTCTCGATTTGTCCCGACTTGTCCCGACTTGTCCCGACTTGTCCCGACTTGTCCCGACTTGTCCCGACTTGTCCCGACTTGTCCCGACTTGTCCTGACTTGTCCCGACTTGTTTCTACTTATTCCAAATTGTCTTGACTTGTCCCGACTTTTCCCGACTTGTCCCGATTTGTCCCGACTTTTACCGACTTGTACCGACTTGTCCCGGATTGTCCAAACTTGTCTCGACTTGTACCGACTTGTCTCGACTTGTCTCGACTTGTCCTGGCTTGTTTCGACTTGTCCCGACTTGTCCCGACTTGTCACATTTGTTATGGTTCATAATTTATGTTGGATTGACAAAAAATCTGAAAGCTCATTCCCGACCCGACCCGACCCGACCTAATTGCGAATAGAGTCCAAGACGATAAGATGTGCCATAACATTGACTCGATTTGACCTTGTGAAGATAATTTTTTTTTTTCAGAAAAAAAAAATTAAATTTCTTGCCGTTATGAAAAATTTTGGATTCGATACCAAAATATTCAGAAATGGACTGACTTCAATATTTTCTTTGTGGAAAAAGAAATTTTCCAAGTTTTTTTTTTCAAAAATTTTTATTTCAAATTCTGTGTTTATTGAGATACTTTTTTGTTTCTTCCTGAATGGAAAATGGATTTTGAAAGTTGTTTCAGTTCACAATTTTGATAAAATTTAAAAAAATCTAAAAAAAAAATATTTTTTGAAATTTTTTGATAATTGAATTTTTGCTGAAATATTCGAAACAAATAGAATCTTTTCTTTCTGTTTTTGTAATTTTGATTTTTTTTCACAAACTACTTCTAAGAAGTCCAAATAAAATTCCAAGAAGAAAGTCTAGGTGAAGAAGTCCAGGTGGAAATTCCGTGTAAAATGTCCAAATGAAATCAGGATAAAATGTCTGGGTAAGGAGCCCAGGTGAAAAGTCCAGAATTATTTGAAATTCAAAATGATTCAATCAAAAAATATATCTACAATAATATTATCCTTGACACGACCCAAAAGTCCCGACTTGTTCCGACTTGTCTTGTCCCGACTTTTCCCGACTTGTCGTGACTTGTTCCGTCTTGTTGTCTCGTAAAAAGGTGTGGATGGACAGCTTCCGCAAAGTTTCGGATTTCTCCGAAACCATCCTCAGCCGCCCATCGCTCTGCTCCAAGTGACCTGGAGGGCAAGGACGTCGTCACCCAGGGATTTCGGGTGGCAACTTCCGTGTCCCAGCCGACACCTGATTCAAGATCTGCCTTTCTAGCTCTTACTGCTTGTTCAGGCCGTGCATATGGTATCCCTTCTGAGGTACGCTGAACCCGCCCCTGGAGAGATATGGGAATGCGAGCATTCCCAACTCCCTCCGAGAGCCTTCCACCACCCCCTAGTTCCTCCACTAGGGCCTCAGCATCACCCGGTTCCCTTAGGGTATGCACATCTGCTTCTGGCCTTGGCTGTTGTGCGTGAGGCACACCCAATGACCTCGGAGCGCTTCGGCGCATTCCGAGGGGGCGTACCTCACGAGCTTCGCCAGCATGGACTCCTGAGTAGCCCTCCGACCTACAAACAGAAACATTTCTCGTTATTCTAAATTGCTCCAAACGGGCTTCCAAAGGTGGAGTTGTGACAACCCCCGCGGAATCGATTACTAACCCTACCTGAGCCGACGGGGAAGGCTGCCTCCCTCCGTCTAAGCTCGACTCTAAAGTACCTTGGTCCAGCACACTTCTCGGGGACAAGTTAGTTGACATCGTCAACTCACGATTTTCCCCGGTAGTACGTACCTAGGGGACGTCTCCGTCGAGGCGTCGCGACGCTTCGGGGAATAGACGCCTGGCGTCTAAGTCACCCGACGGCGGAGGTGTCCGAGAAAGCCCAGCGCCGGCGAACACGGCTTGGGTATTCTCCTCCGCGAGCAGATGAGATCTCAATCTCATATTCGTCATTGCTCTAAAGGACAAACAATTACGGCTGTAATGTATTGTCGGGCTACTTGCGTGTGCAAGTGTGTGGCAAAGGAGAAGTGCACTAAAATCGACCTCGCGTCGACCCAACTCAAGTGTGACGATGAGAAGGGTCACCCTGTAGCTAACTAACCTAACACCTAACAAGACCTCGCCGGGAAATGGACGAGGGAGGAAGGATTCACGGTTTAGAAAAACTATCTAAATAAAATTTCCTAACTTCAAAATTTGTGTGAAGCACCAAAGGAAAAATTAAACTTGAAAAATTTTTACTTCAAAAATTTACAACTGGATGTGACAAAAACCAAGACAGAGATTTGGGTAAAAGGATCACGGAGCCTAACCAGACTGTCTCAGGTGGAAAAGCCGAGAACAGCCGCAGGAAATAGGTATGGGAAGGACGCGAAACCCCTAGGTACCACAGGAAATGTGGCTCGCCAACGACAAAGTCGCAGCTAATGATGTCTTGACAGGCCGAGGAATTTAAGCTCGAACGATACAATCTTCGTGGAACTCTACGATCGAGCCGATTGTATCAGGTGAGATCTCGTTTTGGTGCCTGACCCCTTTTCATACGATGGGGATTTTTCGTCAACGTCGCGTACAGGTATTAAGTCGGGAAATAACTTTGATGAAGTTAAATCCCTAAGTGTCCGTTGCAAAAGATCACTTTACACTGATTATTGCTCGAGAGTTAAACTACCTATCAACGTACTTTCGTAGCGCGAATAAAACACCTGTAAACCGTACAAGTGAGTCTAACCCTTTTTAAGATAGAAACAAAACGTTATGAATCTACTGTGAACTGAATTATTATTACCGAGAACCTGACTCTAACTGCTAGCCAAAACGATGAATTGCAGAGACAAAAGGCAAAGCCAAACAAACGTAAGTTATTTAACGGAAACACGAAATTGATTATTACACTGCAATTCGACAAGAAAGAGTGGCTGTCTGCTGCTTCGCTGCTTGCATATTTATGCAATCCTGACTGCTGAATCCGCGACACCCATTGGCCTAGAGGGCCAAAGTGGGCGTCGCCCTTGGCTGAACAAAACCCTAGCTCGCGAAAACGCGCGGGATTTGGGCAAATGACCGTTAAAGTCCCGTTACCTGCGTTTTCTAGGGAGTATTTGACAAAAGTCACTAAATACTCCCCAGATCTAGGGAGATATTGAAAGTCAGAATTTCAGATATCTCGATTCCTAGGGCGGTCCGATATTCGGAGAGCCCCGAGAAAAACCATAAACCAACGTGATTCTTGAACGCCGAAGAAATACACGTATTCCTTCGCCGAGGAATCTATACCCGTTTTCCGATTTGGCCAACCTGATGAGAAATCGAATTGAAATAAAATAATTTGTGAAAACAAATGGAGCCACGGAATCTTTCCACCCAACAAGAGACTAGCGTGTCGAAACCTTGCTCTAAGTGTTCTGTATACCGGGTGCTCGACTGTTTGGGGCCACAAATTAATAAAATTGAAAACTAGTCAGGAATTTCCGGTAAATCGGTAAAACTACGTACAGTGGAGTTCCACTGGGTGGAGATTGGGACTTTACATCATACAGGGTGAGACTAGACTAGTGACCTGAATATAATGCAAAAATCTAATATTATTCGACTGGCTTCTAGGTGAAAATTGAGAGTTATTAAGTGTAAAAATGGCTCACTAAAGGTGACCATACACAAAAAAAATCATCGTAGGAGCGCGGCGAGCCTGCCCTGCGACACCCCCCTACTAAAGAGTTTAACTTGGTCGAAGTTATTTCCAAACGAAACAACCGACAAAGGCTAAATTTACGTTAACTCCCTAATAGTCACCTTCCGCACTCTGATGAACCAAGGCTGGAACCACCAAAGTTACTGGAGCGTCATCCTCCATGTCAGAATCGTTCTCAGTACAGTCTTTACTAACTCTAGGAGCTTCGCTGTAGCTCTGGGCTGGTACGGGATCTTCGTCAGACCCGGTCACCGAAACATACTGACGGGCGGAGTCTGTCGGTGGCCGCTGGATCGGAGCTCTGTCGGAGTCCAGCGCCACAGCTCGGCATCTCCTTCGCCGTCCTGTACTCTTACTAGGAATCTCAGTCCTTACTGAGCCTTCCTGTCTCACATTCTCTCCCGGGTCGACCATCAATGATAATGGAGACCCCCTTACTGGAAGTGCTAACTCTCGGATAGCAGCTTCCACTTCCGAATCTGAATCGTAATCTGGACCTTGGTCTGGAACGACCGCTTGACGGGTAAGAGCGTCTACTTCAGTAGTAGCACGCCCCCCTACTGGCGAGTTTGCGACGGGGAGTTCAGAATCTCTGATCTCCAAAAGGCCAGAGTTCACCACCGGCAACGGACTCCTACGGGATACTCCTCTCTTCCCCGCGCAGTCTGAGTCGCGTTTCCGTCCTTGTGGATTCTTCCTCAACCTTTTCACTGTCCGCCGGACCGCTTTGTCCTTTGGATCGAAACTGACCGTTACTTCCCGTGGATTCGTTGAGTTGGGTGCGTCAGCTCGTACCCGGATTAACGAAGGTGGCTTCGGACCGCCCCCAGTCGTCGGCCTAGGTGTGACTTCCCCTGTCACTTCTTGGTCAGCGTCGTTGGACTCTGGCTGATCCGGACCTGGGCCACCATCGTCGTGGCGGACGCCAGCCGGCAAAGTCCTGCTTACCCAAGAACGAATATCGTCTACGTGCACCAGCCTCTCGGTGCCGTTCCTATCTACGAGGTAACTGTCTCGCCTCATCACCCTCGTGATCGGATGCGGTCCTGACAGTGTACCTCCGAAGTTTCCTTTGACGAAATTCCTAACTAAAACGCGGTCGCCGACCCCGTAGGTCCGTGGCGACGGTAGATCTTTATCAGGGAATAAATTCCTCTGATAAACTGCCTGACGTCTGGCTGCTTTTGCAAGACGTTCTTGCCGATCTTCGGGGCTATTATGTACCGGATCTCGGTACATAGGTAGCCTCCAATCTCCTGGACGACCAGGTGTATATCCTAACAATAACTCCGCTGGAGTCTCCCCTGTTGCTCTATTCTTACGGTTCCGTAAGCAATAGAGACTTGCAGCCAGACCTTCTTCCCAAAGCCCTTCCGAAGTGGTTTCCAGCATCCTTGCTCTTAGACACTTCTTCAGTTCCTGGACCCTTCGCTCGACAGGGTTCGCCTGTTGATGAAAAACAGGTGAAAATTTGACCTCGATGTTCTTCAAATCGTAGTATTTTAGCAGATGATTACTCTGAAACTGCGGGCCGTTGTCAGAAATGACGACTTCTGGACAACCCCAACGAGATAAAATTTCTTCGTCTAGAAAACGAGAAATTACTTTCGACGTGCATGTCTTAGTGGCCTTGGCTTCAACCCACTTTGAAAACATATCGACGGCAATTACCACGAACCTGTTTCCCCTCCTTGAGGCTGCATAGGGCCCCAGGACGTCAACAGCCAGCATCTGCCACGGTCGCTTCGGCACACTAGGCCGTTGCGGTGCCGCTTCCTGATGCCGTACGGCTTTAACGCACTGGCAGACTAGGCAACCTCTCACGTAGGCCCGGACGTAGTCCTCCATGGCCGGCCACCAATAGTGCCGTTTCAAGGCACGTAAGGTTTCCTCTTGACCAGGATGACCAGCGGTCGGGTGTTCATGGTAATAAGCCGACACGTCCTCACGGAGCGCCTCGGGCACATACAATAGCCGTTTACCAGCAGAAGAAACATATACAACCCCTTGGACATCTGAAAACTTGTTGATAAAACGAAGATCGTCCCTGGACATAGGACCCAACTCCTGTATCGTTCTGATACGCGCCCTCAACCTTTGCGTCTCCCTATCTATGGCCTGCCGCCGCACGACCACTTCAGCCGGCGTCTCTACGACGCTCACCACACCTTGGTGTTCAGACAATTGCACCTTCATAGGTGGCAACCCCATACGCTCTACATCAGCATCCAAGTCTTCACTGTGAGACCCCGAGGGATTACGGGACAAGAAATCAGCTAGCTGATTGTCTCGACCTGCGACGTGCTCCACAGTGAAGGAATACTCCTGTAGAAGTAAGGCCCAACGAGTTAACTTCGCTTTTGCGTCCTTGAACTTGGATAACCAAGTCAACGCTTTGCTGTCCGTTCGAAGAGTGAATGGACGGTCTTCGAGATAATGACGGTATCGCTTGATACCCCAAACAATGGCTAAACATTCAGTCTCGTTCACATGATAGTTTAGTTCCGCGCCCTTGAGCTTGGCACTAGCATGTGAAACGATCCTTCTGTCGCCGTGACAATCAACTTGATAAAGGACTGCAGCGATGCCTACCCCAGATGCATCGGTCTGCAGGAAAAACGGGAGAGTCATGTCCGGCCTGGCCAAGACCATAGGACGGCCCACGACTTCCTTGATCCTCTCAAACGCCTCCAATGCTTGAGAGTTCCACTTAAGGTCTCGACCTTTCTTCGACTTGAGCATGTTACTTATCGGAGCCTCCAACTCCGCTAAGTTCGGGATGAACTCCCGTAGCCAACCAACGGTGCCCAAGAATCCTCGGACCTGAGAGACATTCTTGGGTAGCGGGAATTGTTGAACCGCTAACACATGACCTGGCATTGGTTCGTTTGACGTTTCCGTCACCACATGCCCCAAGTACTCCAGCCTACGCTGAGCGAAGTTGCACTTCTTTAAACTGCACCACAGGCCATGTGCTCTGAACCTCTCCAGCACAAGGCGGAGATGGTAGAGGTTCTCCTTTTCATCTTCGCTGTAAACGATTATGTCGTCTAGATATACTTTGACGAATTTATCGACATAACCAACCAACACTTCCGTCATAAGGATTTGGAAACTTCCAGGTGCATTCGTTAGACCAAACGGCATTGAGTTAAACTCATAACAAGCTCCATCAGGCGTAGCAAAAGCTGTATACTTTTTACTAGCCTCATCCATGGGTATCTGCCAAAACCCAGACTTCAGATCCAAAGAAGTGAACACTCTCGCTGTTCCGAGCTCTTTGATAGTCTCGTGAATACCTGGCAATACCGACGACTCGGGTATTGTCAGACTATTCAACTTCCTGTAGTCGACACAAAACCGAGCCGTACCGTCCTTCTTCGTGACGATAACGACCGGACTAATAAAGGCAGAATGGGACCTACTTATGACACCTGCAGCGAGCATCTTATCCACCTCCTCTTGGATAAGAGCCCTCTTCTGATCGGAAACTTTGTACGGACGGAGCTTGAAGGGTAGCTCCTCCTTCAATCGGATTTTATGGCAAGCAGCCCTCGTCACTGGTTGCCTTGGAGATTCGTAAAAGACGTCTCCAAACTCTCGGATAAGACTCCGAAATTCCTTTCTCGAGAACGCCGGTAGCTGTACGTCCGCTACCTGTGGTTCAGGGAACTTTTCTGGTGGAAGATAGACCTCCTCCGCCCAGAAAATAGTTTGCCTAGGCCCCTTTCCAACGTACATGGTGCGACGTGCAAAGTCGACCATAGCCTCGTTTGATGCCAGCCAGGGACACCTGAGCAGAAGATCCTCGACAAGATCATCCACCACTTGCACGACAACTTCGTGAACAACACCATCTATTAACAGTTCGACTATTGTCTCCCCTAGACTGGTGATGCCACGACCGGCGCATGCAAGCTGCAACGGTGTCACTTGCTTCCTATCCACCCTCCAGGTGACAGGCAACAAACTACGTTTCAGGAGATTTAGCGAACTTCCGCTGTCCACCAAAACCCTAACTCGACGACCCATCAGTTCAGCCTCGATTCGCGGCAGCTGATGCAATCGTCCCTCAACATTGTTGTTCGCTAAGCTAGTATCACAGCGACGATATAGACACAATGGATCCAGCAGATCCACCTCCGACTTCTTCCTAAGCGGGTCGGTCTCAATGAAACTCAGAAGTTCCGACTTGCGATTGACATCAAGTGCTGCAGCACCAACTGCAGTCAACGATGGGACTTGGCGATTGCATCCCTCAGGAACCTCGCCTCCGCCCCGACTAAGACGTGTAACTCTCTCAGATGACATGCCTACCACGCCTCTGGTATCTACCAACGGGGAATGGCGATTCGCACCTGCGATCCCATCTGCTCTGCCCCTCGATACCGTCCTTGAGACTTGGCATGCATCGACCTCGAAACCTGCGTCCTGTGTGGGAGTGAGTGACAGACCACCACCCTCGGTGTCTTCACTACCCCGAAGTGGAACCGAAAAGAGTACGTCACTCTCGACGACTTTTTCGTTCCGAAACCTTGATTCGCAATCTTCCCTTGGATACACCTTTTCATCTCGATTTGTGCCTATACCGGACCTGTGCCCAGTTTGCAGTGCCCTAGCACTCTCTTTGACAACAGGCCCCTCCTGGTCCTTCTGTATACCGATCACTAACTCCGAAACCTTGTGCTGTGGCGGATGGAACGACCCACCAACAACGACCTGGGGTACCTCGATGATTTCACAACTCCATGAACCTGAAGATGATTCATAACCCCTTTCATTCGTTCCAAAACTAGAACCTGAATTCTTTGAAATGACTTTCAACCCTCTACGTTTAACGTCTGCCGACGAGTGAACTTTTTTCCGCCTACCACCAGTGGCGCGATCCACACGCTCATCTACCACACTGAAACAAACGGATTCACAATCTGACCGGTCTGCCCAATGTAGTTTGCCTGATGACGGTGGCGTTTCGGCTGAAACGACTCCAGCTTCAACATCCTGGAACTCCTTCTCCTCCTCCTTGTTGGGAATACATGCCGCATAATTTCTATGACAGTCCAACACTGTCACAGAACCGCAAAACGGTGTTGAAGGAATACCTACTCCGATGGAGCCCCCTGATGGCTCCTGTTGGAGTTTTTTGATTCTTCTTTGCAAACTGCAATTTTGTCTGCGTCCTTAAGTGACGTCTTACGACGCGAGGTTTTACTCGCCTGCACGGTATTAACCGTATGTGCCCTATTGGCCTGATCTAACGGTTTTGTTCCCGCACTCTGACGTTTGGGACCGTTCTTGTTGTCATTTTGCTGAGGGCAATCTTTGTTCCAATGAGCTCCCCCGCAAGTGAAACATCCGCTCGAAGGAGCGTTGTTTCCTCCAGAACGCCTCGATTGATCATAATTCTGGAATTTAATGCCATTGTTGTTAAAGTTATTGGACCTAACATGGTTCGAACCCCTGTTGTCCTGTAGCTGTCCCTGAGGACGTTTAGGTGGCACATCGTCGGCCTGATGAGGACGGTTGGTGTTCGAAACAAGTTTCGGCCCTGACTGTACACTTTGGCTGGTGCTACGAAGTAGCGTCTCGACAGCAACAGCTTTTTGTGTCAGCTCTTCAATAGTTGCAAATCTATGCAATTGCAAATGGACTTTGATATCCGGTCTGATCCGGTTCAATATTAATCGCACAACCCTTCCTTCGTCCATCTCTGGGTAGAGCCTCTGTGAAAGACTCCACTTGTTCAGGATGAAGGAAGTTATTGACTCTCCCTTCGGCTGGTCAGTGCCAAAGAACTCCGCTTCTAAGCTCGAGACCAACAGATCGTTATCGAACCGTTCCTGGAGCCGGTTTGTGAAAAACTGCCAGTTTAGGCGTGAGTTGCGATATGGAGCATACCACTGCTGGGCTGCTCCCTTGAGCCACTGAGCTGCAACGCTCACCCAGACGGTTGGATCAAAGCACCCTAAATAATCCTCAGAGGATTGAATAAATTGTATTGGATCTTCGTGAGGAAGCCCACTGAAACTGGGATGTGGTTTATTGTTAATTAAACCCCCATCAACACCGTTTAGGGTTCCCCGACGTCTATCCTCCAGCAAATCCGCGAGTCGCACGAGCACGTCGTCGACCCCCGTCACTGGTCTTCTGGGATTCTCCTGAATCCGGACTGTGGGCACTGGCCTCCTCGATGGGTAATACCCACTCCTGTGGACATCACCGGGGTTGGAAGCGACGTTTCGAGCAACTCGAGGGACATCCTCAGATTCCCTATAATGCCGATTCCCGGTTGGCAACCGGGTAAACGTGCCATATGGGCGCCAAAGGGTTTCCGGTTCACCCATAACCATTTCATTAACTGGGAGTCTCTCAGGAGAGAGATCCCGAACTCTAATTCTGTTTGCAGGAGGAAGGCTACACCCGCAGATCCCTGAAGACGGTCTGTCTTCAGCAGCCCCACGTTGGGCGCCATGTCTCGTAAAAAGGTGTGGATGGACAGCTTCCGCAAAGTTTCGGATTTCTCCGAAACCATCCTCAGCCGCCCATCGCTCTGCTCCAAGTGACCTGGAGGGCAAGGACGTCGTCACCCAGGGATTTCGGGTGGCAACTTCCGTGTCCCAGCCGACACCTGATTCAAGATCTGCCTTTCTAGCTCTTACTGCTTGTTCAGGCCGTGCATATGGTATCCCTTCTGAGGTACGCTGAACCCGCCCCTGGAGAGATATGGGAATGCGAGCATTCCCAACTCCCTCCGAGAGCCTTCCACCACCCCCTAGTTCCTCCACTAGGGCCTCAGCATCACCCGGTTCCCTTAGGGTATGCACATCTGCTTCTGGCCTTGGCTGTTGTGCGTGAGGCACACCCAATAACCTCGGAGCGCTTCGGCGCATTCCGAGGGGGCGTACCTCACGAGCTTCGCCAGCATGGACTCCTGAGTAGCCCTCCGACCTACAAACAGAAACATTTCTCGTTATTCTAAATTGCTCCAAACGGGCTTCCAAAGGTGGAGTTGTGACAACCCCCGCGGAATCGATTACTAACCCTACCTGAGCCGACGGGGAAGGCTGCCTCCCTCCGTCTAAGCTCGACTCTAAAGTACCTTGGTCCAGCACACTTCTCGGGGACAAGGTAGTTGACATCGTCAACTCACGATTTTCCCCGGTAGTACGTACCTGGGGGACGTCTCCGTCGAGGCGTCGCGACGCTTCGGGGAATAGACGCCTGGCGTCTAAGTCACCCGACGGCGGAGGTGTCCGAGAAAGCCCAGCGCCGGCGAACACGGCTTGGGTATTCTCCTCCGCGAGCATATGAGATCTCAATCTCATATTCGTCATTGCTCTAAAGGACAAACAATTACGGCTGTAATGTATTGTCGGGCTACTTGCGTGTGCAAGTGTGTGGCAAAGGAGAAGTGCACTAAAATCGACCTCGCGTCGACCCAACTCAAGTGTGACGATGAGAAGGGTCACCCTATAGCTAACTAACCTAACACCTAACAAGACCTCGCCGGGAAATGGACGAGGGAGGAAGGATTCACGGTTTAGAAAAACTATCTAAATAAAATTTCCTAACTTCAAAATTTGTGTGAAGCACCAAAGGAAAAATTAAACTTGAAAAATTTTTACTTCAAAAATTTACAACTGGATGTGACAAAAACCAAGACAGAGATTTGGGTAAAAGGATCACGGAGCCTAACCAGACTGTCTCAGGTGGAAAAGCCGAGAACAGCCGCAGGAAATAGGTATGGGAAGGACGCGAAACCCCTAGGTACCACAGGAAATGTGGCTCGCCAACGACAAAGTTGCAGCTAATGATGTCTTGACAGGCCGAGGAATTTAAGCTCGAACGATACAATCTTCGTGGAACTCTACGATCGAGCCGATTGTATCAGGTGAGATCTCGTTTTGGTGCCTGACCCCTTTTCATACGATGGGGATTTTTCGTCAACGTCGCGTACAGGTATTAAGTCGGGAAATAACTTTGATGAAGTTAAATCCCTAAGTGTCCGTTGCAAAAGATCACTTTACACTGATTATTGCTCGAGAGTTAAACTACCTATCAACGTACTTTCGTAGCGCGAATAAAACACCTGTAAACCGTACAAGTGAGTCTAACCCTTTTTAAGATAGAAACAAAACGTTATGAATCTACTGTGAACTGAATTATTATTACCGAGAACCTGACTCTAACTGCTAGCCAAAACGATGAATTGCAGAGACAAAAGGCAAAGCCAAACAAACGTAAGTTATTTAACGGAAACACGAAATTGATTATTACACTGCAATTCGACAAGAAAGAGTGGCTGTCTGCTGCTTCGCTGCTTGCATATTTATGCAATCCTGACTGCTGAATCCGCGACACCCATTGGCCTAGAGGGCCAAAGTGGGCGTCGCCCTTGGCTGAACAAAACCCTAGCTCGCGAAAACGCGCGGGATTTGGGCAAATGACCGTTAAAGTCCCGTTACCTGCGTTTTCTAGGGAGTATTTGACAAAAGTCACTAAATACTCCCCAGATCTAGGGAGATATTGAAAGTCAGAATTTCAGATATCTCGATTCCTAGGGCGGTCCGATATTCGGAGAGCCCCGAGAAAAACCATAAACCAACGTGATTCTTGAACGCCGAAGAAATACACGTATTCCTTCGCCGAGGAATCTATACCCGTTTTCCGATTTGGCCAACCTGATGAGAAATCGAATTGAAATAAAATAATTTGTGAAAACAAATGGAGCCACGGAATCTTTCCACCCAACAAGAGACTAGCGTGTCGAAACCTTGCTCTAAGTGTTCTGTATACCGGGTGCTCGACTGTTTGGGGCCACAAATTAATAAAATTGAAAACTAGTCAGGAATTTCCGGTAAATCGGTAAAACTACGTACAGTGGAGCTCCACTGGGTGGAGATTGGGACTTTACATCATACAGGGTGAGACTAGACTAGTGACCTGAATATAATGCAAAAATCTAATATTATTCGACTGGCTTCTAGGTGAAAATTGAGAGTTATTAAGTGTAAAAATGGCTCACTAAAGGTGACCATACACAAAAAAAATCATCGTAGGAGCGCGGCGAGCCTGCCCTGCGACATTGTCCCGACTTGTCCTGGATTGTCCAAACTTGTCCAAACTTGTCCTGACTTGTCCAGACTTGTCCCGACTTGTCCCGACTTGTTCTGACTTGTTCTGACTTGTCACGTCATGTCCCGACTTGTCCTGACTTGTTCTGACTTGTCCTCACTTGTCCCGAATTGTCCCGACTTTTCCCGACTTGTCCCGATTTGTCCCGACTTTTACAGACTTGTACCGACTTGTACCGACTTGTCCCGACTTGTCCTGACCTGTCCCGACCTGTCCCGACTTGTCCCGACTTGTCCCGACTTGTCCCGACTTGTCCCGACTTGTCCTGACTTGTCCCGACTTGTCCAAACTTGTACCGACTTGTCAATTTCAACTCGAACAAAAATTGATTGTCACACTTGTTTTGGTTCATAATTTTGGTTGGATTGACAAAAAATCTGTAAGCATATTTTCTCAAAACTGTTTAAATTTTCGCTGAACTAATAAAAAAAAAATCAAATTTTTTGTTTATTAAAATTTTGTAGCTTTAATTTTTTTCAAAATTTCCCGGCTAGTCCCGACTTGTCCCAACTTGTCCCGACTTGTCCGGTCTGGTCCCGACTTGTCCTGACTTGTCCCGAATTGTCCCGACTTATCCCAACTTGTCGTGACTTGTCCTGACTTGTCCCGACTTGTCCCGACTTGTTCCGACTTGTTCTGACTTGTACCGACTTGTCCCGACTTGTCCCGACATGTCCTGACTTGTCTCGACTTGTACCGACTTGTCCCGACTTGTTCCGAATTGTCCAAACTTGTCCCGACATGTACCGACTTGTCCAGACTTGTCCTGAATTGTCCCGACTTGTTCCGACTTGTCCCGACTTGTCTTGACTTGTACCGACTTGTCCCGACTTGTTCCGACTTGTTCCGACTTGTACCGACTTGTCCCGACTTGTCCCGACATGTCCTGACTTGTCTCGACTTGTACCGACTTGTCCCGACTTGTTCCGAATTGTCCAAACTTGTCCCGACATGTACCGACTTGTCCAGACTTGTCCTGAATTGTCCCGACTTGTTCCGACTTGTCCCGACTTGTCTTGACTTGTACCGACTTGTCCCAACTTGTCCCGACTTGTCCGGTCTGGTCCCGACTTGTCCTGACTTGTCCCGAATTGTCCCGACTTATCCCAACTTGTCGTGACTTGTCCTGACTTGTCCCGACTTGTCCCGACTTGTTCCGACTTGTTCCGACTTGTACCGGCTTGTCTCGACTTGTCCCGACATGTCCTGACTTGTCTCGACTTGTACCGACTTGTCCCGACTTGTTCCGAATTGTCCAAACTTGTCCCGACATGTACCGACTTGTCCAGACTTGTCCTGAATTGTCCCGACTTGTTCCGACTTGTCCCGACTTGTCCTGACTTGTCACGACTTGTCTCGACTTGTCCCGACTTGTCCCGACTTGTCCCGAATTGTCCAAACTTGTCCCGACTTCTACCGACTTGTCCCGACTTGTCCCGACTTGTACCGACTTGTCCCGACTTGTTCCGAATTGTCCAAACTTGTCCCGACTTGTACCGACTTGTCCCGACTTGTACCGACTTGTACCGACTTGTCCCGACTTTTCCCGGTTTGTTCAAATTTGTCCCGACTTGTCCCGACTTGTCCCGACTTGTCCCCACTTGTCCCGACTTGTCCCGACTTGTTTCGACTTGTCCTGACTTGTCACGACTTGTTCCGACTTGTCCCGACTTGTCCTGACTGGTCCCGACTTGTCCGGGCTTGTCCTGGCTTGTTTCGACCCGTCCCGACTTGTCCTGACTTGTCCCGACTTGTCCCGACTTGTCCCGACTTGTCCCGACTTGTCCTGACTTGTCCCGACTTGTTTCTACTTATTCCAAATTGTCTTGACTTGTTTCGACTTGTCCCGAATTGTCTCGACTTGTCCCGACATGTCCTGACTTGTCCCGACTTGTACCGACTTGTCCCGACTTGTCCCCACTTGTCCCGACATGTCCCGACTTGTTCTGACTTGTCCCGGATTGTCCAACTATGTCCCGACTTGTTCCGACTTGTCCCGAATTGTCCCGACTTATCCCAACTTGTCGTGACTTGTTCTGACTTGTCCCGACTTGTCCCGACTTGTTCCGACTTGTTCCGACTTGTACCGACTTGTCCCGACTTGTCCCGACATGTCCTGACTTGTCTCGACTTGTACCGACTTGTCCCGACTTGTCCCGAATTGTCCAAACTTGTCCCGACTTGTACCGACTTGTCCAGACTTGTCCTGAATTGTCCCGACTTGTTCCGACTTGTCCCGACTTGTCTTGACTTGTCACAACTTGTCTCGACTTGTACCGACTTGTCCCGACTTGTCCCGAATTGTCCAAACTTGTCCCGACTTGTACCGACTTGTCCCGACTTGTACCGTCTTGTCCCGACTTGTTCCGAATTGTCCATCTTGTCCCGACTTGTACCGACTTGTACCGACTTGTCCCGACTTGTACCGACTTGTCCCGGATTGTCCAAACTTGTCCCGACTTGTCCCAACTTTTCTCGACTTGTCTCGACTTGTACCGTCTTGTCCCGACTTTTCCCGGTTTGTCCAAATTTGTCCCGACTTGTCCCGACTTGTCCCCACTTGTCCCGACTTGTCCCGACTTGTTTCGACTTGTCCTGACTTGTCACGACTTGTTCCGACTTGTCCCGACTTGTCCTGACTGGTCCCGACTTGTCCGGGCTTGTCCCGGCTTGTTTCGACTCGTCCCGACTTGTCCCGACTTGTCTCGACTTGTCCCGACTTGTCCCGACTTGTCCTGACTTGTCCCGACTTGTTTCTACTTATTCCAAATTGTCTTGACTTGTTTCGACTTGTCCCGAATTGTCTCGACTTGTCTCGACTTGTCCTGACTTTTCCCGACTTGTACCGACTTGTCCCGACTTGTTCTGACTTGTACCGGATTGTCCAACTATGTCCCGACTTGTTCCGACTTGTCCCGAATTGACCCGACTTGTCCCCACTTGTCCCGACATGTCTCGACTTGTTCTGACTTGTCCCGGATTGTCCAACTATGTCCCGACTTGTTCCGACTTGTCCCGAATTGACCCGACTTGTACCGACTTGTCCCGACTTGTCCCGGATTGTCCAAACTTGTCCCGACTTGTACCGACTTGTCCCGACTTGTCCCGACTTGTCCCGAATTGTCCTGACTTGTCCCGACTTGTCCCGACTTGTCCCGACTTGTCCCAACTTGTCCTGACTTGTCACATTTGTTATGGTTCATAATTTATGTTGGATTGACAAAAAATCTGAAAGCTCATTCCCGACCCGACCCGACCCGACCTAATTGCGAATAGAGTCCAAGACGATAAGATGAATATTAGTGCCATAACATTGACTCGATTTGACCTTGTGAAGTGAATTTTTTTTCAGAAAAAAAAAATTGAATATCTTGCCGTTATGAAAAATTTTGGTGAGATGATTCGAAACCAAAATATTCATAAATGGACTAACTTCAATATTTTCTTTGCGAAAAAAGGATTTTGCCAAGATTTTTTTTGCCCCGACTTGTCCCGACTTGTCCCGACTTGTCCCGACTTGTTTCTACTTATTCCAAATTGTCTTGACTTGTCCCGACTTTTCCCGACTTGTCCCGATTTGTCCCGACTTTTACCGACTTGTACTGACTTGTCCCGGATTGTCCAAACTTGTCTCGACTTGTACCGACTTGTCTCGACTTGTCCTGACTTGTCCTGACTTGTCCCGACTTGTTTCTACTTATTCCAAATTGTCTTGACTTGTCCCGACTTTTCCCGACTTGTCCCGATTTGTCCCGACTTTTACCGACTTGTACTGACTTGTCCCGGATTGTCCAAACTTGTCTCGACTTGTACCGACTTGTCTCGACTTGTCTCGACTTGTCCCGACTTGTTCCGACTTGTCCCGAATTGTCCCGACTTGTTTCGACTTGTTTCGACTTGCCCTGACTTGTCCTGACTTGTCACGACTTGTTCCGTTTTGTCCCGACTTGTCCTGACTGGTCCCGACTTGTCCGGGCTTGTCCTGGCTTGTTTCGACTTGTCCCGACTTGTCCCGACTTGTCCCGACTTGTCCCGGAATGTCTAAATTTGTACCGACTTGTCCCGACTTGTACCGACTTGTCCCGACTTGTCCCGGATTGTCCAAACTTGTCTCGACCAGTCCCGACATGTCCCGGATTGTCCATACTTGTTCCGACTTGTTCCGACTTATACCGACTTGTCCCGACTGGTCCCGGATTGTCCAAACTTGTTCCGACTTGTATCGACTTGTCCCGACTTGTCCCGACTTGTCCCGACTTGTACCGACTTGTCCCGACTTGTACCGACTTGTCCCGACTTGTTTCGGATTGTCCAAAATTGTCCCGACTTGTATCGACTTGTCTCGACTTATCCCGACTTGTCCCGACTTGTCCCGACTCGTCCCGACTTGTCCCGACTTGTCCCGACTTGTCCTGACTTGTCCCGACATGTTTCTACTTATTCCAAATTGTATTGACTTGTTTCGACTTGTCCCGACTTGTCTCGACTTGTCCCGACTTGTCCTGACTTGTCCCCACTTGTCCCGACTTGTCCCGACTTGTCCCGACTTGTTCTGACTTGTCCCGGATTGTCCAAGTTTGACCCGACTTGTTCCGACTTGTAACGAATTGTCCCGACTTGTACCGACTTGTCCCGGATTGTCCAAACTTGTCCCGACTTGTACCGACTTGTCCCGACTTGTCCCGAATTGTCCCGACTTGTCCCGACTTGTCCCGACTTGTCCCGACTTGTCCCAACTTGTCCTGACTTGTCACATTTGTTATGGTTCATAATTTATGTTGGACTGACAAATAATCTGAAAGCTCATTCCCGACCCGACCCGACCTAATTGCGAATAGAGTCCAAGACGATAAGATGAATATTAGTGCCATAACATTGACTCGATTTGACCTTGTGAAGTGAATTTTTTTTTTTAGAAAAAAAAAAATTAAATTTTTCGCCGTTATGAAAAATTTTGGAGAGATGATTTGATACCAAAATATTCAGAAATGGACTGACTTCAATATTTTCTTTGTGGAAAAGAAATTTTCCAAGATTTTTTTTTTCAAAAACTTTTTATTTCAAATTCTGTGTTTATTGAATTACTTTTTTGTTTCTTCCTGAATGGAAATTGTATTTTGAAAGTTGTTTCAGTTCACAATTTTGATAAAATTAAAAAAAATCTGAAATAAAAATATTTTTTGAAATTTTTTGATTATTGAATTTTTGCTGAAATATTCGAAACAAATAGAATATTTTCTTTTTTTTTTGTAATTTTGATTTTTTTTCACAAACTACTTCAAAGAAGTCCAAATTAAATTCCAAAAAGAAAGTCTGGGTGAAGAAGTCCAGGTGGAAATTCCGTCTTGTCCCGGCTTGTCCCGAAATATCCAAACTTGTCCTGACTTGTCCTGACTTGTCCTGACTTGTCCCGACTTGTCCCGACTTGTCCCGACTTGTCCCGACTTGTCCCCACTTGTCGCGACTTGTCCCGTCTTTTCCCGACTTGTCCCGACTTTTACCGACTTGTACCGACTTGTACCGGATTGTCCAAACTTGTCTCGACTTGTACCGACTTGTCTCGACTTGTCCCGACTTGTTCCGACTTGTCCCGACTTGTTTCGACTTGTCCTGTCTTGTCCTGACTTGTCACGACTTGTTCTGACTTGTCCCGACTTGTCCTGACTGGTCCCGACTTGTCCGGGATTGTCCTGGCTTGTTTCGACTTGTCCGGACTTGTCCCGGAATGTCCAAACTTGTCCCGACTTGTCCCGACTTGTACCGTCTTGTCCCGACTTGTCCCGGATTGTCCAAACTTGTCTCGACTTGTCCCGACATGTCCCGGATTGTCCATAACTGTCCCGACTTGTCCCGACTTGTCTCGTCTTGTACCGACTTGTCCCGACTTGTCCCGACTTGTCCCGACTTGTTCCGACTTGTCCCGACTTGTACCGAATTGTCCCGACTGGTCCCGGATTGTCCAAACTTGTCCCGACTTGTATCGACTTGTCCCGACTTGTCCCGATTTGTCACGACTCGTACCGACTTGTCCCGACTTGTACCGACTTGTCCCGACTTGTCCCAGATTGTCCAAACTTGTCCCGACTTGTATCGACTTGTCTCGACTTGTCCCGACTTGTCCCGACTTGTCCCGACTTGTCCCGACTTGTCCTGACTTGTCCCGACTTGTTTCTACTTATTCCAAATTGTCTTGACTTGTCCCGACTTTTCCCGACTTGTCCCGATTTGTCCCGACTTTTACCTACTTGTACCGACTTGTACTGGAATGTCCAAACTTGTCCCGACTTGTCCCGGATTGTCCAAACTTGTCTCGACTTGTACCGACTTGTCTCGACTTGTCTCGACTTGTCCCGACTTGTTCCGACTTGTGCCGAATTGTCCCGACTTGTTTCGACTTGTTTCGACATGTCCTGACTTGTCATGACTTGTCACGACTTGTTCCGACTTGTCCCGACTTGTACTGACTGGTCCCGACTTGTCCGGGCTTGTCCTGGCTTGTTTCGACTTGTCCCGACTTGTCCCGACTTGTCCCGACTTGTCCCGGAATGTCCAAATTTGTACCGACTTGTCCCGACTTGTACCGACTTGTCCCGACTTGTCCCAGATTGTCCAAACTTGTCTCGACCAGTCCCGACAAGTCCCGGATTGTCCATACTTGTTCCGACTTGTACCGACTTGTCCTGACTGGTCCCGGATTGTCCAAACTTGTCCCGACTTGTATCGACTTGTCCCGACTTGTCCCGACTTGTCCCGACTTGTCCCGACTTGTCCCGACTTGTCCCGACTTGTCCCGACTTGTCCCGACTTGTCCCGACTTGTCCCGACTTGTCCCGGATTGTCCAAAATTTTCCCGACTTGTATCGACTTGTCTCGACTTGTCCCGACTTGTCCCGACTTGTCCCGACTCGTCCAGACTTGTCTCGACTTGTCCCGACTTGTCCTGACTTGTCCCGACTTGTTTCTACTTATTCCAAATTGTCTTGACTTGTCCAGAATTGTCCCGAATAGTCCCGGAATGTCCAAATTTGTACCGACTTGTACCGACTTGTCCCGACTTGTCCCGGATTGTCCAAACTTGTCTCGACCAGTCCCGACATGTCCCGGATTGTCCATACTTGTTCCGACTTGTACCGACTTGTCCTGAATGGTCCCGGATTGTCCAAACTTGTCCCTACTTGTATCGACTTGTCCCGACTTGTCCCGACTTGTCCCGACTTGTCCCGACTTGTCCCGACTTGTCCCGACTTGTCCCGAATTGTCCCGAATTGTCCAAACTTGTCCCGACTTGTACCGACTTGTCGTGACTTGTCCCGACTTGTACCGACTTGTCCCGACTTGTCCCGACTTGTCCCGACTTGTCCCGGAATGTCCAAATTTGTACCGACTTGTCCCGACTTGTACCGTCTTGTCCCGACTTGTCCCGGATTGTCCAAACTTGTCTCGACTTGTCCCGACATGTCCCGGATTGTCCATAACTGTCCCGACTTGTCCCGACTTGTCTCGTCTTGTACCGACTTGTCCCGACTTGTCCCGACTTGTCCCGACTTGTTCCGACTTGTCCCGACTTGTACCGAATTGTCCCGACTGGTCCCGGATTGTCCAAACTTGTCCCGACTTGTATCGACTTGTCCCGACTTGTCCCGATTTGTCCCGACTCGTACCGACTTGTCCCGACTTGTACCGACTTGTCCCGACTTGTCCCAGATTGTCCAAACTTGTCCCGACTTGTATCGACTTGTCTCGACTTGTCCCGACTTGTCCCGACTTGTCCCGACTTGTCCCGACTTGTCCTGACTTGTCCCGACTTGTTTCTACTTATTCCAAATTGTCTTGACTTGTCCCGACTTTTCCCGACTTGTCCCGATTTGTCCCGACTTTTACCTACTTGTACCGACTTGTACTGGAATGTCCAAACTTGTCCCGGATTGTCCAAACTTGTCTCGACTTGTACCGACTTGTCTCGACTTGTCTCGACTTGTCCCGACTTGTTCCGACTTGTGCCGAATTGTCCCGACTTGTTTCGACTTGTTTCGACTTGTCCTGACTTGTCATGACTTGTCATGACTTGTCACGACTTGTTCCGACTTGTCCCGACTTGTCCTAACTGGTCCCGACTTGTCCGGGCTTGTCCTGGCTTGTTTCGACTTGTCCCGACTTGTCCCGACTTGTCCCGGAATGTCCAAATTTGTACCGACTTGTCCCGACTTGTACCGACTTGTCCCGACTTGTCCCAGATTGTCCAAACTTGTCTCGACCAGTCCCGACATGTCCCGGATTGTCCATACTTGTTCCGACTTGTACCGACTTGTCCTGACTGGTCCCGGATTGTCCAAACTTGTCCCGACTTGTATCGACTTGTCCCGACTTGTCCCGACTTGTCCCGACTTGTCCCGACTTGTCCCGACTTGTCCCGACTTGTCCCGACTTGTCCCGACTTGTCCCGACTTGTCCCGACTTGTCCCGACTTGTCCCGGATTGTCCAAAATTTTCCCGACTTGTATCGACTTGTCTCGACTTGTCCCGACTTGTCCCGACTTGTCCCGACTCGTCCAGACTTGTCCCGACTTGTCCCGACTTGTCCTGACTTGTCCCGACTTGTTTCTACTTATTCCAAATTGTCTTGACTTGTCCAGAATTGTCCCGAATAGTCCCGGAATGTCCAAATTTGTACCGACTTGTACCGACTTGTCCCGACTTGTCCCGGATTGTCCAAACTTGTCTCGACCAGTCCCGACATGTCCCGGATTGTCCATACTTGTTCCGACTTGTCCTGAATGGTCCCGGATTGTCCAAACTTGTCCCGACTTGTATCGACTTGTCCCGACTTGTCCCGACTTGTCCCGACTTGTCCCGACTTGTCCCGACTTGTCCCGAATTGTCCCGAATTGTCTAAACTTGTCCCGACTTGTACCGACTTGTCCCGAATTGTCCAAACTTGTCCCGACTTGTACCGACTTGTCGTGACTTGTCCCGACTTGTACCGACTTGTCCCGACTTGTCCCGACTTGTACTGACTTTTCCCGACTTGTCCTGGATTGTCCAATTTTGTCCCGACTTGTTCCGACTTGTCCTGACTTGTTTCGACTTGTCCCGACTTGTCTCGACTTGTCCCGACTTGTCCTGACTTGTCCCGACTGTATCGACTTGTCCTGACTTGTCACGACTTGTGCCGACTTGTCCCGACTTGTCCCAACTTGTCCCGACTTGTCCCGACTTGTCCAGACTTGTCCTGACTTGTCCTGACTTGTCCCGACTTGTCCCGACTCGTCTCTACTTGTTCTGACTTGTCACGTCTTGTTCCGACTTGTCCCGGATTGTCCAAAATTTTCCCGACTCGTCCAGACTTGTCCCGACTTGTCCCGACTTGTCCTGACTTGTCCCGACTTGTTTCTACTTATTCCAAATTGTCTTGACTTGTCCAGAATTGTCCCGAATAGTCCCGGAATGTCCAAATTTGTACCGACTTGTACCGACTTGTCCCGACTTGTCCCGGATTGTCCAAACTTGTCTCGACCAGTCCCGACATGTCCCGGATTGTCCATACTTGTTCCGACTTGTACCGACTCGTCTCTACTTGTTCTGACTTGTCACGTCTTTTCCCGACTTGTCCCGGATTGTCCAAAATTTTCCCGACTCGTCCAGACTTGTCCCGACTTGTCCCGACTTGTCCTGACTTGTCCCGACTTGTTTCTACTTATTCCAAATTGTCTTGACTTGTCCAGAATTGTCCCGAATAGTCCCGGAATGTCCAAATTTGTACCGACTTGTACCGACTTGTCCCGACTTGTCCCGGATTGTCCAAACTTGTCTCGACCAGTCCCGACATGTATCGGATTGTCCATACTTGTTCCGACTTGTACCGACTTGTCCTGACTGGTCCCGGATTGTCCAAACTTGTCCCGACTTGTATCGACTTGTCCCGACTAGTCCCGACTTGTCCCGACTTGTCCCGACTTGTCCCGACTTGTCCCGACTTGTCCCGACTTGTCCCGAATTGTCCAGAATTGTCCAAACTTGTCCCGACTTGTACCGACTTGTCGTGACTTGTCCCGACTTGTACCGACTTGTCCCGACTTGTCCCGACTTGTCCTGACTTGTCCCGACTTGTCCCGGAATGTCCAAATTTGTACCGACTTGTCCCGACTTGTACCGACTTGTCCCGACTTGTCCCGGATTGTCCAAACTCTTCTCGACCAGTCCCGACATGTCCCGGATTGTCCATACTTGTTCCGACTTGTACCGACTTGTCCTGACTGGTCCCGGATTTTCCAAACTTGTCCCGACTTGTATCGACTTGTCCCGACTTGTCCCGACTTGTACCGACTTGTCCCGACTTGTCCCGAATTGTCCAAACTTGTCCCGACTTGTTCCGACTTGTCCTGACTTGTCCCGACTTGTTTCGACTTGTCCCGACTTGTCTCGACTTGTCCCGACTTGTCCTGACTTGTCCCGACTGTATCGACTTGTCCTGACATGTCACGACTTGTGCCGACTTGTCCCGACTTGTCCCAACTTGTCCCGACTTGTCCCGACTTGTCCAGACTTGTTCTGACTTGTTCTAACTTGTAACGTCATGTCTCGACTTGTCCTGACTTGTTCCGACTTGGCCCGACTTGTCCTGACTTGTCCCGACTTGTTCCGACTTGTCCCGACTTGTCTTGACTTGTCGTGACTTGTCCCGACTTTTACCGACTTGTCCTGACTTGTACCGACTTGTCCCGACTTGTATCGACTTGTCCCGTCCTGTCCCGACTTTTCCTGACATGTCCTGACTTGTCTCGACTTGTACCGACTTGTCCCAACTTGTCCCGAATTGTCCAAACTTGTCCCGAGTTGTACCGACTTGTCCAGACTTGTCCTGAATTGTCCCGACTTGTTCCGACTTGTCCCGACTTGTCTTGACTTGTACCGACTTGTCCCAACTTGTCCTGACTTGTCACATCTGTTATGGTTCATAATATATGTTGGATTGACAAATAATCTGAAAGCTCATTCCCGACCCGACCCGACCCGACCTAATTGCGAATAGAGTCCAAGACGATAAGATGAATATTAGTGCCATAACATTGACTCGATTTGACCTTGTGAAGTGAATTTTTTTTTTCAGAAAAAAAAAAATTAAATTTCTTGCCGTTATGAAAAATTTTGGAGAGATGATTTGATACCAAAATATTCAGAAATGGACTGACTTCAATATTTTCCTTGTGGAAAAGAAATTTTCCAAGATTTTTTTTTTTTTAAAACTTTTTATTTCAAATTCTGTGTTTATTGAATTACTTTTTTGTTTCTTCCTGAATGGAAATTGGATTTTGAAAGTTGTTTCAGTTCACAATTTTGATAAAATTAAAAAAAATCTGAAATAAAAATATTTTTTGAAATTTTTTGATTATTGAATTTTTGCTGAAATATTCGAAACAAATAGAATATTTTCTTTTTTTTTTGTAATTTTGATTTTTTTTCACAAACTACTTCAAAGAAGTCCAAATTAAATTCCAAAAAGAAAGTCTGGGTGAAGAAGTCCAGGTGGAAATTCCGTCTTGTCCCGGCTTGTCCCGAAATATCCAAACTTGTCCTGACTTGTCCTGACTTGTCCTGACTTGTCCCGACTTGTCCCGACTTGTCCCGACTTGTCCCCACTTGTCGCGACTTGTCCCGTCTTTTCCCGACTTGTCCCGACTTTTACCGACTTGTACCGACTTGTACCGGATTGTCCAAACTTGTCTCGACTTGTACCGACTTGTCTCGACTTGTCCCGACTTGTTCCGACTTGTCCCGACTTGTTTCGACTTGTCCTGTCTTGTCCTGACTTGTCACGACTTGTTCTGACTTGTCCCGACTTGTCCTGACTGGTCCCGACTTGTCCGGGATTGTCCTGGCTTGTTTCGACTTGTCCGGACTTGTCCCGGAATGTCCAAACTTGTCCCGACTTGTCCCGACTTGTACCGTCTTGTCCCGACTTGTCCCGGATTGTCCAAACTTGTCTCGACTTGTCCCGACATGTCCCGGATTGTCCATAACTGTCCCGACTTGTCCCGACTTGTCTCGTCTTGTACCGACTTGTCCCGACTTGTCCCGACTTGTCCCGACTTGTTCCGACTTGTCCCGACTTGTACCGAATTGTCCCGACTGGTCCCGGATTGTCCAAACTTGTCCCGACTTGTATCGACTTGTCCCGACTTGTCCCGATTTGTCACGACTCGTACCGACTTGTCCCGACTTGTACCGACTTGTCCCGACTTGTCCCAGATTGTCCAAACTTGTCCCGACTTGTATCGACTTGTCTCGACTTGTCCCGACTTGTCCCGACTTGTCCCGACTTGTCCCGACTTGTCCTGACTTGTCCCGACTTGTTTCTACTTATTCCAAATTGTCTTGACTTGTCCCGACTTTTCCCGACTTGTCCCGATTTGTCCCGACTTTTACCTACTTGTACCGACTTGTACTGGAATGTCCAAACTTGTCCCGACTTGTCCCGGATTGTCCAAACTTGTCTCGACTTGTACCGACTTGTCTCGACTTGTCTCGACTTGTCCCGACTTGTTCCGACTTGTGCCGAATTGTCCCGACTTGTTTCGACTTGTTTCGACATGTCCTGACTTGTCATGACTTGTCACGACTTGTTCCGACTTGTCCCGACTTGTACTGACTGGTCCCGACTTGTCCGGGCTTGTCCTGGCTTGTTTCGACTTGTCCCGACTTGTCCCGACTTGTCCCGACTTGTCCCGGAATGTCCAAATTTGTACCGACTTGTCCCGACTTGTACCGACTTGTCCCGACTTGTCCCAGATTGTCCAAACTTGTCTCGACCAGTCCCGACAAGTCCCGGATTGTCCATACTTGTTCCGACTTGTACCGACTTGTCCTGACTGGTCCCGGATTGTCCAAACTTGTCCCGACTTGTATCGACTTGTCCCGACTTGTCCCGACTTGTCCCGACTTGTCCCGACTTGTCCCGACTTGTCCCGACTTGTCCCGACTTGTCCCGACTTGTCCCGACTTGTCCCGACTTGTCCCGACTTGTCCCGGATTGTCCAAAATTTTCCCGACTTGTATCGACTTGTCTCGACTTGTCCCGACTTGTCCCGACTTGTCCCGACTCGTCCAGACTTGTCTCGACTTGTCCCGACTTGTCCTGACTTGTCCCGACTTGTTTCTACTTATTCCAAATTGTCTTGACTTGTCCAGAATTGTCCCGAATAGTCCCGGAATGTCCAAATTTGTACCGACTTGTACCGACTTGTCCCGACTTGTCCCGGATTGTCCAAACTTGTCTCGACCAGTCCCGACATGTCCCGGATTGTCCATACTTGTTCCGACTTGTACCGACTTGTCCTGAATGGTCCCGGATTGTCCAAACTTGTCCCTACTTGTATCGACTTGTCCCGACTTGTCCCGACTTGTCCCGACTTGTCCCGACTTGTCCCGACTTGTCCCGACTTGTCCCGACTTGTCCCGAATTGTCCCGAATTGTCCAAACTTGTCCCGACTTGTACCGACTTGTCGTGACTTGTCCCGACTTGTACCGACTTGTCCCGACTTGTCCCGACTTGTCCCGACTTGTCCCGGAATGTCCAAATTTGTACCGACTTGTCCCGACTTGTACCGATTTGTCCCGACTCGTACCGACTTGTCCCGACTTGTACCGACTTGTCCCGACTTGTCCCAGATTGTCCAAACTTGTCCCGACTTGTATCGACTTGTCTCGACTTGTCCCGACTTGTCCCGACTTGTCCCGACTTGTCCCGACTTGTCCTGACTTGTCCCGACTTGTTTCTACTTATTCCAAATTGTCTTGACTTGTCCCGACTTTTCCCGACTTGTCCCGATTTGTCCCGACTTTTACCTACTTGTACCGACTTGTACTGGAATGTCCAAACTTGTCCCGGATTGTCCAAACTTGTCTCGACTTGTACCGACTTGTCTCGACTTGTCTCGACTTGTCCCGACTTGTTCCGACTTGTGCCGAATTGTCCCGACTTGTTTCGACTTGTTTCGACTTGTCCTGACTTGTCATGACTTGTCATGACTTGTCACGACTTGTTCCGACTTGTCCCGACTTGTCCTGACTGGTCCCGACTTGTCCGGGCTTGTCCTGGCTTGTTTCGACTTGTCCCGACTTGTCCCGACTTGTCCCGACTTGTCCCGGAATGTCCAAATTTGTACCGACTTGTCCCGACTTGTACCGACTTGTCCCGACTTGTCCCAGATTGTCCAAACTTGTCTCGACCAGTCCCGACATGTCCCGGATTGTCCATACTTGTTCCGACTTGTACCGACTTGTCCTGACTGGTCCCGGATTGTCCAAACTTGTCCCGACTTGTATCGACTTGTCCCGACTTGTCCCGACTTGTCCCGACTTGTCCCGACTTGTCCCGACTTGTCCCGACTTGTCCCGACTTGCCCCGACTTGTCCCGACTTGTCCCGGATTGTCCAAAATTTTCCCGACTTGTATCGACTTGTCTCGACTTGTCCCGACTTGTCCCGACTTGTCCCGACTCGTCCAGACTTGTCCCGACTTGTCCCGACTTGTCCTGACTTGTCCCGACTTGTTTCTACTTATTCCAAATTGTCTTGACTTGTCCAGAATTGTCCCGAATAGTCCCGGAATGTCCAAATTTGTACCGACTTGTACCGACTTGTCCCGACTTGTCCCGGATTGTCCAAACTTGTCTCGACCAGTCCCGACATGTCCCGGATTGTCCATACTTGTTCCGACTTGTACCGACTTGTCCTGAATGGTCCCGGATTGTCCAAACTTGTCCCGACCTGTATCGACTTGTCCCGACTTGTCCCGACTTGTCCCGACTTGTCCCGACTTGTCCCGACATGTCCCGAATTGTCCCGAATTGTCTAAACTTGTCCCGACTTGTACCGACTTGTCCCGAATTGTCCAAACTTGTCCCGACTTGTACCGACTTGTCGTGACTTGTCCCGACTTGTACCGACTTGTCCCGACTTGTCCCGACTTGTACTGACTTTTCCCGACTTGTCCTGGATTGTCCAAACTTGTCCCGACTTGTTCCGACTTGTCCTGACTTGTTTCGACTTGTCCCGACTTGTCTCGACTTGTCCCGACTTGTCCTGACTTGTCCCGACTGTATCGACTTGTCCTGACTTGTCACGACTTGTGCCGACTTGTCCCGACTTGTCCCAACTTGTCCCGACTTGTCCCGACTTGTCCAGACTTGTCCTGACTTGTCCTGACTTGTCCCGACTTGTCCCGACTCGTCTCTACTTGTTCTGACTTGTCACGTCTTGTTCCGACTTGTCCCGGATTGTCCAAAATTTTCCCGACTCGTCCAGACTTGTCCCGACTTGTCCTGACTTGTCCCGACTTGTTTCTACTTATTCCAAATTGTCTTGACTTGTCCAGAATTGTCCCGAATAGTCCCGGAATGTCCAAATTTGTACCGACTTGTACCGACTTGTCCCGACTTGTCCCGGATTGTCCAAACTTGTCTCGACCAGTCCCGACATGTCCCGGATTGTCCATACTTGTTCCGACTTGTACCGACTCGTCTCTACTTGTTCTGACTTGTCACGTCTTTTCCCGACTTGTCCCGGATTGTCCAAAATTTTCCCGACTCGTCCAGACTTGTCCCGACTTGTCCCGACTTGTCCTGACTTGTCCCGACTTGTTTCTACTTATTCCAAATTGTCTTGACTTGTCCAGAATTGTCCCGAATAGTCCCGGAATGTCCAAATTTGTACCGACTTGTACCGACTTGTCCCGACTTGTCCCGGATTGTCCAAACTTGTCTCGACCAGTCCCGACATGTATCGGATTGTCCATACTTGTTCCGACTTGTACCGACTTGTCCTGACTGGTCCCGGATTGTCCAAACTTGTCCCGACTTGTATCGACTTGTCCCGACTTGTCCCGACTTGTCCCGACTTGTCCCGACTTGTCCCGACTTGTCCCGACTTGTCCCGACTTGTCCCGAATTGTCCCGAATTGTCCAAACTTGTCCCGACTTGTACCGACTTGTCGTGACTTGTCCCGACTTGTACCGACTTGTCCCGACTTGTCCCGACTTGTCCCGACTTGTCCCGACTTGTCCCGGAATGTCCAAATTTGTACCGACTTGTCCCGACTTGTACCGACTTGTCCCGACTTGTCCCGGATTGTCCAAACTCTTCTCGACCAGTCCCGACATGTCCCGGATTGTCCATACTTGTTCCGACTTGTACCGACTTGTCCTGACTGGTCCCGGATTTTCCAAACTTGTCCCGACTTGTATCGACTTGTCCCGACTTGTCCCGACTTGTACCGACTTGTCCCGACTTGTCCCGAATTGTCCAAACTTGTCCCGACTTGTTCCGACTTGTCCTGACTTGTCCCGACTTGTTTCGACTTGTCCCGACTTGTCTCGACTTGTCCCGACTTGTCCTGACTTGTCCCGACTGTATCGACTTGTCCTGACTTGTCACGACTTGTGCCGACTTGTCCCGACTTGTCCCAACTTGTCCCGACTTGTCCCGACTTGTCCAGACTTGTTCTGACTTGTTCTAACTTGTAACGTCATGTCTCGACTTGTCCTGACTTGTTCCGACTTGGCCCGACTTGTCCTGACTTGTCCCCACTTGTTCCGACTTGTCCCGACTTGTCCCGACTTGTCCTGACTTGTCCCGACTTGTATCGACTTGTCCTGACTTGTCACGACTTGTACCGACTTGTCCCGACTTGTCCCAACTTGTCCCGACTTGTCCAGACTTGTGCTGACTTGTCCCGACTTGTCCAGACTTGTCCCGACTTGTCCTGACTTGTTCCGACTTGTACCGACTTGTCCCGACTTGTACTGACTTTTCCCGACTTGTCCCAGATTGTCCAAACTTGTCCCGACTTGTCCCGACTTGTCTCGACTTGTCCTGACTTGTCCCGACTTGTCCCCACTTGTTCCGACTTGTCCCGAATTGTCCCGACTTGTCCTGACCTGTCCCGACTTTTACCGACTTGTCCCATTTTGTCCCTACTTGTCCCGACTTGTCCCGACCTGTCCCGACTTTTCCCGACTTGTCCAAACTTGTCCCGACTTGTCCCGACTTGTCCCGACTTGTCCTGACTTGTCCCGACTCGTCTCGACTTGTTCTGACTTGTCACGTCTTGTCCCGACTTGTCCCGACTTGTCCAGACTTGTCCCGACTTGTCCCGACTTGTTCTGACTTGTTCTAACTTGTAACGTCATGTCTCGACTTGTCCTGACTTGTTCCGACTTGGCCCGACTTGTACCGACTTGTCCCGACTTGTCCCGACTTGTCCCGACTTGTCCCAACTTGTCCAGACTTGTCCCGACTTGTCCTGACTTGTCCTGACTTGTCCCGACTCGTCTAGACTTTTTCTGACTTGTCACGTCTTGTCCCGACTTGTCCCGACTTGTCCCGACTTGTCCAGACTTGTCCCGACTTGTACCGACTTGTCCCGACTTGTCCCGAGTTGTCCAGACTTGTTCAGACTTGTCCTGACTTGTCCCGACTTGTCCCGACTTGTCTCGACTTGTTCTGAATTGTCACGTCTTGTTCCGACTTGTCCCGGCTTGTCCAGACTTGTCCCGACTTGTTCTGACTTGTTCTAACTTGTAACGTCATGTCTCGACTTGTTCCGACTTGGCCCGATTTGTCCCGACTTGTCCCCACTTGTTCCGACTTGTCCCGAATTGTCCCGACTTGTCCTGACCTGTCCCGACTTTTACCGACTTGTCCCATTTTGTCCCAACTTGTCCCGACTTGTCCCGACCTGTCCCGACTTTTCCCGACTTGTCCAAACTTGTCCCGACTTGTCCCGACTTGTCTCGACTTGTCCTGACTTGTCCCGACTCGTCTCGACTTGTTCTGACTTGTCACGTCTTGTCCCGACTTGTCCCGACTTGTCCAGACTTGTCCCGACTTGTCCCGACTTGTTCTGACTTGTTCTAACTTTTAACGTCATGTCTCGACTTGTCCTGACTTGTTCCGACTTGGCCCGACTTGTCCTGACTTGTCCCCACTTGTTCCGACTTGTCCCGACTTGTCCCGACTTGTTCAGACTTGTCCCGACTTGTCCCGACTTGTTCTGACTTGTTCTAACTTGTAACGTCATGTCTCGACTTGTCCTGACTTGTCCCGACCTGTTTCGACTTGTCCCGACTTGTCTCGACTTGTCCCGACTTGTCCTGACTTGTCCCGACTGTATCGACTTGTCCTGACTTGTCACGACTTGTGCCGACTAGTCCCGACTTGTCCCAACTTGTCCCGACTTGTCCCGACTTGTCCAGACTTGTTCTGACTTGTTCTAACTTGTTACGTCATGTCTCGACTTGTCCTGACTTGTTCCGACTTGGCCCGACTTGTCCTGACTTGTCCCCACTTGTTCCGACTTGTCCTGACTTGTCCTGACTTGTCCCGACTTGTATCGACTTGTCCTGACTTGTCACGACTTGTACCGACTTGTCCCGACTTGTCCCAATTTGTCCCGACTCGTCTCGACTTGTCCAGACTTGTCCCGACTTGTCCTGACTTGTTCCGACTTGTACCGACTTGTCCCGACTTGTACTGACTTTTCCCGACTTGTCCCGGATTGTCCAAACTTGTCCCGACTTGTCCCGACTTGTCTCGACTTGTCCTGACTTGTCCCGACTCGTCTCGACTTGTTCTGACTTGTCACGTCTTGTCCCGACTTGTTCCGACTTGTCCAGACTTGTCCCGACTTGTCCCGACTTGTTCTGACTTGTTCTAACTTGTAACGTCATGTCTCGACTTGTCCTGACTTGTTCCGACTTGGCCCGACTTGTACCGACTTGTCCCGACTTGTCCCGACTTGTCCCGACTTGTCCCGACTTGTCCCGACTTGTCCCAACTTGTCCAGACTTGTCCCGACTTGTCCTGACTTGTCCTGACTTGTCCCGACTCGTCTAGACTTTTTCTGACTTGTCACGTCTTGTCCCGACTTGTCCCGACTTGTCCCGACTTGTCCAGACTTGTCCCGACTTGTACCGACTTGTCCCGACTTGTCCCGAGTTGTCCAGACTTGTTCCGACTTGTCCTGACTTGTCCCGACTTGTCCCGACTCGTCTCGACTTGTTCTGACTTGTCACGTCTTGTTCCGACTTGTCCCGGCTTGTCCAGACTTGTCCCGACTTGTTCTGACTTGTTCTAACTTGTAACGTCATGTCCCGACTTGTCCAAACTTGTCCAGACTTGTCCCGACTTGTCCTGACTTGTCCTGACTTGTCCCGACTCGTCTAGACTTTTTCTGACTTGTCACGTCTTGTCCCGACTTGTCCCGACTTGTCCCGACTTGTCCAGACTTGTCCCGACTTGTACCGACTTGTCCCGACTTGTCCCGAGTTGTCCAGACTTGTCCCGACTTGTCTCGACTTGTCCTGACTTGTCCCGACTCGTCTCGACTTGTTCTGACTTGTCACGTCTTGTCCCGACTTGTCCCGACTTGTCCAGACTTGTCCCGACTTGTCCCGACTTGTTCTGACTTGTTCTAACTTGTAACGTCATGTCTCGACTTGTCCTGACTTGTTCCGACTTGGCCCGACTTGTACCGACTTGTCCCGACTTGTCCCGACTTGTCCCGACTTGTCCCGACTTGTCCCGACTTGTCCCAACTTGTCCAGACTTGTCCCGACTTGTCCTGACTTGTCCTGACTTGTCCCGACTCGTCTAGACTTTTTCTGACTTGTCACGTCTTGTCCCGACTTGTCCCGACTTGTCCCGACTTGTCCAGACTTGTCCCGACTTGTACCGACTTGTCCCGACTTGTCCCGAGTTGTCCAGACTTGTTCCGACTTGTCCTGACTTGTCCCGACTTGTCCCGACTCGTCTCGACTTGTTCTGACTTGTCACGTCTTGTTCCGACTTGTCCCGGCTTGTCACGACTTGTACCGACTTGTCCCAACTTGTCCCGACTTGTCCAGACTTGTGCTGACTTGTCCCGACTTGTCCAGACTTGTCCCGACTTGTCCTGACTTGTTCCGACTTGTCCTGACTTGTTCCGATTTGGCCCGACTTGTCCTGACTTGTCCCCACTTGTTCCGACTTGTCCCGACTTGTCCTGACTTGTCCCGACTTGTATCGACTTGTCCTGACTTGTCACGACTTGTACCGACTTGTCCCGACTTGTCCCAACTTGTCCCGACTTGTCCAGACTTGTGCTGACTTGTCCCGACTTGTCCAGACTTGTCCCGACTTGTCCTGACTTGTTCCGACTTGTCCCGACTTGTCCCGACTTGTTCTGACTTGTTCTAACTTGTAACGTCATGTCTCGACTTGTCCTGACTTGTTCCGACTTGGCCCGACTTGTACCGACTTGTCCCGACTTGTCCCGACTTGTCCCGACTTGTCCCGACTTGTCCCGACTTGTCCCGACTTGTCCCAACTTGTCCAGACTTGTCCCGACTTGTCCTGACTTGTACTGACTTGTCCCGACTCGTCTAGACTTTTTCTGACTTGTCACGTCTTGTCCCGACTTGTCCCGACTTGTCCCGACTTGTCCAGACTTGTCCCGACTTGTACCGACTTGTCCCGACTTGTCCCGAGTTGTCCAGACTTGTTCCGACTTGTCCTGACTTGTCCCGACTTGTCCCGACTCGTCTCGACTTGTTCTGACTTGTCACGTCTTGTTCCGACTTGTCCCGGCTTGTCCAGACTTGTCCCGACTTGTTCTGACTTGTTCTAACTTGTAACGTCATGTCTCGACTTGTTCCGACTTGGCCCGACTTGTCCCGACTTGTCCCCACTTGTTCCGACTTCTCCCGAATTGTCCCGACTTGTCCTGACCTGTCCCGACTTTTACCGACTTGTCCCATATTGTCCCTACTTGTCCCGACTTGTCCCGACCTGTCCCGACTTTTCCCGACTTGTCCAAACTTGTCCCGACTTGTCCCGACTTGTCTCGACTTGTCCTGACTTGTCCCGACTCGTCTCGACTTGTTCTGACTTGTCACGTCTTGTCCCGACTTGTCCCGACTTGTCCAGACTTGTCCCGACTTGTCCCGACTTGTTCTGACTTGTTCTAACTTGTAACGTCATGTCTCGACTTGTCCTGACTTGTTCCGACTTGGCCCGACTTGTACCGACTTGTCCCGACTTGTCCCGACTTGTCCCGACTTGTCCCGACTTGTCCCGACTTGTCCCAACTTGTCCAGACTTGTCCCGACTTGTCCTGACTTGTCCTGACTTGTCCCGACTCGTCTAGACTTTTTCTGACTTGTCACGTCTTGTCCCGACTTGTCCCGACTTGTCCCGACTTGTCCAGACTTGTCCCGACTTTTCCCGACTTGTCCAAACTTGTCCCGACTTGTCCCGACTTGTCTCGACTTGTCCTGACTTGTCCCGACTCGTCTCGACTTGTTCTGACTTGTCACGTCTTGTCCCGACTTGTCCCGACTTGTCCAGACTTGTCCCGACTTGTTCTGACTTGTTCTAACTTGTAACGTCATGTCTCGACCTGTCCTGACTTGTTCCGACTTGGCCCGACTTGTACCGACTTGTCCCGACTTGTCCCGACTTGTCCCGACTTGTCCCGACTTGTCCCAACTTTTCCAGACTTGTCCCGACTTGTCCCGACTTGTTCTGACTTGTTTTAACTTGTAACGTCATGTCTCGACCTGTCCTGACTTGTTCTGACTTGTTCCGACTTGTACCGACTTGTTCTGACTTGTCCCGACTTGTCCCGACTTGTCCAGACTTGTCCCAACTTGTCCTGACTTGTCCCGACTTGTCCCGACTCGTCTAGACTTTTTCTGACTTGTCACGTCTTGTCCCGACTTGTCCCGACTTGTCCAGACTTGTCCTGACTTGTTCCGACTTGTCCCGACTTGTCCCGACTTGTCCAGACTTGTCCTGACTTGTCCTGACTTGTCCCGACTTGTCCCGACTCGTCTCGACTTGTTCTGACTTTTCACGTCTTGTTCCGACTTGTCCCGACTTGTCCAGACTTGTCCCGACTTGTCCCGACTTGTTCTGACTTGTTCTAACTTGTAACGTCATGTCTCGACTTGTCCTGACTTGTTCCGACTTGGCCCGACTTGTCCCGACTTGTCCCCACTTGTTCCGACTTGTCCCGAATTGTCCCGACTTGTCCTGACCTGTCCCGACTTTTACCGACTTGTCCCATTTTGTCCCGACTTGTCCCGACTTGTCCCGACCTGTCCCGACTTTTCCCGACTTGTCCCGACTTGTCCCGACTTGTCCTAACTTGCCCCGACTTGTCCATACTTGTCCCGACTTGTCCCGACTTGTTCTGACTTGTTCTAACTTGTAACGTCATGTCTCGACTTGTCCTGACATGTTCCGACTTGGCCCGACTTGTACCGACTTGTCCCGACTTGTCCCGACTTGTCCCGACTTGTCCCGACGTGTCCAGACTTGTCCTGACTTGTCCTGACTTGTACCGACTTGTCCCGACTCGTCTAGACTTTTTCTGACTTGTCACGTCTTGTCTCGACTTGTCCCGACTTGTCCAGACTTGTCCCGACTTGTCCTGACTTGTCCCGACTTGTCCCGACTCGTCTAGACTTTTTCTGACTTGTCACGTCTTGTCCCGACTTGTCCCGACTTGTCCAGACTTGTCCCGACTTGTACCGACTTGTCGTGACTTGCCCCGACTTGTACCGACTTGTCCCGACTTGTCCCGACTTGTACTGACTTTTCCCGACTTGTCCCGGATTGTCCAAACTTGTCCCGACTTGTTCCGACTTGTCCTGACTTGTCCCGACTTGTTTCGACTTGTCCCGACTTGTCTCGACTTGTCCCGACTTGTCCTGACTTGTCCCGACTTGTATCGACTTGTCCTGACTTGTCACGACTTGTACCGACTTGTCCCGACTTGTTTCAACTTGTTTCGACTTGTCCCGACTTGTCCCGACTTAAACCGAATTGTCCAAACTTGTCCCGACTTGTACCGACTTGTCGTGACTTGTGTCGACTTGTACCGACTTGTCCCGACTTGTCCCGACTTGTCCCGACTTGTACTGACTTTTCCCGACTTGTCCCGGATTATCCAAACTTGTCCCGACTTGTTCCGACTTGTCCTGACTTGTCCCGACTTGTTTCGACTTGTCTTGACTTGTTTCGACTTGTCCCGACTTGTCCTGACTTGTCCCGACTTGTATCGACTTGTCCTGACTTGTCACGACTTGTACCGACTTGTCCGATTTGTCCCAACTTGTCCCGACTTGTCCAGACTTGTCCTGACTTGTCCCGACTTGTCCAGACTTGTCCCGACCTGTCCTGACTTGTCTTGACTTGTCCTGACTCGTCTCGACTTGTTCTGACTTGTCACGTCTTGTCCCGACTTGTTCCGACTTGTCCAGACTTGTCCAGACTTGTCCCGACTTGTCCCGACTTGTTCTGACTTGTTCTAACTTGTAACGTCATGTCTCGACTTGTCCTGACTTGTTCCGACTTGGCCCGACTTGTCCCGACTTGTTCCGACTTGTCCCGACTTGTCCCGACTTGTCCAGACTTGTCCTGACTTGTTCCGACTTGTCCCGACCTGTCCCTACCTGTCCCGACTTTTCCCGACTTGTCCCGACTTGTCCCGACTTGTCCTAACTTGCCCCGACTTGTCCATACTTGTCCCGACTTGTCCCGACTTGTTCTGACTTGTTCTAACTTGTAACGTCATGTCTCGACTTGTCCTGACTTGTTCCGACTTGGCCCGACTTGTACCGACCTGTCCCGACCTGTCCCGACTTTTCCCGACTTGTCCCGACTTGTCCCGACTTGTCCTGACTTGTTTCGACTTGTACCAACTTGTCCCGACTTGTACCGACCTGTCACGACTTGTACCAACTTGTCCCGACTTGTCCCGACATGTCCCGACTTTTCCTGGATTGTCCAAATTTGTCCCGACTTGTCCCGACTTGTCTTGACTTGTACCGACTTGTACCGACTTGTACCAACTTTTCCCGATTATTCCCGACTTGTTTCGACTTGTCCCGTCTTGTTTCGACTTGTCCCGTCTTGTCTCTTCTTGTCCCGGATTGTCCAAACATGTACCGACTTGTCCCGACTTGTACCGAATTGTCCAAACTTGTTTCGACTTGTTTCGACTTGTCCCGACTTGTCCCGATTTGTCCCGACTTGCCCCGAATTTACCAAACTTGTCCCGACTTGTCCCGACATGTCCCGAGTTGTCCCGACTTGTCCCGACTTGTCCCGACTTGTCCCGACTTGTACCAGCTTGTCCCGACTTGTCCCGACTTTTCCTGGATTGTCCAAATTTGTCCTGACTTGTCCCGACTTGTCTTGACTTGTACCGACTTGTACCGACTTGTACCAACTTTTCCCGATTTGTCCCGACTTGTTTCGACTTGTCCCGTCTTGTTTCGACTTGTCCCGTCTTTTCTCTTCTTGTCCCGGATTGTCCAAACATGTATCGACTTGTCCCGACTTGTACCGACTTGTCCCGACTTGTTTCGACTTGTCCCGACTTGTCCCGACTTGTCTCGACTTGTTTCGACTTGTCCCGACTTGTCCCGACTTGCCCCGAATTGTCCAAACTTGTTTCGACTTGTCCAGACTTGTCCCGACTTGCCCCGAATTGTCCAAACTTGTCCCGACTTGTCCCGACTTGTCCCGACTTGTCCCGACTTGTCCTGACTTATCCCGACTTGTCCCGACTTGTTCTTACTTGTCACGTCTTGTCCCGACTTGTCCTGACTTGTACCGACTCGTCCTGACTTGTCACGATTTTTCCCGACTTTTCCCGACTTGTTTCGACTTGTCCCGACTTGTCGTCCCGGATTGTCCAAACTTATACCGACTTGTCCCGACTTGTACCGACTTGTCCCGACTTGTTTCGACATGTTTCGACTTGTCCCGACTTGTCCTGACTTGCCCCGAATTGTCCAAACTTGTTTCGACTTGTTTCGACTTGTCCCGACTTGTCCCGACTTGCCCCGAATTGACCAAACTTGTCCCGACTTGTCCCGACTTGTCCCGACTTGTCCCGACTTGTCCTGACTTGTCCCGACTTGTATCGACTTGTCCTGACTTGTCACGACTTGTACCGACTTGTCCCGACTTGTCCAGACTTGTCCCGACTTGTCCTGACTTGTCCCGACTTGTCCCGACTTGTTCCGACTTGTCCTGACTTGTCCCGACTTGTTTCGACTTGTCCCGACTTGTCTCGACTTGTCCCGACTTGTCCTGACTTGTCCCGACTGTATCGACTTGTGACTTGTCACGACTTGTGCCGACTTGTCCCGACTTGTCCCAACTTGTCCCGACTTGTCCCGACTTGTCCAGACTTGTTCTGACTTGTTCTAACTTGTAACGTCATGTCTCGACTTGTCCTGACTTGTTCCGACTTGGCCCGACTTGTCCTGACTTGTCCCCACTTGTTCCGACTTGTCCCGACTTGTCCCGACTTGTCCCGACTTGTCCCGACTTGTCCCGACTTGTCCCGACTTGTCCCGGATTGTCCAAAATTTTCCCGACTTGTATCGACTTGTCTCGACTTGTCCCGACTTGTCCCGACTTGTCCCGACTCGTCCAGACTTGTCCCGACTTGTCCCGACTTGTCCTGACTTGTCCCGACTTGTTTCTACTTATTCCAAATTGTCTTGACTTGTCCAGAATTGTCCCGAATAGTCCCGGAATGTCCAAATTTGTACCGACTTGTACCGACTTGTCCCGACTTGTCCCGGATTGTCCAAACTTGTCTCGACCAGTCCCGACATGTCCCGGATTGTCCATACTTGTTCCGACTTGTACCGACTTGTCCTGAATGGTCCCGGATTGTCCAAACTTGTCCCGACTTGTATCGACTTGTCCCGACTTGTCCCGACTTGTCCCGACTTGTCCCGACTTGTCCCGAATTGTCCCGAATTGTCCAAACTTGTCCCGACTTGTACCGACTTGTCGTGACTTGTCCCGACTTGTACCGACTTGTCCCGACTTGTCCCGACTTGTCCCGACTTGTCCCGGAATGTCCAAATTTGTACCGACTTGTCCCGACTTGTACCGACTTGTCCCGACTTGTCCCGGATTGTCCAAACTTGTCTCGACCAGTCCCGACATGTCCCGGATTGTCCATACTTGTTCCGACTTGTACCGACTTGTCCTGACTGGTCCCGGATTTTCCAAACTTGTCCCGACTTGTACCGACTTGTCGTGACTTGTCCCGACTTGTACCGACTTGTCCCGACTTGTCCCGACTTGTACTGACTTTTCCCGACTTGTCCCGGATTGTCCAAACTTGTCCCGACTTGTTCCGACTTGTCCTGACTTGTTTCGACTTGTCCCGACTTGTCTCGACTTGTCCCGACTTGTCCTGACTTGTCCCGACTGTATCGACTTGTCCTGACTTGTCACGACTTGTGCCGACTTGTCCCGACTTGTCCCAACTTGTCCCGACTTGTCCCGACTTGTCCAGACTTGTCCCGACTTGTCCCGACTTGTCCCGACTTGTCCCGAATTGTCCAAACTTGTCCCGACTTGTACCGACTTGTCGTGACTTGTCCCGACTTGTACCGACTTGTCCCGACTTGTCCCGACTTGTACTGACTTTTCCCGACTTGTCCCGGATTGTCCAAACTTGTCCCGACTTGTTCCGACTTGTCCTGACTTGTTTCGACTTGTCCCGACTTGTCTCGACTTGTCCCGACTTGTCCTGACTTGTCCCGACTGTATCGACTTGTCCTGACTTGTCACGACTTGTGCCGACTTGTCCCGACTTGTCCCAACTTGTCCCGACTTGTCCCGACTTGTCCAGACTTGTCCTGACTTGTCCTGACTTGTCCCGACTTGTCCCGACTCGTCTCTACTTGTTCTGACTTGTCACGTTTTGTTCCGACTTGTCCCGGATTGTCCAAAATTTTCCCGACTCGTCCAGACTTGTCCCGACTTGTCCCGACTTGTCCTGACTTGTCCCGACTTGTTTCTACTTATTCCAAATTGTCTTGACTTGTCCAGAATTGTCCCGAATAGTCCCGGAATGTCCAAATTTGTACCGACTTGTACCGACTTGTCCCGACTTGTCCCGGATTGTCCAAACTTGTCTCGACCAGTCCCGACATGTATCGGATTGTCCATACTTGTTCCGAATTGTACCGACTTGTCCTGACTGGTCCCGGATTGTCCAAACTTGTCCCGACTTGTATCGACTTGTCCCGACTTGTCCCGACTTGTCCCGACTTGTCCCGACTTGTCCCGACTTGTCCCGACTTGTCCCGACTTGTTTCTACTTATTCCAAATTGTCTTGACTTGTCCAGAATTGTCCCGAATAGTCCCGGAATGTCCAAATTTGTACCGACTTGTACCGACTTGTCCCGACTTGTCCCGGATTGTCCAAACTTGTCTCGACCAGTCCCGACATGTATCGGATTGTCCATACTTGTTCCGAATTGTACCGACTTGTCCTGACTGGTCCCGGATTGTCCAAACTTGTCCCGACTTGTATCGACTTGTCCCGACTTGTCCCGACTTGTCCCGACTTGTCCCGACTTGTCCCGACTTGTCCCGACTTGTCCCGAAGTGTCCCGAATTGTCCAAACTTGTCCCGACTTGTACCGACTTGTCGTGACTTGTCCCGACTTGTACCGACTTGTCCCGACTTGTCCCGACTTGTCCCGACTTGTCCCGACTTGTCCCGACTTGTCCCGGAATGTCCAAATTTGTACCGACTTGTCCCGACTTGTACCGACTTGTCCCGACTTGTCCCGGATTGTCCAAACTCTTCTCGACCAGTCCCGACATGTCCCGGATTGTCCATACTTGTTCCGACTTGTACCGACTTGTCCTGACTGGTCCCGGATTTTCCAAACTTGTCCCGACTTGTATCGACTTGTCCCGACTTGTCCCGACTTGTCCCGACTTGTACCGACTTGTCCCGACTTGTCCCGAATTGTCCAAACTTGTCCCGACTTGATCCGACTTGTCCTGACTTGTCCCGACTTGTTTCGACTTGTCCCGACTTGTCTCGACTTGTCCCGACTTGTCCTGACTTGTCCCGACTGTATCGACTTATCCTGACTTGTCACGACTTGTGCCGACTTGTCCCGACTTGTCCCAACTTGTCCCGACTTGTCCCGACTTGTCCAGACTTGTTCTGACTTGTTCTAACTTGAAAAGTCATGTCTCGACTTGTCCTGACTTGTTCCGACTTGGCCCGACTTGTCCTGACTTGTCCCCACTTGTTCCGACTTGTCCCGACTTGTCCCGACTTGTCCTAACTTGCCCCGACTTGTCCATACTTGTCCCGACTTGTCCTGACTTGTCCCCACTTGTTCCGACTTGTCCCGACTTGTCCCGACTTGTCCCGACTTGTCCCGACTTGTCCCGACTTGTCCCGGATTGTCCAAAATTTTCCCGACTTGTATCGACTTGTCTCGACTTGTCCCGACTTGTCCCGACTTGTCCCGACTCGTCCAGACTTGTCCCGACTTGTCCCGACTTGTCCTGACTTGTCCCGACTTGTTTCTACTTATTCCAAATTGTCTTGACTTGTCCAGAATTGTCCCGAATAGTCCCGGAATGTCCAAATTTGTACCGACTTGTACCGACTTGTCCCGACTTGTCCCGGATTGTCCAAACTTGTCTCGACCAGTCCCGACATGTCCCGGATTGTCCATACTTGTTCCGACTTGTACCGACTTGTCCTGAATGGTCCCGGATTGTCCAAACTTGTCCCGACTTGTATCGACTTGTCCCGACTTGTCCCGACTTGTCCCGACTTGTCCCGACTTGTCCCGACTTGTCCCGACTTGTCCCGAATTGTCCCGAATTGTCCAAACTTGTCCCGACTTGTACCGACTTGTCGTGACTTGTCCCGACTTGTACCGACTTGTCCCGACTTGTCCCGACTTGTCCCGACTTGTCCCGGAATGTCCAAATTTGTACCGACTTGTCCCGACTTGTACCGACTTGTCCCGACTTGTCCCGGATTGTCCAAACTTGTCTCGACCAGTCCCGACATGTCCCGGATTGTCCATACTTGTTCCGACTTGTACCGACTTGTCCTGACTGGTCCCGGATTTTCCAAACTTGTCCCGACTGGTATCGACTTGTCCCGACTTGTCCCGACTTGTCCCGACTTGTCCCGACTTGTCCCGACTTGTCCCGACTTGTCCCGAATTGTCCAAACTTGTCCCGACTTGTACCGACTTGTCGTGACTTGTCCCGACTTGTACCGACTTGTCCCGACTTGTCCCGACTTGTACTGACTTTTCCCGACTTGTCCCGGATTGTCCAAACTTGTCCCGACTTGTTCCGACTTGTCCTGACTTTTTTCGACTTGTCCCGACTTGTCTCGACTTGTCCCGACTTGTCCTAACTTGTCCCGACTGTATCGACTTGTCCTGACTTGTCACGACTTGTGCCGACTTGTCCCGACTTGTCCCAACTTGTCCCGACTTGTCCCGACTTGTCCAGACTTGTCCTGACTTGTCCTGACTTGTCCCGACTTGTCCCGACTCGTCTCTACTTGTTCTGACTTGTCACGTCTTGTTCCGACTTGTCCCGGATTGTCCAAAATTTTCCCGACTCGTCCAGACTTGTCCCGACTTGTCCCGACTTGTCCTGACTTGTCCCGACTTGTTTCTACTTATTCCAAATTGTCTTGACTTGTCCAGAATTGTCCCGAACAGTCCCGGAATGTCCATATTTGTACCGACTTGTACCGACTTGTCCCGACTTGTCCCGGATTGTCCAAACTTGTCTCGACCAGTCCCGACATGTCCCGGATTGTCCATACTTGTTCCGACTTGTACCGACTCGTCTCTACTTGTTCTGACTTGTCACGTCTTGTCCCGACTTGTCCCGGATTGTCCAAAATTTTCCCGACTCATCCTGACTTGTCCCGACTTGTCCCGACTTGTCCTGACTTGTCCCGACTTGTTTCTACTTATTCCAAATTGTCTTGACTTGTCCAGAATTGTCCCGAATAGTCCCGGAATGTCCAAATTTGTACCGACTTGTACTGACTTGTCCCGACTTGTCCCGGATTGTCCAAACTTGTCTCGACCAGTCCCGACATGTATCGGATATTCCATACTTGTTCCGACTTGTACCGACTTGTCCTGACTGGTCCCGGATTGTCCAAACTTGTCCCGACTTGTATCGACTTGTCCCGACTTGTCCCGACTTGTCCCGACTTGTCCCGACTTGTCCCGACTTGTCCCGACTTGTCCCGACTTGTCCCGAAGTGTCCCGAATTGTCCAAACTTGTCCCGACTTGTACCGACTTGTCGTGACTTGTCCCGACTTGTACCGACTTGTCCCGACTTGTCCCGACTTGTCCCGACTTGTCCCGACTTGTCCCGGAATGTCCAAATTTGTACCGACTTGTCCCGACTTGTACCGACTTGTCCCGACTTGTCCCGGATTGTCCAAACTCTTCTCGACCAGTCCCGACATGTCCCGGATTGTCCATACTTGTTCCGACTTGTACCGACTTGTCCTGACTGGTCCCGGATTTTCCAAACTTGTCCCGACTTGTATCGACTTGTCCCGACTTGTCCCGACTTGTCCCGACTTGTACCGACTTGTCCCGACTTGTCCCGAATTGTCCAAACTTGTCCCGACTTGTTCCGACTTGTCCTGACTTGTCCCGACTTGTTTCGACTTGTCCCGACTTGTCTCGACTTGTCCCGACTTGTCCTGACTTGTCCCGACTGTATCGACTTATCCTGACTTGTCACGACTTGTGCCGACTTGTCCCGACTTGTCCCAACTTGTCCCGACTTGTCCCGACTTGTCCAGACTTGTTCTGACTTGTTCTAACTTGTAACGTCATGTCTCGACTTGTCCTGACTTGTTCCGACTTGGCCCGACTTGTCCTGACTTGTCCCCACTTGTTCCGACTTGTCCCGACTTGTCCCGACTTGTCCTGACTTGTCCCGACTTGTATCGACTTGTCCTGACTTGTCACGACTTGTACCGACTTGTCCCGACTTGTCCCAACTTGTCCCGACTTGTCCAGACTTGTGCTGACTTGTCCCGACTTGTCCAGACTTGTCCCGACTTGTCCTGACTTGTTCCGACTTGTACCGACTTGTCCCGACTTGTACTGACTTTTCCCGACTTGTCCCAGATTGTCCAAACTTGTCCCGACTTGTCCCGACTTGTCTCGACTTGTCCTAACTTGTCCCGACTCGTCTCGACTTGTTCTGACTTGTCACGTCTTGTCCCGACTTGTTCCGACTTGTCCAGACTTGTCCCGACTTGTCCCGACTTGTTCTGACTTGTTCTAACTTGTAACGTCATGTCTCGACTTGTCCTGACTTGTTCCGACTTGGCCCGACTTGTACCGACTTGTCCCGACTTGTACCGACTTGTCCCGACTTGTCCCGACTTGTCCCGACTTGTCCCAACTTGTCCAGACTTGTCCCGACTTGTCCTGACTTGTCCTGACTTGTCCCGACTCGTCTAGACTTTTTCTGACTTGTCACGTCTTGTCCCGACTTGTCCCGAATTGTCCCGACTTGTCCAGACTTGTCCCGACTTGTACCGACTTGTCCCGACTTGTCCCGAGTTGTCCAGACTTGTTCCGACTTGTCCTGACTTGTCCCGACTTGTCCCGACTCGTCTCGACTTGTTCTGACTTGTCACGTCTTGTTCCGACTTGTCCCGGCTTGTCCAGACTTGTCCCGACTTGTTCTGACTTGTTCTAACTTGTAACGTCATGTCTCGACTTGTTCCGACTTGGCCCGACTTGTCCCGACTTGTCCCCACTTGTTCCGACTTGTCCCGAATTGTCCCAACTTGTCCTGACCTGTCCCGACTTTTACCGACTTGTCCCATTTTGTCCCTACTTGTCCCGACTTGTCCCGACCTGTCCCGACTTTTCCCGACTTGTCCAAACTTGTCCCGACTTGTCCCGACTTGTCTCGACTTGTCCTGACTTGTCCCGACTCGTCTCGACTTGTTCTGACTTGTCACGTCTTGTCCCGACTTGTCCCGACTTGTCCAGACTTGTCCCGACTTGTCCCGACTTGTTCTGACTTGTTCTAACTTGTAACGTCATGTCTCGACTTGTCCTGACTTGTTCCGACTTGGCCCGACTTGTACCGACTTGTCCCGACTTGTCCCGACTTGTCCCGACTTGTCCCAACTTGTCCAGACTTGTCCCGACTTGTCCTGACTTGTCCTGACTTGTCCCGACTCGTCTAGACTTTTTCTGACTTGTCACGTCTTGTCCCGACTTGTCCCGACTTGTCCCGACTTGTCCAGACTTGTCCCGACTTGTACCGACTTGTCCCGACTTGTCCCGAGTTGTCCAGACTTGTTCCGACTTGTCCTGGTTTGTCCCGACTTGTCCCGACTCGTCTCGACTTGTTCTGACTTGTCACGTCTTGTTCCGACTTGTCCCGGCTTGTCCAGATTTGTCCCGACTTGTTCTGACTTGTTCTAACTTGTAACGTCATGTCTCGACTTGTTCCGACTTGGCCCGATTTGTCCTGACTTGTCCCCACTTGTTCCGACTTGTCCCGAATTGTCCCGACTTGTCCTGACCTGTCCCGACTTTTACCGACTTGTCCCATTTTGTCCCAACTTGTCCCGACTTGTCCCGACCTGTCCCGACTTTTCCCGACTTGTCCAAACTTGTCCCGACTTGTCCCGACTTGTCTCGACTTGTCCTGACTTGTCCCGACTCGTCTCGACTTGTTCTGACTTGTCACGTCTTGTCCCGACTTGTCCCGACTTGTCCAGACTTGTCCCGACTTGTCCCGACTTGTTCTGACTTGTTCTAACTTTTAACGTCATGTCTCGACTTGTCCTGACTTGTTCCGACTTGTCCCGACTTGTCCCGACTTGTCCAGACTTGTCCCGACTTGTCCCGACTTGTTCTGACTTGTTCTAACTTGTAACGTCATGTCTCGACTTGTCCTGACTTGTCCCGACTTGTTTCGACTTGTCCCGACTTGTCTCGACTTGTCCCGACTTGTCCTGACTTGTCCCGACTGTATCGACTTGTCCTGACTTGTCACGACTTGTGCCGACTAGTCCCGACTTGTCCCAACTTGTCCCGACTTGTCCCGACTTGTCCAGACTTGTTCTGACTTGTTCTAACTTGTAACGTCATGTCTCGACTTGTCCTGACTTGTTCCGACTTGGCCCGACTTGTCCTGACTTGTCCCCACTTGTTCCGACTTGTCCCGACTTGTCCTGACTTGTCCCGACTTGTATCGACTTGTCCTGACTTGTCACGACTTGTACCGACTTGTCCCGACTTGTCCCAACTTGTCCCGACTTGTCCAGACTTGTGCTGACTTGTCCCGACTTGTCCAGACTTGTCCCGACTTGTCCTGACTTGTTCCGTCTTGTACCGACTTGTCCCGACTTGTACTGACTTTTCCCGACTTGTCCCGGATTGTCCTAACTTGTCCCGACTTGTCCCGACTTGTCTCGACTTGTCCTGAATTGTCCCGACTCGTCTCGACTTGTTCTGACTTGTCACGTCTTGTCCCGACTTGTTCCGACTTGTCCAGACTTGTCCCGACTTGTCCCGACTTGTTCTGACTTGTTCTAACTTGTAACGTCATGTCTCGACTTGTCCTGACTTGTTCCGACTTGGCCCGACTTGTACCGACTTGTCCCGACTTGTCCCGACTTGTCCCGACTTGTCCCGACTTGTCCCGACTTGTCCCGACTTGTCCCAACTTGTCCAGACTTGTCCCGACTTTTCCTGACTTGTCCTGACTTGTCCCGACTCGTCTAGACTTTTTCTGACTTGTCACGTCTTGTCCCGACTTGTCCCGACTTGTCCCGACTTGTCCAGACTTGTCCCGACTTGTACCGACTTGTCCCGACTTGTCCCGAGTTGTCCAGACTTGTTCCGACTTGTCCTGACTTGTCCCGACTTGTCCCGACTCGTCTCGACTTGTTCTGACTTGTCACGTCTTGTTCCGACTTGTCCCGGCTTGTCCAGACTTGTCCCGACTTGTTCTGACTTGTTCTAACTTGTAACGTCATGTCTCGACTTGTTCCGACTTGGCCCGACTTGTCCCGACTTGTCCCCACTTGTTCCGACTTGTCCCGAATTGTCCCGACTTGTCCTGACCTGTCCCGACTTTTACCGACTTGTCCCATTTTGTCCCTACTTGTCCCGACTTGTCCCGACCTGTCCCGACTTTTCCCGACTTGTCCAAACTTGTCCCGACTTGTCCCGACTTGTCTCGACTTGTCCTGACTTGTCCCGACTCGTCTCGACTTGTTCTGACTTGTCACGTCTTGTCTCGACTTGTCCCGACTTGTCCAGACTTGTCCCGACTTGTCCCGACTTGTTCTGACTTGTTCTAACTTGTAACGTCATGTCTCGACTTGTCCTGACTTGTTCCGACTTGGCCCGACTTGTACCGACTTGTCCCGACTTGTCCCGACTTGTCCCGACTTGTCCCGACTTGTCCCGACTTGTCCCAACTTGTCCAGACTTGTCCCGACTTGTCCTGACTTGTCCTGACTTGTCCCGACTCGTCTAGACTTTTTCTGACTTGTCACGTCTTGTCCCGACTTGTCCCGACTTGTCCCGACTTGTCCAGACTTGTCCCGACTTGTACCGACTTGTCCCGACTTGTCCCGAGTTGTCCAGACTTGTTCCGACTTGTCCTGACTTGTCCCGACTTGTCCCGACTCGTCTCGACTTGTTCTGACTTGTCACGTCTTGTTCCGACTTGTCCCGGCTTGTCCAGACTTGTTCCGACTTGTCCTGACTTGTCCCGACTTGTCCCGACTCGTCTCGACTTGTTCTGACTTGTCACGTCTTGTTCCGACTTGTCCCGGCTTGTCCAGACTTGTCCCGACTTGTCCTGACTTGTCCCGACTTGTTTCTACTTATTCCAAATTGTCTTGACTTGTCCAGAATTGTCCCGAATAGTCCCGGAATGTCCAAATTTGTACCGACTTGTACCGACTTGTCCCGACTTGTCCCGGATTGTCCAAACTTGTCTCGACCAGTCCCGACATGTCCCGGATTGTCCATACTTGTTCCGACTTGTACCGACTTGTCCTGAATGGTCCCGGATTGTCCAAACTTGTCCCGACTTGTATCGACTTGTCCCGACTTGTCCCGACTTGTCCCGACTTGTCCCGACTTGTCCCGACTTGTCCCGAATTGTCCAAACTTGTCCCGACTTGTACCGACTTGTCGTGACTTGTCCCGACTTGTACCGACTTGTCCCGACTTGTCCCGACTTGTCCCGACTTGTCCCGGAATGTCCAAATTTGTACCGACTTGTCCCGACTTGTACCGACTTGTCCCGACTTGTCCCGGATTGTCCAAACTTGTCTCGACCAGTCCCGACATGTCCCGGATTGTCCATACTTGTTCCGACTTGTACCGACTTGTCCTGACTGGTCCCGGATTTTCCAAACTTGTCCCGACTGGTATCGACTTGTCCCGACTTGTCCCGACTTGTCCCGACTTGTCCCGACTTGTCCCGACTTGTCCCGACTTGTCCCGAATTGTCCAAACTTGTCCCGACTTGTACCGACTTGTCGTGACTTGTCCCGACTTGTACCGACTTGTCCCGACTTGTCCCGACTTGTACTGACTTTTCCCGACTTGTCCCGGATTGTCCAAACTTGTCCCGACTTGTTCCGACTTGTCCTGACTTTTTTCGACTTGTCCTACTTGTCTCGACTTGTCCCGACTTGTCCTGACTTGTCCCGACTGTATCGACTTGTCCTGACTTGTCACGACTTGTGCCGACTTGTCCCGACTTGTCCCAACTTGTCCCGACTTGTCCCGACTTGTCCAGACTTGTCCTGACTTGTCCTGACTTGTCCCGACTCGTCTCTACTTGTTCTGACTTGTCACGTCTTGTTCCGACTTGTCCCGGATTGTCCAAAATTTTCCCGACTCGTCCAGACTTGTCCCGACTTGTCCCGACTTGTCCTGACTTGTCCCGACTTGTTTCTACTTATTCCAAATTGTCTTGACTTGTCCAGAATTGTCCCGAACAGTCCCGGAATGTCCAAATTTGTACCGACTTGTACCGACTTGTCCCGACTTGTCCCGGATTGTCCAAACTTGTCTCGACCAGTCCCGACATGTCCCGGATTGTCCATACTTGTTCCGACTTGTACCGACTCGTCTCTACTTGTTCTGACTTGTCACGTCTTGTCCCGACTTGTCCCGGATTGTCCAGAATCTTCCCGACTCATCCAGACTTGTCCCGACTTGTCCCGATTTGTCCTGACTTGTCCCGACTTGTTTCTACTTATTCCAAATTGTCTTGACTTGTCCAGAATTGTCCCGAATAGTCCCGGAATGTCCAAATTTGTACCGACTTGTACCGACTTGTCCCGACTTGTCCCGGATTGTCCAAACTTGTCTCGACCAGTCCCGACATGTATCGGATTGTCCATACTTGTTCCGACTTGTACCGACTTGTCCTGACTGGTCCCGGATTGTCCAAACTTGTCCCGACTTGTATCGACTTGTCCCGACTTGTCCCGACTTGTCCCGACTTGTCCCGACTTGTCCCGACTTGTCCCGACTTGTCCCGACTTGTCCCGACTTGTCCCGACTTGTCCCGAAGTGTCCCGAATTGTCCAAACTTGTCCCGACTTGTACCGACTTGTCGTGACTTGTCCCGACTTGTACCGACTTGTCCCGACTTGTCCCGACTTGTCCCGACTTGTCCCGACTTGTCCCGGAATGTCCAAATTTGTACCGACTTGTCCCGACTTGTACCGACTTGTCCCGACTTGTCCCGGATTGTCCAAACTCTTCTCGACCAGTCCCGACATGTCCCGGATTGTCCATACTTGTTCCGACTTGTACCGACTTGTCCTGACTGGTCCCGGATTTTCCAAACTTGTCCCGACTTGTATCGACTTGTCCCGACTTGTCCCGACTTGTCCCGACTTGTACCGACTTGTCCCGACTTGTCCCGAATTGTCCAAACTTGTCCCGACTTGTTCCGACTTGTCCTGACTTGTCCCGACTTGTTTCGACTTGTCCCGACTTGTCTCGACTTGTCCCGACTTGTCCTGACTTGTCCCGACTGTATCGACTTATCCTGACTTGTCACGACTTGTGCCGACTTGTCCCGACTTGTCCCAACTTGTCCCGACTTGTCCCGACTTGTCCAGACTTGTTCTGACTTGTTCTAACTTGTAACGTCATGTCTCGACTTGTCCTGACTTGTTCCGACTTGGCCCGACTTGTCCTGACTTGTCCCCACTTGTTCCGACTTGTCCCGACTTGTCCCGACTTGTCCTGACTTGTCCCGACTTGTATCGACTTGTCCTGACTTGTCACGACTTATACCGACTTGTCCCGACTTGTCCCAACTTGTCCCGACTTGTCCAGACTTGTGCTGACTTGTCCCGACTTGTCCAGACTTGTCCCGACTTGTCCTGACTTGTTCCGACTTGTACCGACTTGTCCCGACTTGTCCAGACTTGTCCCGACTTGTCCTGACTTGTCCCGACTTGTCCCGACTCGTCTAGACTTTTTCTGACTTGTCACGTCTTGTCCCGACTTGTCCCGACTTGTCCAGACTTGTCCCGACTTGTCCTGACTTGTCCTGACTTGTCCCGACTTGTCCCGACTCGTCTAGACTTTTTCTGACTTGTCACGTCTTGTCCCGACTTGTCCCGACTTGTCCAGACTTGTCCCGACTTGTACCGACTTGTCGTGACTTGTCCCGACTTGTACCGACTTGTCCCGACTTGTCCCGACTTGTACTGACTTTTCCCGACTTGTCCCGGATTGTCCAAACTTGTCCCGACTTGTTCCGACTTGTCCTGACTTGTCCCGACTTGTTTCGACTTGTCCCGACTTGTCTCGACTTGTCCCGACTTGTCCTGACTTGTCCCGACTTGTATCGACTTGTCCTGACTTGTCACGACTTGTACCGACTTGTCCCGACTTGTTTCAACTTGTTTCGACTTGTCCCGACTTGTCCCGACTTAAACCGAATTGTCCAAACTTGTCCCGACTTGTACCGACTTGTCGTGATTGGGTCGACTTGTACCGACATGTCCCGACTTGTCCCGACTTGTCCCGACTTGTACTGACTTTTCCCGACTTGTCCCGGATTATCCAAACTTGTCCCGACTTGTTCCGACTTGTCCTGACTTGTCCCGACTTGTTTCGACTTGTCTTGACTTGTTTCGACTTGTCCCGACTTGTCCTGACTTGTCCCGACTTGTATCGACTTGTCCTGACTTGTCACGACTTGTACCGACTTGTCCGATTTGTCCCAACTTGTCCCGACTTGTCCAGACTTGTCCTGACTTGTCCCGACTTGTCCAGACTTGTCCCGACCTGTCCTGACTTGTCTTGACTTGTCCTGAATCGTCTCGACTTGTTCTGACTTGTCACGTCTTGTCCCGACTTGTTCCGACTTGTCCAGACTTGTCCAGACTTGTCCCGACTTGTCCCGACTTGTTCTGACTTGTTCTAACTTGTAACGTCATGTCTCGACTTGTCCTGACTTGTTCCGACTTGGCCCGACTTGTCCCGACTTGTCCCGACTTGTCCCGATTTGTCCCGACTTGTCCAGACTTGTCCTGACTTGTTCCGACTTGTCCCGACCTGTCCCTACCTGTCCCGACTTTTCCCGACTTGTCCCGACTTGTCCCGACTTGTCCTAACTTGCCCCGACTTGTCCATACTTGTCCCGACTTGTCCATACTTGTCCCGACTTGTCCCGACTTGTTCTGACTTGTTCTAACTTGTAACGTCATGTCTCGACTTGTCCTGACTTGTTCCGACTTGGCCCGACTTGTACCGACCTGTCCCAAACTGTCCCGACTTTTCCCGACTTGTCCCGACTTGTCCCGACTTGTCCTGACTTGTTCCGACTTGTACCAACTTGTCCCGACTTGTACCGACCTGTCACGACTTGTACCAACTTGTCCCGACTTGTCCCGACATGTCCCGACTTTTCCTGGATTGTCCAAATTTGTCCCGACTTGTCCCGACTTGTCTTGACTTGTACCGACTTGTACCGACTTGTACCAACTTTTCCCGATTATTCCCGACTTGTTTCGACTTGTCCCGTCTTGTTTCGACTTGTCCCGTCTTGTCTCTTCTTGTCCCGGATTGTCCAAACATGTACCGACTTGTTCCGACTTGTACCGAATTGTCCAAACTTGTTTCGACTTGTTTCGACTTGTCCCGACTTGTCCCGATTTGTCCCGACTTGCCCCGAATTTTCCAAACTTGTCCCGACTTGTCCCGACATGTCCCGACTTGTCCCGACTTGTCCCGACTTGTCCCGACTTGTCCCGACTTGTCCCGACTTGTACCAACTTGTCCCGACTTGTCCCGACTTTTCCTGGATTGTCCAAATTTGTCCCGACTTGTCCCGACTTGTCTTGACTTGTACCGACTTGTACCGACTTGTACCAACTTTTCCCGATTTGTCCCGACTTGTTTCGACTTGTCCCGTCTTGTTTCGACTTGTCCCGTCTTTTCTCTTCTTGTCCCGGATTGTCCAAACATGTACCGACTTGTCCCGACTTGTACCGACTTGTCCCGACTTGTTTCGACTTGTCCCGACTTGTCTCGACTTGTTTCGACTTGTCCCGACTTGTCCCGACTTGCCCCGAATTGTCCAAACTTGTTTCGACTTGTCCAGACTTGTCCCGACTTGCCCCGAATTGTCCAAACTTGTCCCGACTTGTCCCGACTTGTCCCGAATTGTCCCGACTTGTCCTGACTTATCCCGACTTGTCCCGACTTGTTCTTACTTGTCACGTCTTGTCCCGACTTGTCCTGACTTGTACCGACTCGTCCTGACTTGTCACGATTTTTCCCGACTTTTCCCGACTTGTTTCGACTTGTCCCGACTTGTCGTCCCGGATTGTCCAAACTTATACCGACTTGTCCCGACTTGTACCGACTTGTCCCGACTTGTTTCGACATGTTTCGACTTGTCCCGACTTGTCCTGACTTGCCCCGAATTGTCCAAACTTGTTTCGACTTGTTTCGACTTGTCCCGACTTGTCCCGACTTGCCCCGAATTGACCAAACTTGTCCCGACTTGTCCCGACTTGTCCCGACTTGTCCCGACTTGTCCCGACTTGTCCTGACTTGTCCCGACTTGTATCGACTTGTCCTGACTTGTCACGACTTGTACCGACTTGTCCCGACTTGTCCAGACTTGTCCCGACTTGTCCTGACTTGTCCCGACTTGTCCCGACTCGTCTCGACTTGTTCTGACTTGTCACGTCTTGTCCCGACTTGTCCCGACTTGTCCAGACTTGTCCCGACTTGTCCCGACTTGTGTTATACTCGGCCTAAAAACAGGCAGAGTATTTCATTCGAAACAATCCAGAAATTGAAATTATAAAGTGCGAAATGCAGAGAAATATCGAGATTTCTCTGCATTGTCGCAGGGCAGGCTCGCCGCGCTCCTACGATGATTTTTTTTGTGTATGGTCACCTTTAGTGAGCCATTTTTACACTTAATAACTCTCAATTTTCACCTAGAAGCCAGTCGAATAATATTAGATTTTTGCATTATATTCAGGTCACTAGTCTAGTCTCACCCTGTATGATGTAAAGTCCCAATCTCCACCCAGTGGAACTCCACTGTACGTAGTTTTACCGATTTACCGGAAATTCCTGACTAGTTTTCAATTTTATTAATTTGTGGCCCCAAACAGTCGAGCACCCGGTATACAGAACACTTAGAGCAAGGTTTCGACACGCTAGTCTCTTGTTGGGTGGAAAGATTCCGTGGCTCCATTTGTTTTCACAAATTATTTTATTTCAATTCGATTTCTCATCAGGTTGGCCAAATCGGAAAACGGGTATAGATTCCTCGGCGAAGGAATACGTGTATTTCTTCGGCGTTCAAGAATCACGTTGGTTTACGGTTTTTCTCGGGGCTCTCCGAATATCGGACCGCCCTAGGAATCGAGATATCTGAAATTCTGACTTTCAATATTTCCCTAGATCTGGGGAGTATTTAGTGACTTTTGTCAAATACTCCCTAGAAAACGCAGGTAACGGGACTTTAACGGTCATTTGCCCAAATCCCGCGCGTTTTCGCGAGCTAGGGTTTTGTTCAGCCAAGGGCGACGCCCATTTTGGCCCTCTAGGCCAATGGGTGTCGCGGATTCAGCAGTCAGGATTGCTTAAATATGCAAGCAGCGAAGCAGCAGATGGCCACTCTTTCTTGTCGAATTGCAGTGTAATAATCAATTTCGTGTTTCCGTTAAATAACTTACGTTTGTTTGGCTTTGCCTTTTGTCTCTGCAATTCATCGTTTTGGCTAGCAGTTAGAGTCAGGTTCTCGGTAATAATAATTCAGTTCACAGTAGATTCATAACGTTTGTTTCTATCTTAAAAGGGGTTAGACTCACTTGTACGGTTTACAGGTGTTTTATTCGCGCTACGAAAGTACGTTGATAGGTAGTTTAACTCTCGAGCAATAATCAGTGTAAAGTGATCTTTTGCAACGGACACTTAGGGATTTAACTTCATCAAAGTTATTTCCCGACTTAATACCTGTACGCGACGTTGACGAAAAATCCCCATCGTATGAAAAGGGGTCAGGCACCAAAACGAGATCTCACCTGATACAATCGGCTCGATCGTAGAGTTCCACGAAGATTGTATCGTTCGAGCTTAAATTCCTCGGCCTGTCAAGACATCATTAGCTGCGACTTTGTCGTTGGCGAGCCACATTTCCTGTGGTACCTAGGGGTTTCGCGTCCTTCCCATACCTATTTCCTGCGGCTGTTCTCGGCTTTTCCACCTGAGACAGTCTGGTTAGGCTCCGAGATCCTTTTACCCAAATCTCTGTCTTGGTTTTTGTCACATCCAGTTGTAAATTTTTGAAGTAAAAATTTTTCAAGTTTAATTTTTCCTTTTGGTGCTTCACACAAATTTTGAAGTTAGGAAATTTTATTTAGATAGTTTTTTCTAAACCGTGAATCCTTCCTCCCTCGTCCATTTCCCGGCGAGGTCTTGTTAGGTGTTAGGTTAGTTAGCTATAGGGTGACCCTTCTCATCGTCACACTTGAGTTGGGTCGACGCGAGGTCGATTTTAGTGCACTTCTCCTTTGCCACACACTTGCACACGCAAGTAGCCCGACAATACATTACAGCCGTAATTGTTGTCCTTTAGAGCAATGACGAATATGAGATTGAGATCTCATATGCTCGCGGAGGAGAATACCCAAGCCGTGTTCGCCGGCGCTGGGCTTTCTCGGACACCTCCGCCGTCGGGTGACTTAGACGCCAGGCGTCTATTCCCCGAAGCGTCGCGACGCCTCGACGGAGACGTCCCCCAGGTACGTACTACCGGGGAAAATCGTGAGTTGACGATGTCAACTACCTTGTCCCCGAGAAGTGTGCTGGACCAAGGTACTTTAGAGTCGAGCTTAGACGGAGGGAGGCAGCCTTCCCCGTCGGCTCAGGTAGGGTTAGTAATCGATTCCGCGGGAGTTGTCACAACTCCACCTTTGGAAGCCCGTTTAGAGCAATTTAGAATAACGAGAAATGTTTCTGTTTGTAGGTCGGAGGGCTACTCAGGAGTCCATGCTGGCGAAGCTCGTGAGGTACGCCCCTTCGGAATGCGCCGAAGCGCTCCGAGGTCATTGGGTGTGCCTCACGCACCACAGCGGAGGCCACAGGTTATAGGTGTGCATACCCTAAGGGAACCGGGTGATGCTGAGGCCCTAGTGGATGAACTAGGGGGTGGTGGAAGGCTCTCGGAGGGAGTTGGGAATGCTAGCATTCCCGTATCTCTCCAGGGGCGGGTTCAGCGTACCTCCCAAGGGATACAATATGCACGGCCAGAACAAGCAATAAGAGCTACGAAGGCAGATTTCGAATCAGGTGTCGGCTGGGACACGGAAGTTGCCACCCGAAATCCCTGGGTGACGACGTCCTTGCCCTCCAGGCAACCAGGAGCAGAGCGGTGGGTGGCTGAAGAGGGGTTCGGAGGAATCCGAAACTTTGCGGAAGCCGTCCATCCACACCTTTTTACGAGACATGGCGCCCAACGTGGTGCTGCTGAAGACAGACCGTCTTCAGGGATCTGCGGGTGTAGCCTTCCTCCTGCAAACAGAATTAGAGTTCGGGATCTCTCTCCTGAGAGACTCCCAGTTAATGAAATGGTTATGGGTGAACCGGAAACCCTTTGGCGCCCATATGGCACGTTTACCCGGTTGCCAACCGGGAATCGGCATTATAGGGAATCTGAGGATGTCCCTCGAGTTGCTCGAAACGTCGCTTCCAACCCCGGTGATGTCCACAGGAGTGGGTATTACCCATCGAGGAGGCCAGTGCCCACAGTCCGGATTCAGGAGAATCCCAGAAGACCAGTGACGGGGGTCGACGACGTTCTCGTGCGACTCGCGGATTTGCTGGAGGACAGACGTCGGGGAACCCTAAACGGTGTTGATGGGGGTTTAATTAACAATAAACCACATCCCAGTTTCAGTGGGCTTCCTCACGAAGATCCAATCCAATTTATCCAATCCTCTGAGGATTATTTGGGGGGCTTTGATCCAACCGTCTGGGTGAGCGTTGCGGCTCAGTGGCTCAAGGGAGCAGCCCAGCAGTGGTATGCTCCATATCGCAACTCACGCCTAAACTGGCAGTTTTTCACAAACCGGCTCCAGGAACGGTTCGATAACGATCTGTTGGTCTCGAGCTTAGAAGCGGAGTTCTTTGGCACTGACCAGCCGAAGGGAGAGTCAATAACTTCCTTCATCCTGAGCAAGTGGAGTCTTTCACAAAGGCTCTACCCAGAGATGGACGAAGGAAGGGTTGTGCGATTAATATTGAACCGGATCAGACCGGACATTAAAGTCCATTTGCAATTGCATAGATTTGCAACTATTGAAGAGCTGACACAAAAAGCTGTTGCTGTCGAGACGCTACTTCGTAGCACCAGCCAAAGTGTACAGTCAGGGCCGAAACTTGTTTCGAACACCAACCGTCCTCATCAGGCCGAAGATGTGCCACCCAAACGTCCTCAGGGACAGTTACAGGACAACAGGGGTTCGAACCATGTTAGGTCCAGTAACTTTAATAACAATGGCACTAAATTCCAGAATTACGATCAATCGAGGCGTTCTGGAGGAAACAACGCTCCTTCGAGCGGATGTTTCACTTGCGGGGGAGCTCACTGGAACAAAGATTGCCCTCAGCAAAATGACAACAAGAACGGTCCCAAACGTCAGAGTGCGGGAACAAAACCGTTAGATCAGGCCAATAAGGCACATACGGTTAATACCGTGCAGGCGAGTAAAACCTCGCGTCGTAAGACGTCACTTAAGGACGCAGACAAAATCACAGTTTGCAAAGAAGTTTCAAAAAACTCCAACAGGAGCCATCAGGGGGCTCCATCGGAGTAGGTATTCCTTCAACACCGTTTTGCGGTTCTGTGACAGTGTTGGACTGTCATAGAAATTATGCGGCATGTATTCCCAACAAGAAGGAGGAGAAGGAGTTCCAGGATGTTGAAGCTGGAGTCGTTTCAGCCGAAACGCCACCGTCATCAGGCAAACTACATTGGGCAGACCGGTCAGATTGTGAATCCGTTTGTTTCAGTGTGGTAGATGAGCGTGTGGATCGCGCCACTGGTGGTAGGCGGAAAAAAGTTCACTCGTCGGCAGACGTTAAACGTAGAGGGTTGAAAGTCATTTCAAACATGTCAAGTTCTAGTTTTGGAACGAATGTAAGGGGTTATGAATCATCTTCAGGTTCATGGAGTTGTGAGATCATCGAGGTACCCCAGGTCGTTGTTGGTGGGTCGTTCCATCCGCCACAACACAAGGTTTCGGAGTTAGTGATCGGTATACAGAAGGACCAGGAGGGGCCTGTTGTCAAAGAGAGTGCTAGGGCACTGCAAACTGGGCACAGGTCCGGTATAGGCACAAGTCGAGATGAAAAGGTGTATCCAAGGGAAGATTGCGAATCAAGGTTTCGGATCGAAAAAGTCGTCGAGAGTGACGTACTCTTTTCGGTTCCACTTCGGGGTAGTGAAGACACCGAGGGTGGTGGTCTGTCACTCACTCCCACACAGGACGCAGGTTTCGAGGTCGATGCATGCCAAGTCTCAAGGACGGTATCGAGGGGCAGAGCAGATGGGATCGCAGGTGCGAATCGCCATTCCCCGTTGGTAGATACCAGAGGCGTGGTAGGCATGTCATCTGAGAGAGTTACACGTCTTAGTCGGGGCGGAGGCGAGGTTCCTGAGGGATGCAATCGCCAAGTCCCATCGTTGGCTGCAGTGGGTGCTGCAGTACTTGATGTCAATCGCAAGTCGGAACTTCTGAGTTTCATTGAGACCGACCCGCTTAGGAAGAAGTCGGAGGTGGATCTGCTGGATCCATTGTGTCTATACCGTCGCTGTGATACTAGCTTAGCGAACAACAATGTTGAGGGACGATTGCATCAGTTGCCGCGAATCGAGGCTGAACTGATGGGTCGTCGAGTTAGGGTTTTGGTGGACAGCGGAAGTTCGCTAAATCTCCTGAAACGTAGTTTGTTGCCTGTCACCTGGAGGGTGGATAGGAAGCAAGTGACACCGTTGCAGCTTGCATGCGCCTGTCGTGGGGAGACAATAGTCGAACTGTTAATAGATGGTGTTGTTCACGAAGTTGTCGTACAAGTGGTGGATGATCTTGTCGAGGATCTTCTGCTCGGGTGTCCCTGGCTGGCATCAAACGAGGCTATGGTCGACTTTGCACGTCGCACCATGTACGTTGGAAAGGGGCCTAGGCAAACTATTTTCTGGGCGGAGGAGGTCTATCTTCCACCAGAAAAGTTCCCTGAACCACAGGTAGCGGACGAACAGCTACCGGCGTTCTCGAGAAAGGAATTTCGGAGTCTTATCCGAGAGTTTGGAGACGTCTTTTACGAATCTCCAAGGCAACCAGTGACGAGGGCTGCTTGCCATAAAATCCGATTGAAGGAGGAGCTACCCTTCAAGCTCCGTCCGTACAAAGTTTCCGATCAGAAGAGGGCTCTTATCCAAGAGGAGGTGGATAAGATGCTCGCTGCAGGTGTAATAAGTAGGTCCCATTCTGCCTTTATTAGTCCGGTCGTTATCGTCACGAAGAAGGACGGTACGGCTCGGTTTTGTGTCGACTACAGGAAGTTGAATAGTCTGACAATACCCGAGTCGTCGGTATTGCCAGGTATTCACGAGACTATCAAAGAGCTCGGAACAGCGAGAGTGTTCACTTCTTTGGATCTGAAGTCTGGGTTTTGGCAGATACCCATGGATGAGGCTAGTAAAAAGTATACAGCTTTTGCTACGCCAGATGGAGCTTGTTATGAGTTTAACTCAATGCCGTTTGGTCTAACGAATGCACCTGGAAGTTTCCAAATCCTTATGACGGAAGTGTTGGTTGGTTATGTCGATAAATTCGTCAAAGTATATCTAGACGACATAATCGTTTACAGCGAAGATGAAAAGGAGAACCTCTACCATCTCCGCCTTGTGCTGGAGAGGTTCAGAGCACATGGCCTGTGGTGCAGTTTAAAGAAGTGCAACTTCGCTCAGCGTAGGCTGGAGTACTTGGGGCATGTGGTGACGGAAACGTCAAACGAACCAATGCCAGGTCACGTGTTAGCGGTTCGACAGTTCCCGCTACCCAAGAATGTCTCTCAGGTCCGAGGATTCTTGGGCACCGTTGGTTGGCTACGGGAGTTCATCCCGAACTTAGCGGAGTTGGAGGCTCCGATAAGTGACATGCTCAAGTCGAAGAAAGGTCGAGACCTTAAGTGGAACTCTCAAGCATTGGAGGCGTTTGAGAGGATCAAGGAAGTCGTGGGCCGTCCTATGGTCTTGGCCAGGCCGGACATGACTCTCCCGTTTTTCCTGCAGACCGATGCATCTGGGGTAGGCATCGCTGCAGTTCTGTATCAAGTCGATTGTCACGGCGACAAAAGGATCGTTTCGCATGCTAGTGCCAAGCTCAAGGGCGCGGAACTCAACTATCATGTGAACGAGACTGAATGTTTAGCCATTGTTTGGGGTATCAAGCGATACCGTCATTATCTCGAAGACCGTCCATTCACTCTTCGAACGGACAGCAAAGCGTTGACTTGGTTATCCAAGTTCAAGGACGCAAAAGCGAAGTTAACTCGTTGGGCCTTACTTCTACAGGAGTATTCCTTCACTGTGGAGCACGTCGCAGGTCGAGACAATCAGCTAGCTGATTTCTTGTCCCGTAATCCCTCGGGGTCTCACAGTGAAGACTTGGATGCTGATGTAGAGCGTATGGGGTTGCCACCTATGAAGGTGCAATTGTCTGAACACCAAGGTGTGGTGAGCGTCGTAGAGACGCCGGCTGAGGTGGTCGTGCGGCGGCAGGCCATAGATAGGGAGACGCAAAGGTTGAGGGCGCGTATCAGAACGATACAGGAGATAGGTCCTACGTCCAGGGACGATCTTCGTTTTATCAACAAGTTTTCAGATGTCCAAGGGGTTGTATATGTTTCTTCTGCTGGTAAACGGCTATTGTATGTGCCCGAGGCGCTCCGTGAGGACGTGTCGGCTTATTACCATGAACACCCGACCGCTGGTCATCCTGGTCAAGAGGAAACCTTACGTGCCTTGAAACGGCACTATTGGTGGCCGGCCATGGAGGACTACGTCCGGGCCTACGTGAGAGGTTGCCTAGTCTGCCAGTGCGTTAAAGCCGTACGGCATCAGGAAGCGGCACCGCAACGGCCTAGTGTGCCGAAGCGACCGTGGCAGATGCTGGCTGTTGACGTCCTGGGGCCCTATGCAGCCTCAAGGAGGGGAAACAGGTTCGTGGTAATTGCCGTCGATATGTTTTCAAAGTGGGTTGAAGCCAAGGCCACTAAGACATGCACGTCGAAAGTAATTTCTCGTTTTCTAGACGAAGAAATCTTATCTCGTTGGGGTTGTCCAGAAGTCGTCATTTCTGACAACGGCCCGCAGTTTCAGAGCAATCATCTGCTAAAATACTACGATTTGAAGAACATCGAGGTCAAATTTTCACCTGTTTTTCATCAACAGGCGAACCCTGTCGAGCGAAGGGTCCAGGAACTGAAGAAGTGCCTAAGAGCAAGGATGCTGGAAACCACTTCGGAAGGGCTTTGGGAAGAAGGTCTGGCTGCAAGTCTCTATTGCTTACGGAACCGTAAGAATAGAGCAACAGGGGAGACTCCAGCGGAGTTATTGTTAGGATATACACCTGGTCGTCCAGGAGATTGGAGGCTACCTATGTACCGAGATCCGGTACATAATAGCCCCGAAGATCGGCAAGAACGTCTTGCAAAAGCAGCCAGACGTCAGGCAGTTTATCAGAGGAATTTATTCCCTGATAAAGATCTACCGTCGCCACGGATCTACGGGGTCGGCGACCGCGTTTTAGTTAGGAATTTCGTCAAAGGAAACTTCGGAGGTACACTGTCAGGACCGCATCCGATCACGAGGGTGATGGGGCGAGACAGTTACCTCGTAGATAGGAACGGCACCGAGAGGCTGGTGCACGTAGACGATATCCGTTCTTGGGTAAGCAGGACTTTGCCGGCTGGCGTCCGCCACGACGATGGTGGCCCAGGTCCGGATCAGCCAGAGTCCAACGACGCTGACCAAGAAGTGACAGGGGAAGTCACACCTAGGCCGACGACTGGGGGCGGTCCGAAGCCACCTTCGTTAATCCGGGTACGAGCTGACGCACCCAACTCAACGAATCCACGGGAAGTAACGGTCAGTTTCGATCCAAAGGACAAAGCGGTCCGGCGGACAGTGAAAAGGTTGAGGAGGAATCCACAAGGACGGAAACGCGACTCAGACTGCGCGGAGAAGAGAGGAGTATCCCGTAGGAGTCCGTTGCCGGTGGTGAACTCTGGCCTTTTGGAGATCAGAGATTCTGAACTCCCCGTCGCAAACTCACCAGTAGGGGGGCGTGCTACTACTGAAGTAGACGCTCTTACCCGTCAAGCGGTCGTTCCCGACCAAGGTCCAGCGTACGATTCAGATTCGGAAGTGGAAGCTGCTATCCGAGAGTTAGCACTTCCAGTAGGGGGGTCTCCATTATCATTGATGGTCGACCCGGGAGAGAATGTGAGACAGGAAGGCTCAGTAAGGACTGAGATTCCTAGTAAGAGTACAGGACGGCGAAGGAGATGCCGAGCTGTGGCGCTGGACTCCGACAGAGCTCCGATCCAGCGGCCACCGACAGACTCCGCCCGTCAGTATGTTTCGGTGACCGGGTCTGACGAAGATCCCGTACCAGCCCAGAGCTACAGCGAAGCTCCTAGAGTTAGTAAAGACTGTACTGAGAACGATTCCGACATGGAGGATGACGCTCCAGTAACTTTGGTGGTTCCAGCCTTGGTTCATCAGAGTGCGGAAGGTGACTATTAGGGAGTTAACGTAAATTTAGCTTTTGTCGGTTGTTTCGTTTGGAAATAACTTCGACCAAGTTAAACTCTTTAGTAGGGGGGTGTCGCAGGGCAGGCTCGCCGCGCTCCTACGATGATTTTTTTTGTGTATGGTCACCTTTAGTGAGCCATTTTTACACTTAATAACTCTCAATTTTCACCTAGAAGCCAGTCGAATAATATTAGATTTTTGCATTATATTCAGGTCACTAGTCTAGTCTCACCCTGTATGATGTAAAGTCCCAATCTCCACCCAGTGGAACTCCACTGTACGTAGTTTTACCGATTTACCGGAAATTCCTGACTAGTTTTCAATTTTATTAATTTGTGGCCCCAAACAGTCGAGCACCCGGTATACAGAACACTTAGAGCAAGGTTTCGACACGCTAGTCTCTTGTTGGGTGGAAAGATTCCGTGGCTCCATTTGTTTTCACAAATTATTTTATTTCAATTCGATTTCTCATCAGGTTGGCCAAATCGGAAAACGGGTATAGATTCCTCGGCGAAGGAATACGTGTATTTCTTCGGCGTTCAAGAATCACGTTGGTTTACGGTTTTTCTCGGGGCTCTCCGAATATCGGACCGCCCTAGGAATCGAGATATCTGAAATTCTGACTTTCAATATCTCCCTAGATCTGGGGAGTATTTAGGGACTTTTGTCAAATACTCCCTAGAAAGCGCAGGTAACGGGACTTTAACGGTCATTTGCCCAAATCCCGCGCGTTTTCGCGAGCTAGGGTTTTGTTCAGCCAAGGGCGACGCCCACTTTGGCCCTCTAGGCCAATGGGTGTCGCGGATTCAGCAGTCAGGATTGCATAAATATGCAAGCAGCGAAGCAGCAGATAGCCACTCTTTCTTGTCGAATTGCAGTGTAATAATCAATTTCGTGTTTCCATTAAATAACTTACGTTTGTTTGGCTTTGCCTTTTGTCTCTGCAATTCATCGTTTTAGCTAGCAGTTAGAGTCAGGTTCTCGGTAATAATATTTCAGTTCACAGTAGATTCATAACGTTTGTTTCTATCTTAAAAGGGGTTAGACTCACTTGTACGGTTTACAGGTGTTTTATTCGCGCTACGAAAGTACGTTGATAGGTAGTTTAACTCTCGAGCAATAATCAGTGTAAAGTGATCTTCTGCAACGGACACTTAGGGATTTAACTTCATCAAAGTTATTTCCCGACTTAATACCTGTACGCGACGTTGACGAAAAATCCCCATCGTATGAAAAGGGGTCAGGCACCAAAACGAGATCTCACCTGATACAATCGGCTCGATCGTAGAGTTCCACGAAGATTGTATCGTTCGAGCTTAAATTCCTCGGCCTGTCAAGACATCATTAGCTGCGACTTTGTCGTTGGCGAGCCACATTTCCTGTGGTACCTAGGGGTTTCGCGTCCTTCCCATACCTATTTCCTGCGGCTGTTCTCGGCTTTTCCACATGAGACAGTCTGGTTAGGCTCCGTGATCCTTTTACCCAAATCTCTGTCTTGGTTTTTGTCACATCCAGTTGTAAATTTTTGAAGTAAAAATTTTTCAAGTTTAATTTTTCCTTTTGGTGCTTCACACAAATTTTGAAGTTAGGAAATTTTATTTAGATAGTTTTTTCTAAACCGTGAATCCTTCCTCCCTCGTCCATTTCCCGGCGAGGTCTTGTTAGGTGTTAGGTTAGTTAGCTATAGGGTGACCCTTCTCATCGTCACACTTGAGTTGGGTCGACGCGAGGTCGATTTTAGTGCACTTCTCCTTTGCCACACACTTGCACACGCAAGTAGCCCGACAATACATTACAGCCGTAATTGTTGTCCTTTAGAGCAATGACGAATATGAGATTGAGATCTCATATGCTCGCGGAGGAGAATACCCAAGCCGTGTTCGCCGGCGCTGGGCTTTCTCGAACACCTCCGCCGTCGGGTGACTTAGACGCCAGGCGTCTATTCCCCGAAGCGTCGCGACGCCTCGACGGAGACGTCCCCCAGGTACGTACTACCGGGGAAAATCGTGAGTTGACGATGTCAACTACCTTGTCCCCGAGAAGTGTGCTGGACCAAGGTACTTTAGAGTCGAGCTTAGACGGAGGGAGGCAGCCTTCCCCGTCGGCTCAGGTAGGGTTAGTAATCGATTCCGCGGGAGTTGTCACAACTCCACCTTTGGAAGCCCGTTTAGAGCAATTTAGAATAACGAGAAATGTTTCTGTTTGTAGGTCGGAGGGCTACTCAGGAGTCCATGCTGGCGAAGCTCGTGAGGTACGCCCCTTCGGAATGCGCCGAAGCGCTCCGAGGTCATTGGGTGTGCCTCACGCACCACAGCGGAGGCCACAGGTTATAGGTGTGCATACCCTAAGGGAACCGGGTGATGCTGAGGCCCTAGTGGATGAACTAGGGGGTGGTGGAAGGCTCTCGGAGGGAGTTGGGAATGCTAGCATTCCCATATCTCTCCAGGGGCGGGTTCAGCGTACCTCCCAAGGGATACAATATGCACGGCCAGAACAAGCAATAAGAGCTACGAAGGCAGATTTCGAATCAGGTGTCGGCTGGGACACGGAAGTTGCCACCCGAAATCCCTGGGTGACGACGTCCTTGCCCTCCAGGCAACCAGGAGCAGAGCGGTGGGTGGCTGAAGAGGGGTTCGGAGGAATCCGAAACTTTGCGGAAGCCGTCCATCCACACCTTTTTACGAGACAGCATCGGAGTTTTGTTCACAAGCCACGCCCCGCGCGGCCGGTGATTGGCCTAGACGGCGTTTTGAGGAGGTGACCCGCAAAGCGGACACTATAAATATACGCGTTATTCAGCCGATTCAGTTCAGTCTGAAGGCGATACTCTATGTGAGAAGTTAGTCTGAAAGTGCAGTCAGATAGCAGAGTTCAGTCTGAAGGCGATACTCTATGTGAGAAGTTAGTCTGAAAGTGCAGTCAGATAGCAGAGTTCAGTCTGAAAGTTAGTCTCAGCGACATTCAAAGTTTATTCAGATTATTCTAATAACGAATAATCTCAGTCAATATAAGTTGATACTACGAATATTAGAGCCAGTAAAAGTGCTTTTACTGGCCTCTATCAAATTAAAACCTGCATTCAGCGAATTGAATGCTAAGAAACTCCAGATTAATCGACGTCAAATCGATTAATCGTTCCTGCACAATAGTCAGAGGCTGTTTAGCCAACAAATTGTTTCGAAACCTAACCTGGAGGAATCTTCGGCCGTCAAAGTCGAACATTTTGGGTACAATTGGAGTTGTGAAACCTCAACTCACGACTTTTTATTCGGAGAAGAGAATCCCCCTTATCTGTAGCTGGAAGCTGGCAGCTGGTTCCTGATTCAGAAGAAGAAAGAGGCCACAGGGTAAGCCGAAATCTTTGACATCAGATCAGTTCCACGAGTGGGAGTCAGCATAATCCTGTTTATGCTACTTGCAGTGCTAAAGTGAAGAGTAGAACAAATAATTTTTTTTTTTTTTACTAACTTGCACTTTCAAACGAGAAGAACTTTTTCTTGAAACATAGTTTAACAAGATAACTTTAAAAACTCTCATTTCATAGAAACACTTTGAACTTTCATATTATTTAGAGTAAGATTTGAAAGTAGTGATTCTTTGGGACACTTTTAGTGAACTCATTTTTTTCTATTAGTCGTATTATTGTCCACTCTGATCTACGAAAGATCCTCAGACCGAGTGGAAACATTTTACATAATTTTGTTTCGCATTGTGGATTTCTAAGGAGATTTACTTCTTCACACTGCCATATATTTGCGAAGGTTAATGTATTTAGGTGCAGCCACGTATACTACGTATATCGCAGGGTATAAGGGAATTTCAGATATAATAAACTTTTTCTGAGATTTCGAAATGGACGGCAACCACTCGATTTTCACATCCGGAGCAGGAGCGTATCGGCGGAGAGTTTACCGGACCCAGAGCTAGCCGGAGTCTAACAGGAGAAATTTTCCAAAATTTTTCCTATAACCATATACCGCCTTTACGACATGGCGCTGGCCACCGTGGGGCCAACGTTAGGGCCGGTTCATACACGGCGCGCAGACCGCTCCGATTTCAAGGAGATCGCGCGGTTGCTAGCGTTTCATTTGGCGAAGATGAGAGCCCTAACACTGTTCCTCTGAATGAGGAAAGAATTTCTCGGCAGTCCGCGAGAAATATTAGGAGTGAATTGTCGTTCACAAATTCATCACCTGTAAGGCATGCAGGACTTTGCAGCCTAGACGAGGCGAGGACTCCACTGTTGCTCGATGGCACCTTGGGGAACTCTCTCCAGAAAATGGATCAATCAAGTCCGGTGTATCACAGTGCCCTCCTAGAGGGAGAGGTACGGATTCAGGACATTATGGGAGACGATAACTGGAGGACGATTTCCTCACTGGACAATCGGACTACTGAAACCCTTCAGAGTCAGAATGGTCTTGGAGGCTCCCCCAATAACCCCTTTAATTTTCTTATGTCCCCTCTCATTCAGGACACTAAAAATATGAATGAGTGGCGCCCAGAATCGACAAAGGCTTCGAAGGTGACCTTCGAAGCAGACCTAGGAAACCAGCAAGGCACTGCTGGAACAAATAACTCCCAGCAGGGGGATTCGATGTTGCAGCTGGCAACAATCATGAGAGAGATTGTAAACCAGCTGCAAGGAGGAAAGAAGCTGGACAGGTCCCGCCTCCCAACCTTTTCAGGAGGAGAAGAGGATCCTAAGGCTTTTATTGCTCGGATGATAACCGAGTTCAATCGCGCCAAGGTTGAGGCCCAGGATTGGGTAGTAATTACAAAGGGACAGCTGAAGGGCGACGCCCAAGGCTGGATCAACAGTTACTCAGGGATAGAGATGTCTTGGACATCCTTCCTGCATAAATTTTTCGGCAAATTTGATAGTCCAGAGCTGGTCTCACGATTGATGTCCAGCCTCTATGGACAACACCAAGCTAAGGAGAAGGTCGACATTTTTATAGAAAAGAAGAAGGCCTTAGCCCAACGCTTGATTCCAACAATCACGGAGACAGATGTGATCCGATTGATCACTCAGTTAATCACTCCGAGAATCAGGGCATATTTGCGAGGCAAAGCCTTTCATGACATAGAAGAGTTTAAGGCACTATGCAACAGCCTAGAAGAGGACCTTGGGGTGGCAGGAGCAAGTGTGCCCCCAGTGAACAGCTACAACAAGCTGGTTCAGAAGGCAAATGCTTCCGGGCCAGCACCCAGCCAGGCATTGCAGCCTAGGGCAGTTGAAAACAGCAACCGCCTGAGTCAAAGCCAGCCCTCAAATAATTCCTCTTGGAAGAACAACCAACCAAGCGATACGTACTACCAAAGAGGAAGCTACTCCGCAGCCAGAGGCCGAGGTGGCGGCCGAGGCGGCGGAAGCCCAATACACCGAAACCCTACAAATCCCCAGTACTCCTCGAACGATGCTCGCAACTTGAATCAAGTAACGAGCGTCGACGAAGACGACGACTACTCGGGAAACTACTTGGAGGGGGCGGCATCAGCGGCGGCGGCCCCTCCGAGCCAACGATAAGCCGCCAGTGGCATTCAGGCCCCTTTTCTCCGCGTGTATATAAATACCCTTTAGCCACTAGTGACGAAACCCTGGCGGTGTTGCCGCCTCTTCAAAAAATTCCAGCATACAGGGAAAACTCCTTTGATGCTCAAGCCCTTATAAGCCTTGATGATGGCTGACGGCCAAGCCGAAATCTTCCCCGGATCCCTGTGATAGTCAACAACCAGCAGGTGACCGCACTGATCGACACTGGAGCCAGCAGTAATTTCATACGTGCTGAAATGCTTCCGCAGTCGAACTTCTTTGATGCAGAGGACTCCATACCCATTCAGCTCGGCTGTAGGGAAAGCATAACCAACAGCCTGGGCCAAACAGATGTTTCGATTGAAATAGACGGCAGCCGCTACGACATCTCGGTAGTAGTGCTGGCCGACTTGAACGAGCCCCTTATTCTGGGAGTACCTTTCTTGATGAGTCAAGAAGCTATACTTGATATCAAGAGAAAGTGCATATATGTGGGTATTAGTCCCAGGCAAACATTATTTTGGAACGGAGTGGCAGAGCGACGGCTGTGTGACATCACGATGCCGGAGTTCTCTGAAGAACAATTTTGTCCCGATACACGGGAAATGATTATGACTGTAATTATGGACTTTCCCGATGTATTCGAGGAATCCATAAGACAACCCATTACCAAGGCGGCTGTTCATGAAATCCGGGTGCATCAGGAAAGGCCGTTTCGCCGTTCGCGTTACGGCCGGATGTCGGAAGAACGGAAGGCCCTGGTACACGAGGAAATTAGAAAGTTATCAGAGGCAGGAGTAATTACTCAAAGCAACTCCCCTTATTGTTCACCCGTGGTCCTCGTCCCTAAAAAGGACGGGAAGCTTAGGTTCTGCGTGGACTATAGGGAAATGAACAAACTTATTATATCAGAAGCCCCTAACCTCCCACCCATTCAGGAGACGGTGCGAGAGGTGGGAGCAGCCAGTGTGTTCACCACTCTCGACTTAAGGAATGGCTTTTGGCAGGCCCCTCTTACGCCTGAGTCGCAAAAGTATACGGCTTTTGGAGCACCCGACGGGCAGGTCTACCAGTTCAAAGTGCTGAGCTTTGGACTGAAGAATGGACCTGCCGTGTTTCAGAAACTAATGTCCTCTGTGCTTGTGGGGTACACGGACGTCTTCTGTAAAGTGTACCTCGACGATATAATCGTGTACTCCCACAGCATAGAAGAACATTGCGACCACCTAAGGAGGATCCTAGAGAGGCTACGGTCACACGGGTTATGGCTGTCCCCCGGAAAGTGCCGTTTCGGCTCTAACGAGCTGAAATACTTGGGCAGGGTTGTTTCAGAGAAAGGCAATCGACCCCAGGAAACTCATATATTGAATGTGAGTAATTTCCCCACTCCCAAAACTATTAGACAAGTGCGCGCCTTCCTTGGCACCGCAGGTTGGCTTCGCGAATACATCCCTAGATTCGCGGAAGTAACGGCTCCTTTGTCTGACCTCATTGACAAGGAGAAAAGGTTTAAGTGGACCGATAAGACAGAGGAAGCGTTCCAGAAAGTGAAGGCATTAGTGTTAAATCCCCTTGAGCTGGCAAGGCCTGACTCTACTCGTCCCTACTGCCTCCAGACGGATGGCAGCACGGTAGGGATAGGAGCTGTATTGTTTCAGGAGAGAAGTGACGGCCAAAGGGATATCGTTGCTTATGCGAGCGCGAAGCTCAAGAAAGCAGAGCAACGATACCACGTAAACGAAATCGAATGTCTTGCTTCTGTCTGGGCCATCAAAAAGTACAAACATTTCCTACAAGATAGGAAATTCAAATTATATACAGATAGTTCCGCTCTGTTGTGGTTACACAAAACCAAGGACGAAAGAGCAAAGCTGACCCGTTGGTCGTTGCTCCTATCGGAATATGATTTCGAAGTCATTCATATTCCTGGCCGATTAAACCAATTGCCGGACTTCCTATCGCGAAACCCCGCGGAGGAGGAGACCGGCCACGACATCATGACAGATACGGAAAGAATGTTTTTCCCTATTGTAGGACCTAAACCGATATCCCAAAAGGAGTGGGAGAGTCTACAAGTGTCCGAAGCCGACGTGACTCCTAAGGAAGCGCTAACGCAAATCGAAACCTTTTATGACAAAGTGCTACAAGCACAAGCGAATTGTCATGGGTTGCAAAGATTCGAGGAGCGCATAATCCGTGCCAAACAGGCTGCTGCTCCGAATGACTACGAGCAAAGAATAGCAGCGGAATTCCTCTTAGAGGAGGGAGTTTTATATTTCGTGGGCCCGGACCAGACAGAGAAACGCCTGGTAATACCTAAAAGTCATTTCCACGAAGTCATGGAAAGGTACCATGACAATATTGGGCACCCGGGAGTCGACGAGACTTACCGTCAGGTGTCCAAATACTATTACCTATCCCCTTTGAAAGACCGCGTCCGCGAGTACGTGACGAGGTGCTTAATATGTGCCACCACCAAGCGCTCGAAGCCTCAACCAGCCTCGAACCTGAGACCCAATACTCCTGAACGTCCATGGGAGATTGTTTCTGTAGACGTTATGGGAGCCTATCCCGCATCAGTGAACGGAAACAAATACTTAATAGTTGCCACCGACTGCTTCAGCAAGTGGGTGGAAACAAAAATTGTCCCAAAGTAGTGGCAAAGTTTCTGCGGGAAGATGTATTTAATTGTTGGGGCTACCCGAGGTTACTCATCTCGGACAGCTCTGGCCAATTCAAAGGGCGGGTGTTTGAGGCCTTCGCTGCGAGGCATCAGATGGAATTGAGATGGTCCCCAATATACCACCAACAGGCGAACCCGGTGGAACGCCGCATTCAAGAAATGAAGAAAATGTTACGGGCCGCCCTTGTGAACAAGGAGGAAAACCTCTGGGAAGGGCAGATCCCGGACATAGTCTTTAACTTAAGGACACGCTTCAATGCTGCCATTGGCACCACCCCGAGTACCTTGCTACTAGGTTACGATCTTCCTCGGCCAGGAGAATGGGCTACTCCCGCCCAGGGCCGACGGAGACGACGCCGAAATAATGATAGGGACGCGCGAGTAGCCGCCGCGGCGGCAGCATCGAATACATACAGAAATAAACATTTCCCTAACCCAGATCACCAACCGATCACATTTCAGCCCGGCCAGTGGGTACTGTGCCGAAACGGCGAAAGATTTAGAAAGAATTTTGGACCCACTTGGGTAGGCCCTTACCAAGTAGAACGGGTAGCCGGGCCAAACTGTTTTGTGGTCAACAAAGCTGGTCTCGAGCAAAATATTCACACCGACGACTTAAGGCTAGCCCCAGACCCCAGGCGAGGTCAGGATAACCTAGACCCTCGACCTCCTCCTCCGGATGATGATGATGAGGATTAGTTCGCGAAACGCGGTGGCACCAAACGTGTCAAACAACTTCTTATTTTTCATTTTTTCCCCTATAGCCTGCCATAAATTCCTTTCTCAAACCTTTATTGTCGCAAATATATGGCCATAAAGAAAGAGGAAGAACTCATATGTACATATTTAGGTGTAAGAGTGCCTTTAGGTTAGATAAGGAGTGTACAGGTGTATATATGTTTAAAGCCAAATAGTTGTCATTAGGATTAAGAGTATAGTTAAGTTCTTTTACATTGATGTTACGCTGTTATGTTAAGTATCCTAGTTGTTAAACACCCAATTGTACAGGGTGAGACATGTTATGTTACTGTATGTAATATTTCTGATTGAGTTCAAAATAAAGCAACAGATTGTTGGCTCCAGTCGTGCCCACAAGATGGTGCTCACTTTGACAGCGATTCCTTAAAGGGGGGGCGTGTTATACTCGGCCTAAAAACAGGCAGAGTATTTCATTCGAAACAATCCAGAAATTGAAATTATAAAGTGCGAAATGCAGAGAAATATCGAGATTTCTCTGCATCGGAGTTTTGTTCACAAGCCACGCCCCGCGCGGCCGGTGATTGGCCTAGACGGCGTTTTGAGGAGGTGACCCGCAAAGCGGACACTATAAATATACGCGTTATTCAGCCGATTCAGTTCAGTCTGAAGGCGATACTCTATGTGAGAAGTTAGTCTGAAAGTGCAGTCAGATAGCAGAGTTCAGTCTGAAGGCGATACTCTATGTGAGAAGTTAGTCTGAAAGTGCAGTCAGATAGCAGAGTTCAGTCTGAAAGTTAGTCTCAGCGACATTCAAAGTTTATTCAGATTATTCTAATAACGAATAATCTCAGTCAATATAAGTTGATACCACGAATATTAGAGCCAGTAAAAGTGCTTTTACTGGCCTCTATCAAATTAAAACCTGCATTCAGCGAATTGAATGCTAAGAAACTCCAGATTAATCGACGTCAAATCGATTAATCGTTCCTGCACAATAGTCAGAGGCTGTTTAGCCAACAAATTGTTTCCAAACCTAACCTGGAGGAATCTTCGGCCGTCAAAGTCGAACATTTTGGGTACAATTGGAGTTGTGAAACCTCAACTCACGACTTTTTATTTGGAGAAGAGAATCCCCCTTATCTGTAGCTGGAAGCTGGCAGCTGGTTCCTGATTCAGAAGAAGAAAGAGGCCACAGGGTAAGCCGAGTCAGCATAATCCTGTTTATGCTACTTGCAGTGCTAAAGTGAAGAGTAGAACAAATAATTTTTTTTTTTTTTACTAACTTGCACTTTCAAACGAGAAGAACTTTTTCTTGAAACATAGTTTAACAAGATAACTTTAAAAACTCTCATTTCATAGAAACACTTTGAACTTTCATATTAGTTGGAGTAAGATTTGAAAGTAGTGATTCTTTGGGACACTTTTAGTGAACTCATTTTTTTCTATTAGTCGTATTATTGTCCACTCTGATGTACGAAAGATCCTCAGACCGAGTGGAAACATTCTACATAATTTTGTTTCGCATTGTGGATTTCTAAGGAGATTTACTTCTTCACACTGCCATATATTTGCGAAGGTTAATGTATTTAGGTGCAGCCACGTATACTACGTATATTGCAGGGTATAAGGGAATTTCAGATATAATAAACTTTTTCTGAGATTTCGAAATGGACGGCAACCACCCTACTATCTCCGAACCTGAAAATCTAACTCGATTTTCACATCCGGAGCAGGAGCGTATCGGCGGAGAGTTTACCGGACCCAGAGCTAGCCGGAGTCTAACAGGAGAAATTTTCCAAAATTTTTCCTATAACCATATACCGCCTTTACGACACTTGTTCTGAATTGTTCTAACTTGTAACGTCATGTCTCGACTTGTCCTGACTTGTTCCGACTTGGCCCGACTTGTACCGACTTGTCCCGACTTGTCCCGACTTGTCCCGACTTGTCCCGACTTGTCCCGAATTGTCCCGACTTGTCCCGACTTGTCCAGACTTGTCCCGACTTGTCCTGACTTGTCCCGACTTGTCCAGACTTGTCCCGACTTGTCCTGACTTGTTCCGACTTGTCCCGACTTGTCCCGACTTGTCCCGACTTGTCCCGACTTGTCCCGACTTGTCCCGACTTGTCCTGACTTGTCCCGACTTATCCCGACTCGTCTCGACTTGTTCTGACTTGTCACGTCTTGTTCCGACTTGTCCGGACTTGTCCCGACTTGTACCGACTTGTCCCGACTTGTCCCGACTTGTCCAGACTTGTCCCGACTTGTCCTGACTTGTCCCGACTTGTCCCGACTCGTCTCGACTTGTTCTGACTTGTCACGTCTTGTTCCGACTTGTCCCGACTTGTCCAGACTTGTCCCGACTTGTACCGACTTGTCCCGACTTGTCCCGACTTGTCCAGACTTGTCCCGACTTGTCCTGACTTGTCCCGACTTGTCCCGACTCGTCTCGACTTGTTCTGACTTGTCACGTCTTGTTCCGAATTGTCCCGACTTGTCCAGACTTGTCCCGACTTGTCCCGACTTGTTCTGACTTGTTCTAACTTGGAACGTCATGTCTCGACTTGTCCTGACTTGTTCCGACTTGGCCCGACTTGTCCCGACTTGTCCCCACTTGTTCCGACTTGTCCCGAATTGTCCCGACTTGTCCTGACCTGTCCCGACTTTTACCGACTTGTCCCATTTTGTCCCGACTTGTCCCGACTTGTCCCGACCTGTCCCGACTTTTACCGACTTGTCCCGACTTGTCCCGACTTATCCTAACTTGCCCCGACTTGTCCATACTTGTCCCGACTTGTCCCGACTTGTTCTGACTTGTTCTAACTTGTAACGTCATGTCTTGACTTGTCCTGACTTGTTCCGACTTGTCCCGACTTGTCCCGACTTGTCCCGACTTGTCCCGACTTGTCATGACTTGTCCAGACTTGTCCCGACTTGTCCTGACTTGTCCCGACTTGTCCCGACTCGTCTAGACTTTTTCTGACTTGTCACGTCTTGTCCCGACTTGTCCCGACCTGTCCAGACTTGTCCCGACTTGTACCGACTTGTCGTGACTTGTCCCGACTTGTACCGACTTGTCCCGACTGGTACTGACTTTTCCCGACTTGTCCCGGATTGTCCAAACTTGTCCCGACTTGTTCCGACTTGTCCTGACTTGTCCCGACTTGTTTCGACTTGTCCCGACTTGTCTCAACTTGTCCCGACTTGTCCTGACTTGTCCCGACTTGTATCGACTTGTCCTGACTTGTCACGACTTGTACTGACTTGTCCCGACTTGTTTCAACTTGTTTCGACTTGTCCCGACTTGTCCCGACTTGCCCCGAATTGTCCAGACTTGTCCCGACTTGTACCGACTTGTCGTGACTTGTCCCGACTTGTACCGACTTGTCCCGACTGGTACTGACTTTTCCCGACTTGTCCCGGATTGTCCAAACTTGTCCCGACTTGTTCCGACTTGTCCTGACTTGTCCCGACTTGTTTCGACTTGTCCCGACTTGTCTCAACTTGTCCCGACTTGTCCTGACTTGTCCCGACTTGTATCGACTTGTCCTGACTTGTCACGACTTGTACTGACTTGTCCCGACTTGTTTCAACTTGTTTCGACTTGTCCCGACTTGTCCCGACTTGCCCCGAATTGTCCAAACTTGTCCCGACTTGTACCGACTTGTCGTGACTTGTTCCGACTTGTACCGACTTGTCCCGACTTGTACTGACTTTTCCCGACTTGTCCCGGATTGTCCAAACTTGTCCCGACTTGTCCCGACTTGTCTCGACTTGTCCTGACTTATCCCGACTTGTCCCGACTTGTTCCTACTTGTCACGTCTTGTCCCGACTTGTCCTGACTTGTACCGACTCGTCCTGACTTGTCACGATTTTTCCCGACTTTTCCCGACTTGTTTCGACTTGTCCCGACTTGTCGTCCCGGATTGTCCAAACTTATACCGACTTGTCCCGACTTGTACCAACTTGTCCCGACTTGTCCCGACTTGTCCCGACTTTTCCTGGATTGTCCAAATTTGTCCCGACTTGTCTTGACTTGTACCGACTTGTACCAACTTTTCCCGATTTGTCCCGACTTGTTTCGACTTGTCCCGTCTTGTTTCGACTTGTCCCGTCTTGTCTCTTCTTGTCCCGGATTGTCCAAACATGTCCCGACTTGTCCCGACTTGTCCCCACTAGTCCCGACATGTCCCGACTTGTTCTGACTTGTCCCGGATTGTCCAACTATGTCCCGACTTGTTCCTACTTGTCCCGAATTGACCCGACTTGTACCGACTTGTCCCGACTTGTCCCTACTTGTCCCGGATTGTCCAAACTTGTCCCGACTTGTACCGACTTGTCCCGACTTGTCCCGACTAGTCCCGAATTGTCCCGACTTGTCCCGACTTGTCTTGACTTGTCCCGACTTGTCCCGACTTGTCCCAACTTGTCCTGACTTGTCACATTTGTTATGGTTCATAATTTATGTTGGATTGACAAAAAATCTGAAAGCTCATTCCCGACCCGACCCGACCTAATTGCGAATAGAGTCCAAGACGATAAGATGAATATTAGTGCCATAACATTGACTCGATTTGACCTTGTGAAGTGAATTTTTATTTCAGAAAAAAAAAATTAAATTTCTTGCCGTTATGAAAAATTTTGGTGAGATGATTCGATACCAAAATATTCATAAATGGACTAACTTCAATATTTTCTTTGCGAAAAAAGGAATTTTCCAAGATTTTTTTTCAAAAATTTTTTATTTTAAATTGTGTTTAATGAGATACTTTTTTGTTTCTTCCTGAATAGAAATTGGATTGTGAAAGTTGTTTCAGTTCACAATTCTGATAAAATTAAAAAAAATCTGAAAAAAAACTATCATTTGATATTTTTTGATAATTGAATTTTTGCTGAAATATTCGAAACAAATATTAAAATCTTTTGTTTTTTTTTGTAATTTTGATTTTTTTTCACAAACTACTTCAAAGAAGTCCAAATAAAATTCCAAGAAGACAGTCTGGGTGAAGAAGTCTAGGTGGAAATTCCATGTAAAATGTCCAAATGAAATCAGGATAAAATGTCTGGGTAAGGAGCCCAGGTGAAAAGTCCAGAATTATTTGAAATTCAAAATGATTCTATTAAAAAATATATTTACAATAATATTTTCCTCGACCCGAACAAAAGTCCCGACATGTTCCGACTTGTCTTGTCCCGACTTTTCCCGACTTGTCGTGACTTGTCCAGACTTGTCCCGACTTTTACCGACTTGTCCCGACTTGTACCGACTTGTCCCGACTTGTATCGACTTGTCCCGACCTGTCCCGACTTTTCCTGACTTGTCCCGACTTGTCCCGATTTGTACCGACTTGTCCCGACTTGTCCCGACTTGTCCCGACATGTCCTGACTTGTCTCGACTTGTACCGACTTGTCCCGACTTGTCCCGAATTGTCCAAACTTGTCCCGAGTTGTACCGACTTGTCCAGACTTGTCCTGAATTGTCCCGACTTGTTCCGACTTGTCCCGACTTGTCTTGACTTGTACCGACTTGTCCCAACTTGTCCTGACTTGTCACATCTGTTATGGTTCATAATATATGTTGGATTGACAAATAATCTGAAAGCTCATTCCCGACCCGACCCGACCCGACCTAATTGCGAATAGAGTCCAAGACGATAAGATGAATATTAGTGCCATAACATTGACTCGATTTGACCTTGTGAAGTGAATTTTTTCTTCAGAAAAAAAAATTAAATTTCTTGCCGTTATGAAAAATTTTGGAGAGATGATTTGATACCAAAATATTCAGAAATGGACTGACTTCAATATTTTCTTTGTGGAAAAAGAAATTCTCCAAGATTTTTTTTTCAAAAACTTTTTATTTCAAATTCTGTGTTTATTGAATTACTTTTTTGTTTCTTCCTGAATGGAAATTGGATTTTGAAAGTTGTTTCAGTTCACAATTTTGATAAAATTAAAAAAAATCTGAAATAAAAATATTTTTTGAAATTTTTTGATTATTGAATTTTTGCTGAAATATTCGAAACAAATAGAATATTTTCTTTTTTTTTTGTAATTTTGATTTTTTTTCACAAACTACTTCAGAGAAGTCCAAATAAAATTCCAAAAAGAAAGTTTGGGTGAAGAAGTCCAAGTGGAAATTCCGTCTTGTCCCGGCTTGTCCCGAAATATCCAAACTTGTCCTGACTTGTCCTGACTTGTCCTGACTTGTCCCGACTTGTCCCGTCTTGTCCAGAGTTGTCCCGACTTGTCCCGACTTGTCCAGAGTTGTCCCGACTTGTCCTGACTTGTTCTGACTTGTCACGTCATGTCCCGACTTGTCCTGACTTGTTCCGACTTGTCCCGACTTGTCCCGACTTGTCCCGACTTGTCCCGACTTGTCCCCACTTGTCGCGACTTGTCCCGTCTTTTCCCGACTTGTCCCGACTTTTACCGACTTGTACCGACTTGTACCGGATTGTCCAAACTTGTCTCGACTTGTCCTGACTTGTCACATTTGTTATGGTTCATAATTTATGTTGGATTGACAAAAAATCTGAAAGCTCATTCCCGACCCGACCCGACCCGACCTAATTGCGAATAGAGTCCAAGACGATAAGATGAATATTAGTGCCATAACATTGACTCGATTTGACCTTGTGAAGTGAATTTTTATTTCAGAAAAAAAAAATTAAATTTCTTGCCGTTATGAAAAATTTTGGTGAGATGATTCGATACCAAAATATTCATAAATGGACTAACTTCAATATTTTCTTTGCGAAAAAAGGAATTTTCCAAGATTTTTTTTCAAAAATTTTTTTTTTTAAATTGTGTTTAATGAGATACTTTTTTGTTTCTTCCTGAATAGAAATTGGATTGTGAAAGTTGTTTCAGTTCACAATTCTGATAAAATTTAAAAAAATCTGAAAAAAAACTATCATTTGATATTTTTTGATAATTGAATTTTTGCTGAAATATTCGAAACAAATATTAAAATCTTTTGTTTTTTTTTGTAATTTTGATTTTTTTTCACAAACTACTTCAAAGAAGTCCAAATAAAATTCCAAGAAGACAGTCTGGGTGAAGAAGTCTAGGTGGAAATTCCATGTAAAATGTCCAAATGAAATCAGGATAAAATGTCTGGGTAAGGAGCCCAGATGAAAAGTCCAGAATTATTTGAAATTCAAAATGATTCTATTAAAAAATATATTTACAATAATATTTTCCTCGACCCGAACAAAAGTCCCGACTTGTTCCGACTTGTCTTGTCCCGACTTGTCGTGACTTGTCCAGACTTGTCCCGACTTGTCCCGACTTGTCCCGACTTGTCCCGACTTGTTTCTACTTATTCCAAATTGTCTTGACTTGTCCAGAATTGTCCCGAATAGTCCCGGAATGTCCAAATTTGTACCGACTTGTCCCGACTTGTACCGACTTGTCCCGACTTGTCCCGGATTGTCCAAACTTGTCTCGACCAGTCCCGACATGTCCCGGATTGTCCATACTTGTTCCGACTTGTACCGACTTGTCCTGACTGGTCCCGGATTGTCCAAACTTGTCCCGACTTGTATCGACTTGTCCCGACTTGTCCCGACTTGTCCCGACTTGTCCCGACTTGTCCCGACTTGTCCCGACTTGTCCCGACTTGTCCCGACTTGTCCCGACTTGTCCCGACTTGTCCCGACTTGTCCCGACTTGTCCCGAATTGTCCAAACTTGTCCCGACTTGTACCGACTTGTCCCGACTTGTACCGGATTGTCCAAACTTGTCTCGACCAGTCCCGACATGTCCCGGATTGTCCATACTTGTTCCGACTTGTACCGACTTGTCCTGACTGGTCCCGGATTGTCCAAACTTGTCCAGACTTGTATCGACTTGTCCCGACTTGTCCCGACTTGTCCCGACTTGTCCCGACTTGTCCCGACTTGTCCCGACTTGTTTCTACTTATTCCAAATTGTCTTGACTTGTCCAGAATTGTCCCGAATAGTCCCGGAATGTCCAAATTTGTACCGACTTGTCCCGACTTGTACCGACTTGTCCCGACTTGTCCCGGATTGTCCAAACTTGTCTCGACCAGTCCCGACATGTCCCGGATTGTCCATACTTGTTCCGACTTGTACCGACTTGTCCTGACTGGTCCCGGATTGTCCAAACTTGTCCCGACTTGTATCGACTTGTCCCGACTTGTCCCGGAATGTCCAAATTTGTACCGACTTGTCCCGACTTGTACCGACTTGTCCCGACTTGTCCCGGATTGTCCAAACTTGTCTCGACCAGTCCCGACATGTCCCGGATTGTCCATACTTGTTCCGACTTGTACCGACTTGTCCTGACTGGTCCCGGATTGTCCAAACTTGTCCCGACTTGTATCGACTTGTCCCGACTTGTCCCGACTTGTATCGACTTGTCCTGACTTGTCACGACTTGTACCGACTTGTCCAGACTTGTCCCGACTTGTTCTGACTTGTTCTAACTCGTAACGTCATGTCTCGACTTATCCTGACTTGTTCCGACTTGGCCCGACTTGTACCGACTTGTCCCGACTTGTCCCGACTTGTCCCGACTTGTCCCGACTTGTCTCGACTTGTCCCGACTTGTCCTGACTTGTCCCGACTTGTATCGACTTGTCCTGACTTGTCACGACTTGTACCGACTTGTCCCGACTTGTCCCAACTTGTCCCGACTTGTCCAGACTTGTCCTGACTTGTCCCGACTTGTCCAGACTTATCCAGACTTGTCCCGACTTGTCCCGACTTGTTCTGACTTGTTCTAACTCGTAACGTCATGTCTCGACTTGTCCTGACTTGTTCCGACTTGGCCCGACTTGTACCGACTTGTCCCGACTTGTCCCGACTTGTCCCGACTTGTCCCGACTTGTCCCGACTTGTCCAGACTTGTCCCGACTTGTCCTGACTTGTCCCGACTTGTCTCGACTCGTCTCGACTTGTTCTGACTTGTCACGTCTTGTCCCGACTTGTCCCGACTTGTCCAGACTTGTCCCGACTTGTACCGACTTGTCCCGACTTGTCCCGACTTGTCCAGACTTGTCCCGACTTGTCCTGACTTGTCCCGACTTGTCCCGACTCGTCTCGACTTGTTCTGACTTGTCACGTCTTGTTCCGACTTGTCCTGATTTGTCCAGACTTGTCCCGACTTGTCCCGACTTGTTCTGACTTGTTATAACTTGTAACGTCATGTCTCGACTTGTCCTGACTTGTTCCGACTTGGCCCGACTTGTCCCGACTTGTCCCCACTTGTTCCGACTTGTCCCGAATTGTCCCGACTTGTCCTGACCTGTCCCGACTTTTACCGACTTGTCATATTTTGTCCCGACTTGTCCCGACTTGTCCCGACCTGTCCCGACTTTTCCCGACTTGTCCCGACTTGTCCATACTTGTCCCGACTTGTTCCGACTTGTCAATTTCAGTTCGAACAAAAATTGACTGTCACACTTGATTTGGTTCATAATTTTGGTTGGATTGACAAAAAATCGTAAAGCTTATTTTCTCAAAACTGTTTAAGTTTTGGCTAAAATAAAAATTCAAATTTTTTGTTTTCAAAATTAGTGTAGCTTTCACTTTTTCAAAATATCCCGGCTAGTCTCGATTTGTCTCGGCTTTTCCCGACTTGTCCCGACTTGTCCCGACTTGTCTCGACTTGTCCCGACTTGTCCCGACTTGTCCTGACTTGTCCCGACTTGTCCCGACTTGTACCGACTTGTCATGACTAGAACCAACTTGACCCGACTTGTTCTGACATGTCACGTCTTGTCCCGACTTGTCCCGACTTGCTCCGAATTGTCCAAACTTGTCCCGACTTGTACCGACTTGTCCCGACTTGTACCGACTTGTCCCGACTTGTCCCGGATTGTCCAAACTAGTCCCGACTTGTACCGACTTGTCCCGACTTGTCCCGACTTGTTCCGACTTGTCACGGATTGTTCCAACTTGTCCCGACTTGTACCGACTTGTCCCCACTTGTACCGACTTGTCCTGACTTGTCCTGACTTGTTTCGACTTGTCCCGACTCAACTCGACTTGTCCCGAATTGTCCTGACTTGTCCTGACTTGTCCCGACTTGTCTTGACTTGTCCCGATATGTCCCGACTTGTCCCGACTTGTCCTGACTTATCCCGACTTGTCCCGACTTGTTCTTACTTGTCTCGACTTGTCCCGACTTGTCACGACTTGTACCGACTTGTCCCGACTTGTCCCAACTTGTCCCGACTTGTCCAGACTTGTCCTGACTTGTCCCGACTTGTCCAGACTTATCCAGACTTGTCCCGACTTGTCCCGACTTGTTCTGACTTGTTCTAACTCGTAACGTCATGTCTCGACTTGTCCTGACTTGTTCCGACTTGGCCCGACTTGTACCGACTTGTCCCGACTTGTCCAGACTTGTCCTGACTTGTCCCGACTTGTCCAGACTTATCCAGACTTGTCCCGACTTGTCCCGACTTGTTCTGACTTGTTCTAACTCGTAACGTCATGTCTCGACTTGTCCTGACTTGTTCCGACTTGGCCCGACTTGTACCGACTTGTCCCGACTTGTCCCGACTTGTCCCGACTTGTCCCGACTTGTCCCGACTTGTCCCGACTTGTCCAGACTTGTCCCGACTTGTCCTGACTTGTCCCGACTTGTCTCGACTCGTCTCGACTTGTTCTGACTTGTCACGTCTTGTCCCGACTTGTCCCGACTTGTCCAGACTTGTCCCGACTTGTCCTGACTTGTCCCGACTTGTCCCGACTCGTCTCGACTTGTTCTGACTTGTCACGTCTTGTTCCGACTTGTCCTGATTTGTCCAGACTTGTCCCGACTTGTCCCGACTTGTTCTGACTTGTTATAACTTGTAACGTCATGTCTCGACTTGTCCTGACTTGTTCCGACTTGGCCCGACTTGTCCCGACTTGTCCCCACTTGTTCCGACTTGTCCCGAATTGTCCCGACTTGTCCTGACCTGTCCCGACTTTTACCGACTTGTCATATTTTGTCCCGACTTGTCCCGACTTGTCCCGACTTGTCCCGACTTGTCCCCTGTCCCGACTTTTCCCGACTTGTCCCGACTTGTCCCGACTTGTCCTAACTTGCCATGACTTGTCCATACTTGTCCCGACTTGTTCCGACTTGTCAATTTCAGTTCGAACAAAAATTGACTGTCACACTTGTTTTGGTTCATAATTTTGGTTGGATTGACAAAAAATCGTAAAGCTTAATTTCTCAAAACTGTTTAAATTTTGGCTAAAATAAAAATTCAAATTTTTTGTTTTCAAAATTTTTGTAGCTTTCACTTTTTCAAAATATCCCGGCTAGTCTCGATTTGTCTCGGCTTTTCCCGACTTGTCCCGAATTGTCCCGACTTGTCTCGACTTGTCCCGACTTGTCCCGACTTGTCCTGACTTGTCCCGACTTGTCCCGACTTGTACCGACTTGTCTTGACTAGAACCAACTTGACCCGACTTGTTCTGACATGTCACGTCTTGTCCCGACTTGTCCCGACTTGCTCCGAATTTTCCAAACTTGTCCCGACTTGTACCGAATTGTCCCGACTTGTACTGACTTGTCCCGACTTGTCCAGGATTGTCCAAACTTGTCCCGAATTGTACTGACTTGTCCCGACTTGTACCGACTTGTCCCGACTTGTCCCGGATTGTCCAAACCAGTCCCGACTTGTACCGACTTGTCCCGACTTGTCCCGACTTGTCACGGATTGTTCCAACTTGTCCCGACTTGTCCCGAATTGTCCTGACTTGTCCTGACTTGTCCCGACTTGTCTTGACTTGTCCCGATATGTCCCGACTTGTCCCGACTTGTCCTGACTTATCCCGACTTCTCCCGACTTGTTCTTACTTGTCTCGACTTGTCCCGACTTGTCCTGACTTGTCCCGACTTGTATCGACTTGTCGTGACTTGTCCTGACTTGTACCGACTTGTCCCGACTTGTACTGACTTTTCCCGACTTGTCCCGGATTGTCCAAACTTGTCCCGACTTGTTCCGACTTGTCCTGACTTGACCCGACTTGTTTCGACTTGTCCCGACTTGTCTCGACTTGTCCCGACTTGTCCTGACTTGTCCCGACTTGTATCGACTTGTCCTGACTTGTCACGACTCGTACCGACTTGTCCCGACTTGTCCCAACTTGTCCCGACTTGTTCAGACTTGTCCTGACTTGTCCCGACTTGTCCAGACTTATCCAGACTTGTCCCGACTTGTCCCGACTTGTTCTGACTTGTTCTAACTCGTAACGTCATGTCCCGACTTGTCCTGACCTGTCCCGACTTTTACCGACTTGTCCCATTTTGTCCCGACTTGTCCTGACTCGTCCCGACCTGTCTCGACTTTTCCCGACTCGTCCCGACTTGTCCTAACTTGCCCCGACTTGTCCATACTTGTCCCGACTTGTTCCGACTTGTCAATTTCAGTTCGAACAAATATTGATTGTTACACTTGTTTTGGTTCATAAATCTGGTTGGATTGACGAAAAATCGTAAAGCTTATTTTCTCAAAACTGTTTAAATTTTGGCTAAAATTAAAATTCAAATTTTTTGTTTTCAAAATTTTTGTAGCTTTCACTTTTTCAAAATATCCCGGCTAGTCTCGATTTGTCTCGGCTTTTCCCGACTTGTCTCGACTTGTCCCGACTTGTCCCGACTTGTCCCGACTTGTACCGACTTGTCTTGACTAGAACCAACTTGACCCGACTTGTTCTGACATGTCACGTCTTGTCCCGACTTGTTCCAACTTGCTCCGAATTGTCCAAACTTGTCCCGACTTGTACCGACTTGTCCCGACTTGTACTGACTTGTCCCGACTTGTCCAGGATTGTCCAAACTTGTCCCGAATTGCACTGACTCGTCCCGACTTGTACCGACTTGTCCCGACTTGTCCCGGATTGTCCAAACTAGTCCCGACTTGTACCGACTTGTCCCGACTTGTCCTAACTTGCCCCGACTTGTCCATACTTGTCCCGACTTGTTCCGACTTGTCAATTTCAGTTCGAACAAAAATTGACTGTCACACTTGTTTTGGTTCATAATTTTGGTTGGATTGACAAAAAATCGTAAAGCTTATTTTCTCAAAACTGTTTAAATTTTGGCTAAAATAAAAATTCAAATTTTTTGTTTTCAAAATTTTTGTAGCTTTCACTTTTTCAAAATTTCCCGGCTAGTCTCGATTTGTCTCGGCTTTTCCCGACTTGTCCCGACTTGTCCCGACTTGTCTCGACTTGTCCCGACTTGTCCCGACTTGTCCTGACTTGTCCCGACTTGTCCCGACTTGTACCGACTTGTCTTGACTAGAACCAACTTGACCCGACTTGTTCTGACATGTCACGTCATGTCCCGACTTGTCCCGACTTGCTCCGAATTGTCACATCTTGTTCCGAGTTGTCCTGATTTGTCCAGACTTGTCCCGACTTGTCTCGACTTGTCCTGACTTGTTCCGACTTGGCCCGACTTGTACCGACTTGTCCCGACTTGTCCCGACTTGTCCCGACTTGTCCCGACTTGTCCCGACTTGTCCCGACTTGTCCAGACTTGTCCCGACTTGTCCTGACTTGTCCCGACTTGTCCCGACTCGTCTAGACTTTTTCTGACTTGTCACGTCTTGTCCCGACTTGTCCCGACTTGTCCTGATCTGTCCCGACTTTTACCGACTTGTCATATTTAGTCCCGGCTTGTCCCGACTTGTCCCGACCTGTCCCGACTTTTCCCGACTTGTCCCGACTTGTCCCGACTTGTCCTAACTTGCCCCGACTTGTCCATACTTGTCCCGACTTGTTCCGACTTGTCAATTTCAGTTCGAACAAAAATTGACTGTCACACTTGTTTTGGTTCATAATTTTGGTTGGATTGACAAAAAATCGTAAAGCTTATTTTCTCAAAACTGTTTAAATTTTGGCTAAAATAAAAATTCAAATTTTTTGTTTTCAAAATTTTTGTAGCTTTCACTTTTTCAAAATTTCCCGGCTAGTCTCGATTTGTCTCGGCTTTTCCCGACTTGTCCCGACTTGTCCCGACTTGTCTCGACTTGTCCCGACTTGTCCCGACTTGTCCTGACTTGTCCCGACTTGTCCCGACTTGTACCGACTTGTCTTGACTAGAACCAACTTGACCCGACTTGTTCTGACATGTCACGTCATGTCCCGACTTGTCCCGACTTGCTCCGAATTGTCACGTCTTGTTCCGAGTTGTCCTGATTTGTCCCGACTTGTCCTGACTTGTCCCGACTTGTATCGACTTGTCCTGACTTGTCACGACTTGTACCGACTTGTCCCGACTTGTCCCAACTTGTCCCGACTTGTCCAGACTTGTCCTGACTTGTCCCGACTTGTCCAGACTTATCCAGACTTGTCCCGACTTGTCCAGACTTGTCCCGACTTGTCCTGACTTGTTCTAACTCGTAACGTCATGTCTCGACTTGTCCTGACTTGTTCCGACTTGGCCCGACTTGTACCGACTTGTCCCGACTTGTCCCGACTTGTCCCGACTTGTCCCGACTTGTCCCGACTTGTCCCGACTTGTCCAGACTTGTCCCTACTTGTCCTGACTTGTCCCGACTTGTCTCGACTCGTCTCGACTTGTTCTGACTTGTCACGTCTTGTCCCGACTTGTATCGACTTGTCGTGACTTGTCCTGACTTGTACCAACTTGTCCCGACTTGTCCCGACTTGTACTGACTTTTCCCGACTTGTCCCGGATTGTCCAAACTTGTCCCGACTTGTTCCGACTGGTCCTGACTTGTCCCGACTTGTTTCGACTTGTCCCGACTTGTCTCGACTTGTCCCGACTTGTCCTGACTTGTCCCGACTTGTATCGACTTGTCCTGACTTGTCACGACTTGTACCGACTTGTCCCGACTTGTCCCAACTTGTCCCGACTTGTCCAGACTTGTCCTGACTTGTCCCGACTTGTCCAGACTTATCCAGACTTGTCCCGACTTGTCCAGACTTGTCCCGACTTGTCCTGACTTGTTCTAACTCGTAACGTCATGTCTCGACTTGTCCTGACTTGTTCCGACTTGGCCCGACTTGTACCGACTTGTCCCGACTTGTCCCGACTTGTCCTGACTTATCCCGACTTGTCCCGACTTGTTCTTACTTGTCTCGACTTGTCCCGACTTGTCCTGACTTGTCCCGACTTGTATCGACTTGTCCTGACTTGTACCGACTTGTCCCGACTTGTCCCGACTTGTACTGACTTTTCCCGACTTGTCCCAGATTGTCCAAACTTGTCCCGACTTGTTCCGACTTGTCCTGACTTGTCCCGACTTGTTTCGACTTGTCCCGACTTGTCTCGACTTGTCCCGACTTGTCCTGACTTGTCCCGACTTGTATCGACTTGTCCTGACTTGTCACGACTTGTACCGACTTGTCCAGACTTGTCCTGACTTGTCCCGACTTGTCCAGACTTATCGAGACTTGTCCCGACTTGTCCCGACTTGTCCCGACTTGTTCTGACTTTTTCTAACTCGTAACGTCATGTCTCGACTTGTCCTGACTTGTTCCGACTTGGCCCGACTTGTACCGACTTGTCCCGACTTGTCCCGACTTGTCCCGACTTGTCCCGACTTGTCCAGACTTGTCCCGACTTGTCCAGACTTGTCCCGACCTGTCCCGACTTGTTCTGACTTGTTCTAACTTGTAACGTCATGTCTCGACTTGTCCTGACTTGTTCCGACTTGGCCCGACTTGTACCGACTTGTCCCGACTTGTCCCGACTTGTCCCGACTTGTCCCGACTTGTCCCGACTTGTCCCGACTTGTCCAGACTTGTCCCGACTTGTCCTGACTTGTCCCGACTTGTCCCGACTCGTCTAGACTTTTTCTGACTTGTCACGTCTTGTCCCGACTTGTCCCGACTTGTCCAGACTTGTCCCGACTTGTACCGACTTGTCCCGACTTGTCCCGACTTGTCCAGACTTGTCCCGACTTGTCCTGACTTGTCCCGACTTGTCCCGACTCGTCTCGACTTGTTCTGACTTGTCACGTCTTGTTCCGACTTGTCCTGATTTGTCCAGACTTGTCCCGACTTGTCCCGACTTGTTCTGACTTGTTATAACTTGTAACGTCATGTCTCGACTTGTCCTGACTTGTTCCGACTTGGCCCGACTTGTCCCGACTTGTCCCCACTTTTTCCGACTTGTCCCGAATTGTCCCGACTTGTCCTGACCTGTCCCGACTTTTACCGACTTGTCATATTTTGTCCCGGCTTGTCCCGACTTGTCCCGACCTGTCCCGACTTTTCCCGACTTGTCCCGACTTGTCCCGACTTGTCCTAACTTGCCCCGACTTGTCCATACTTGTCCCGACTTGTTCCGACTTGTCAATTTCAGTTCGAACAAAAATTGACTGTCACACTTGTTTTGGTTCATAATTTTGGTTGGATTGACAAAAAATCGTAAAGCTTATTTTCTCAAAACTGTTTAAATTTTGGCTAAAATAAAAATTCAAATTTTTTGTTTTCAAAATTTTTGTAGCTTTCACTTTTTCAAAATTTCCCGGCTAGTCTCGATTTGTCTCGGCTTTTCCCGACTTGTCCCGACTTGTCCCGACTTGTCTCGACTTGTCCCGACTTGTCCCGACTTGTCCTGACTTGTCCCGACTTGTCCCGACTTGTACCGACTTGTCTTGACTAGAACCAACTTGACCCGACTTGTTCTGACATGTCACGTCATGTCCCGACTTGTCCCGACTTGCTCCGAATTGTCACGTCTTGTTCCGAGTTGTCCTGATTTGTCCAGACTTGTCCCGACTTGTCCCGACTTGTTCTGACTTGTTATAACTTGTAACGTCATGTCTCGACTTGTCCTGACTTGTTCCGACTTGGCCCGACTTGTCCCGACTTGCCCCCTCTTGTTCCGACTTGTCCCGAATTGTCCCGACTTGTCCTGACCTGTCCCGACTTTTACCGACTTGTCATATTTTGTCCCGACTTGTCCCGACTTGTCCCGACCTGTCCCGACTTTTCCCGACTTGTCCCGACTTGTCCTAACTTGCCCCGACTTGTCCATACTTGTCCCGACTTGTTCCGACTTGTCAATTTCAGTTCGAACAAAAATTGACTGTCACACTTGTTTTGGTTCATAATTTTGGTTGGATTGACAAAAAATCGTAAAGCTTATTTTCTCCAAACTGTTTAAATTTTGGCTAAAATAAAAATTCGAATTTTTTGTTTTCAAAATTTTTGTAGCTTTCACTTTTTCAAAATATCCCGGCTAGTCTCGATTTGTCTAGGCTCTTCCCGACTTGTCCCGACTTGTCCCGACTTGTCCCGACTTGTCTCGACTTGTCTCGACTTGTCCCGACTTGTCCTGACTTGTCCCAACTTTTTCCGACTTGTCAATTTCAGTTCGAACAAAAATTGGTCACACTTGTTTTGGTTCATAATTATGGTTGGATTGACAAAAAATCTGTAAGCTTATTTCTCAAAACTGTTTGAATTTTGGATGAAATATTAAAAAAAAAAATTCAAATTTTTTGTTTATAAAATTTTTGAAGCTTTAATTTTTTTCAAAATATCTCGGCTGGTCCCGATTTGTCCCAACTTGTCCCGACTTGTCCTGACTGGTCCCGACTTGACCGGGCTTGTCCTGGCTTGTTTCGACTTGTCCCGAATTGTCCCGACTTGTTCCGACTTGTCCCGACTTGTCTCGGATTGTCCACACTTGTCCCGACTTGTACCGACTTGTCCCGACTTGTTTCGACTTGTCCCGACTTGTACGGGCTTGTCCCGGCTTGATTCGACTTGTCCCGACTTGTCCCGACTTGTTTCGACTTGTCCCGACTTGTCCCGGATTGTCCAAACTTGTCCCGACTTGTACCGACTTGTTCCGGATTGTCCAAGCTTGTCCCGACTTGTACCGATTTGTCCTGACTTGTACCGACTTGTCCCGTCATGTCCCGGATTGTCCAAACTTGTCTCGACTTGTCCCGACTTGTCTCGACTTGTCATGACTTGTACCGACTTGTCCCGAGTTGTCCTGGATTGTCCAAACTTGTCCCGACTTGTACCGACTTGTCCCGACTTGTCCCGACTTGTACCGACTTGTCCCGACTTGTACCGACTTGTCCCGACTTGTCCCGGATTGTCCAAACTTGTCCCGACTTGCCCCAACTTTTCCCGACTTGTCCCGACCTGTACCGACTTGTCCCGACTTTTCCCGGTTTGTCCAAATTTGTCCCGACTTGTCCCGACTTGTCCCGACTTGTCCCGACTTGACCCCACTTGTCCCGACTTGTCCCGACTTTTCCCGACTTGTCCCGATTTGTCCCGACTTTTACCGACTTGTACCGACCTGTACAGGAATGTCCAAACTTGTCCCGACTTGTTTCGACTTGTCCTGACTTGTCCTGACTTGTCACGACTTGTTCCGACTTGTCCCGACTTGTCCTAACTGGTCCCGACTTGTCCGGGCTTGTCCCGGCTTGTTTCGACTTGTCCCGACTTGTCCCGACTTGTCCCGACTTGTCCCGGAATGTCCAAATTTGTACCGACTTGTTCCGACTTGTACCGACTCGTCCCGACTTGTCCCGGATTGTCCAAACTTGTCTCGACTTGTCCCGACATGTCCCGGATTGTCCATACTTGTCCCGACTTGTCCCGACTTGTCCCGACTTGTCTCGTCTTGTACCGACTTGTCCCGACTTGTCCCGACTTGTCCCGACTTGTACCGACTTGTTCCGACTGGTCCCGGATTGTCCAAACTCGTCCCGACTTGTATCGACTTGTCCCGACTTGTCTCGACTTGTCCCGACTTGTCCCGACTTGTCCCGACTTTTCCCGACTTGTTTCTACTTATTCCAAATTGTCTTGACTTGTTTCGACTTGTCCCGACTTGTCACGACTTGTCCCGACTTGTCCCAACTTGTCCCGACTTGTCCATACTTGTCCCAACTTTTTCCGACTTGTCGATTTCAGTTCGAACAAAAATTGGTCACACTTGTTTTGGTTCATAATTATGGTTGGATTGACAAAAAATCTGTAAGCTTATTTTCTCAAAACTGTTTGAATTTTGGATGAAATATTAAAAAAAAAAATTCAAATTTTTTGTTTATAAAATTTTTGAAGCTTTAATTTTTTTCAAAATATCTCAGCTGGTCCCGATTTGTCCCAACTTGTCCCGACTTGTCCTGACTGGTCCCGACTTGACCGGGCTTGTCCTGGCTTGTTTCGACTTGTCCCGAATTGTCCCGACTTGTTCCGACTTGTCCCGACTTGTCTCGGATTGTCCACACTTGTCCCGACTTGTACCGACTTGTCCCGACTTGTTTCGACTTGTCCCGACTTGTACGGGCTTGTCCCGGCTTGATTCGACTTGTCCCGACTTGTCCCGACTTGTTTCGACTTGTACCGACTTGTTCCGGATTGTCCAAGCTTGTCCCGACTTGTACCGATTTGTCCTGACTTGTACCGACTTGTCCCGTCATGTCCCGGATTGTCCAAACTTGTCTCGACTTGTCCCGACTTGTCTCGGCTTGTCATGACTTGTTCCGACTTGTACCGACTTGTCCCGAGTTGTCCTGGATTGTCCAAACTTGTCCCGACTTGTACCGACTTGTCCCGACTTGTCCCGACTTGTCCTGACTTGTCCCGACTTGTTTCGACTTGTCCCGACTTGTCTCGACTTGTCCCGACTTGTCCTGACTTGTCCCGACTTGTATCGACTTGTCCCGACTTGTCCCGACTTGTCCCGACTTGTCCCGACTTGTCCCGACTTGTCCAGACTTGTCCCGACTTGTCCTGACTTGTCCCGACTTGTCTCGACTCGTCTCGACTTGTTCTGACTTGTCACGTCTTGTCCCGACTTGTCCCGACTTGTCCAGACTTGTCCCGAGTTGTCCCGACTTGTTCTGACTTGTTCTAACTTGTAACGTCATGTCTCGACTTGTCCTGACTTGTCACGACTTGTACCGACTTGTCCCGACTTGTCCCAACTTGTCCCGACTTGTCCAGACTTGTCCTGACTGGTCCCGACTTGTCCAGACTTGTCCTGACTTGTCCTGACTTGTCCCGACATGTATCGACTTGTCCTGACTTGTCACGAATTGTACCGACTTGTCCCAACTTGTCCCGACTTGTCCAGACTTGTCCTGACTTGTCCCGACTTGTCCAGACTTGTCCAGACTTGTCCCGGATTGTCCAAACTTGTCCCGACTTGTTCCGACTTGTCCTGACTTGTCCCGACTTGTTTCGACTTGTCCCGACTTGTCTCGACTTGTCCCGACTTGTCCTGACTTGTCCCGACTTGTATCGACTTGTCCTGACTTGTCACGACTTGTACCGACTTGTCCCGACTTGTCCCAACTTGTCCCGACTTGTCCAGACTTGTCCTGACTTGTCCCGACTTGTCCAGACTTATCCAGACTTGTCCCGACTTGTCCCTACTTGTTCTGACTTGTTCTAACTCGTAACGTCATGTCTCGACTTGTCCTGACTTGTTCCGACTTGGCCCGACTTGTACCGACTTGTCCCGACTTGTCCCGACTTGTCCCGACTTGTCCCGACTTGTCCCGACTTGTCCCGACTTGTCCAGACTTGTCCCGACTTGTCCTGACTTGTCCCGACTTGTCTCGACTCGTCTCGACTTGTTCTGACTTGTCACGTCTTGTCCCGACTTGTCCCGACTTGTCCAGACTTGTCCCGACTTGTACCGACTTGTCCCGACTTGTCCCGACTTGTCCAGACTTGTCCCGACTTGTCCTGACTTGTCCCGACTTGTCCCGACTCGTCTCGACTTGTTCTGACTTGTCACGTCTTGTTCCGACTTGTCCTGATTTGTCCAGACTTGTCCCGACTTGTCCCGACTTGTTCTGACTTGTTATAACTTGTAACGTCATGTCTCGACTTGTCCTGACTTGTTCCGACTTGGCCCGACTTGTCCCGACTTGTCCCCACTTGTTCCGACTTGTCCCGAATTGTCCCGACTTGTCCTGACCTGTCCCGACTTTTACCGACTTGTCATATTTTGTCCCGACTTGTCCCGACTTGTCCCGACTTGTCCCCTGTCCCGACTTTTCCCGACTTGTCCCGACTTGTCCCGACATGTCCTAACTTGCCATGACTTGTCCATACTTGTCCCGACTTGTTCCGACTTGTCAATTTCAGTTCGAACAAAAATTGACTGTCACACTTGTTTTGGTTCATAATTTTGGTTGGATTGACAAAAAATCGTAAAGCTTAATTTCTCAAAACTGTTTAAATTTTGGCTAAAATAAAAATTCAAATTTTTTGTTTTCAAAATTTTTGTAGCTTTCACTTTTTCAAAATATCCCGGCTAGTCTCGATTTGTCTCGGCTTTTCCCGACTTGTCCCGACTTGTCCCGACTTGTCTCGACTTGTCCCGACTTGTCCCGACTTGTCCTGACTTGTCCCGACTTGTCCCGACTTGTACCGACTTGTCTTGACTAGAACCAACTTGACCCGACTTGTTCTGACATGTCACGTCTTGTCCCGACTTGTCCCGACTTGCTCCGAATTTTCCAAACTTGTCCCGACTTGTACCGACTTGTCCCGACTTGTACTGACTTGTCCCGACTTGTCCAGGATTGTCCAAACTTGTCCCGAATTGTACTGACTTGTCCCGACTTGTACCGACTTGTCCCGACTTGTCCCGGATTGTCCAAACCAGTCCCGACTTGTACCGACTTGTCCCGACTTGTCCCGACTTGTCCCGACTTGTCACGGATTGTTCCAACTTGTCCCGACTTGTACCGACTTGTCCCCACTTGTACCGACTTGTCCTGACTTGTTTCGACTTGTCCCGACTCAACTCGACTTGTCCCGAATTGTCCTGACTTGTCCTGACTTGTCCCGACTTGTCTTGACTTGTCCCGATATGTCCCGACTTGTCCCGACTTGTCCTGACTTATCCCGACTTCTCCCGACTTGTTCTTACTTGTCTCGACTTGTCCCGACTTGTCCTGACTTGTCCCGACTTGTATCGACTTGTCGTGACTTGTCCTGACTTGTACCGACTTGTCCCGACTTGTCCCGACTTGTACTGACTTTTCCCGACTTGTCCCGGATTGTCCAAACTTGTCCCGACTTGTTCCGACTTGTCCTGACTTGTCCCGACTTGTTTCGACTTGTCCCGACTTGTCTCGACTTGTCCCGACTTGTCCTGACTTGTCCCGACTTGTATCGACTTGTCCTGACTTGTCACGACTCGTACCGACTTGTCCCGACTTGTCCCAACTTGTCCCGACTTGTCCAGACTTGTCCTGACTTGTCCCGACTTGTCCAGACTTATCCAGACTTGTCCCGACTTGTCCCGACTTGTTCTGACTTGTTCTAACTCGTAACGTCATGTCCCGACTTGTCCTGACCTGTCCCGACTTTTACCGACTTGTCCCATTTTGTCCCGACTTGTCCTGACTCGTCCCGACCTGTCTCGACTTTTCCCGACTCGTCCCGACTTGTCCTAACTTGCCCCGACTTGTCCATACTTGTCCCGACTTGTTCCGACTTGTCAATTTCAGTTCGAACAAATATTGATTGTTACACTTGTTTTGGTTCATAAATCTGGTTGGATTGACGAAAAATCGTAAAGCTTATTTTCTCAAAACTGTTTAAATTTTGGCTAAAATTAAAATTCAAATTTTTTGTTTTCAAAATTTTTGTAGCTTTCACTTTTTCAAAATATCCCGGCTAGTCTCGATTTGTCTCGGCTTTTCCCGACTTGTCTCGACTTGTCCCGACTTGTCCCGACTTGTCCCGACTTGTACCGACTTGTCTTGACTAGAACCAACTTGACCCGACTTGTTCTGACATGTCACGTCTTGTCCCGACTTGTTCCAACTTGCTCCGAATTGTCCAAACTTGTCCCGACTTGTACCGACTTGTCCCGACTTGTACTGACTTGTCCCGACTTGTCCAGGATTGTCCAAACTTGTCCCGAATTGCACTGACTCGTCCCGACTTGTACCGACTTGTCCCGACTTGTCCCGGATTGTCCAAACTAGTCCCGACTTGTACCGACTTGTCCCGACTTGTCCCGACTTGTCCCGACTTGTCCCGGATTGTTTTAACTTGTCCCGACTTGTACCGACTTGTCCTGACTTGTCCTGACTTGTTTCGACTTTTCCCGACTCAACTCGACTTGTCCCGACTTGTCCTGACTTGTCCTGACTTGTCCCGACTTGTCCTGACTTATCCCGACTTGTCCCGACTTGTTCTTATTTGTCACGTCTTGTCCCGACTTGTCCTGACTTGTACCGACTCGTCCTGACTTATCACGATTTTTCCCGACTTTTCCCGACTTGTTTCGACTTGTCCCGACTTGTCGTCCCGGATTGTCCAAACTTATACCGACATGTCCCGACTTGTACCGACTTGTCCCGACTTGCCCCGAATTGTCCAAACTTGTCCCGACTTGTACCGACTTGTCCCGACTTTTACCGACTTGTCCCGACTTGTCCAGGATTGTCCTAACTTGTCCCGACTTGTCCCGACTTGTCCCCACATGTACCGACTTGTTCCGACTTGTCCCGGATTGTCGAAACTTGTCCCGACTTGTACCGACTTGTCCTGACTTGTCCTGACTTGTTTCGACTTTTCCCGACTCAACTCGACTTGTCCCGACTTGTCCTGACTTGTCGTGACTTGTCCCGACTTGTCCTGACTTATCCCGACTTGTCCCGACTTGTTCTTACTTGTCACGTCTTGTCCCGACTTGTCCTGACTTGTACCGACTCGTCCTGACTTATCACGATTTTTCCCGACTTTTCCCGACTTGTTTCGACTTGTCCCGACTTGTCGTCCCGGATTGTCCAAACTTATACCGACATGTCCCGACTTGTACCGACTTGTCCCGACTTGCCCCGAATTGTCCAAACTTGTCCCGACTTGTACCGACTTGTCCCGACTTTTACCGACTTGTCCCGACTTGTCCAGGATTGTCCTAACTTGTCCCGACTTGTCCCGACTTGTCCCGACTTGTCCCGACTTGTTCCGACTTGTCCTGACTTGTTCCGACTTGTACCAACTTGTCCCGACTTGTACCGACCTGTCACGACTTGTACCAACTTGTCCCGACTTGTCCCGACTTGTCTTGACTTTTCCTGGATTGTCCAAATTTGTCCCGACTTGTCCCGACTTGTCTTGACTTGTACCGACTTGTACCGACTTGTACCAACTTTTCCCGATTTGTCCCGACTTGTTTCGACTTGTCCCGTCTTGTTTCGACTTGTCCTGTCTTGTCTCTTCTTGTCCCGGATTGTCCAAACATGTACCGACTTGTCCCGACTTGTCCTGACTTGTCCCGACTTGTCCAGACTTGTCCAGACTTGTCCCGGATTGTCCAAACTTGTCCCGACTTGTTCCGACTTGTCCTGACTTGTCCCGACTTGTTTCGACTTCTCCCGACTTGTCTCGACTTGTCCCGACTTGTCCTGACTTGTCCCGACTTGTATCGACTTGTCGTGACTTGTCCTGACTTGTACCAACTTGTCCCGACTTGTCCCGACTTGTACTGACTTTTCCCGACTTGTCCCGGATTGTCCAAACTTGTCCCGACTTGTTCCGACTGGTCCTGACTTGTCCCGACTTGTTTCGACTTGTCCCGACTTGTCTCGACTTGTCCCGACTTGTCCTGACTTGTCCCGACTTGTATCGACTTGTCCTGACTTGTCACGACTTGTACCGACTTGTCTCGACTTGTCCTGACTTGTTCCGACTTGGCCCGACTTGTACCGACTTGTCCCGACTTGTCCCGACTTGTCCTGACTTATCCAGACTTGTCCCGACTTGTTCTTACTTGTCTCGACTTGTCCCGACTTGTCCTGACTTGTCCCGACTTGTATCGACTTGTCGTGACTTGTCCTGACTTGTACCGACTTGTCCCGACTTGTCCCGACTTGTACTGACTTTTCCCGACTTGTCCCGGATTGTCCAAACTTGTCCCGACTTGTTCCGACTTGTCCTGACTTGTCCCGACTTGTTTCGACTTGTCCCGACTTGTCTCGACTTGTCCCGACTTGTCCTGACTTGTCCCGACTTGTATCGACTTGTCCTGACTTGTCACGACTTGTACCGACTTGTCCCGACTTGTCCCAACTTGTCCCGACTTGTCCAGACTTGTCCTGACTTGTCCCGACTTGTCCAGACTTATCCAGACTTGTCCCGACTTGTCCCGACTTGTCCCGACTTGTTCTGACTTTTTCTAACTCGTAACGTCATGTCTCGACTTGTCCTGACTTGTTCCGACTTGGCCTGACTTGTACCGACTTGTCCCGACTTGTCCCGACTTGTCCCGACTTGTCCCGACTTGTCCCGACTTGTCCCGACTTGTCCAGACTTGTCCCGACTTGTCCAGACTTGTCCCGACCTGTCCCGACTTGTTCTGACTCGTTCTAACTTGTAACGTCATGTCTCGACTTGTCCTGACTTGTTCCGACGTGGCCCGACTTGTACCGACTTGTCCCGACTTGTCCCGACTTGTCCCGACTTGTCCCGACTTGTCCAGACTTGTCCCGACTTGTCCTGACTTGTCCCGACTTGTCCCGACTCGTCTAGACTTTTTCTGACTTGTCACGTCTTGTCCCGACTTGTCCCGACTTGTCCAGACTTGTCCCGACTTGTACCGACTTGTCCCGACTTGTCCCGACTTGTCCAGACTTGTCCCGACTTGTCCTGACTTGTCCCGACTTGTCCCGACTCGTCTCGACTTGTTCTGACTTGTCACGTCTTGTTCCGACTTGTCCTGATTTGTCCAGACTTGTCCCGACTTGTCCCGACTTGTTCTGACTTGTTATAACTTGTAACGTCATGTCTCGACTTGTCCTGACTTGTTCCGACTTGGCCCGACTTGTCCCGACTTGTCCCCACTTTTTCCGACTTGTCCCGAATTGTCCCGACTTGTCCTGACCTGTCCCGACTTTTACCGACTTGTCATATTTTGTCCCGGCTTGTCCCGACTTGTCCCGACCTGTCCCGACTTTTCCCGACTTGTCCCGACTTGTCCCGACTTGTCTCGACTTGTCCCGACTTGTCCCGACTTGTCCTGACTTGTCCCGACTTGTCCCGACTTGTACCGACTTGTCTTGACTAGAACCAACTTGACCCGACTTGTTCTGACATGTCACGTCATGTCCCGACTTGTCCCGACTTGCTCCGAATTGTCACGTCTTGTTCCGAGTTGTCCTGATTTGTCCAGACTTGTCCCGACTTGTCTCGACTTGTCCTGACTTGTTCCGACTTGGCCCGACTTGTACCGACTTGTCCCGACTTGTCCCGACTTGTCCCGACTTGTCCCGACTTGTCCCGACTTGTCCAGACTTGTCCCGACTTGTCCTGACTTGTCCAGACTTGTCCCGACTTGTACCGACTTGTCCCGACTTGTCCCGACTTGTACCGACTTGTCCCGACTTGTCCCGACTTGTCCCGACTTGTCCAGACTTGTCCCGACTTGTCCTGACTTGTCCAGACTTGTCCCGACTTGTACCGACTTGTCCCGACTTGTCCCGACTTGTACCGACTTGTCCCGACTTGTCCCGACTTGTCCCGACTTGTCCAGACTTGTCTCGACTTGTCCTGACTTGTTCCGACTTGTCCAGACTTGTCCCGACTTGTCCTGACTTGTCCCGACTTGTCCCGACTCGTCTAGACTTTTTCTGACTTGTCACGTCTTGTCCCGACTTGTCCCGACTTGTCCAGACTTGTCCCGACTTGTACCGACTTGTCCCGACTTGTCCCGACTTGTCCCGACTTGTCCAGACTTGTCCCGACTTGTCCTGACTTGTCCCGACTTGTCCCGACTCGTCTCGACTTGTTCTGACTTGTCACGTCTTGTTCCGACTTGTCCTGATTTGTCCAGACTTGTCCCGACTTGTCCCGACTTGTTCTGACTTGTTATGACTTGTAACGTCATGTCTCGACTTGTCCTGACTTGTTCCGACTTGGCCCGACTTGTCCCGACTTGTCCCCACTTTTTCCGACTTGTCCCGAATTGTCCCGACTTGTCCTGACCTGTCCCGACTTTTACCGACTTGTCATATTTTGTCCCGGCTTGTCCCGACTTGTCCCGACCTGTCCCGACTTTTCCCGACTTGTCCCGACTTGTCCCGACTTGTCCTAACTTGCCCCGACTTGTCCATACTTGTCCCGACTTGTTCCGACTTGTCAATTTCAGTTCGAACAAAAATTGACTGTCACACTTGTTTTGGTTCATAATTTTGGTTGGATTGACAAAAAATCGTAAAGCTTATTTTCTCAAAACTGTTTAAATTTTGGCTAAAATAAAAATTCAAATTTTTTGTGTTCAAAATTTTTGTAGCTTTCACTTTTTCAAAATTTCCCGGCTAGTCTCGATTTGTCTCGGCTTTTCCCGACTTGTCCCGACTTGTCCCGACTTGTCTCGACTTGTCCCGACTTGTCCCGACTTGTCCTGACTTGTCCCGACTTGTCCCGACTTGTACCGAATTGTCACGTCTTGTTCCGAGTTGTCCTGATTTGTCCCGACTTGTCCTGACTTGTCCCGACTTGTATCGACTTGTCCTGACTTGTCACGACTTGTACCGACTTGTCCCGACTTGTCCCAACTTGTCCCGACTTGTCCAGACTTGTCCTGACTTGTCCCGACTTGTCCAGACTTATCCAGACTTGTCCCGACTTGTCCAGACTTGTCCCGACTTGTCCTGACTTGTTCTAACTCGTAACGTCATGTCTCGACTTGTCCTGACTTGTTCCGACTTGGCCCGACTTGTACCGACTTGTCCCGACTTGTCCCGACTTGTCCCGACTTGTCCCGACTTGTCCCGACTTGTCCCGACTTGTCCAGACTTGTCCCTACTTGTCCTGACTTGTCCCGACTTGTCTCGACTCGTCTCGACTTGTTCTGACTTGTCACGTCTTGTCCCGACTTGTATCGACTTGTCGTGACTTGTCCTGACTTGTACCAACTTGTCCCGACTTGTCCCGACTTGTACTGACTTTTCCCGACTTGTCCCGGATTGTCCAAACTTGTCCCGACTTGTTCCGACTGGTCCTGACTTGTCCCGACTTGTTTCGACTTGTCCCGACTTGTCTCGACTTGTCCCGACTTGTCCTGACTTGTCACGACTTGTTCCGACTTGTCCCGACTTGTCCCAACTTGTCCCGACTTGTCCAGACTTGTCCTGACTTGTCCCGACTTGTCCAGACTTATCCAGACTTGTCCCGACTTGTCCAGACTTGTCCCGACTTGTCCTGACTTGTTCTAACTCGTAACGTCATGTCTCGACTTGTCCTGACTTGTTCCGACTTGGCCCGACTTGTACCGACTTGTCCCGACTTGTCCCGACTTGTCCTGACTTATCCCGACTTGTCCCGACTTGTTCTTACTTGTCTCGACTTGTCCCGACTTGTCCTGACTTGTCCCGACTTGTATCGACTTGTCGTGACTTGTCCTGACTTGTACCGACTTGTCCCGACTTGTCCCGACTTGTACTGACTTTTCCCGACTTGTCCCGGATTGTCCAAACTTGTCCCGACTTGTTCCGACTTGTCCTGACTTGTCCCGACTTGTTTCGACTTGTCCCGACTTGTCTCGACTTGTCCCGAGTTGTCCTGACTTGTATCGACTTGTCCCGACTTGTCCCGACTTGTCCCGACTTGTCCCGACTTGTCCCGACTTGTCCAGACTTGTCCCGACTTGTCCTGACTTGTCCCGACTTGTCTCGACTTGTCCCGACTTGTCCTGACTTGTCCCGACTTGTATCGACTTGTCCCGACTTGTCCCGACTTGTCCCGACTTGTCCCGACTTGTCCCGACTTGTCCAGACTTGTCCCGACTTGTCCTGACTTGTCCCGACTTGTCTCGACTCGTCTCGACTTGTTCTGACTTGTCACGTCTTGTCCCGACTTGTACCGACTTGTCCAGACTTGTCCCGAGTTGTCCCGACTTGTTCTGACTTGTTCTAACTTGTAACGTCATGTCTCGACTTGTCCTGACTTGTCACGACTTGTACCGACTTGTCCCGACTTGTCCCAACTTGTCCCGACTTGTCCAGACTTGTCCTGACTGGTCCCGACTTGTCCAGACTTGTCCTGACTTGTCCTGACTTGTCCCGACATGTATCGACTTGTCCTGACTTGTCACGAATTGTCCCGACTTGTCCAGACTTGTCCCTACTTGTCCTGACTTGTCCCGACTTGTCTCGACTCGTCTCGACTTGTTCTGACTTGTCACGTCTTGTCCCGACTTGTATCGACTTGTCGTGACTTGTCCTGACTTGTACCAACTTGTCCCGACTTGTCCCGACTTGTACTGACTTTTCCCGACTTGTCCCGGATTGTCCAAACTTGTCCCGACTTGTTCCGACTGGTCCTGACTTGTCCCGACTTGTTTCGACTTGTCCCGACTTGTCTCGACTTGTCCCGACTTGTCCTGACTTGTCACGACTTGTTCCGACTTGTCCCGACTTGTCCCAACTTGTCCCGACTTGTCCAGACTTGTCCTGACTTGTCCCGACTTGTCCAGACTTATCCAGACTTGTCCCGACTTGTCCAGACTTGTCCCGACTTGTCCTGACTTGTTCTAACTCGTAACGTCATGTCTCGACTTGTCCTGACTTGTTCCGACTTGGCCCGACTTGTACCGACTTGTCTCGACTTGTCCCGACTTGTCCTGACTTGTCACGACTTGTTCCGACTTGTCCCGACTTGTCCCAACTTGTCCCGACTTGTCCAGACTTGTCCTGACTTGTCCCGACTTGTCCAGACTTATCCAGACTTGTCCCGACTTGTCCAGACTTGTCCCGACTTGTCCTGACTTGTTCTAACTCGTAACGTCATGTCTCGACTTGTCCTGACTTGTTCCGACTTGGCCCGACTTGTACCGACTTGTCCCGACTTGTCCCGACTTGTCCTGACTTATCCCGACTTGTCCCGACTTGTTCTTACTTGTCTCGACTTGTCCCGACTTGTCCTGACTTGTCCCGACTTGTATCGACTTGTCGTGACTTGTCCTGACTTGTACCGACTTGTCCCGACTTGTCCCGACTTGTACTGACTTTTCCCGACTTGTCCCGGATTGTCCAAACTTGTCCCGACTTGTTCCGACTTGTCCTGACTTGTCCCGACTTGTTTCGACTTGTCCCGACTTGTCTCGACTTGTCCCGAGTTGTCCTGACTTGTATCGACTTGTCCCGACTTGTCCCGACTTGTCCCGACTTGTCCCGACTTGTCCCGACTTGTCCAGACTTGTCCCGACTTGTCCTGACTTGTCCCGACTTGTCTCGACTTGTCCCGACTTGTCCTGACTTGTCCCGACTTGTATCGACTTGTCCCGACTTGTCCCGACTTGTCCCGACTTGTCCCGACTTGTCCCGACTTGTCCAGACTTGTCCCGACTTGTCCTGACTTGTCCCGACTTGTCTCGACTCGTCTCGACTTGTTCTGACTTGTCACGTCTTGTCCCGACTTGTACCGACTTGTCCAGACTTGTCCCGAGTTGTCCCGACTTGTTCTGACTTGTTCTAACTTGTAACGTCATGTCTCGACTTGTCCTGACTTGTCACGACTTGTACCGACTTGTCCCGACTTGTCCCAACTTGTCCCGACTTGTCCAGACTTGTCCTGACTGGTCCCGACTTGTCCAGACTTGTCCTGACTTGTCCTGACTTGTCCCGACATGTATCGACTTGTCCTGACTTGTCACGAATTGTACCGACTTGTCCCGACTTGTCCCAACTTGTCCCGACTTGTCCAGACTTGTCCTGACTTGTCCCGACTTGTCCAGACTTGTCCAGACTTGTCCCGGATTGTCCAAACTTGTCCCGACTTGTTCCGACTTGTCCTGACTTGTCCCGACTTGTTTCGACTTGTCCCGACTTGTCTCGACTTGTCCCGACTTGTCCTGACTTGTCCCGACTTGTATCGACTTGTCCTGACTTGTCACGACTTGTACCGACTTGTCCCGACTTGTCCCAACTTGTCCCGACTTGTCCAGACTTGTCCTGACTTGTCCCGACTTGTCCAGACTTATCCAGACTTGTCCCGACTTGTCCCGACTTGTTCTGACTTGTTCTAACTCGTAACGTCATGTCTCGACTTGTCCTGACTTGTTCCGACTTGGCCCGACTTGTACCGACTTGTCCCGACTTGTCCCGACTTGTCCCGACTTGTCCCGACTTGTCCCGACTTGTCCCGACTTGTCCAGACTTGTCCCGACTTGTCCTGACTTGTCCCGACTTGTCTCGACTCGTCTCGACTTGTTCTGACTTGTCACGTCTTGTCCCGACTTGTCCCGACTTGTCCAGACTTGTCCCGACTTGTACCGACTTGTCCCGACTTGTCCCGACTTGTCCAGACTTGTCCCGACTTGTCCTGACTTGTCCCGACTTGTCCCGACTCGTCTCGACTTGTTCTGACTTGTCACGTCTTGTTCCGACTTGTCCTGATTTGTCCAGACTTGTCCCGACTTGTCCCGACTTGTTCTGACTTGTTATAACTTGTAACGTCATGTCTCGACTTGTCCTGACTTGTTCCGACTTGGCCCGACTTGTCCCGACTTGTCCCCACTTGTTCCGACTTGTCCCGAATTGTCCCGACTTGTCCTGACCTGTCCCGACTTTTACCGACTTGTCATATTTTGTCCCGACTTGTCCCGACTTGTCCCGACTTGTCCCGACTTGTCCCCTGTCCCGACTTTTCCCGACTTGTCCCGACTTGTCCCGACTTGTCCTAACTTGCCATGACTTGTCCATACTTGTCCCGACTTGTTCCGACTTGTCAATTTCAGTTCGAACAAAAATTGACTGTCACACTTGTTTTGGTTCATAATTTTGGTTGGATTGACAAAAAATCGTAAAGCTTAATTTCTCAAAACTGTTTAAATTTTGGCTAAAATAAAAATTCAAATTTTTTGTTTTCAAAATTTTTGTAGCTTTCACTTTTTCAAAATATCCCGGCTAGTCTCGATTTGTCTCGGCTTTTCCCGACTTGTCCCGACTTGTCCCGACTTGTCTCGACTTGTCCCGACTTGTCCCGACTTGTCCTGACTTGTCCCGACTTGTCCCGACTTGTACCGACTTGTCTTGACTAGAACCAACTTGACCCGACTTGTTCTGACATGTCACGTCTTGTCCCGACTTGTCCCGACTTGCTCCGAATTTTCCAAACTTGTCCCGACTTGTACCGACTTGTCCCGACTTGTACTGACTTGTCCCGACTTGTCCAGGATTGTCCAAACTTGTCCCGAATTGTACTGACTTGTCCCGACTTGTACCGACTTGTCCCGACTTGTCCCGGATTGTCCAAACCAGTCCCGACTTGTACCGACTTGTCCCGACTTGTCCCGACTTGTCCCGACTTGTCACGGATTGTTCCAACTTGTCCCGACTTGTACCGACTTGTCCCCACTTGTACCGACTTGTCCTGACTTGTTTCGACTTGTCCCGACTCAACTCGACTTGTCCCGAATTGTCCTGACTTGTCCTGACTTGTCCCGACTTGTCTTGACTTGTCCCGATATGTCCCGACTTGTCCCGACTTGTCCTGACTTATCCCGACTTCTCCCGACTTGTTCTTACTTGTCTCGACTTGTCCCGACTTGTCCTGACTTGTCCCGACTTGTATCGACTTGTCGTGACTTGTCCTGACTTGTACCGACTTGTCCCGACTTGTCCCGACTTGTACTGACTTTTCCCGACTTGTCCCGGATTGTCCAAACTTGTCCCGACTTGTTCCGACTTGTCCTGACTTGTCCCGACTTGTTTCGACTTGTCCCGACTTGTCTCGACTTGTCCCGACTTGTCCTGACTTGTCCCGACTTGTATCGACTTGTCCTGACTTGTCACGACTCGTACCGACTTGTCCCGACTTGTCCCAACTTGTCCCGACTTGTCCAGACTTGTCCTGACTTGTCCCGACTTGTCCAGACTTATCCAGACTTGTCCCGACTTGTCCCGACTTGTTCTGACTTGTTCTAACTCGTAACGTCATGTCCCGACTTGTCCTGACCTGTCCCGACTTTTACCGACTTGTCCCATTTTGTCCCGACTTGTCCTGACTCGTCCCGACCTGTCTCGACTTTTCCCGACTCGTCCCGACTTGTCCTAACTTGCCCCGACTTGTCCATACTTGTCCCGACTTGTTCCGACTTGTCAATTTCAGTTCGAACAAATATTGATTGTTACACTTGTTTTGGTTCATAAATCTGGTTGGATTGACGAAAAATCGTAAAGCTTATTTTCTCAAAACTGTTTAAATTTTGGCTAAAATTAAAATTCAAATTTTTTGTTTTCAAAATTTTTGTAGCTTTCACTTTTTCAAAATATCCCGGCTAGTCTCGATTTGTCTCGGCTTTTCCCGACTTGTCTCGACTTGTCCCGACTTGTCCCGACTTGTCCCGACTTGTACCGACTTGTCTTGACTAGAACCAACTTGACCCGACTTGTTCTGACATGTCACGTCTTGTCCCGACTTGTTCCAACTTGCTCCGAATTGTCCAAACTTGTCCCGACTTGTACCGACTTGTCCCGACTTGTACTGACTTGTCCCGACTTGTCCAGGATTGTCCAAACTTGTCCCGAATTGCACTGACTCGTCCCGACTTGTACCGACTTGTCCCGACTTGTCCCGGATTGTCCAAACTAGTCCCGACTTGTACCGACTTGTCCCGACTTGTCCCGACTTGTCCCGACTTGTCCCGGATTGTTTTAACTTGTCCCGACTTGTACCGACTTGTCCTGACTTGTCCTGACTTGTTTCGACTTTTCCCGACTCAACTCGACTTGTCCCGACTTGTCCTGACTTGTCCTGACTTGTCCCGACTTGTCCTGACTTATCCCGACTTGTCCCGACTTGTTCTTATTTGTCACGTCTTGTCCCGACTTGTCCTGACTTGTACCGACTCGTCCTGACTTATCACGATTTTTCCCGACTTTTCCCGACTTGTTTCGACTTGTCCCGACTTGTCGTCCCGGATTGTCCAAACTTATACCGACATGTCCCGACTTGTACCGACTTGTCCCGACTTGCCCCGAATTGTCCAAACTTGTCCCGACTTGTACCGACTTGTCCCGACTTTTACCGACTTGTCCCGACTTGTCCAGGATTGTCCTAACTTGTCCCGACTTGTCCCGACTTGTCCCGACTTGTCCCCACATGTACCGACTTGTTCCGACTTGTCCCGGATTGTCGAAACTTGTCCCGACTTGTACCGACTTGTCCTGACTTGTCCTGACTTGTTTCGACTTTTCCCGACTCAACTCGACTTGTCCCGACTTGTCCTGACTTGTCGTGACTTGTCCCGACTTGTCCTGACTTATCCCGACTTGTCCCGACTTGTTCTTACTTGTCACGTCTTGTCCCGACTTGTCCTGACTTGTACCGACTCGTCCTGACTTATCACGATTTTTCCCGACTTTTCCCGACTTGTTTCGACTTGTCCCGACTTGTCGTCCCGGATTGTCCAAACTTATACCGACATGTCCCGACTTGTACCGACTTGTCCCGACTTGCCCCGAATTGTCCAAACTTGTCCCGACTTGTACCGACTTGTCCCGACTTTTACCGACTTGTCCCGACTTGTCCAGGATTGTCCTAACTTGTCCCGACTTGTCCCGACTTGTCCCGACTTGTCCCGACTTGTTCCGACTTGTCCTGACTTGTTCCGACTTGTACCAACTTGTCCCGACTTGTACCGACCTGTCACGACTTGTACCAACTTGTCCCGACTTGTCCCGACTTGTCTTGACTTTTCCTGGATTGTCCAAATTTGTCCCGACTTGTCCCGACTTGTCTTGACTTGTACCGACTTGTACCGACTTGTACCAACTTTTCCCGATTTGTCCCGACTTGTTTCGACTTGTCCCGTCTTGTTTCGACTTGTCCTGTCTTGTCTCTTCTTGTCCCGGATTGTCCAAACATGTACCGACTTGTCCCGACTTGTCCTGACTTGTCCCGACTTGTCCAGACTTGTCCAGACTTGTCCCGGATTGTCCAAACTTGTCCCGACTTGTTCCGACTTGTCCTGACTTGTCCCGACTTGTTTCGACTTCTCCCGACTTGTCTCGACTTGTCCCGACTTGTCCTGACTTGTCCCGACTTGTATCGACTTGTCGTGACTTGTCCTGACTTGTACCAACTTGTCCCGACTTGTCCCGACTTGTACTGACTTTTCCCGACTTGTCCCGGATTGTCCAAACTTGTCCCGACTTGTTCCGACTGGTCCTGACTTGTCCCGACTTGTTTCGACTTGTCCCGACTTGTCTCGACTTGTCCCGACTTGTCCTGACTTGTCCCGACTTGTATCGACTTGTCCTGACTTGTCACGACTTGTACCGACTTGTCTCGACTTGTCCTGACTTGTTCCGACTTGGCCCGACTTGTACCGACTTGTCCCGACTTGTCCCGACTTGTCCTGACTTATCCAGACTTGTCCCGACTTGTTCTTACTTGTCTCGACTTGTCCCGACTTGTCCTGACTTGTCCCGACTTGTATCGACTTGTCGTGACTTGTCCTGACTTGTACCGACTTGTCCCGACTTGTCCCGACTTGTACTGACTTTTCCCGACTTGTCCCGGATTGTCCAAACTTGTCCCGACTTGTTCCGACTTGTCCTGACTTGTCCCGACTTGTTTCGACTTGTCCCGACTTGTCTCGACTTGTCCCGACTTGTCCTGACTTGTCCCGACTTGTATCGACTTGTCCTGACTTGTCACGACTTGTACCGACTTGTCCCGACTTGTCCCAACTTGTCCCGACTTGTCCAGACTTGTCCTGACTTGTCCCGACTTGTCCAGACTTATCCAGACTTGTCCCGACTTGTCCCGACTTGTCCCGACTTGTTCTGACTTTTTCTAACTCGTAACGTCATGTCTCGACTTGTCCTGACTTGTTCCGACTTGGCCTGACTTGTACCGACTTGTCCCGACTTGTCCCGACTTGTCCCGACTTGTCCCGACTTGTCCCGACTTGTCCCGACTTGTCCAGACTTGTCCCGACTTGTCCAGACTTGTCCCGACCTGTCCCGACTTGTTCTGACTCGTTCTAACTTGTAACGTCATGTCTCGACTTGTCCTGACTTGTTCCGACGTGGCCCGACTTGTACCGACTTGTCCCGACTTGTCCCGACTTGTCCCGACTTGTCCCGACTTGTCCAGACTTGTCCCGACTTGTCCTGACTTGTCCCGACTTGTCCCGACTCGTCTAGACTTTTTCTGACTTGTCACGTCTTGTCCCGACTTGTCCCGACTTGTCCAGACTTGTCCCGACTTGTACCGACTTGTCCCGACTTGTCCCGACTTGTCCAGACTTGTCCCGACTTGTCCTGACTTGTCCCGACTTGTCCCGACTCGTCTCGACTTGTTCTGACTTGTCACGTCTTGTTCCGACTTGTCCTGATTTGTCCAGACTTGTCCCGACTTGTCCCGACTTGTTCTGACTTGTTATAACTTGTAACGTCATGTCTCGACTTGTCCTGACTTGTTCCGACTTGGCCCGACTTGTCCCGACTTGTCCCCACTTTTTCCGACTTGTCCCGAATTGTCCCGACTTGTCCTGACCTGTCCCGACTTTTACCGACTTGTCATATTTTGTCCCGGCTTGTCCCGACTTGTCCCGACCTGTCCCGACTTTTCCCGACTTGTCCCGACTTGTCCCGACTTGTCTCGACTTGTCCCGACTTGTCCCGACTTGTCCTGACTTGTACCGACTTGTCCCGACTTGTCCCGACTTGTACTGACTTTTCCCGACTTGTCCCGGATTGTCCAAACTTGTCCCGACTTGTTCCGACTTGTCCTGACTTGTCCCGACTTGTTTCGACTTGTCCCGACTTGTCTCGACTTGTCCCGACTTGTCCTGACTTGTCCCGACTTGTATCGACTTGTCCTGACTTGTCACGACTTGTACCGACTTGTCCCGACTTGTCCCAACTTGTCCCGACTTGTCCAGACTTGTCCTGACTTGTCCCGACTTGTCCAGACTTATCCAGACTTGTCCCGACTTGTCCCGACTTGTCCCGACTTGTTCTGACTTTTTCTAACTCGTAACGTCATGTCTCGACTTGTCCTGACTTGTTCCGACTTGGCCTGACTTGTACCGACTTGTCCCGACTTGTCCCGACTTGTCCCGACTTGTCCCGACTTGTCCCGACTTGTCCCGACTTGTCCAGACTTGTCCCGACTTGTCCAGACTTGTCCCGACCTGTCCCGACTTGTTCTGACTCGTTCTAACTTGTAACGTCATGTCTCGACTTGTCCTGACTTGTTCCGACGTGGCCCGACTTGTACCGACTTGTCCCGACTTGTCCCGACTTGTCCCGACTTGTCCCGACTTGTCCAGACTTGTCCCGACTTGTCCTGACTTGTCCCGACTTGTCCCGACTCGTCTAGACTTTTTCTGACTTGTCACGTCTTGTCCCGACTTGTCCCGACTTGTCCAGACTTGTCCCGACTTGTACCGACTTGTCCCGACTTGTCCCGACTTGTCCAGACTTGTCCCGACTTGTCCTGACTTGTCCCGACTTGTCCCGACTCGTCTCGACTTGTTCTGACTTGTCACGTCTTGTTCCGACTTGTCCTGATTTGTCCAGACTTGTCCCGACTTGTCCCGACTTGTTCTGACTTGTTATAACTTGTAACGTCATGTCTCGACTTGTCCTGACTTGTTCCGACTTGGCCCGACTTGTCCCGACTTGTCCCCACTTTTTCCGACTTGTCCCGAATTGTCCCGACTTGTCCTGACCTGTCCCGACTTTTACCGACTTGTCATATTTTGTCCCGGCTTGTCCCGACTTGTCCCGACCTGTCCCGACTTTTCCCGACTTGTCCCGACTTGTCCCGACTTGTCTCGACTTGTCCCGACTTGTCCCGACTTGTCCTGACTTGTCCCGACTTGTCCCGACTTGTACCGACTTGTCTTGACTAGAACCAACTTGACCCGACTTGTTCTGACATGTCACGTCATGTCCCGACTTGTCCCGACTTGCTCCGAATTGTCACGTCTTGTTCCGAGTTGTCCTGATTTGTCCAGACTTGTCCCGACTTGTCTCGACTTGTCCTGACTTGTTCCGACTTGGCCCGACTTGTACCGACTTGTCCCGACTTGTCCCGACTTGTCCCGACTTGTCCCGACTTGTCCCGACTTGTCCAGACTTGTCCCGACTTGTCCTGACTTGTCCAGACTTGTCCCGACTTGTACCGACTTGTCCCGACTTGTCCCGACTTGTACCGACTTGTCCCGACTTGTCCCGACTTGTCCCGACTTGTCCAGACTTGTCCCGACTTGTCCTGACTTGTCCAGACTTGTCCCGACTTGTACCGACTTGTCCCGACTTGTCCCGACTTGTACCGACTTGTCCCGACTTGTCCCGACTTGTCCCGACTTGTCCAGACTTGTCTCGACTTGTCCGGACTTGTTCCGACTTGTCCAGACTTGTCCCGACTTGTCCTGACTTGTCCCGACTTGTCCCGACTCGTCTAGACTTTTTCTGACTTGTCACGTCTTGTCCCGACTTGTCCCGACTTGTCCAGACTTGTCCCGACTTGTCCTGACTTGTCCCGACTTGTCCCGACTCGTCTCGACTTGTTCTGACTTGTCACGTCTTGTTCCGACTTGTCCTGATTTGTCCAGACTTGTCCCGACTTGTCCCGACTTGTTCTGACTTGTTATGACTTGTAACGTCATGTCTCGACTTGTCCTGACTTGTTCCGACTTGGCCCGACTTGTCCCGACTTGTCCCCACTTTTTCCGACTTGTCCCGAATTGTCCCGACTTGTCCTGACCTGTCCCGACTTTTACCGACTTGTCATATTTTGTCCCGGCTTGTCCCGACTTGTCCCGACCTGTCCCGACTTTTCCCGACTTGTCCCGACTTGTCCCGACTTGTCCTAACTTGCCCCGACTTGTCCATACTTGTCCCGACTTGTTCCGACTTGTCAATTTCAGTTCGAACAAAAATTGACTGTCACACTTGTTTTGGTTCATAATTTTGGTTGGATTGACAAAAAATCGTAAAGCTTATTTTCTCAAAACTGTTTAAATTTTGGCTAAAATAAAAATTCAAATTTTTTGTGTTCAAAATTTTTGTAGCTTTCACTTTTTCAAAATTTCCCGGCTAGTCTCGATTTGTCTCGGCTTTTCCCGACTTGTCCCGACTTGTCCCGACTTGTCCCGACTTGTCCCGACTTGTCCTGACTTGTCCCGACTTGTCCCGACTTGTACCGAATTGTCACGTCTTGTTCCGAGTTGTCCTGATTTGTCCCGACTTGTCCTGACTTGTCCCGACTTGTATCGACTTGTCCTGACTTGTCACGACTTGTACCGACTTGTCCCGACTTGTCCCAACTTGTCCCGACTTGTCCAGACTTGTCCTGACTTGTCCCGACTTGTCCAGACTTATCCAGACTTGTCCCGACTTGTCCAGACTTGTCCCGACTTGTCCTGACTTGTTCTAACTCGTAACGTCATGTCTCGACTTGTCCTGACTTGTTCCGACTTGGCCCGACTTGTACCGACTTGTCCCGACTTGTCCCGACATGTCCCGACTTGTCCCGACTTGTCCCGACTTGTCCCGACTTGTCCAGACTTGTCCCTACTTGTCCTGACTTGTCCCGACTTGTCTCGACTCGTCTCGACTTGTTCTGACTTGTCACGTCTTGTCCCGACTTGTATCGACTTGTCGTGACTTGTCCTGACTTGTACCAACTTGTCCCGACTTGTCCCGACTTGTACTGACTTTTCCCGACTTGTCCCGGATTGTCCAAACTTGTCCCGACTTGTTCCGACTGGTCCTGACTTGTCCCGACTTGTTTCGACTTGTCCCGACTTGTCTCGACTTGTCCCGACTTGTCCTGACTTGTCCCGACTTGTATCGACTTGTCCTGACTTGTCACGACTTGTTCCGACTTGTCCCGACTTGTCCCAACTTGTCCCGACTTGTCCAGACTTGTCCTGACTTGTCCCGACTTGTCCAGACTTATCCAGACTTGTCCCGACTTGTCCAGACTTGTCCCGACTTGTCCTGACTTGTTCTAACTCGTAACGTCATGTCTCGACTTGTCCTGACTTGTTCCGACTTGGCCCGACTTGTACCGACTTGTCCCGACTTGTCCCGACTTGTCCTGACTTATCCCGACTTGTCCCGACTTGTTCTTACTTGTCTCGACTTGTCCCGACTTGTTCTGACTTGTCCCGACTTGTATCGACTTGTCGTGACTTGTCCTGACTTGTACCGACTTGTCCCGACTTGTCCCGACTTGTACTGACTTTTCCCGACTTGTCCCGGATTGTCCAAACTTGTCCCGACTTGTTCCGACTTGTCCTGACTTGTCCCGACTTGTTTCGACTTGTCCCGACTTGTCTCGACTTGTCCCGAGTTGTCCTGACTTGTCCCGACTTGTATCGACTTGTCCTGACTTGTCACGACTTGTACCGACTTGTCCCGACTTGTCCCAACTTGTCCCGACTTGTCCAGACTTGTCCTGACTTGTCCCGACTTGTCCAGACTTATCCAGACTTGTCCCGACTTGTCCCGAATTGTCCCGACTTGTTCTGACTTTTTCTAACTCGTAACGTCATGTCTCGACTTGTCCTGACTTGTTCCGACTTGGCCCGACTTGTACCGACTTGTCCCGACTTGTCCCGACTTGTCCCGACTTGTCCCGACTTGTCCCGACTTGTCTTGACTTGTCCAGACTTGTCCCGACTTGTCCAGACTTGTCCCGACCTGTCCCGACTTGTTCTGACTTGTTCTAACTTGTAACGTCATGTCTCGACTTGTCCTGACTTGTTCCGACTTGGCCCGACTTGTACCGACTTGTCCCGACTTGTCCCGACTTGTCCCGACTTGTCCCGACTTGTCCCGACTTGTCCAGACTTGTCCCGACTTGTCCAGACTTGTCCCGACCTGTCCCGACTTGTTCTGACTTGTTCTAACTTGTAACGTCATGTCTCGACTTGTCCCGACTTGTCCAGACTTGTCCCGACTTGTCCTGACTTGTCCCGACTTGTCCCGACTCGTCTAGACTTTTTCTGACTTGTCACGTCTTGTCCCGACTTGTCCCGACTTGTCCAGACTTGTCCCGACTTGTACCGACTTGTCCCGACTTGTCCCGACTTGTCCAGACTTGTCCCGACTTGTCCTGACTTGTTCTGACTTGTTATAACTTGTAACGTCATGTCTCGACTTGTCCTGACTTGTTCCGACTTGGCCCGACTTGTCCCGACTTGTCCCCACTTTTTCCGACTTGTCCCGAATTGTCCCGACTTGTCCTGAACTGTCCTGACTTTTACCGACTTGTCATATTTTGTCCCGGCTTGTCCCGACTTGTCCCGACCTGTCCCAACTTTTCCCGACTTGTCCCGACTTGTCCCGACTTGTCCTAACTTGCCCCGACTTGTCCATACTTGTCCCGACTTGTTCCGACTTGTCAATTTCAGTTCGAACAAAAATTGACTGTCACACTTGTTTTGGTTCATAATTTTGGTTGGATTGACAAAAAATCGTAAAGCTTATTTTCTCAAAACTGTTTAAATTTTGGCTAAAATAAAAATTCAAATTTTTTGTTTTCAAAATTTTTGTAGCTTTCACTTTTTCAAAATTTCCCGGCTAGTCTCGATTTGTCTCGGCTTTTCCCGACTTGTCCCGACTTGTCCCGACTTGTCTCGACTTGTCCCGACTTGTCCCGACTTGTCCTGACTTGTCCCGACTTGTCCCGACTTGTACCGACTTGTCTTGACTAGAACCAACTTGACCCGACTTGTTCTGACATGTCACGTCATGTCCCGACTTGTCCCGACTTGCTCCGAATTGTCACGTCTTGTTCCGAGTTGTCCTGATTTGTCCAGACTTGTCCCGACTTGTCCCGACTTGTTCTGACTTGTTATAACTTGTAACGTCATGTCTCGACTTGTCCTGACTTGTTCCGACTTGGCCCGACTTGTCCCGACTTGTCCCCTCTTGTTCCGACTTGTCCCGAATTGTCCCGACTTGTCCTGACCTGTCCCGACTTTTACCGACTTGTCATATTTTGTCCCGACTTGTCCCGACTTGTCCCGACCTGTCCCGACTTTTCCCGACTTGTCCCGACTTGTCCCGACTTGTCCTAACTTGCCCCGACTTGTCCATACTTGTCCCGACTTGTTCCGACTTGTCAATTTCAGTTCGAACAAAAATTGACTGTCACACTTGTTTTGGTTCATAATGTTGGTTGGATTGACAAAAAATCGTAAAGCTTATTTTCTCCAAACTGTTTAAATTTTGGCTAAAATAAAAATTCAAATTTTTTGTTTTCAAAATTTTTGTAGCTTTCACTTTTTCAAAATATCCCGGCTAGTCTCGATTTGTCTAGGCTCTTCCCGACTTGTCCCGACTTGTCCCGACTTGTCCCGACTTGTCCCGACTTGTCTCGACTTGTCCCGACTTGTCCCGACTTGTCCTGACTTGTCCCAACTTGTCCCGACTTGTACCGACTTGTCATGACTAGAACCAACTTGACCCGACTTGTTCTGACATGTCACGTCTTGTCCCGACTTGTCCATACTTGTCCCAACTTTTTCCGACTTGTCAATTTCAGTTCGAACAAAAATTGGTCACACTTGTTTTGGTTCATAATTATGGTTGGATTGACAAAAAATCTGTAAGCTTATTTCTCAAAACTGTTAAAATTTTGGATGAAATATTAAAAAAAAAAATTCAAATTTTTTGTTTATAAAATTTTTGAAGTTTTAATTTTTTTCAAAATATCTCGGCTGGTCCCGATTTGTCCCAACTTGTCCCGACTTGTCCTGACTGGTCCCGACTTGACCGGGCTTGTCCTGGCTTGTTTCGACTTGTCCCGAATTGTCCCGACTTGTTCCGACTTGTCCCGACTTGTCTCGGATTGTCCACACTTGTCCCGACTTGTACCGACTTGTCCCGACTTGTTTCGACTTGTCCCGACTTGTACGGGCTTGTCCCGGCTTGATTCGACTTGTCCCGACTTGTCCCGACTTGTTTCGACTTGTCCCGACTTGTCCCGGATTGTCCAAACTTGTCCCGACTTGTACCGACTTGTTCCGGATTGTCCAAGCTTGTCCCGACTTGTACCGATTTGTCCTGACTTGTACCGACTTGTCCCGTCATGTCCCGGATTGTCCAAACTTGTCTCGACTTGTCCCGACTGGTCTCGACTTGTCATGACTTGTCCCGACTTGTACCGACTTGTCCCGAGTTGTCCTGGATTGTCCAAACTTGTCCCGACTTGTACCGACTTGTCCCGACTTGTCCCGACTTGTACCGACTTGTCCCGACTTGTCCCGACTTGTACCGACTTGTCCCGACTTGTCCCGGATTGTCCAAACTTGTCCCGACTTGTCCCAACTTTTCCCGACTTGTCCCGACCTGTACCGACTTGTCCCGACTTTTCCCGGTTTGTCCAAATTTGTCCCGACTTGTCCCGACTTGTCCCGACTTGACCCCACTTGTCCCGACTTGTCCCGACTTTTCCCGACTTGTCCCGATTTGTCCCGACTTTTACCGACTTGTACCGACCTGTACAGGAATGTCCAAACTTGTCCCGACTTGTCCATACTTGTCCCGACTTGTTCCGACTTGTCAATTTCAGTTCGAACAAAAATTGACTGTCACACTTGTTTTGGTTCATAATGTTGGTTGGATTGACAAAAAATCGTAAAGCTTATTTTCTCCAAACTGTTTAAATTTTGGCTAAAATAAAAATTCAAATTTTTTGTTTTCAAAATTTTTGTAGCTTTCACTTTTTCAAAATATCCCGGCTAGTCTCGATTTGTCTAGGCTCTTCCCGACTTGTCCCGACTTGTCCCGACTTGTCCCGACTTGTCTCGACTTGTCTCGACTTGTCCCGACTTGTCCCGACTTGTCCTGACTTGTCCCAACTTGTCCCGACTTGTACCGACTTGTCATGACTAGAACCAACTTGACCCGACTTGTTCTGACATGTCACGTCTTGTCCCGACTTGTCCATACTTGTCCCAACTTTTTCCGACTTGTCAATTTCAGTTCGAACAAAAATTGGTCACACTTGTTTTGGTTCATAATTATGGTTGGATTGACAAAAAATCTGTAAGCTTATTTCTCAAAACTGTTTAAATTTTGGATGAAATATTAAAAAAAAAAATTCAAATTTTTTGTTTATAAAATTTTTGAAGTTTTAATTTTTTTCAAAATATCTCGGCTGGTCCCGATTTGTCCCAACTTGTCCCGACTTGTCCTGACTGGTCCCGACTTGACCGGGCTTGTCCTGGCTTGTTTCGACTTGTCCCGAATTGTCCCGACTTGTTCCGACTTGTCCCGACTTGTCTCGGATTGTCCACACTTGTCCCGACTTGTACCGACTTGTCCCGACTTGTTTCGACTTGTCCCGACTTGTACGGGCTTGTCCCGGCTTGATTCGACTTGTCCCGACTTGTCCCGACTTGTTTCGACTTGTCCCGACTTGTCCCGGATTGTCCAAACTTGTCCCGACTTGTACCGACTTGTTCCGGATTGTCCAAGCTTGTCCCGACTTGTACCGATTTGTCCTGACTTGTACCGACTTGTCCCGTCATGTCCCGGATTGTCCAAACTTGTCTCGACTTGTCCCGACTGGTCTCGACTTGTCATGACTTGTCCCGACTTGTACCGACTTGTCCCGAGTTGTCCTGGATTGTCCAAACTTGTCCCGACTTGTACCGACTTGTCCCGACTTGTCCCGACTTGTACCGACTTGTCCCGACTTGTCCCGACTTGTACCGACTTGTCCCGACTTGTCCCGGATTGTCCAAACTTGTCCCGACTTGTCCCAACTTTTCCCGACTTGTCCCGACCTGTACCGACTTGTCCCGACTTTTCCCGGTTTGTCCAAATTTGTCCCGACTTGTCCCGACTTGTCCCGACTTGACCCCACTTGTCCCGACTTGTCCCGACTTTTCCCGACTTGTCCCGATTTGTCCCGACTTTTACCGACTTGTACCGACCTGTACAGGAATGTCCAAACTTGTCCCGACTTGTTCCGACTTGTCCCGACTTGTCCTAACTGGTCCCGACTTGTCCGGGCTTGTCCCGGCTTGTTTCGACTTGTCCCGACTTGTCCCGACTTGTCCCGACTTGTCCCGGAATGTCCAAATTTGTACCGACTTGTTCCGACTTGTACCGACTCGTCCCGACTTGTCCCGGATTGTCCAAACTTGTCTCGACTTGTCCCGACATGTCCCGGATTGTCCATACTTGTCCCGACTTGTCCCGACTTGTCCCGACTTGTCTCGTCTTGTACCGACTTGTCCCGACTTGTCCCGACTTGTCCCGACTTGTACCGACTTGTTCCGACTGGTCCCGGATTGTCCAAACTCGTCCCGACTTGTATCGACTTGTCCCGACTTGTCTCGACTTGTCCCGGATTGTCCAAACTTGTCCCGACTTGTATCGACTTGTCTCGACTTGTCTCGACTTGTCCCGACTTGTCCCGACTTGTCCCGACTTTTCCCGACTTGTTTCTACTTATTCCAAATTGTCTTGACTTGTTTCGACTTGTCCCGACTTGTCACGACTTGTCCCGACTTGTCCCAACTTGTCCCGACTTGTCCATACTTGTCCCAACTTTTTCCGACTTGTCGATTTCAGTTCGAACAAAAATTGGTCACACTTGTTTTGTTCATAATTATGGTTGGATTGACAAAAAATCTGTAAGCTTATTTTCTCAAAACTGTTTAAATTTTGGATGAAATATTAAAAAAAAAAATTCAAATTTTTTGTTTATAAAATTTTTGAAGCTTTAATTTTTTTCAAAATATCTCGCTGGTCCCGATTTGTCCCAACTTGTCCCGACTTGTCCTGACTGGTCCCGACTTGACCGGGCTTGTCCTGGCTTGTTTCGACTTGTCCCGAATTGTCCCGACTTGTTCCGACTTGTCCCGACTTGTCTCGGATTGTCCACACTTGTCCCGACTTGTACCGACTTGTCCCGACTTGTTTCAACTTGTCCCGACTTGTACGGGCTTGTCCCGGCTTGATTCGACTTGTCCCGACTTGTCCCGACTTGTTTCGACTTGTCCCGACTTGTCCCGGATTGTCCAAACTTGTCCCGACTTGTACCGACTTGTTCCGGATTGTCCAAGCTTGTCCCGACTTGTACCGATTTGTCCTGACTTGTACCGACTTGTCCCGTCATGTCCCGGATTGTCCAAACTTGTCTCGACTTGTCCCGACTTGTCTCGGCTTGTCATGACTTGTCCCGACTTGTACCGACTTGTCCCGAGTTGTCCTGGATTGTCCAAACTTGTCCCGACTTGTACCGACTTGTCCCGACTTGTCCCGACTTGTACCGACTTGTCCCGACTTGTACCGACTTGTCCCGACTTGTCCCGGATTGTCCAAACTTGTCCCGACTTGTCCCAACTTTTCACGACTTGTCCCGACCTGTACCGACTTGTCCCGACTCTTCCCGGTTTGTCCAAATTTGTCCCGACTTGTCCCGACTTGACCCCACTTGTCCCGACTTGTCCCGACTTTTCCCGACTTGTCCCGATTTGTCCCGACTTTTACCGACTTGTACCGACCTGTACAGGAATGTCCAAACTTGTCCCGACTTGTTTCGACTTGTCCTGACTTGTCCTGACTTGTCACGACTTGTTCCGACTTGTCCCGACTTGTCCTGACTGGTCCCGACTTGTCCGGGCTTGTCCCGGCTTGTTTCGACTTGTCCCGACTTGTCCCGACTTGTCCCGGAATGTCCAAATTTGTACCGACTTGTTCCGACTTGTACCGACTCGTCCCGACTTGTCCCGGATTGTCCAAACTTGTCTCGACTTGTCCCGACATGTCCCGGATTGTCCATACTTGTCCCGACTTGTCCCGACTTGTCCCGACTTGTCTCGTCTTGTAACGACTTGTCCCGACTTGTCCCGACTTTTCCCGACTTGTACCGACTTGTTCCGACTGGTCCCGGATTGTCCAAACTCGTCCCGACTTGTATCGACTTGTCCCGACTTGTACCGACTTGTCTCGACTTGTCCCGGATTGTCCAAACTTGTCCCGACTTGTATCGACTTGTCTCGACTTGTCTCGACTTGTCCCGACTTGTCCCGACTTGTCCCGACTTGTCCCGACTTGTCCCGACTTGTCCTGACTTGTCCCGACTTGTTTCTACTTATTCCAAATTGTCTTGACTTGTTTCGAACTGTCCCGAATTGTCTCGACTTGTCCCGACTTGTCCTGACTTGTCCCGACTTGTACCGACTTGTCCCGACTTGTCTCGACTTGTCCCCACTTGTCCCGACATGTCCCGACTTGTTCTGACTTGTCCTGGATTGTCCAATTGTGTCCCGACTTGTTCCGACTTGTCCCGAATTGTCCCGACTTGTACCGACTTGTCCCGACTTGTCCCGGTTTGTCCAAACTTGTCCCGACTTGTACCGACTTGTCCCGACTTGTCCCGACTTGTCCCGAATTTTCCCGACTTGTCCCGACTTGTCCCGACTTGTCCCAACTTGTCCTGACTTGTCACATTTGTTATGGTTCATAATTTATGTTGGATTGACAAAAAATCTGAAAGCTCATTCCCGACCCGACCTAATTGCGAATAGAGTCCAAGACGATAAGATGTGCCATAACATTGACTCGATTTGACCTTGTGAAGAGAATTTTTTTTTTTTCAGAAAAAAAAAATTAAATTTCTTGCCGTTATGAAAAATTTTGGATTCGATACCAAAATATTCAGAATTGGACTGACTTCAATATTTTCTTTGTGGAAAAAGAAATTTTCCAAGTTTTTTTTTTCAAAAATTTTTTATTTCAAATTCTGTGTTTATTGAGATACTTTTTTGTTTCTTCCTGAATGGAAATTGGATTTTGAAAGTTGTTTCAGTTCACAATTTTGATAAAATTTAAAAAAATCTGAAAAAAAAATATTTTTTGAAATTTTTTGATAATTGAATTTTTGCTGAAATATTCGAAACAAATAGAATCTTTTCTTTCAGTTTTTGTATTTTTGATTTTTTTTCACAAACTACTTCTAAGAAGTCCAAATAAAATTCCAAGAAGAAAGTCTAGGTGAAGAAGTCCAGGTGGAAATTCCGTGTAAAATGTCCAAATGAAATCAGGATAAAATGTCTGGGTAAGGAGCCCAGGTGAAAAGTCCAGAATTATTTGAAATTCAAAATGATTCAATCAAAAAATATATCTACAATAATATTATCCTTGACACGACCCAAAAGTCCCGACTTGTTCCGACTTGTCTTGTCCCGAATTTTCCCGACTTGTCGTGACTTGTTCCGTCTTGTCCCGACTTGTCCTGGATTGTCCAAACTTGTCCTGACTTGTCCAGACTTGTCCCGACTTGTCCCGTCTTGTTCTGACTTGTTCTGACTTGTCACGTCATGTCCCGACTTGTCCTGACTTGTTCCGACTTGTCCTCACTTGTCCAGAATTGTCCCGACTTTTTCCGACTTGTCCCGATTTGTCCCGACTTACCGACTTGTACCGACTTGTACCGACTTGTCCCGACTTGTCCTGACCTGTCCTGACCTGTCCCGACCTGTCCCGTCTTTTCCCGACTTGACCCGACTTGTCCCGACTTGTCCCGACTTGTCCTGACTTGTCCCGACTTGTCCATACTTGTACCGACTTGTCAATTTCAACTCGAACAAAAATTGATTGTCACACTTGTTTTGGTTCATAATTTTGGTTGGATTGACAAAAAATCTGTAAGCATATTTTCTCAAAACTGTTTAAATTTTGGCTGAACTAATAAAAAAAAAATCAAATTTTTTGTTTATTAAAATTTTGTAGCTTTAATTTTTTTCAAAATTTCCCGGCTAGTCCCGACTTGTCCCAACTTGTCCCGACTTGTCCCGACTTGTCCGGTCTGGTCCCGACTTGTCCTGACTTGTCCCGAATTGTCCCGACTTATCCCAACTTGTCGTGACTTGTCCTGACTTGTCCCGACTTGTCCCGACTTGTTCCGACTTGTTCCGACTTGTACCGACTTGTCCCGACTTGTCCCGACATGTCCTGACTTGTCTCGACTTGTACCGACTTGTCCCGACTTGTTCCGAATTGTCCAAACTTGTCCCGACATGTACCGACTTGTCCAGACTTGTCCTGAATTGTCCCGACTTGTTCCGACTTGTCCCGACTTGTCTTGACTTGTACCGACTTGTCCCGACTTGTTCTGACTTGTCACGTCTTTTCTCGACTTGTCCCGACTTGTCCTGACTTGTCACGACTTGTCTCGACTTGTACCGACTTGTCCCGAATTGTCCAAACTTGTCCCGACTTGTACCGACTTGTCCCGACTTGTCCCGACTTGTACCGACTTGTCCCGACTTGTTCCGAATTGTCCAAACTTGTCCCGACTTGTACCGACTTGTCCCGACTTGTACCGACTTGTCCCGGATTGTCCCGGATTGTCCAAACTTGTCCCGACTTGTCCCAACTTTTCCCGACTTGTCCCGACTTGTACCGACTTGTCCCGACTTTTCCCGGTTTGTTCAAATTTGTCCCGACTTGTCCCGACTTGTCCCGACTTGTCCCCACTTGTCCCGACTTGTCCCGACTTGTTTCGACTTGTCCTGACTTGTCACGACTTGTTCCGACTTGTCCCGACTTGTCCTGACTGGTCCCGACTTGTCCGGGCTTGTCTTGGCTAGTTTCGACTCGTCCCGACTTGTCCTGACTTGTCCCGACTTGTCCCGACTTGTCCCGACTTGTCCCGACTTGTCCTGACTTGTCCCGACTTGTTTCTACTTATTCCAAATTGTCTTGACTTGTTTCGAATTGTCCCGAATTGTCTCGACTTGTCCCGACTTGTCCTGACTTGTCCCGACTTGTACCGACTTCTCCCGACTTGTCCCGACTTGTCCCCACTTGTCCCGACATGTCCCGACTTGTTCTGACTTGTCCCGGATTGTCCAACTATGTCCCGACTTGTTCCGACTTGTCCCGAATTGTCCCGACTTATCCCAACTTGTCGTGACTTGTCCTGACTTGTCCCGACTTGTCCCGACTTGTTCCGACTTGTTCCGACTTGTACCGACTTGTCCCGACTTGTCCCGACATGTCCTGACTTGTCTCGACTTGTACCAACTTGTCCCGACTTGTCCCGAATTGTCCAAACTTGTCCCGACTTGTACCGACTTGTCCAGACTTGTCCTGAATTGTCCCGACTTGTTCCGACTTGTCCCGACTTGTCTTGACTTGTACCGACTTGTCCCGACTTGTTCTGACTTGTCACGTCTTTTCCCGACTTGTCCCGACTTGTCCTGACTTGTCACGACTTGTCTCGACTTGTACCGACTTGTCCAAACTTGTCCCGACTTGTACCGACTTGTCCCGACTTGTACCGACTTGTCCCGACTTGTTCCGAATTGTCCAAACTTGTCCCGACTTGTACCGAATTGTCCCGACTTGTCCCGACTTGTACCGACTTGTCCCGGATTGTCCAAACTTGTCCCGACTTGTCCCAACTTTTCCCGACTTGTCCCGACTTGTACCGACTTGTCCCGACTTTTCCCGGTTTGTCCAAATTTGTCCCGACTTGTCCCGACTTGTACCGACTTGTCTCGACTTGTCTCGACTTGTCCCGACTTGTTCCGACTTGTCCCGAATTGTCCCGACTTGTTTCGACTTGTTTCGACTTGCCCTGACTTGTCCTGACTTGTCACGACTTGTTCCGTTTTGTCCCGACTTGTCCTGACAGGTCCCGTCTTGTCCGGGCTTGTCCTGGCTTGTTTCGACTTGTCCCGACTTGTCCCGACTTGTCCCGACTTGTCACATTTGTTATGGTTCATAATTTATGTTGGATTGACAAAAAATCTGAAAGCTCATTCCCGACCCGACCCGACCCGACCTAATTGCGAATAGAGTCCAAGACGATAAGATGTGCCATAACATTGACTCGATTTGACCTTGTGAAGATAATTTTTTTTTTCAGAAAAAAAAAATTAAATTTCTTGCCGTTATGAAAAATTTTGGATTCGATACCAAAATATTCAGAAATGGACTGACTTCAATATTTTCTTTGTGGAAAAAGAAATTTTCCAAGTTTTTTTTTTCAAAAATTTTTAATTCAAATTCTGTGTTTATTGAGATACTTTTTTGTTTCTTCCTGAATGGAAAATGGATTTTGAAAGTTGTTTCAGTTCACAATTTTGATAAAATTTAAAAAAATCTGAAAAAAAAATATTTTTTGAAATTTTTTGATAATTGAATTTTTGCTGAAATATTCGAAACAAATAGAATCTTTTCTTTCTGTTTTTGTAATTTTGATTTTTTTTCACAAACTACTTCTAAGAAGTCCAAATAAAATTCCAAGAAGAAAGTCTAGGTGAAGAAGTCCAGGTGGAAATTCCGTGTAAAATGTCCAAATGAAATCAGGATAAAATGTCTGGGTAAGGAGCCCAGGTGAAAAGTCCAGAATTATTTGAAATTCAAAATGATTCTATCAAAAAATATATCTACAATAATATTATCCTTGACACGACCCAAAAGTCCCGACTTGTTCCGACTTTTCCCGACTTGTCGTGACTTGTTCCGTCTTGTCCCGACTTGTCCTGGATTGTCCAAACTTGTCCAAACTTGTCCTGACTTGTCCAGACTTGTCCCGACTTGTCCCGACTTGTTCTGACTTGTTCTGACTTGTCACGTCATGTCTCGACTTGTCCTGACTTGTTCTGACTTGTCCTCACTTGTCCCGAATTGTCCCGACTTTTCCCGACTTGTCCCGATTTGTCCCGACTTTTACAGACTTGTACCGACTTGTACCGACTTGTCCCGACTTGTCCTGACCTGTCCCGACCTGTCCCGTCTTTTCCCGACTTGTCCCGACTTGTCCCGACTTGTCCCGACTTGTCCTGACTTGTCCCGACTTGTCCATACTTGTACCAACTTGTCAATTTCAACTCGAACAAAAATTGATTGTCACACTTGTTTTGGTTCATAATTTTGGTTGGATTGACAAAAAATCTGTAAGCATATTTTCTCAAAACTGTTTAAATTTTCGCTGAACTAATAAAAAAAAAATCAAATTTTTTGTTTATTAAAATTTTGTAGCTTTAATTTTTTTCAAAATTTCCCGGCTAGTCCCGACTTGTCCCAACTTGTCCCGACTTGTCCGGTCTGGTCCCGACTTGTCCTGACTTGTCCCGAATTGTCCCGACTTATCCCAACTTGTCGTGACTTGTCCTGACTTGTCCCGACTTGTCCCGACTTGTTCCGACTTGTTCCGACTTGTACCGACTTGTCCCGACTTGTCCCGACATGTCCTGACTTGTCTCGACTTGTACCGACTTGTCCCGACTTGTTCCGAATTGTCCAAACTTGTCCCGACATGTACCGACTTGTCCAGACTTGTCCTGAATTGTCCCGACTTGTTCCGACTTGTCCCGACTTGTCTTGACTTGTACCGACTTGTCCCGACTTGTTCTGACTTGTCACGTCTTTTCCCGACTTGTCCCGACTTGTCCTGACTTGTCACGACTTGTCTCGACTTGTACCGACTTGTCCCGACTTGTCCCGAATTGTCCAAACTTGTCCCGACTTGTACCGACTTGTCCCGACTTGTCCCGACTTGTACCGACTTGTCCCGACTTGTTCCGAATTGTCCAAACTTGTCCCGACTTGTACCGACTTGTCCCGACTTGTACCGACTTGTCCCGACTTGTACCGACTTTTACCGACTTGTCCCGACTTTTCCCGGTTTGTTCAAATTTGTCCCGACTTGTCCCGACTTGTCCCGACTTGTCCCCACTTGTCCCGACTTGTCCCGACTTGTTTCGACTTGTCCTGACTTGTCACGACTTGTTCCGACTTGTCCCGACTTGTCCTGACTGGTCCCGACTTGTCCGGGCTTGTCCTGGCTTGTTTCGACCCGTCCCGACTTGTCCTGACTTGTCCCGACTTGTCCCGACTTGTCCCGACTTGTCCCGACTTGTCCTGACTTGTCCCGACTTGTTTCTACTTATTCCAAATTGTCTTGACTTATTTCGACTTGTCCCGAATTGTCTCGACTTGTCCCGACTTGTCCTGACTTGTCCCGACTTGTACCGACTTGTCCCGACTTGTCCCCACTTGTCCCGACATGTCCCGACTTGTTCTGACTTGTCCCGGATTGTCCAACTATGTCCCGACTTGTTCCGACTTGTCCCGAATTGTCCCGACTTATCCCAACTTGTCGTGACTTGTTCTGACTTGTCCCGACTTGTCCCGACTTGTTCCGACTTGTTCCGACTTGTACCGACTTGTCCCGACTTGTCCCGACATGTCCTGACTTGTCTCGACTTGTACCGACTTGTCCCGACTTGTCCCGAATTGTCCAAACTTGTCCCGACTTGTACCGACTTGTCCAGACTTGTCCTGAATTGTCCCGACTTGTTCCGACTTGTCCCGACTTGTCTTGACTTGTCACGACTTGTCTCGACTTGTACCGACTTGTCCCGACTTGTCCCGAATTGTCCAAACTTGTCCCGACTTGTACCGACTTGTCCCGACTTGTACCGACTTGTCCCGACTTGTTCCGAATTGTCCAACTTGTCCCGACTTGTACCGACTTGTCCCGACTTGTCCCGACTTGTACCGACTTGTCCCGGATTGTCCAAACTTGTCCCGACTTGTCCCAACTTTTCTCGACTTGTCCCGACTTGTACCGTCTTGTCCCGACTTTTCCCGGTTTGTCCAAATTTGTCCCGACTTGTACCGACTTGTCCCCACTTGTCCCGACTTGTCCCGACTTGTTTCGACTTGTCCTGACCTGTCACGACTTGTTCCGACTTGTCCCGACTTGTCCTGACTGGTCCCGACTTGTCCGGGCTTGTCCCGGCTTGTTTCGACTCGTCCCGACTTGTCCCGACTTGTCTCGACTTGTCCCGACTTGTCCCGACTTGTCCTGACTTGTCCCGACTTGTTTCTACTTATTCCAAATTGTCTTGACTTGTTTCGACTTGTCCCGAATTGTCTCGACTTGTCTCGACTTGTCCCGAATTGTCTCGACTTGTCTCGACTTGTCCTGACTTTTCCCGACTTGTACCGACTTGTCCCGACTTGTTCTGACTTGTACCGGATTGTCCAACTATGTCCCGACTTGTTCCGACTTGTCCCGAATTGACCCGACTTGTCCCCACTTGTCCCGACATGTCCCGACTTGTTCTGACTTGTCCCGGATTGTCTAACTATGTCCCGACTTGTTCCGACTTGTCCCGAATTGACCCGACTTGTACCGACTTGTCCCGACTTGTCCCGGATTGTCCAAACTTGTCCCGACTTGTACCGACTTGTCCCGACTTGTCCCGACTTGTCCCGAATTGTCCTGACTTGTCCCGACTTGTCCCGACTTGTCCCGACTTGTCCCAACTTGTCCTGACTTGTCACATTTGTTATGGTTCATAATTTATGTTGGATTGACAAAAAATCTGAAAGCTCATTCCCGACCCGACCCGACCCGACCTAATTGCGAATAGAGTCCAAGACGATAAGATGAATATTAGTGCCATAACATTGACTCGATTTGACCTTGTGAAGTGAATTTTTTTTCAGAAAAAAAAAATTGAATATCTTGCCGTTATGAAAAATTTTGGTGAGATGATTCGAAACCAAAATATTCATAAATGGACTAACTTCAATATTTTCTTTGCGAAAAAAGGAATTTTCCAAGATTTTTTTTGTCCCGACTTGTCCCGACTTGTCCCGACTTGTCCCGACTTGTCCCGACTTGTTTCTACTTATTCCAAATTGTCTTGACTTGTCCCGACTTTTCCCGACTTGTCCCGATTTGTCCCGACTTTTACCGACTTGTACTGACTTGTCCCGGATTGTCCAAACTTGTCTCGACTTGTACCGACTTGTCTCGACTTGTCCTGACTTGTCCTGACTTGTCCCGACTTGTTTCTACTTATTCCAAATTGTCTTGACTTGTCCCGACTTTTCCCGACTTGTCCCGATTTGTCCCGACTTTTACCGACTTGTACTGACTTGTCCCGGATTGTCCAAACTTGTCTCGACTTGTACCGACTTGTCTCGACTTGTCTCGACTTGTCCCGACTTGTTCCGACTTGTCCCGAATTGTCCCGACTTGTTTCGACTTGTTTCGACTTGCCCTGACTTGTCCTGACTTGTCACGACTTGTTCCGTTTTGTCCCTACTTGTCCTGACTGGTCCCGACTTGTCCGGGCTTGTCCTGGCTTGTTTCGACTTGTCCCGACTTGTCCCGACTTGTCCCGACTTGTCCCGACTTGTCCCGGAATGTCCAAATTTGTACCGACTTGTCCCGACTTGTACCGACTTGTCCCGACTTGTCCCGGATTGTCCAAACTTGTCTCGACCAGTCCCGACATGTCCCGGATTGTCCATACTTGTTCCGACTTGTTCCGACTTGTACCGACTTGTCCCGACTGGTTCCGGATTGTCCAAACTTGTTCCGACTTGTATCGACTTGTCCCGACTTGTCCCGACTTGTCCCGACTTGTCCCGACTTGTCCCGACTTGTACCGACTTGTCCCGACTTGTTTCGGATTGTCCAAAATTGTCCCGACTTGTATCGACTTGTCTCGACTTGTCCCGACTTGTCCCGACTTGTCCCGACTCGTCCCGACTTGTCCCGACTTGTCCCGACTTGTCCTGACTTGTCCCGACTTGTTTCTACTTATTCCAAATTGTATTGACTTGTTTCGACTTGTCCCGACTTGTCTCGACTTGTCCCGACTTGTCCTGACTTGTCCCCACTTGTCCCGACTTGTCCCGACTTGTCCCGACTTGTTCTGACTTGTCCCGGATTGTCCAAGTTTGACCCGACTTGTTCCGACTTGTAACGAATTGTCCCGACTTGTACCGACTTGTCCCGGATTGTCCAAACTTGTCCCGACTTGTACCGACTTGTCCCGACTTGTCCCGAATTGTCCCGACTTGTCCCGACTTGTCCCGACTTGTCCCAACTTGTCCTGACTTGTCACATTTGTTATGGTTCATAATTTATGTTGGACTGACAAATAATCTGAAAGCTCATTCCCGACCCGACCCGACCTAATTGCGAATAGAGTCCAAGACGATAAGATGAATATTAGTGCCATAACATTGACTCGATTTGACCTTGTGAAGTGAATTTTTTTTTTTAGAAAAAAAAAATTAAATTTTTCGCCGTTATGAAAAATTTTGGAGAGATGATTTGATACCAAAATATTCAGAAATGGACTGACTTCAATATTTTCTTTGTGGAAAAAGAAATTTTCCAAGATTTTTTTTTTCAAAAACTTTTTATTTCAAATTCTGTGTTTATTGAATTACTTTTTTGTTTCTTCCTGAATGGAAATTGTATTTTGAAAGTTGTTTCAGTTCACAATTTTGATAAAATTAAAAAAATCTGAAATAAAAATATTTTTTGAAATTTTTTGATTATTGAATTTTTGCTGAAATATTCGAAACAAATAGAATATTTTCTTTTTTTTTTGTAATTTTGATTTTTTTTCACAAACTACTTCAAAGAAGTCCAAATTAAATTCCAAAAAGAAAGTCTGGGTGAAGAAGTCCAGGTGGAAATTCCGTCTTGTCCCGGCTTGTCCCGAAATATCCAAACTTGTCCTGACTTGTCCTGACTTGTCCTGACTTGTCCCGACTTGTCCCGACTTGTCCCGACTTGTCACCACTTGTCGCGACTTGTCCCGTCTTTTCCCGACTTGTCCCGACTTTTACCGACTTGTACCGACTTGTACCGGATTGTCCAAACTTGTCTCGACTTGTACCGACTTGTCTCGACTTGTCCCGACTTGTTCCGACTTGTCCCGACTTGTTTCGACTTGTCCTGTCTTGTCCTGACTTGTCACGACTTGTTCTGACTTGTCCCGACTTGTCCTGACTGGTCCCGACTTGTCCGGGATTGTCCTGGCTTGTTTCGACTTGTCCGGACTTGTCCCGGAATGTCCAAACTTGTCCCGACTTGTCCCGACTTGTACCGTCTTGTCCCGACTTGTCCCGGATTGTCCAAACTTGTCTCGACTTGTCCCGACATGTCCCGGATTGTCCATAACTGTCCCGATTTGTCCCGACTTGTCTCGTCTTGTACCGACTTGTCCCGACTTGTCCCGACTTGTCCCGACTTGTTCCGACTTGTCCCGGATTGTCCAAACTTGTCTCGACTTGTACCGACTTGTCTCGACTTGTCTAGACTTGTCCCGACTTGTTCCGACTTGTGCCGAATTGTCCCGACTTGTTTCGACTTGTTTCGACATGTCCTGACTTGTCATGACTTGTCACGACTTGTTCCGACTTGTCCCGACTTGTACTGACTGGTCCCGACTTGTCCGGGCTTGTCCTGGCTTGTTTCGACTTGTCCCGACTTGTCCCGACTTGTCCCGACTTGTCCCGGAATGTCCAAATTTGTACCGACTTGTCCCGACTTGTACCGACTTGTCCCGACTTGTCCCGGATTGTCCAAACTTGTCTCGACCAGTCCCGACATGTCCCGGATTGTCCATACTTGTTCCGACTTGTACCGACTCGTCTCTACTTGTTCTGACTTGTCACGTCTTGTCCCGACTTGTCCCGGATTGTCCAAAATTTTCCCGACTCGTCCAGACTTGTCCCGACTTGTCCCGACTTGTCCTGACTTGTCCCGACTTGTTTCTACTTATTCCAAATTGTCTTGACTTGTCCAGAATTGTCCCGAATAGTCCCGGAATGTCCAAATTTGTACCGACTTGTACCGACTTGTCCCGACTTGTCCCGGATTGTCCAAACTTGTCTCGACCAGTCCCGACATGTATCGGATTGTCCATACTTGTTCCGACTTGTACCGACTTGTCCTGACTGGTCCCGGATTGTCCAAAATTGTCCCGACTTGTATCGACTTGTCCCGACTTGTCCCGACTTGTCCCGACTTGTCCCGACTTGTCCCGACTTGTCCCGACTTGTCCCGACTTGTCCCGAATTGTCCCAAATTGTCCAAACTTGTCCCGACTTGTACCGACTTGTCGTGACTTGTCCCGACTTGTACCGACTTGTCCCGACTTGTCCCGACTTGTCCCGACTTGTCCCGACTTGTCCCGACTTGTCCCGGAATGTCCAAATTTGTACCGACTTGTCCCGACTTGTACCGACTTGTCCCGACTTGTCCCGGATTGTCCAAACTCTTCTCGACCAGTCCCGACATGTCCCGGATTGTCCATACTTGTTCCGACTTGTACCGACTTGTCCTGACTGGTCCCGGATTTTCCAAACTTGTCCCGACTTGTATCGACTTGTCCCGACTTGTCCCGACTTGTCCCGACTTGTACCGACTTGTCCCGACTTGTCCCGAATTGTCCAAACTTGTCCCGACTTGTTTCGACTTGTCCTGACTTGTCCCGACTTGTTTCGACTTGTCCCGACTTGTCTCGACTTGTCCCGACTTGTCCTGACTTGTCCCGACTGTATCGACTTGTCCTGACTTGTCACGACTTGTGCCGACTTGTCCCGACTTGTCCCAACTTGTCCCGACTTGTCCCGACTTGTCCAGACTTGTTCTGACTTGTTCTAACTTGTAACGTCATGTCTCGACTTGTCCTGACTTGTTCCGACTTGGCCCAACTTGTCCTGACTTGTCCCCACTTGTTCCGACTTGTCCCGACTTGTCCCGACTTGTCCTGACTTGTCCCGACTTGTATCGACTTGTCCTGACTTGTCACGACTTGTACCGACTTGTCCCGACTTGTCCCAACTTGTCCCGACTTGTCCAGACTTGTGCTGACTTGTCCCGACTTGTCCAGACTTGTCCCGACTTGTCCTGACTTGTTCCGACTTGTACCGACTTGTCTTGACTTGTACTGACTTTTCCCGACTTGTCCCAGATTGTCCAAACTTGTCCCGACTTGTCCCGACTTGTCTCGACTTGTCCTGACTTGTCCCGACTCGTCTCGACTTGTTCTGACTTGTCACGTCTTGTCCCGACTTGTTCCGACTTGTCCAGACTTGTCCCGACTTGTCCCGACTTGTTCTGACTTGTTCTAACTTGTAACGTCATGTCTCGACTTGTCCTGACTTGTTCCGACTTGGCCCGACTTGTACCGACTTGTCCCGACTTGTCCCGACTTGTCCCGACTTGTCCCGACTTGTCCCAACTTGTCCAGACTTGTCCCGACTTGTCCTGACTTGTCCTGACTTGTCCCGACTCGTCTAGACTTTTTCTGACTTGTCACGTCTTGTCCCGACTTGTCCCGACTTGTCCCGACTTGTCCAGACTTGTCCCGACTTGTACCGACTTGTCCCGACTTGTCCCGAGTTGTCCAGACTTGTTCCGACTTGTACTGACTTGTCCCGACTTGTCCCGACTCGTCTCGACTTGTTCTGACTTGTCACGTCTTGTTCCGACTTGTCCCGGCTTGTCCAGACTTGTCCCGACTTGTTCTGACTTGTTCTAACTTGTAACGTCATGTCTCGACTTGTTCCGACTTGGCCCGACTTGTCCCGACTTGTCCCCACTTGTTCCGACTTGTCCCGAATTGTCCCGACTTGTCCTGACCTGTCCCGACTTTTACCGACTTGTCCCATTTTGTCCCTACTTGTCCCGACTTGTCCCGACCTGTCCCGACTTTTCCCGACTTGTCCAAACTTGTCCCGACTTGTCCCGACTTGTCTCGACTTGTCCTGACTTGTCCCGACTCGTCTCGACTTGTTCTGACTTGTCACGTCTTGTCCCGACTTGTCCCGACTTGTCCAGACTTGTCCCGACTTGTCCCGACTTGTTCTGACTTGTTCTAACTTGTAACGTCATGTCTCGACTTGTCCTGACTTGTTCCGACTTGGCCCGACTTGTACCGACTTGTCCCGACTTGTCCCGACTTGTCCCGACTTGTCCCAACTTGTCCAGACTTGTCCCGACTTGTCCTGACTTGTCCTGACTTGTCCCGACTCGTCTAGACTTTTTCTGACTTGTCACGTCTTGTCCCGACTTGTCCCGACTTGTCCCGACTTGTCCAGACTTGTCCAGACTTGTCCCGACTTGTACCGACTTGTCCCGACTTGTCCCGAGTTGTCCAGACTTGTTCCGACTTGTCCTGACTTGTCCCGACTTGTCCCGACTCGTCTCGACTTGTTCTGACTTGTCACGTCTTGTTCCGACTTGTCCCGGCTTGTCCAGACTTGTCCCGACTTGTTCTGACTTGTTCTGACTTGTTCTAACTTGTAACGTCATGTCTCGACTTGTTCCAACTTGGCCCGATTTGTCCCGACTTGTCCCCACTTGTTCCGACTTGTCCCGAATTGTCCCGACTTGTCCTGACCTGTCCAGACTTTTACCGACTTGTCCCATTTTGTCCCAACTTGTCCCGACTTGTCCCGACCTGTCCCGACTTTTCCCGACTTGTCCAAACTTGTCCCGACTTGTCCCGACTTGTCTCGACTTGTCCTGACTTGTCCCGACTCGTCTCGACTTGTTCTGACTTGTCACGTCTTGTCCCGACTTGTCCCGACTTGTCCAGACTTGTCCCGACTTGTCCCGACTTGTTCTGACTTGTTCTAACTTTTAACGTCATGTCTCGACTTGTCGTGACTTGTTCCGACTTGGCCCGACTTGTCCTGACTTGTCCCCACTTGTTCCGACTTGTCCCGACTTGTCCCGACTTGTCCAGACTTGTCCCGACTTGTCCCGACTTGTTCTGACTTGTTCTAACTTGTAACGTCATGTCTCGACTTGTCCTGACTTGTCCCGACTTGTTTCGACTTGTCCCGACTTGTCTCGACTTGTCCCGACTTGTCCTGACTTGTCCCGACTGTATCGACTTGTCCTGACTTGTCACGACTTGTGCCGACTAGTCCCGACTTGTCCCAACTTGTCCCGACTTGTCCCGACTTGTCCAGACTTGTTCTGACTTGTTCTAACTTGTAACGTCATGTCTCGACTTGTCCTGACTTGTTCCGACTTGGCCCGACTTGTCCTGACTTGTCCCCACTTGTTCCGACTTGTCCCGACTTGTCCTGACTTGTCCCGACTTGTATCGACTTGTCCTGACTTGTCACGACTTGTACCGACTTGTCCCGACTTGTCCCAACTTGTCCCGACTTGTCCAGACTTGTGCTGACTTGTCCCGACTTGTCCAGACTTGTCCCGACTTGTCCTGACTTGTTCCGACTTGTACCGACTTGTCCCGACTTGTACTGACTTTTCCCGACTTGTCCCGGATTGTCCAAACTTGTCCCGACTTGTCCCGACTTGTCTCGACTTGTCCTGACTTGTCCCGACTCGTCTCGACTTGTTCTGACTTGTCACGTCTTGTCCCGACTTGTTCCGACTTGTCCAGACTTGTCCCGACTTGTCCCGACTTGTTCTGACTTGTTCTAACTTGTAACGTCATGTCTCGACTTGTCCTGACTTGTTCCGACTTGGCCCGACTTGTACCGACTTGTCCCGACTTGTCCCGACTTGTCCCGACTTGTCCCGACTTTTCCCAACTTGTCCAGACTTGTCCCGACTTGTCCTGACTTGTCCTGACTTGTCCCGACTCGTCTAGACTTTTTCTGACTTGTCACGTCTTGTCCCAACTTGTCCCGACTTGTCCCGACTTGTCCAGACTTGTCCCGACTTGTACCGACTTGTCCCGACTTGTCCCGAGTTGTCCAGACTTGTTCCGACTTGTCCTGACTTGTCCCGACTTGTCCCGACTCGTCTCGACTTGTTCTGACTTGTCACGTCTTGTTCCGACTTGTCCCGGCTTGTCCAGACTTGTCCCGACTTGTTCTGACTTGTTCTAACTTGTAACGTCATGTCTCGACTTGTTCCGACTTGGCCCGACTTGTCCCGACTTGTCCCCACTTGTTCCGACTTGTCCCGAATTGTCCCGACTTGTCCTGACCTGTCCCGACTTTTACCGACTTGTCCCATTTTGTCCCTACTTGTCCCGACTTGTCCCGACCTGTCCCGACTTTTCCCGACTTGTCCAAACTTGTCCCGACTTGTCCCGACTTGTCTCGACTTGTCCTGACTTGTCCCGACTCGTCTCGACTTGTTCTGACTTGTCACGTCTTGTCCCGACTTGTCCCGACTTGTCCAGACTTGTCCCGACTTGTCCCGACTTGTTCTGACTTGTTCTAACTTGTAACGTCATGTCTCGACTTGTCCTGACTTGTTCCGACTTGGCCCGACTTGTACCGACTTGTCCCGACTTGTCCCGACTTGTCCCGACTTGTCCCGACTTGTCCCGACTTGTCCCAACTTGTCCAGACTTGTCCCGACTTGTCCTGACTTGTCCTGACTTGTCCCGACTCGTCTAGACTTTTTCTGACTTGTCACGTCTTGTCCCGACTTGTCCCGACTTGTCCCGACTTGTCCAGACTTGTCCCGACTTGTACCGACTTGTCCCGACTTGTCCCGAGTTGTCCAGACTTGTTCCGACTTGTCCTGACTTGTCCCGACTTGTCCCGACTCGTCTCGACTTGTTCTGACTTGTCACGTCTTGTTCCGACTTGTCCCGGCTTGTCCAGACTTGTCCCGACTTGTTCTGACTTGTTCTAACTTGTAACGTCATGTCTCGACTTGTTCCGACTTGGCCCGACTTGTCCCGACTTGTCCCCACTTGTTCCGACTTGTCCCGAATTGTCCCGACTTGTCCTGACCTGTCCCGACTTTTACCGACTTGTCCCATTTTGTCCCAACTTGTCCCGACTTGTCCCGACCTGTCCCGACTATTCCCGACTTGTCCAAACTTGTCCCGACTTGTCCCGACTTGTCTCGACTTGTCCTGACTTGTCCCGACTCGTCTCGACTTGTTCTGACTTGTCACGTCTTGTCCCGACTTGTCCCGACTTGTCCAGACCTGTCCCGACTTGTCCCGACTTGTTCTGACTTGTTCTAACTTGTAACGTCATGTCTCGACCTGTCCTGACTTGTTCCGACTTGGCCCGACTTGTACCGACTTGTCCCGACTTGTCCCGACTTGTTCCGACTTGTCCCGACTTGTCCCAACTTGTCCAGACTTGTCCCGACTTGTCCCGACTTGTTCTGACTTGTTTTAACTTTTAACGTCATGTCTCGACCTGTCCTGACTTGTTCTGACTTGTTCCGACTTGTACCGACTTGTCCCGACTTGTCCCGACTTGTCCCGACTTGTCCCGACTTGTCCAGACTTGTCCCAACTTGTCCTGACTTGTCCCGACTCGTCTAGACTTTTTCTGACTTGTCACGTCTTGTCCCGACTTGTCCCGACTTGTCCAGATTTGTCCTGACTTGTTCCGACTTGTCCCGACTTGTCCCGACTTGTCCAGACTTGTCCTGACTTGTCCTGACTTGTCCCGACTTGTCCCGACTCGTCTCGACTTGTTCTGACTTTTCACGTCTTGTTCCGACTTGTCCCGACTTGTCCAGACTTGTCCCGACTTGTCCCGACTTGTTCTGACTTGTTCTAACTTGTAACGTCATGTCTCGACTTGTCCTGACTTGTTCCGACTTGGCTCGACTTGTCCCGACTTGTCCCCACTTGTTCCGACTTGTCCCGAATTGTCCCGACTTGTCCTGACCTGTCCCGACTTTTACCGACTTGTCCCATTTTGTCCCGACTTGTCCCGACTTGTCCCGACCTGTCCCGACTTTTCCCGACTTGTCCCGACTTGTCCCGACTTGTCCTAACTTGCCCCGACTTGTCCATACTTGTCCCGACTTGTCCCGACTTGTTCTGACTTGTTCTAACTTGTAACGTCATGTCTCGACTTGTCCTGACATGTTCCGACTTGGCCCGACTTGTACCGACTTGTCCCGACTTGTCCCGACTTGTCCCGACTTGTCCCGACGTGTCCAGACTTGTCCTGACTTGTCCTGACTTGTCCCGACTTGTCCCGACTCGTCTAGACTTTTTCTGACTTGTCACGTCTTGTCCCGACTTGTCCCGACTTGTCCAGACTTGTCCCGACTTGTCCTGACTTGTCCCGACTTGTCCCGACTCGTCTAGACTTTTTCTGACTTGTCACGTCTTGTCCCGACTTGTCCCGACTTGTCCAGACTTGTCCCGACTTGTACCGACTTGTCGTGACTTGTCCCGACTTGTACCGACTTGTCCCGACTTGTCCCGACTTGTACTGACTTTTCCCGACTTGTCCCGGATTGTCCAAACTTGTCCCGACTTGTTCCGACTTGTCCTGACTTGTCCCGACTTGTTTCGACTTGTCCCGACTTGTCTCGACTTGTCCCGACTTGTCCTGACTTGTCCCGACTTGTATCGACTTGTCCTGACTTGTCACGACTTGTACCGACTTGTCCCGACTTGTTTCAACTTGTTTCGACTTGTCCCGACTTGTCCCGACTTAAACCGAATTGTCCAAACTTGTCCCGACTTGTAGCGACTTGTCGTGACTTGTGTCGACATGTACCGACTTGTCCCGACTTGTCCCGACTTGTCCCGACTTGTACTGACTTTTCCCGACTTGTCCCGGATTATCCAAACTTGTCCCGACTTGTTCCGACTTGTCCTGACTTGTCCCGACTTGTTTCGACTTGTCTTGACTTGTTTCGACTTGTCCCGACTTGTCCTGACTTGTCCCGACTTGTATCGACTTGTCCTGACTTGTCACGACTTGTACCGACTTGTCCGATTTGTCCCAACTTGTCCCGACTTGTCCAGACTTGTCCTGACTTGTCCCGACTTGTCCAGACTTGTCCCGACCTGTCCTGACTTGTCTTGACTTGTCCTGACTCGTCTCGACTTGTTCTGACTTGTCACGTCTTGTCCCGACTTGTTCCGACTTGTCCAGACTTGTCCAGACTTGTCCCGACTTGTCCCGACTTGTTCTGACTTGTTCTAACTTGTAACGTCATGTCTCGACTTGTCCTGACTTGTTCCGACTTGGCCCGACTTGTCCCGACTTGTCCCGACTTGTCCCGACTTGTCCCGACTTGTCCAGACTTGTCCTGATTTGTTCCGACTTGTCCCGACCTGTCCCTACCTGTCCCGACTTTTCCCGACTTGTCCCGACTTGTCCCGACTTGTCCCGACTTGTCCTAACTTGCCCCGACTTGTCCATACTTGTCCCGACTTGTCCCGACTTGTTCTGACTTGTTCTAACTTGTAACGTCATGTCTCGACATGTCCTGACTTGTTCCGACTTGGCCCGACTTGTACCGACCTGTCCCGACCTGTCCCGACTTTTCCCGACTTGTCTTGACTTGTACCGACTTGTACCGACTTGTACCAACTTTTCCCGATTATTCCCGACTTGTTTCGACTTGTCCCGTCTTGTTTCGACTTGTCCCGTCTTGTCTCTTCTTGTCCCGGATTGTCCAAACATGTACCGACTTGTCCCGACTTGTACCGAATTGTCCAAACTTGTTTCGACTTGTTTCGACTTGTCCCGACTTGTCCCGATTTGTCCCGACTTGCCCCGAATTTTCCAAACTTGTCCCGACTTGTCCCGACATGTCCCGACTTGTCCCGACTTGTCCCGACTTGTCCCGACTTGTCCCGACTTGTCCCGACTTGTACCAACTTGTCCCGACTTGTCCCGACTTTTCCTGGATTGTCCAAATTTGTCCCGACTTGTCCCGACTTGTCTTGACTTGTACCAACTTGTACCGACTTGTACCAACTTTTCCCGATTTGTCCCGACTTGTTTCGACTTGTCCCGCCTTGTTTCGACTTGTCCCGTCTTTTCTCTTCTTGTCCCGGATTGTCCAAACATGTACCGACTTGTCCCGACTTGTACCGACTTGTCCCGACTTGTTTCGACTTGTCCCGACTTGTCTCGACTTGTTTCGACTTGTCCCGACTTGTCCCGACTTGCCCCGAATTGTCCAAACTTGTTTCGACTTGTCCAGACTTGTCCCGACTTGCCCCGAATTGTCCAAACTTGTCCCGACTTGTCCCGACTTGTCCCGACTTGTCCCGACTTGTCCCGACTTGTCCTGACTTATCCCGACTTGTCCCGACTTGTTCTTACTTGTCACGTCTTGTCCCGACTTGTCCTGACTTGTACCGACTCGTCCTGACTTATCACGATTTTTCCCGACTTTTCCCGACTTGTTTCGACTTGTCCCGACCTGTCGTCCCGGATTGTCCAAACTTATACCGACTTGTCCCGACTTGTACCGACTTGTCCCGACTTGTTTCGACATGTTTCGACTTGTCCCGACTTGTCCTGACTTGCCCCGAATTGTCCAAACTTGTTTCGACTTGTTTCGACTTGTCCCGACTTGTCCCGACTTGCCCCGAATTGACCAAACTTGTCCCGACTTGTCCCGACTTGTCCCGACTTGTCCCGACTTGTCCCGACTTGTCCTGACTTGTCCCGACTTGTATCGACTTGTCCTGACTTGTCACGACTTGTGCCGACTTGTCCCGACTTGTCCCAACTTGTCCCGACTTGTCCCGACTTGTCCAGACTTGTTCTGACTTGTTCTAACTTGTAACGTCATGTCTCGACTTGTCCTGACTTGTTCCGACTTGGCCCGACTTGTCCTGACTTGTCCCCACTTGTTCCGACTTGTCCCGACTTGTCCCGACTTGTCCCGACTTGTCCCGACTTGTCCCGGATTGTCCAAAATTTTTCCGACTTGTATCGACTTGTCTCGACTTGTCCCGACTTGTCCCGACTTGTCCCGACTCGTCCAGACTTGTCCCGACTTGTCCCGACTTGTCCTGACTTGTCCCGACTTGTTTCTACTTATTCCAAATTGTCTTGACTTGTCCAGAATTGTCCCGAATAGTCCCGGAATGTCCAAATTTGTACCGACTTGTACCGACTTGTCCCGACTTGTCCCGGATTGTCCAAACTTGTCTCGACCAGTCCCGACATGTCCCGGATTGTCCATACTTGTTCCGACTTGTACCGACTTGTCCTGAATGGTCCCGGATTGTCCAAACTTGTCCCGACTTGTATCGACTTGTCCCGACTTGTCCCGACTTGTCCCGACTTGTCCCGACTTGTCCCGACTTGTCCCGAATTGTCCCGAATTGTCCAAACTTGTCCCGACTTGTACCGACTTGTCGTGACTTGTCCCGACTTGTACCGACTTGTCCCGACTTGTCCCGACTTGTCCCGACTTGTCCCGGAATGTCCAAATTTGTACCGACTTGTCCCGACTTGTACCGACTTGTCCCGACTTGTCCCGGATTGTCCAAACTTGTCTCGACCAGTCCCGACATGTCCCGGATTGTCCATACTTGTTCCGACTTGTACCGACTTGTCCTGACTGGTCCCGGATTTTCCAAACTTGTCCCGACTGGTATCGACTTGTCCCGACTTGTCCCGACTTGTCCCGACTTGTCCCGACTTGTCCCGACTTGTCCCGAATTGTCCAAACTTGTCCCGACTTGTACCGACTTGTCGTGACTTGTCCCGACTTGTACCGACTTGTCCCGACTTGTCCCGACTTGTACTGACTTTTCCCGACTTGTCCCGGATTGTCCAAACTTGTCCCGACTTGTTCCGACTTGTCCTGACTTGTTTCGACTTGTCCCGACTTGTCTCGACTTGTCCCGACTTGTCCTGACTTGTCCCGACTGTATCGACTTGTCCTGACTTGTCACGACTTGTGCCGACTTGTCCCGACTTGTCCCAACTTGTCCCGACTTGTCCCGACTTGTCCAGACTTGTCCTGACTTGTCCTGACTTGTCCCGACTTGTCCCGACTCGTCTCTACTTGTTCTGACTTGTCACGTCTTGTTCCGACTTGTCCCGGATTGTCCAAAATTTTCCCGACTCGTCCAGACTTGTCCCGACTTGTCCCGACTTGTCCTGACTTGTCCCGACTTGTTTCTACTTATTCCAAATTGTCTTGACTTGTCCAGAATTGTCCCGAATAGTCCCGGAATGTCCAAATTTGTACCGACTTGTACCGACTTGTCCCGACTTGTCCCGGATTGTCCAAACTTGTCTCGACCAGTCCCGACATGTCCCGGATTGTCCATACTTGTTCCGACTTGTACCGACTCGTCTCTACTTGTTCTGACTTGTCACGTCTTGTCCCGACTTGTCCCGGATTGTCCAAAATTTTCCCGACTCGTCCAGACTTGTCCCGACTTGTCCCGACTTGTCCTGACTTGTCCCGACTTGTTTCTACTTATTCCAAATTGTCTTGACTTGTCCAGAATTGTCCCGAATAGTCCCGGAATGTCCAAATTTGTACCGACTTGTACCGTCTTGTCCCGACTTGTCCCGGATTGTCCAAACTTGTCTCGACCAGTCCCGACATGTATCGGATTGTCCATACTTGTTCCGACTTGTACCGACTTGTCCTGACTGGTCCCGGATTGTCCAAACTTGTCCCGACTTGTATCGACTTGTCCCGACTTGTCCCGACTTGTCCCGACTTGTCCCGACTTGTCCCGACTTGTCCCGACTTGTCCCGACTTGTCCCGACTTGTCCCGACTTGTCCCGGAATGTCCAAATTTGTACCGACTTGTCCCGACTTGTACCGACTTGTCCCGACTTGTCCCAGATTGTCCAAACTCTTCTCGACCAGTCCCGACATGTCCCGGATTGTCCATACTTGTTCCGACTTGTACCGACTTGTCCTGACTGGTCCCGGATTTTCCAAACTTGTCCCGACTTGTCCCGACTTGTACCGACTTGTCCCGACTTGTCCCGAATTGTCCAAACTTGTCCCGACTTGTTCCGACTTGTCCTGACTTGTCCCGACTTGTTTCGACTTGTCCCGACTTGTCTCGACTTGTCCCGACTTGTCCTGACTTGTCCCGACTGTATCGACTTGTCCTGACTTGTCACGACTTGTGCCGACTTGTCCCGACTTGTCCCAACTTGTCCCGACTTGTCCCGACTTGTCCAGACTTGTTCTGACTTGTTCTAACTTGTAACGTCATGTCTCGACTTGTCCTGACTTGTTCCGACTTGGCCCGACTTGTCCTGACTTGTCCCCACTTGGTCCGACTTGTCCCGACTTGTCCCGACTTGTCCTGACTTGTCCCGACTTGTATCGACTTGTCCTGACTTGTCACGACTTGTACCGACTTGTCCCGACTTGTCCCAACTTGTCCCGACTTGTCCAGACTTGTGCTGACTTGTCCCGACTTGTCCAGACTTGTCCCGACTTGTCCTGACTTGTTCCGACTTGTACCGACTTGTCCCGACTTGTACTGACTTTTCCCGACTTGTCCCAGATTGTCCAAACTTGTCCCGACTTGTCCCGACTTGTCTCGACTTGTCCTGACTTGTCCCGACTCGTCTCGACTTGTTCTGACTTGTCACGTCTTGTCCCGACTTGTTCCGACTTGTCCAGACTTGTCCCGACTTGTCCCGACTTGTTCTGACTTGTTCTAACTTGTAACGTCATGTCTCGACTTGTCCTGACTTGTTCCGACTTGGCCCGACTTGTACCGACTTGTCCCGACTTGTCCCGACTTGTCCCGACTTGTCCCGACTTGTCCCGACTTGTCCCAACTTGTCCAGACTTGTCCCGACTTGTCCTGACTTGTCCTGACTTGTCCCGACTCGTCTAGACTTTTTCTGACTTGTCACGTCTTGTCCCGACTTGTCCCGACTTGTCCAGACTTGTCCCGACTTGTACCGACTTGTCCCGACTTGTCCCGAGTTGTCCAGACTTGTTCCGACTTGTCCTGACTTGTCCCGACTTGTCCCGACTCGTCTCGACTTGTTCTGACTTGTCACGTCTTGTTCCGACTTGTCCCGGCTTGTCCAGACTTGTCCCGACTTGTTCTGACTTGTTCTAACTTGTAACGTCATGTCTCGACTTGTTCCGACTTGGCCCGACTTGTCCCGACTTGTCCCCACTTGTTCCGACTTGTCCCGAATTGTCCCGACTTGTCCTGACCTGTCCCGACTTTTACCGACTTGTCCCATTTTGTCCCTACTTGTCCCGACTTGTCCCGACCTGTCCCGACTTTTCCCGACTTGTCCAAACTTGTCCCGACTTGTCCCGACTTGTCTCGACTTGTCCTGACTTGTCCCGACTCGTCTCGACTTGTTCTGACTTGTCACGTCTTGTCCCGACTTGTCCCGACTTGTCCAGACTTGTCCCGACTTGTCCCGACTTGTTCTGACTTGTTCTAACTTGTAACGTCATGTCTCGACTTGTCCTGACTTGTTCCGACTTGGCCCGACTTGTACCGACTTGTCCCGACTTGTCCCGACTTGTCCCGACTTGTCCCAACTTGTCCAGACTTGTCACGTCTTGTCTCGACTTGTCCCGACTTGTCCCGACTTGTCCAGACTTGTCCCGACTTGTACCGACTTGTCCCGACTTGTCCCGAGTTGTCCAGACTTGTTCCGACTTGTCCTGACTTGTCCCGACTTGTCCCGACTCGTCTCGACTTGTTCTGACTTGTCACGTCTTGTTCCGACTTGTCCCGGCTTGTCCAGACTTGTCCCGACTTGTTCTGACTTGTTCTAACTTGTAACGTCATGTCTCGACCTGTTCCGACTTGGCCCGATTTGTCCCGACTTGTCCCCACTTGTTCCGACTTGTCCCGAATTGTCCCGACTTGTCCTGACCTGTCCCGACTTTTACCGACTTGTCCCATTTTGTCCCAACTAGTCCCGACTTGTCCCGACCTGTCCCGACTTTTCCCGACTTGTCCAAACTTGTCCCGACTTGTCCCGACTTGTCTCGACTTGTCCTGACTTGTCCCGACTCGTCTCGACTTGTTCTGACTTGTCACGTCTTGTCCCGACTTGTCCCGACTTGTCCAGACTTGTCCCGACTTGTCCCGACTTGTTCTGACTTGTTCTAACTTTTAACGTCATGTCTCGACTTGTCCTGACTTGTTCCGACTTGGCCCGACTTGTCCTGACTTGTCCCCACTTGTTCCGACTTGTCCCGACTTGTCCCGACTTGTCCAGACTTGTCCCGACTTGTCCCGACTTGTTCTGACTTGTTCTAACTTGTAACGTCATGTCTCGACTTGTCCTGACTTGTCCCGACTTGTTTCGACTTGTCCCGACTTGTCTCGACTTGTCCCGACTTGTCCTGACTTGTCCCGACTGTATCGACTTGTCCTGACTTGTCACGACTTGTGCCGACTAGTCCCGACTTGTCCCAACTTGTCCCGACTTGTCCCGACTTGTCCAGACTTGTTCTGACTTGTTCTAACTTGTAACGTCATGTCTCGACTTGTCCTGACTTGTTCCGACTTGGCCCGACTTGTCCTGACTTGTCCCCACTTGTTCCGACTTGTCCCGACTTGTCCTGACTTGTCCCGACTTGTATCGACTTGTCCTGACTTGTCACGACTTGTACCGACTTGTCGCGACTTGTCCCAACTTGTCCCGACTTGTCCAGACTTGTGCTGACTTGTCCCGACTTGTCCAGACTTGTCCCGACTTGTCCTGACTTGTTCCGACTTGTACCGACTTGTCCCGACTTGTACTGACTTTTCCCGACTTGTCCCGGATTGTCCAAACTTGTCCCGACTTGTCCCGACTTGTCTCGACTTGTCCTGACTTGTCCCGACTCGTCTCGACTTGTTCTGACTTGTCACGTCTTGTCCCGACTTGTTCCGACTTGTCCAGACTTGTTCCGACTTGGCCCGACTTGTACCGACTTGTCCCGACTTGTCCCGACTTGTCCCGACTTGTCCCGACTTGTCCCAACTTGTCCAGACTTGTCCCGACTTGTCCTGACTTGTCCTGACTTGTCCCGACTCGTCTAGACTTTTTCTGACTTGTCACGTCTTGTCCCGACTTGTCCCGACTTGTCCCGACTTGTCCAGACTTGTCCCGACTTGTACCGACTTGTCCCGACTTGTCCCGAGTTGTCCAGACTTGTTCCGACTTGTCCTGACTTGTCCCGACTTGTCCCGACTCGTCTCGACTTGTTCTGACTTGTCACGTCTTGTTCCGACTTGTCCCGGCTTGTCCAGACTTGTCCCGACTTGTTCTGACTTGTTCTAACTTGTAACGTCATGTCTCGACTTGTTCCGACTTGGCCCGACTTGTCCCGACTTGTCCCCACTTGTTCCGACTTGTCCCGAATTGTCCCGACTTGTCCTGACCTGTCCCGACTTTTACCGACTTGTCCCATTTTGTCCCTACTTGTCCCGACTTGTCCCGACCTGTCCCGACTTTTCCCGACTTGTCCAAACTTGTCCCGACTTGTCCCGACTTGTCTCGACTTGTCCTGACTTGTCCCGACTCGTCTCGACTTGTTCTGACTTGTCACGTCTTGTCCCGACTTGTCCCGACTTGTCCAGACTTGTCCCGACTTGTCCCGACTTGTTCTGACTTGTTCTAACTTGTAACGTCATGTCTCGACTTGTCCTGACTTGTTCCGACTTGGCCCGACTTGTACCGACTTGTCCCGACTTGTCCCGACTTGTCCCGACTTGTCCCGACTTGTCCCGACTTGTCCCAACTTGTCCAGACTTGTCCCGACTTGTCCTGACTTGTCCTGACTTGTCCCGACTCGTCTAGAATTTTTCTGACTTGTCACGTCTTGTCCCGACTTGTCCCGACTTGTCCCGACTTGTCCAGACTTGTCCCGACTTGTACCGACTTGTCCCGACTTGTCCCGAGTTGTCCAGACTTGTTCCGACTTGTCCTGACTTGTCCCGACTTGTCCCGACTCGTCTCGACTTGTTCTGACTTGTCACGTCTTGTTCCGACTTGTCCCGGCTTGTCCAGACTTGTCCCGACTTGTTCTGACTTGTTCTAACTTGTAACGTCATGTCTCGACTTGTTCCGACTTGGCCCGACTTGTCCCGACTTGTCCCCACTTGTTCCGACTTGTCCTGAATTGTCCCGACTTGTCCTGACCTGTCCCGACTTTTACCGACTTGTCCCATTTTGTCCCAACTTGTCCCGACTTGTCCCGACCTGTCCCGACTTTTCCCGACTTGTCCAAACTTGTCCCGACTTGTCCCGACTTGTCTCGACTTGTCCTGACTTGTCCCGACTCGTCTCGACTTGTTCTGACTTGTCACGTCTTGTCCCGACTTGTCCCGACTTGTCCAGACTTGTCCCGACTTGTCCCGACTTGTTCTGACTTGTTCTAACTTGTAACGTCATGTCTCGACCTGTCCTGACTTGTTCCGACTTGGCCCGACTTGTACCGACTTGTCCCGACTTGTCCCGACTTGTCCCGACTTGTCCCGACTTGTCCCAACTTGTCCAGACCTGTCCCGACTTGTCCCGACTTGTTCTGACTTGTTTTAACTTGTAACGTCATGTCTCGACCTGTCCTGACTTGTTCTGACTTGTTCCGACTTGTACCGACTTGTCCCGACTTGTCCCGACTTGTCCCGACTTGTCCAGACTTGTCCCAACTTGTCCTGACTTGTCCCGACTTGTCCCGACTCGTCTAGACTTTTTCTGACTTGTCACGTCTTGTCCCGACTTGTCCCGACTTGTCCAGACTTGTCCTGACTTGTTCCGACTTGTCCCGACTTGTCCCGACTTGTCCAGACTTGTCCTGACTTGTCCTGACTTGTCCCGACTTGTCCCGACTCGTCTCGACTTGTTCTTTTTTTTCACGTCTTGTTCCGACTTGTCCCGACTTGTCCAGACTTGTCCCGACTTGTCCCGACTTGTTCTGACTTGTTCTAACTTGTAACGTCATGTCTCGACTTGTCCTGACTTGTTCCGACTTGGCCCGACTTGTCCCGACTTGTCCCCACTTGTTCCGACTTGTCCCGAATTGTCCCGACTTGTCCCGACCTGTCCCGACTTTTCCCGACTTGTCCCGACTTGTCCCGACTTGTCCTAACTTGCCCCGACTTGTCCATACTTGTCCCGACTTGTCCCGACTTGTTCTGACTTGTTCTAACTTGTAACGTCATGTCTCGACTTGTCCTGACATGTTCCGACTTGGCCCGACTTGTACCGACTTGTCCCGACTTGTCCCGACTTGTCCTAACTTGCCCCGACTTGTCCATACTTGTCCCGACTTGTCCCGACTTGTTCTGACTTGTTCTAACTTGTAACGTCATGTCTCGACTTGTCCTGACATGTTCCGACTTGGCCCGACTTGTACCGACTTGTCCCGACTTGTCCCGACTTGTCCCGACTTGTCCCGACGTGTCCAGACTTGTCCTGACTTGTCCTGACTTGTCCCGACTTGTCCCGACTCGTCTAGACTTTTTCTGACTTGTCACGTCTTGTCCCGACTTGTCCCGACTTGTCCAGACTTGTCCCGACTTGTCCTGACTTGTCCCGACTTGTCCCGACTCGTCTAGACTTTTTCTGACTTGTCACGTCTTGTCCCGACTTGTCCCGACTTGTCCAGACTTGTCCCGACTTGTACCGACTTGTCGTGACTTGTCCCGACTTGTACCGACTTGTCCCGACTTGTCCCGACTTGTACTGACTTTTCCCGACTTGTCCCGGATTGTCCAAACTAGTCCCGACTTGTTCCGACTTGTCCTGACTTGTCCCGACTTGTTTCGACTTGTCCCGACTTGTCTCGACTTGTCCCGACTTGTCCTGACTTGTCCAGACTTGTATCGACTTGTCCTGACTTGTCACGACTTGTACCGACTTGTCCCGACTTGTTTCAACTTGTTTCGACTTGTCCCGACTTGTCCCGACTTAAACCGAATTGTCCAAACTTGTCCCGACTTGTACCGACTTGTCGTGATTGGGTCGACTTGTACCGACTTGTCCCGACTTGTCCCGACTTGTCCCGACTTGTACTGACTTTTCCCGACTTGTCCCGGATTATCCAAACTTGTCCCGACTTGTTCCGACTTGTCCTGACTTGTCCCGACTTGTTTCGACTTGTCTTGACTTGTTTCGACTTGTCCCGACTTGTCCTGACTTGTCCCGACTTGTATCGACTTGTCCTGACTTGTCACGACTTGTACCGACTTGTCCGATTTGTCCCAACTTGTCCCGACTTGTCCAGACTTGTCCTGACTTGTCCCGACTTGTCCAGACTTGTCCCGACCTGTCCTGACTTGTCTTGACTTGTCCTGAATCGTCTCGACTTGTTCTGACTTGTCACGTCTTGTCCCGACTTGTTCCGACTTGTCCAGACTTGTCCAGACTTGTCCCGACTTGTCCCGACTTGTTCTGACTTGTTCTAACTTGTAACGTCATGTCTCGACTTGTCCTGACTTGTTCCGACTTGGCCCGACTTGTCCCGACTTGTCCCGACTTGTCCCGATTTGTCCCGACTTGTCCAGACTTGTCCTGACTTGTTCCGACTTGTCCCGACCTGTCCCTACCTGTCCCGACTTTTCCCGACTTGTCCCGACTTGTCCCGACTTGTCCTAACTTGCCCCGACTTGTCCATACTTGTCCCGACTTGTCCCGACTTGTTCTGACTTGTTCTAACTTGTAACGTCATGTCTCGACTTGTCCTGACTTGTTCCGACTTGGCCCGACTTGTACCGACCTGTCCCGACCTGTCCCGACTTTTCCCGACTTGTCCCGACTTGTCCCGACTTGTCCTGACTTGTTCCGACTTGTACCAACTTGTCCCGACTTGTACCGACCTGTCACGACTTGTACCAACTTGTCCCGACTTGTCCCGACATGTCCCGACTTTTCCTGGATTGTCCAAATTTGTCCCGACTTGTCCCGACTTGTCTTGACTTGTACCGACTTGTACCGACTTGTACCAACTTTTCCCGATTATTCCCGACTTGTTTCGACTTGTCCCGTCTTGTTTCGACTTGTCCCGTCTTGTCTCTTCTTGTCCCGGATTGTCCAAACATGTACCGACTTGTCCCGACTTGTACCGAATTGTCCAAACTTGTTTCGACTTGTTTCGACTTGTCCCGACTTGTCCCGATTTGTCCCGACTTGCCCCGAATTTTCCAAACTTGTCCCGACTTGTCCCGACATGTCCCGACTTGTCCCGACTTGTCCCGACTTGTCCCGACTTGTCCCGACTTGTCCCGACTTGTACCAACTTGTCCCGACTTGTCCCGACTTTTCCTGGATTGTCCAAATTTGTCCCGACTTGTCCCGACTTGTCTTGACTTGTACCGACTTGTACCGACTTGTACCAACTTTTCCCGATTTGTCCCGACTTGTTTCGACTTGTCCCGTCTTGTTTCGACTTGTCCCGTCTTTTCTCTTCTTGTCCCGGATTGTCCAAACATGTACCGACTTGTCCCGACTTGTGACGACTTGTCCCGACTTGTTTCGACTTGTCCCGACTTGTCTCGACTTGTTTCGACTTGTCCCGACTTGTCCCGACTTGCCCCGAATTGTCCAAACTTGTTTCGACTTGTCCAGACTTGTCCCGACTTGCCCCGAATTGTCCAAACTTGTCCCGACTTGTCCCGACTTGTCCCGACTTGTCCCGACTTGTCCTGACTTATCCCGACTTGTCCCGACTTGTTCTTACTTGTCACGTCTTGTCCCGACTTGTCCTGACTTGTACCGACTCGTCCTGACTTGTAACGATTTTTCCCGACTTTTCCCGACTTGTTTCGACTTGTCCCGACTTGTCGTCCCGGATTGTCCAAACTTATACCGACTTGTCCCGACTTGTACCGACTTGTCCCGACTTGTTTCGACATGTTTCGACTTGTCCCGACTTGTCCTGACTTGCCCCGAATTGTCCAAACTTGTTTCGACTTGTTTCGACTTGTCCCGACTTGTCCCGACTTGCCCCGAATTGACCAAACTTGTCCCGACTTGTCCCGACTTGTCCCGACTTGTCCCGACTTGTCCCGACTTGTCCTGACTTGTCCCGACTTGTATCGACTTGTCCTGACTTGTCACGACTTGTACCGACTTGTCCCGACTTGTCCAGACTTGTCCCGACTTGTCCTGACTTGTCCCGACTTGTCCCGACTCGTCTCGACTTGTTCTGACTTGTCACGTCTTGTCCCGACTTGTCCCGACTTGTCCAGACTTGTCCCGACTTGTCCCGACTTGTGTTATACTCGGCCTAAAAACAGGCAGAGTATTTCATTCGAAACAATCCAGAAATTGAAATTATAAAGTGCGAAATGCAGAGAAATATCGAGATTTCTCTGCATTGTCGCAGGGCAGGCTCGCCGCGCTCCTACGATGATTTTTTTTGTGTATGGTCACCTTTAGTGAGCCATTTTTACACTTAATAACTCTCAATTTTCACCTAGAAGCCAGTCGAATAATATTAGATTTTTGCATTATATTCAGGTCACTAGTCTAGTCTCACCCTGTATGATGTAAAGTCCCAATCTCCACCCAGTGGAACTCCACTGTACGTAGTTTTACCGATTTACCGGAAATTCCTGACTAGTTTTCAATTTTATTAATTTGTGGCCCCAAACAGTCGAGCACCCGGTATACAGAACACTTAGAGCAAGGTTTCGACACGCTAGTCTCTTGTTGGGTGGAAAGATTCCGTGGCTCCATTTGTTTTCACAAATTATTTTATTTCAATTCGATTTCTCATCAGGTTGGCCAAATCGGAAAACGGGTATAGATTCCTCGGCGAAGGAATACGTGTATTTCTTCGGCGTTCAAGAATCACGTTGGTTTACGGTTTTTCTCGGGGCTCTCCGAATATCGGACCGCCCTAGGAATCGAGATATCTGAAATTCTGACTTTCAATATCTCCCTAGATCTGGGGAGTATTTAGTGACTTTTGTCAAATACTCCCTAGAAAACGCAGGTAACGGGACTTTAACGGTCATTTGCCCAAATCCCGCGCGTTTTCGCGAGCTAGGGTTTTGTTCAGCCAAGGGCGACGCCCATTTTGGCCCTCTAGGCCAATGGGTGTCGCGGATTCAGCAGTCAGGATTGCATAAATATGCAAGCAGCGAAGCAGCAGATGGCCACTCTTTCTTGTCGAATTGCAGTGTAATAATCAATTTCGTGTTTCCGTTAAATAACTTACGTTTGTTTGGCTTTGCCTTTTGTCTCTGCAATTCATCGTTTTGGCTAACAGTTAGAGTCAGGTTCTCGGTAATAATAATTCAGTTCACAGTAGATTCATAACGTTTGTTTCTATCTTAAAAGGGGTTAGACTCACTTGTACGGTTTACAGGTGTTTTATTCGCGCTACGAAAGTACGTTGATAGGTAGTTTAACTCTCGAGCAATAATCAGTGTAAAGTGATCTTTTGCAACGGACACTTAGGGATTTAACTTCATCAAAGTTATTTCCCGACTTAATACCTGTACGCGACGTTGACGAAAAATCCCCATCGTATGAAAAGGGGTCAGGCACCAAAACGAGATCTCACCTGATACAATCGGCTCGATCGTAGAGTTCCACGAAGATTGTATCGTTCGAGCTTAAATTCCTCGGCCTGTCAAGACATCATTAGCTGCGACTTTGTCGTTGGCGAGCCACATTTCCTGTGGTACCTAGGGGTTTCGCGTCCTTCCCATACCTATTTCCTGCGGCTGTTCTCGGCTTTTCCACCTGAGACAGTCTGGTTAGGCTCCGTGATCCTTTTACCCAAATCTCTGTCTTGGTTTTTGTCACATCCAGTTGTAAATTTTTGAAGTAAAAATTTTTCAAGTTTAATTTTTCCTTTTGGTGCTTCACACAAATTTTGAAGTTAGGAAATTTTATTTAGATAGTTTTTTCTAAACCGTGAATCCTTCCTCCCTCGTCCATTTCCCGGCGAGGTCTTGTTAGGTGTTAGGTTAGTTAGCTATAGGGTGACCCTTCTCATCGTCACACTTGAGTTGGGTCGACGCGAGGTCGATTTTAGTGCACTTCTCCTTTGCCACACACTTGCACACGCAAGTAGCCCGACAATACATTACAGCCGTAATTGTTGTCCTTTAGAGCAATGACGAATATGAGATTGAGATCTCATATGCTCGCGGAGGAGAATACCCAAGCCGTGTTCGCCGGCGCTGGGCTTTCTCGGACACCTCCGCCGTCGGGTGACTTAGACGCCAGGCGTCTATTCCCCGAAGCGTCGCGACGCCTCGACGGAGACGTCCCCCAGGTACGTACTACCGGGGAAAATCGTGAGTTGACGATGTCAACTACCTTGTCCCCGAGAAGTGTGCTGGACCCAGGTACTTTAGAGTCGAGCTTAGACGGAGGGAGGCAGCCTTCCCCGTCGGCTCAGGTAGGGTTAGTAATCGATTCCGCGGGAGTTGTCACAACTCCACCTTTGGAAGCCCGTTTAGAGCAATTTAGAATAACGAGAAATGTTTCTGTTTGTAGGTCGGAGGGCTACTCAGGAGTCCATGCTGGCGAAGCTCGTGAGGTACGCCCCTTCGGAATGCGCCGAAGCGCTCCGAGGTCATTGGGTGTGCCTCACGCACCACAGCGGAGGCCACAGGTTATAGGTGTGCATACCCTAAGGGAACCGGGTGATGCTGAGGCCCTAGTGGATGAACTAGGGGGTGGTGGAAGGCTCTCGGAGGGAGTTGGGAATGCTAGCATTCCCATATCTCTCCAGGGGCGGGTTCAGCGTACCTCCCAAGGGATACAATATGCACGGCCAGAACAAGCAATAAGAGCTACGAAGGCAGATTTCGAATCAGGTGTCGGCTGGGACACGGAAGTTGCCACCCGAAATCCCTGGGTGACGACGTCCTTGCCCTCCAGGCAACCAGGAGCAGAGCGGTGGGTGGCTGAAGAGGGGTTCGGAGGAATCCGAAACTTTGCGGAAGCCGTCCATCCACACCTTTTTACGAGACATGGCGCCCAACGTGGGGCTGCTGAAGACAGACCGTCTTCAGGGATCTGCGGGTGTAGCCTTCCTCCTGCAAACAAAATTAGAGTTCGGGATCTCTCTCCTGAGAGACTCCCAGTTAATGAAATGGTTATGGGTGAACCGGAAACCCTTTGGCGTCCATATGGCACGTTTACCCGGTTGCCAACCGGGAATCGGCATTATAGGGAATCTGAGGATGTCCCTCGAGTTGCTCGAAACGTCGCTTCCAACCCCGGTGATGTCCACAGGAGTGGGTATTACCCATCGAGGAGGCCAGTGCCCACAGTCCGGATTCAGGAGAATCCCAGAAGACCAGTGACGGGGGTCGACGACGTTCTCGTGCGACTCGCGGATTTGCTGGAGGACAGACGTCGGGGAACCCTAAACGGTGTTGATGGGGGTTTAATTAACAATAAACCACATCCCAGTTTCAGTGGGCTTCCTCACGAAGATCCAATCCAATTTATCCAATCCTCTGAGGATTATTTGGGGGGCTTTGATCCAACCGTCTGGGTGAGCGTTGCGGCTCAGTGGCTCAAGGGAGCAGCCCAGCAGTGGTATGCTCCATATCGCAACTCACGCCTAAACTGGCAGTTTTTCACAAACCGGCTCCAGGAACGGTTCGATAACGATCTGTTGGTCTCGAGCTTAGAAGCGGAGTTCTTTGGCACTGACCAGCCGAAGGGAGAGTCAATAACTTCCTTCATCCTGAGCAAGTGGAGTCTTTCACAAAGGCTCTACCCAGAGATGGACGAAGGAAGGGTTGTGCGATTAATATTGAACCGGATCAGACCGGACATTAAAGTCCATTTGCAATTGCATAGATTTGCAACTATTGAAGAGCTGACACAAAAAGCTGTTGCTGTCGAGACGCTACTTCGTAGCACCAGCCAAAGTGTACAGTCAGGGCCGAAACTTGTTTCGAACACCAACCGTCCTCATCAGGCCGAAGATGTGCCACCCAAACGTCCTCAGGGACAGTTACAGGACAACAGGGGTTCGAACCATGTTAGGTCCAGTAACTTTAATAACAATGGCACTAAATTCCAGAATTACGATCAATCGAGGCGTTCTGGAGGAAACAACGCTCCTTCGAGCGGATGTTTCACTTGCGGGGGAGCTCACTGGAACAAAGATTGCCCTCAGCAAAATGACAACAAGAACGGTCCCAAACGTCAGAGTGCGGGAACAAAACCGTTAGATCAGGCCAATAAGGCACATACGGTTAATACCGTGCAGGCGAGTGAAACCTCGCGTCGTAAGACGTCACTTAAGGACGCAGACAAAATCACAGTTTGCAAAGAAGTTTCAAAAAACTCCAACAGGAGCCATCAGGGGGCTCCATCGGAGTAGGTATTCCTTCAACACCGTTTTGCGGTTCTGTGACAGTGTTGGACTGTCATAGAAATTATGCGGCATGTATTCCCAACAAGAAGGAGGAGAAGGAGTTCCAGGATGTTGAAGCTGGAGTCGTTTCAGCCGAAACGCCACCGTCATCAGGCAAACTACATTGGGCAGACCGGTCAGATTGTGAATCCGTTTGTTTCAGTGTGGTAGATGAGCGTGTGGATCGCGCCACTGGTGGTAGGCGGAAAAAAGTTCACTCGTCGGCAGACGTTAAACGTAGAGGGTTGAAAGTCATTTCAAACATGTCAAGTTCTAGTTTTGGAACGAATGTAAGGGGTTATGAATCATCTTCAGGTTCATGGAGTTGTGAGATCATCGAGGTACCCCAGGTCGTTGTTGGTGGGTCGTTCCATCCGCCACAACACAAGGTTTCGGAGTTAGTGATCGGTATACAGAAGGACCAGGAGGGGCCTGTTGTCAAAGAGAGTGCTAGGGCACTGCAAACTGGGCACAGGTCCGGTATAGGCACAAGTCGAGATGAAAAGGTGTATCCAAGGGAAGATTGCGAATCAAGGTTTCGGAACGAAAAAGTCGTCGAGAGTGACGTACTCTTTTCGGTTCCACTTCGGGGTAGTGAAGACACCGAGGGTGGTGGTCTGTCACTCACTCCCACACAGGACGCAGGTTTCGAGGTCGATGCATGCCAAGTCTCAAGGACGGTATCGAGGGGCAGAGCAGATGGGATCGCAGGTGCGAATCGCCATTCCCTGTTGGTAGATACCAGAGGCGTGGTAGGCATGTCATCTGAGAGAGTTACACGTCTTAGTCGGGGCGGAGGCGAGGTTCCTGAGGGATGCAATCGCCAAGTCCCATCGTTGGCTGCAGTGGGTGCTGCAGTACTTGATGTCAATCGCAAGTCGGAACTTCTGAGTTTCATTGAGACCGACCCGCTTAGGAAGAAGTCGGAGGTGGATCTGCTGGATCCATTGTGTCTATACCGTCGCTGTGATACTAGCTTAGCGAACAACAATGTTGAGGGACGATTGCATCAGTTGCCGCGAATCGAGGCTGAACTGATGGGTCGTCGAGTTAGGGTTTTGGTGGACAGCGGAAGTTCGCTAAATCTCCTGAAACGTAGTTTGTTGCCTGTCAACTGGAGGGTGGATAGGAAGCAAGTGACACCGTTGCAGCTTGCATGCGCCGGTCGTGGCATCACCAGTCTAGGGGAGACAATAGTCGAACTGTTAATAGATGGTGTTGTTCACGAAGTTGTCGTACAAGTGGTGGATGATCTTGTCGAGGATCTTCTGCTCGGGTGTCCCTGGCTGGCATCAAACGAGGCTATGGTCGACTTTGCACGTCGCACCATGTACGTTGGAAAGGGGCCTAGGCAAACTATTTTCTGGGCGGAGGAGGTCTATCTTCCACCAGAAAAGTTCCCTGAACCACAGGTAGCGGACGTACAGCTACCGGCGTTCTCGAGAAAGGAATTTCGGAGTCTTATCCGAGAGTTTGGAGACGTCTTTTACGAATCTCCAAGGCAACCAGTGACGAGGGCTGCTTGCCATAAAATCCGATTGAAGGAGGAGCTACCCTTCAAGCTCCGTCCGTACAAAGTTTCCGATCAGAAGAGGGCTCTTATCCAAGAGGAGGTGGATAAGATGCTCGCTGCAGGTGTAATAAGTAGGTCCCATTCTGCCTTTATTAGTCCGGTCGTTATCGTCACGAAGAAGGACGGTACGGCTCGGTTTTGTGTCGACTACAGGAAGTTGAATAGTCTGACAATACCCGAGTCGTCGGTATTGCCAGGTATTCACGAGACTATCAAAGAGCTCGGAACAGCGAGAGTGTTCACTTCTTTGGATCTGAAGTCTGGGTTTTGGCAGATACCCATGGATGAGGCTAGTAAAAAGTATACAGCTTTTGCTACGCCAGATGGAGCTTGTTATGAGTTTAACTCAATGCCGTTTGGTCTAACGAATGCACCTGGAAGTTTCCAAATCCTTATGACGGAAGTGTTGGTTGGTTATGTCGATAAATTCGTCAAAGTATATCTAGACGACATAATCGTTTACAGCGAAGATGAAAAGGAGAACCTCTACCATCTCCGCCTTGTGCTGGAGAGGTTCAGAGCACATGGCCTGTGGTGCAGTTTAAAGAAGTGCAACTTCGCTCAGCGTAGGCTGGAGTACTTGGGGCATGTGGTGACGGAAACGTCAAACGAACCAATGCCAGGTCACGTGTTAGCGGTTCGACAGTTCCCGCTACCCAAGAATGTCTCTCAGCTCCGAGGATTCTTGGGCACCGTTGGTTGGCTACGGGAGTTCATCCCGAACTTAGCGGAGTTGGAGGCCCCGATAAGTGACATGCTCAAGTCGAAGAAAGGTCGAGACCTTAAGTGGAACTCTCAAGCATTGGAGGCATTTGAGAGGATCAAGGAAGTCGTGGGCCGTCCTATGGTCTTGGCCAGGCCGGACATGACTCTCCCGTTTTTCCTGCAGACCGATGCATCTGGGGTAGGCATCGCTGCAGTTCTGTATCAAGTCGATTGTCACGGCGACAAAAGGATCGTTTCGCATGCTAGTGCCAAGCTCAAGGGCGCGGAACTAAACTATCATGTGAACGAGACTGAATGTTTAGCCATTGTTTGGGGTATCAAGCGATACCGTCATTATCTCGAAGACCGTCCATTCACTCTTCGAACGGACAGCAAAGCGTTGACTTGGTTATCCAAGTTCAAGGACGCAAAAGCGAAGTTAACTCGTTGGGCCTTACTTCTACAGGAGTATTCCTTCACTGTGGAGCACGTCGCAGGTCGAGACAATCAGCTAGCTGATTTCTTGTCCCGTAATCCCTCGGGGTCTCACAGTGAAGACTTGGATGCTGATGTAGAGCGTATGGGGTTGCCACCTATGAAGGTGCAATTGTCTGAACACCAAGGTGTGGTGAGCGTCGTAGAGACGCCGGCTGAGGTGGTCGTGCGGCGGCAGGCCATAGATAGGGAGACGCAAAGGTTGAGGGCGCGTATCAGAACGATACAGGAGATAGGTCCTACGTCCAGGGACGATCTTCGTTTTATCAACAAGTTTTCAGATGTCCAAGGGGTTGTATATGTTTCTTCTGCTGGTAAACGGCTATTGTATGTGCCCGAGGCGCTCCGTGAGGACGTGTCGGCTTATTACCATGAACACCCGACCGCTGGTCATCCTGGTCAAGAGGAAACCTTACGTGCCTTGAAACGGCACTATTGGTGGCCGGCCATGGAGGACTACGTCCGGGCCTACGTGAGAGGTTGCCTAGTCTGCCAGTGCGTTAAAGCCGTACGGCATCAGGAAGCGGCACCGCAACGGCCTAGTGTGCCGAAGCGACCGTGGCAGATGCTGGCTGTTGACGTCCTGGGGCCCTATGCAGCCTCAAGGAGGGGAAACAGGTTCGTGGTAATTGCCGTCGATATGTTTTCAAAGTGGGTTGAAGCCAAGGCCACTAAGACATGCACGTCGAAAGTAATTTCTCGTTTTCTAGACGAAGAAATCTTATCTCGTTGGGGTTGTCCAGAAGTCGTCATTTCTGACAACGGCCCGCAGTTTCAGAGCAATCATCTGCTAAAATACTACGATTTGAAGAACATCGAGGTCAAATTTTCACCTGTTTTTCATCAACAGGCGAACCCTGTCGAGCGAAGGGTCCAGGAACTGAAGAAGTGCCTAAGAGCAAGGATGCTGGAAACCACTTCGGAAGGGCTTTGGGAAGAAGGTCTGGCTGCAAGTCTCTATTGCTTACGGAACCGTAAGAATAGAGCAACAGGGGAGACTCCAGCGGAGTTATTGTTAGGATATACACCTGGTCGTCCAGGAGATTGGAGGCTACCTATGTACCGAGATCCGGTACATAATAGCCCCGAAGATCGGCAAGAACGTCTTGCAAAAGCAGCCAGACGTCAGGCAGTTTATCAGAGGAATTTATTCCCTGATAAAGATCTACCGTCGCCACGGACCTACGGGGTCGGCGACCGCGTTTTAGTTAGGAATTTCGTCAAAGGAAACTTCGGAGGTACACTGTCAGGACCGCATCCGATCACGAGGGTGATGGGGCGAGACAGTTACCTCGTAGATAGGAACGGCACCGAGAGGCTGGTGCACGTAGACGATATCCGTTCTTGGGTAAGCAGGACTTTGCCGGCTGGCGTCCGCCACGACGATGGTGGCCCAGGTCCGGATCAGCCAGAGTCCAACGACGCTGACCAAGAAGTGACAGGGGAAGTCACACCTAGGCCGACGACTGGGGGCGGTCCGAAGCCACCTTCGTTAATCCGGGTACGAGCTGACGCACCCAACTCAACGAATCCACGGGAAGTAACGGTCAGTTTCGATCCAAAGGACAAAGCGGTCCGGCGGACAGTGAAAAGGTTGAGGAGGAATCCACAAGGACGGAAACGCGACTCAGACTGCGCGGAGAAGAGAGGAGTATCCCGTAGGAGTCCGTTGCCGGTGGTGAACTCTGGCCTTTTGGAGATCAGAGATTCTGAACTCCCCGTCGCAAACTCACCAGTAGGGGGGCGTGCTACTACTGAAGTAGACGCTCTTACCCGTCAAGCGGTCGTTCCCGACCAAGGTCCAGCGTACGATTCAGATTCGGAAGTGGAAGCTGCTATCCGAGAGTTAGCACTTCCAGTAGGGGGGTCTCCATTATCATTGATGGTCGACCCGGGAGAGAATGTGAGACAGGAAGGCTCAGTAAGGACTGAGATTCCTAGTAAGAGTACAGGACGGCGAAGGAGATGCCGAGCTGTGGCGCTGGACTCCGACAGAGCTCCGATCCAGCGGCCACCGACAGACTCCGCCCGTCAGTATGTTTCGGTGACCGGGTCTGACGAAGATCCCGTACCAGCCCAGAGCTACAGCGAAGCTCCTAGAGTTAGTAAAGACTGTACTGAGAACGATTCCGACATGGAGGATGACGCTCCAGTAACTTTGGTGGTTCCAGCCTTGGTTCATCAGAGTGCGGAAGGTGACTATTAGGGAGTTAACGTAAATTTAGCTTTTGTCGGTTGTTTCGTTTGGAAATAACTTCGACCAAGTTAAACTCTTTAGTAGGGGGGTGTCGCAGGGCAGGCTCGCCGCGCTCCTACGATGATTTTTTTGTGTATGGTCACCTTTAGTGAGCCATTTTTACACTTAATAACTCTCAATTTTCACCTAGAAGCCAGTCGAATAATATTAGATTTTTGCATTATATTCAGGTCACTAGTCTAGTCTCACCCTGTATGATGTAAAGTCCCAATCTCCACCCAGTGGAACTCCACTGTACGTAGTTTTACCGATTTACCGGAAATTCCTGACTAGTTTTCAATTTTATTAATTTGTGGCCCCAAACAGTCGAGCACCCGGTATACAGAACACTTAGAGCAAGGTTTCGACACGCTAGTCTCTTGTTGGGTGGAAAGATTCCGTGGCTCCATTTGTTTTCACAAATTATTTTATTTCAATTCGATTTCTCATCAGGTTGGCCAAATCGGAAAACGGGTATAGATTCCTCGGCGAAGGAATACGTGTATTTCTTCGGCGTTCAAGAATCACGTTGGTTTACGGTTTTTCTCGGGGCTCTCCGAATATCGGACCGCCCTAGGAATCGAGATATCTGAAATTCTGACTTTCAATATCTCCCTAGATCTGGGGAGTATTTAGGGACTTTTGTCAAATACTCCCTAGAAAACGCAGGTAACGGGACTTTAACGGTCATTTGCCCAAATCCCGCGCGTTTTCGCGAGCTAGGGTTTTGTTCAGCCAAGGGCGACGCCCACTTTGGCCCTCTAGGCCAATGGGTGTCGCGGATTCAGCAGTCAGGATTGCATAAATATGCAAGCAGCGAAGCAGCAGATAGCCACTCTTTCTTGTCGAATTGCAGTGTAATAATCAATTTCGTGTTTCCGTTAAATAACTTACGTTTGTTTGGCTTTGCCTTTTGTCTCTGCAATTCATCGTTTTAGCTAGCAGTTAGAGTCAGGTTCTCGGTAATAATATTTCAGTTCACAGTAGATTCATAACGTTTGTTTCTATCTTAAAAGGGGTTAGACTCACTTGTACGGTTTACAGGTGTTTTATTCGCGCTACGAAAGTACGTTGATAGGTAGTTTAACTCTCGAGCAATAATCAGTGTAAAGTGATCTTTTGCAACGGACACTTACGGATTTAACTTCATCAAAGTTATTTCCCGACTTAATACCTGTACGCGACGTTGACGAAAAATCCCCATCGTATGAAAAGGGGTCAGGCACCAAAACGAGATCTCACCTGATACAATCGGCTCGATCGTAGAGTTCCACGAAGATTGTATCGTTCGAGCTTAAATTCCTCGGCCTGTCAAGACATCATTAGCTGCGACTTTGTCGTTGGCGAGCCACATTTCCTGTGGTACCTAGGGGTTTCGCGTCCTTCCCATACCTATTTCCTGCGGCTGTTCTCGGCTTTTCCACCTGAGACAGTCTGGTTAGGCTCCGTGATCCTTTTACCCAAATCTCTGTCTTGGTTTTTGTCACATCCAGTTGTAAATTTTTGAAGTAAAAATTTTTCAAGTTTAATTTTTCCTTTTGGTGCTTCACACAAATTTTGAAGTTAGGAAATTTTATTTAGATAGTTTTTTCTAAACCGTGAATCCTTCCTCCCTCGTCCATTTCCCGGCGAGGTCTTGTTAGGTGTTAGGTTAGTTAGCTATAGGGTGACCCTTCTCATCGTCACACTTGAGTTGGGTCGACGCGAGGTCGATTTTAGTGCACTTCTCCTTTGCCACACACTTGCACACGCAAGTAGCCCGACAATACATTACAGCCGTAATTGTTGTCCTTTAGAGCAATGACGAATATGAGATTGAGATCTCATATGCTCGCGGAGGAGAATACCCAAGCCGTGTTCGCCGGCGCTGGGCTTTCTCGAACACCTCCGCCGTCGGGTGACTTAGACGCCAGGCGTCTATTCCCCGAAGCGTCGCGACGCCTCGACGGAGACGTCCCCCAGGTACGTACTACCGGGGAAAATCGTGAGTTGACGATGTCAACTACCTTGTCCCCGAGAAGTGTGCTGGACCAAGGTACTTTAGAGTCGAGCTTAGACGGAGGGAGGCAGCCTTCCCCGTCGGCTCAGGTAGGGTTAGTAATCGATTCCGCGGGAGTTGTCACAACTCCACCTTTGGAAGCCCGTTTAGAGCAATTTAGAATAACGAGAAATGTTTCTGTTTGTAGGTCGGAGGGCTACTCAGGAGTCCATGCTGGCGAAGCTCGTGAGGTACGCCCCTTCGGAATGCGCCGAAGCGCTCCGAGGTCATTGGGTGTGCCTCACGCACCACAGCGGAGGCCACAGGTTATAGGTGTGCATACCCTAAGGGAACCGGGTGATGCTGAGGCCCTAGTGGATGAACTAGGGGGTGGTGGAAGGCTCTCGGAGGGAGTTGGGAATGCTAGCATTCCCATATCTCTCCAGGGGCGGGTTCAGCGTACCTCCCAAGGGATACAATATGCACGGCCAGAACAAGCAGTAAGAGCTACGAAGGCAGATTTCGAATCAGGTGTCGGCTGGGACACGGAAGTTGCCACCCGAAATCCCTGGGTGACGACGTCCTTGCCCTCCAGGCAACCAGGAGCAGAGCGGTGGGTGGCTGAAGAGGGGTTCGGAGGAATCCGAAACTTTGCGGAAGCCGTCCATCCACACCTTTTTACGAGACAGCATCGGAGTTTTGTTCACAAGCCACGCCCCGCGCGGCCGGTGATTGGCCTAGACGGCGTTTTGAGGAGGTGACCCGCAAAGCGGACACTATAAATATACGCGTTATTCAGCCGATTCAGTTCAGTCTGAAGGCGATACTCTATGTGAGAAGTTAGTCTGAAAGTGCAGTCAGATAGCAGAGTTCAGTCTGAAGGCGATACTCTATGTGAGAAGTTAGTCTGAAAGTGCAGTCAGATAGCAGAGTTCAGTCTGAAAGTTAGTCTCAGCGACATTCAAAGTTTATTCAGATTATTCTAATAACGAATAATCTCAGTCAATATAAGTTGATACTACGAATATTAGAGCCAGTAAAAGTGCTTTTACTGGCCTCTATCAAATTAAAACCTGCATTCAGCGAATTGAATGCTAAGAAACTCCAGATTAATCGACGTCAAATCGATTAATCGTTCCTGCACAATAGTCAGAGGCTGTTTAGCCAACAAATTGTTTCGAAACCTAACCTGGAGGAATCTTCGGCCGTCAAAGTCGAACATTTTGGGTACAATTGGAGTTGTGAAACCTCAACTCACGACTTTTTATTCGGAGAAGAGAATCCCCCTTATCTGTAGCTGGAAGCTGGCAGCTGGTTCCTGATTCAGAAGAAGAAAGAGGCCACAGGGTAAGCCGAAATCTTTGACATCAGATCAGTTCCACGAGTGGGAGTCAGCATAATCCTGTTTATGCTACTTGCAGTGCTAAAGTGAAGAGTAGAACAAATAATTTTTTTTTTTTTTACTAACTTGCACTTTCAAACGAGAAGAACTTTTTCTTGAAACATAGTTTAACAAGATAACTTTAAAAACTCTCATTTCATAGAAACACTTTGAACTTTCATATTATTTAGAGTAAGATTTGAAAGTAGTGATTCTTTGGGACACTTTTAGTGAACTCATTTTTTTCTATTAGTCGTATTATTGTCCACTCTGATCTACGAAAGATCCTCAGACCGAGTGGAAACATTTTACATAATTTTGTTTCGCATTGTGGATTTCTAAGGAGATTTACTTCTTCACACTGCCATATATTTGCGAAGGTTAATGTATTTAGGTGCAGCCACGTATACTACGTATATCGCAGGGTATAAGGGAATTTCAGATATAATAAACTTTTTCTGAGATTTCGAAATGGACGGCAACCACTCGATTTTCACATCCGGAGCAGGAGCGTATCGGCGGAGAGTTTACCGGACCCAGAGCTAGCCGGAGTCTAACAGGAGAAATTTTCCAAAATTTTTCCTATAACCATATACCGCCTTTACGACATGGCGCTGGCCACCGTGGGGCCAACGTTAGGGCCGGTTCATACACGGCGCGCAGACCGCTCCGATTTCAAGGAGATCGCGCGGTTGCTAGCGTTTCATTTGGCGAAGATGAGAGCCCTAACACTGTTCCTCTGAATGAGGAAAGAATTTCTCGGCAGTCCGCGAGAAATATTAGGAGTGAATTGTCGTTCACAAATTCATCACCTGTAAGGCATGCAGGACTTTGCAGCCTAGACGAGGCGAGGACTCCACTGTTGCTCGATGGCACCTTGGGGAACTCTCTCCAGAAAATGGATCAATCAAGTCCGGTGTATCACAGTGCCCTCCTAGAGGGAGAGGTACGGATTCAGGACATTATGGGAGACGATAACTGGAGGACGATTTCCTCACTGGACAATCGGACTACTGAAACCCTTCAGAGTCAGAATGGTCTTGGAGGCTCCCCCAATAACCCCTTTAATTTTCTTATGTCCCCTCTCATTCAGGACACTAAAAATATGAATGAGTGGCGCCCAGAATCGACAAAGGCTTCGAAGGTGACCTTCGAAGCAGACCTAGGAAACCAGCAAGGCACTGCTGGAACAAATAACTCCCAGCAGGGGGATTCGATGTTGCAGCTGGCAACAATCATGAGAGAGATTGTAAACCAGCTGCAAGGAGGAAAGAAGCTGGACAGGTCCCGCCTCCCAACCTTTTCAGGAGGAGAAGAGGATCCTAAGGCTTTTATTGCTCGGATGATAACCGAGTTCAATCGCGCCAAGGTTGAGGCCCAGGATTGGGTAGTAATTACAAAGGGACAGCTAAAGGGCGACGCCCAAGGCTGGATCAACAGTTACTCAGGGATAGAGATGTCTTGGACATCCTTCCTGCATAAATTTTTCGGCAAATTTGATAGTCCAGAGCTGGTCTCACGATTGATGTCCAGCCTCTATGGACAACACCAAGCTAAGGAGAAGGTCGACATTTTTATAGAAAAGAAGAAGGCCTTAGCCCAACGCTTGATTCCAACAATCACGGAGACAGATGTGATCCGATTGATCACTCAGTTAATCACTCCGAGAATCAGGGCATATTTGCGAGGCAAAGCCTTTCATGACATAGAAGAGTTTAAGGCACTATGCAACAGCCTAGAAGAGGACCTTGGGGTGGCAGGAGCAAGTGTGCCCCCAGTGAACAGCTACAACAAGCTGGTTCAGAAGGCAAATGCTTCCGGGCCAGCACCCAGCCAGGCATTGCAGCCTAGGGCAGTTGAAAACAGCAACCGCCTGAGTCAAAGCCAGCCCTCAAATAATTCCTCTTGGAAGAACAACCAACCAAGCGATACGTACTACCAAAGAGGAAGCTACTCCGCAGCCAGAGGCCGAGGTGGCGGCCGAGGCGGCGGAAGCCCAATACACCGAAACCCTACAAATCCCCAGTACTCCTCGAACGATGCTCGCAACTTGAATCAAGTAACGAGCGTCGACGAAGACGACGACTACTCGGGAAACTACTTGGAGGGGGCGGCATCAGCGGCGGCGGCCCCTCCGAGCCAACGATAAGCCGCCAGTGGCATTCAGGCCCCTTTTCTCCGCGTGTATATAAATACCCTTTAGCCACTAGTGACGAAACCCTGGCGGTGTTGCCGCCTCTTCAAAAAATTCCAGCATACAGGGAAAACTCCTTTGATGCTCAAGCCCTTATAAGCCTTGATGATGGCTGACGGCCAAGCCGAAATCTTCCCCGGATCCCTGTGATAGTCAACAACCAGCAGGTGACCGCACTGATCGACACTGGAGCCAGCAGTAATTTCATACGTGCTGAAATGCTTCCGCAGTCGAACTTCTTTGATGCAGAGGACTCCATACCCATTCAGCTCGGCTGTAGGGAAAGCATAACCAACAGCCTGGGCCAAACAGATGTTTCGATTGAAATAGACGGCAGCCGCTACGACATCTCGGTAGTAGTGCTGGCCGACTTGAACGAGCCCCTTATTCTGGGAGTACCTTTCTTGATGAGTCAAGAAGCTATACTTGATATCAAGAGAAAGTGCATATATGTGGGTATTAGTCCCAGGCAAACATTATTTTGGAACGGAGTGGCAGAGCGACGGCTGTGTGACATCACGATGCCGGAGTTCTCTGAAGAACAATTTTGTCCCGATACACGGGAAATGATTATGACTGTAATTATGGACTTTCCCGATGTATTCGAGGAATCCATAAGACAACCCATTACCAAGGCGGCTGTTCATGAAATCCGGGTGCATCAGGAAAGGCCGTTTCGCCGTTCGCGTTACGGCCGGATGTCGGAAGAACGGAAGGCCCTGGTACACGAGGAAATTAGAAAGTTATCAGAGGCAGGAGTAATTACTCAAAGCAACTCCCCTTATTGTTCACCCGTGGTCCTCGTCCCTAAAAAGGACGGGAAGCTTAGGTTCTGCGTGGACTATAGGGAAATGAACAAACTTATTATATCAGAAGCCCCTAACCTCCCACCCATTCAGGAGACGGTGCGAGAGGTGGGAGCAGCCAGTGTGTTCACCACTCTCGACTTAAGGAATGGCTTTTGGCAGGCCCCTCTTACGCCTGAGTCGCAAAAGTATACGGCTTTTGGAGCACCCGACGGGCAGGTCTACCAGTTCAAAGTGCTGAGCTTTGGACTGAAGAATGGACCTGCCGTGTTTCAGAAACTAATGTCCTCTGTGCTTGTGGGGTACACGGACGTCTTCTGTAAAGTGTACCTCGACGATATAATCGTGTACTCCCACAGCATAGAAGAACATTGCGACCACCTAAGGAGGATCCTAGAGAGGCTACGGTCACACGGGTTATGGCTGTCCCCCGGAAAGTGCCGTTTCGGCTCTAACGAGCTGAAATACTTGGGCAGGGTTGTTTCAGAGAAAGGCAATCGACCCCAGGAAACTCATATATTGAATGTGAGTAATTTCCCCACTCCCAAAACTATTAGACAAGTGCGCGCCTTCCTTGGCACCGCAGGTTGGCTTCGCGAATACATCCCTAGATTCGCGGAAGTAACGGCTCCTTTGTCTGACCTCATTGACAAGGAGAAAAGGTTTAAGTGGACCGATAAGACAGAGGAAGCGTTCCAGAAAGTGAAGGCATTAGTGTTAAATCCCCTTGAGCTGGCAAGGCCTGACTCTACTCGTCCCTACTGCCTCCAGACGGATGGCAGCACGGTAGGGATAGGAGCTGTATTGTTTCAGGAGAGAAGTGACGGCCAAAGGGATATCGTTGCTTATGCGAGCGCGAAGCTCAAGAAAGCAGAGCAACGATACCACGTAAACGAAATCGAATGTCTTGCTTCTGTCTGGGCCATCAAAAAGTACAAACATTTCCTACAAGATAGGAAATTCAAATTATATACAGATAGTTCCGCTCTGTTGTGGTTACACAAAACCAAGGACGAAAGAGCAAAGCTGACCCGTTGGTCGTTGCTCCTATCGGAATATGATTTCGAAGTCATTCATATTCCTGGCCGATTAAACCAATTGCCGGACTTCCTATCGCGAAACCCCGCGGAGGAGGAGACCGGCCACGACATCATGACAGATACGGAAAGAATGTTTTTCCCTATTGTAGGACCTAAACCGATATCCCAAAAGGAGTGGGAGAGTCTACAAGTGTCCGAAGCCGACGTGACTCCTAAGGAAGCGCTAACGCAAATCGAAACCTTTTATGACAAAGTGCTACAAGCACAAGCGAATTGTCATGGGTTGCAAAGATTCGAGGAGCGCATAATCCGTGCCAAACAGGCTGCTGCTCCGAATGACTACGAGCAAAGAATAGCAGCGGAATTCCTCTTAGAGGAGGGAGTTTTATATTTCGTGGGCCCGGACCAGACAGAGAAACGCCTGGTAATACCTAAAAGTCATTTCCACGAAGTCATGGAAAGGTACCATGACAATATTGGGCACCCGGGAGTCGACGAGACTTACCGTCAGGTGTCCAAATACTATTACCTATCCCCTTTGAAAGACCGCGTCCGCGAGTACGTGACGAGGTGCTTAATATGTGCCACCACCAAGCGCTCGAAGCCTCAACCAGCCTCGAACCTGAGACCCAATACTCCTGAACGTCCATGGGAGATTGTTTCTGTAGACGTTATGGGAGCCTATCCCGCATCAGTGAACGGAAACAAATACTTAATAGTTGCCACCGACTGCTTCAGCAAGTGGGTGGAAACAAAAATTGTCCCAAAGTAGTGGCAAAGTTTCTGCGGGAAGATGTATTTAATCGTTGGGGCTACCCGAGGTTACTCATCTCGGACAGCTCTGGCCAATTTAAAGGGCGGGTGTTTGAGGCCTTCGCTGCGAGGCATCAGATGGAATTGAGATGGTCCCCAATATACCACCAACAGGCGAACCCGGTGGAACGCCGCATTCAAGAAATGAAGAAAATGTTACGGGCCGCCCTTGTGAACAAGGAGGAAAACCTCTGGGAAGGGCAGATCCCGGACATAGTCTTTAACTTAAGGACACGCTTCAATGCTGCCATTGGCACCACCCCGAGTACCTTGCTACTAGGTTACGATCTTCCTCGGCCAGGAGAATGGGCTACTCCCGCCCAGGGCCGACGGAGACGACGCCGAAATAATGATAGGGACGCGCGAGTAGCCGCCGCGGCGGCAGCATCGAATACATACAGAAATAAACATTTCCCTAACCCAGATCACCAACCGATCACATTTCAGCCCGGCCAGTGGGTACTGTGCCGAAACGGCGAAAGATTTAGAAAGAATTTTGGACCCACTTGGGTAGGCCCTTACCAAGTAGAACGGGTAGCCGGGCCAAACTGTTTTGTGGTCAACAAAGCTGGTCTCGAGCAAAATATTCACACCGACGACTTAAGGCTAGCCCCAGACCCCAGGCGAGGTCAGGATAACCTAGACCCTCGACCTCCTCCTCCGGATGATGATGATGAGGATTAGTTCGCGAAACGCGGTGGCACCAAACGTGTCAAATAACTTCTTATTTTTCATTTTTTCCCCTATAGCCTGCCATAAATTCCTTTCTCAAACCTTTATTGTCGCAAATATATGGCCATAAAGAAAGAGGAAGAACTCATATGTACATATTTAGGTGTAAGAGTGCCTTTAGGTTAGATAAGGAGTGTACAGGTGTATATATGTTTAAAGCCAAATAGTTGTCATTAGGATTAAGAGTATAGTTAAGTTCTTTTACATTGATGTTACGCTGTTATGTTAAGTATCCTAGTTGTTAAACACCCAATTGTACAGGGTGAGACATGTTATGTTACTGTATGTAATATTTCTGATTGAGTTCAAAATAAAGCAACAGATTGTTGGCTCCAGTCGTGCCCACAAGATGGTGCTCACTTTGACAGCGATTCCTTAAAGGGGGGGCGTGTTATACTCGGCCTAAAAACAGGCAGAGTATTTCATTCGAAACAATCCAGAAATTGAAATTATAAAGTGCGAAATGCAGAGAAATATCGAGATTTCTCTGCATCGGAGTTTTGTTCACAAGCCACGCCCCGCGCGGCCGGTGATTGGCCTAGACGGCGTTTTGAGGAGGTGACCCGCAAAGCGGACACTATAAATATACGCGTTATTCAGCCGATTCAGTTCAGTCTGAAGGCGATACTCTATGTGAGAAGTTAGTCTGAAAGTGCAGTCAGATAGCAGAGTTCAGTCTGAAGGCGATACTCTATGTGAGAAGTTAGTCTGAAAGTGCAGTCAGATAGCAGAGTTCAGTCTGAAAGTTAGTCTCAGCGACATTCAAAGTTTATTCAGATTATTCTAATAACGAATAATCTCAGTCAATATAAGTTGATACCACGAATATTAGAGCCAGTAAAAGTGCTTTTACTGGCCTCTATCAAATTAAAACCTGCATTCAGCGAATTGAATGCTAAGAAACTCCAGATTAATCGACGTCAAATCGATTAATCGTTCCTGCACAATAGTCAGAGGCTGTTTAGCCAACAAATTGTTTCCAAACCTAACCTGGAGGAATCTTCGGCCGTCAAAGTCGAACATTTTGGGTACAATTGGAGTTGTGAAACCTCAACTCACGACTTTTTATTTGGAGAAGAGAATCCCCCTTATCTGTAGCTGGAAGCTGGCAGCTGGTTCCTGATTCAGAAGAAGAAAGAGGCCACAGGGTAAGCCGAGTCAGCATAATCCTGTTTATGCTACTTGCAGTGCTAAAGTGAAGAGTAGAACAAATAATTTTTTTTTTTTTTACTAACTTGCACTTTCAAACGAGAAGAACTTTTTCTTGAAACATAGTTTAACAAGATAACTTTAAAAACTCTCATTTCATAGAAACACTTTGAACTTTCATATTAGTTGGAGTAAGATTTGAAAGTAGTGATTCTTTGGGACACTTTTAGTGAACTCATTTTTTTCTATTAGTCGTATTATTGTCCACTCTGATGTACGAAAGATCCTCAGACCGAGTGGAAACATTCTACATAATTTTGTTTCGCATTGTGGATTTCTAAGGAGATTTACTTCTTCACACTGCCATATATTTGCGAAGGTTAATGTATTTAGGTGCAGCCACGTATACTACGTATATTGCAGGGTATAAGGGAATTTCAGATATAATAAACTTTTTCTGAGATTTCGAAATGGACGGCAACCACCCTACTATCTCCGAACCTGAGAATCTAACTCGATTTTCACATCCGGAGCAGGAGCGTATCGGCGGAGAGTTTACCGGACCCAGAGCTAGCCGGAGTCTAACAGGAGAAATTTTCCAAAATTTTTCCTATAACCATATACCGCCTTTACGACACTTGTTCTGAATTGTTCTAACTTGTAACGTCATGTCTCGACTTGTCCTGACTTGTTCCGACTTGGCCCGACTTGTACCGACTTGTCCCGACTTGTCCCGACTTGTCCCGACTTGTCCCGACTTGTCCCGAATTGTCCCGACTTGTCCCGACTTGTCCAGACTTGTCCCGACTTGTCCTGACTTGTCCCGACTTGTCCAGACTTGTCCCGACTTGTCCTGACTTGTCCCGACTTGTCCCGACTTGTCCCGACTTGTCCCGACTTGTCCCGACTTGTCCAGACTTGTCCCGACTTGTCCTGACTTGTCCCGACTTGTCCCGACTCGTCTCGACTTGTTCTGACTTGTCACGTCTTGTTCCGACTTGTCCGGACTTGTCCCGACTTGTACCGACTTGTCCCGACTTGTCCCGACTTGTCAAGACTTGTCCCGACTTGTCCTGACTTGTCCCGACTTGTCCCGACTCGTCTCGACTTGTTCTGACTTGTCACGTCTTGTTCCGACTTGTCCCGACTTGTCCAGACTTGTCCCGACTTGTACCGACTTGTCCCGACTTGTCCCGACTTGTCCAGACTTGTCCCGACTTGTCCTGACTTGTCCCGACTTGTCCCGACTCGTCTCGACTTGTTCTGACTTGTCACGTCTTGTTCCGAATTGTCCCGACTTGTCCAGACTTGTCCCGACTTGTCCCGACTTGTTCTGACTTGTTCTAACTTGGAACGTCATGTCTCGACTTGTCCTGACTTGTTCCGACTTGGCCCGACTTGTCCCGACTTGTCCCCACTTGTTCCGACTTGTCCCGAATTGTCCCGACTTGTCCTGACCTGTCCCGACTTTTACCGACTTGTCCCATTTTGTCCCGACTTGTCCCGACTTGTCCCGACCTGTCCCGACTTTTACCGACTTGTCCCGACTTGTCCCGACTTATCCTAACTTGCCCCGACTTGTCCATACTTGTCCCGACTTGTCCCGACTTGTTCTGACTTGTTCTAACTTGTAACGTCATGTCTTGACTTGTCCTGACTTGTTCCGACTTGTCCCGACTTGTCCCGACTTGTCCCGACTTGTCCCGACTTGTCATGACTTGTCCAGACTTGTCCCGACTTGTCCTGACTTGTCCCGACTTGTCCCGACTCGTCTAGACTTTTTCTGACTTGTCACGTCTTGTCCCGACTTGTCCCGACCTGTCCAGACTTGTCCCGACTTGTACCGACTTGTCGTGACTTGTCCCGACTTGTACCGACTTGTCCCGACTGGTACTGACTTTTCCCGACTTGTCCCGGATTGTCCAAACTTGTCCCGACTTGTTCCGACTTGTCCTGACTTGTCCCGACTTGTTTCGACTTGTCCCGACTTGTCTCAACTTGTCCCGACTTGTCCTGACTTGTCCCGACTTGTATCGACTTGTCCTGACTTGTCACGACTTGTACTGACTTGTCCCGACTTGTTTCAACTTGTTTCGACTTGTCCCGACTTGTCCCGACTTGCCCCGAATTGTCCAGACTTGTCCCGACTTGTACCGACTTGTCGTGACTTGTCCCGACTTGTACCGACTTGTCCCGACTGGTACTGACTTTTCCCGACTTGTCCCGGATTGTCCAAACTTGTCCCGACTTGTTCCGACTTGTCCTGACTTGTCCCGACTTGTTTCGACTTGTCCCGACTTGTCTCAACTTGTCCCGACTTGTCCTGACTTGTCCCGACTTGTATCGACTTGTCCTGACTTGTCACGACTTGTACTGACTTGTCCCGACTTGTTTCAACTTGTTTCGACTTGTCCCGACTTGTCCCGACTTGCCCCGAATTGTCCAAACTTGTCCCGACTTGTACCGACTTGTCGTGACTTGTTCCGACTTGTACCGACTTGTCCCGACTTGTACTGACTTTTCCCGACTTGTCCCGGATTGTCCAAACTTGTCCCGACTTGTCCCGACTTGTCTCGACTTGTCCTGACTTATCCCGACTTGTCCCGACTTGTTCTTACTTGTCACGTCTTGTCCCGACTTGTCCTGACTTGTACCGACTCGTCCTGACTTGTCACGATTTTTCCCGACTTTTCCCGACTTGTTTCGACTTGTCCCGACTTGTCGTCCCGGATTGTCCAAACTTATACCGACTTGTCCCGACTTGTACCAACTTGTCCCGACTTGTCCCGACTTGTCCCGACTTTTCCTGGATTGTCCAAATTTGTCCCGACTTGTCTTGACTTGTACCGACTTGTACCGACTTGTACCAACTTTTCCCGATTTGTCCCGACTTGTTTCGACTTGTCCCGTCTTGTTTCGACTTGTCCCGTCTTGTCTCTTCTTGTCCCGGATTGTCCAAACATGTCCCGACTTGTCCCGACTTGTCCCCACTAGTCCCGACATGTCCCGACTTGTTCTGACTTGTCCCGGATTGTCCAACTATGTCCCGACTTGTTCCTACTTGTCCCGAATTGACCCGACTTGTACCGACTTGTCCCGACTTGTCCCTACTTGTCCCGGATTGTCCAAACTTGTCCCGACTTGTACCGACTTGTCCCGACTTGTCCCGACTTGTCCCGACTAGTCCCGAATTGTCCCGACTTGTCCCGACTTGTCTTGACTTGTCCCGACTTGTCCCGACTTGTCCCAACTTGTCCTGACTTGTCACATTTGTTATGGTTCATAATTTATGTTGGATTGACAAAAAATCTGAAAGCTCATTCCCGACCCGACCCGACCCGACCTAATTGCGAATAGAGTCCAAGACGATAAGATGAATATTAGTGCCATAACATTGACTCGATTTGACCTTGTGAAGTGAATTTTTATTTCAGAAAAAAAAAATTAAATTTCTTGCCGTTATGAAAAATTTTGGTGAGATGATTCGATACCAAAATATTCATAAATGGACTAACTTCAATATTTTCTTTGCGAAAAAAGGAATTTTCCAAGATTTTTTTTCAAAAATTTTTTATTTTAAATTGTGTTTAATGAGATACTTTTTTGTTTCTTCCTGAATAGAAATTGGATTGTGAAAGTTGTTTCAGTTCACAATTCTGATAAAATTAAAAAAAATCTGAAAAAAAACTATCATTTGATATTTTTTGATAATTGAATTTTTGCTGAAATATTCGAAACAAATATTAAAATCTTTTGTTTTTTTTTGTAATTTTGATTTTTTTTCACAAACTACTTCAAAGAAGTCCAAATAAAATTCCAAGAAGACAGTCTGGGTGAAGAAGTCTAGGTGGAAATTCCATGTAAAATGTCCAAATGAAATCAGGATAAAATGTCTGGGTAAGGAGCCCAGGTGAAAAGTCCAGAATTATTTGAAATTCAAAATGATTCTATTAAAAAATATATTTACAATAATATTTTCCTCGACCCGAACAAAAGTCCCGACATGTTCCGACTTGTCTTGTCCCGACTTTTCCCGACTTGTCGTGACTTGTCCAGACTTGTCCCGACTTTTACCGACTTGTCCCGACTTGTACCGACTTGTCCCGACTTGTATCGACTTGTCCCGACCTGTCCCGACTTTTCCTGACTTGTCCCGACTTGTCCCGATTTGTACCGACTTGTCCCGACTTGTCCCGACTTGTCCCGACATGTCCTGACTTGTCTCGACTTGTACCGACTTGTCCCGACTTGTCCCGAATTGTCCAAACTTGTCCCGAGTTGTACCGACTTGTCCAGACTTGTCCTGAATTGTCCCGACTTGTTCCGACTTGTCCCGACTTGTCTTGACTTGTACCGACTTGTCCCAACTTGTCCTGACTTGTCACATCTGTTATGGTTCATAATATATGTTGGATTGACAAATAATCTGAAAGCTCATTCCCGACCCGACCCGACCCGACCTAATTGCGAATAGAGTCCAAGACGATAAGATGAATATTAGTGCCATAACATTGACTCGATTTGACCTTGTGAAGTGAATTTTTTCTTCAGAAAAAAAAATTAAATTTCTTGCCGTTATGAAAAATTTTGGAGAGATGATTTGATACCAAAATATTCAGAAATGGACTGACTTCAATATTTTCTTTGTGGAAAAAGAAATTCTCCAAGATTTTTTTTTCAAAAACTTTTTATTTCAAATTCTGTGTTTATTGAATTACTTTTTTGTTTCTTCCTGAATGGAAATTGGATTTTGAAAGTTGTTTCAGTTCACAATTTTGATAAAATTAAAAAAAATCTGAAATAAAAATATTTTTTGAAATTTTTTGATTATTGAATTTTTGCTGAAATATTCGAAACAAATAGAATATTTTCTTTTTTTTTTGTAATTTTGATTTTTTTTCACAAACTACTTCAGAGAAGTCCAAATAAAATTCCAAAAAGAAAGTTTGGGTGAAGAAGTCCAAGTGGAAATTCCGTCTTGTCCCGGCTTGTCCCGAAATATCCAAACTTGTCCTGACTTGTCCTGACTTGTCCTGACTTGTCCCGACTTGTCCCGTCTTGTCCAGAGTTGTCCCGACTTGTCCCGACTTGTCCAGAGTTGTCCCGACTTGTCCTGACTTGTTCTGACTTGTCACGTCATGTCCCGACTTGTCCTGACTTGTTCCGACTTGTCCCGACTTGTCCCGACTTGTCCCGACTTGTCCCGACTTGTCCCCACTTGTCGCGACTTGTCCCGTCTTTTCCCGACTTGTCCCGACTTTTACCGACTTGTACCGACTTGTACCGGATTGTCCAAACTTGTCTCGACTTGTCCTGACTTGTCACATTTGTTATGGTTCATAATTTATGTTGGATTGACAAAAAATCTGAAAGCTCATTCCCGACCCGACCCGACCCGACCTAATTGCGAATAGAGTCCAAGACGATAAGATGAATATTAGTGCCATAACATTGACTCGATTTGACCTTGTGAAGTGAATTTTTATTTCAGAAAAAAAAAATTAAATTTCTTGCCGTTATGAAAAATTTTGGTGAGATGATTCGATACCAAAATATTCATAAATGGACTAACTTCAATATTTTCTTTGCGAAAAAAGGAATTTTCCAAGATTTTTTTTCAAAAATTTTTTTTTTTAAATTGTGTTTAATGAGATACTTTTTTGTTTCTTCCTGAATACAAATTGGATTGTGAAAGTTGTTTCAGTTCACAATTCTGATAAAATTAAAAAAAATCTGAAAAAAAACTATCATTTGATATTTTTTGATAATTGAATTTTTGCTGAAATATTCGAAACAAATATTAAAATCTTTTGTTTTTTTTTGTAATTTTGATTTTTTTTCACAAACTACTTCAAAGAAGTCCAAATAAAATTCCAAGAAGACAGTCTGGGTGAAGAAGTCTAGGTGGAAATTCCATGTAAAATGTCCAAATGAAATCAGGATAAAATGTCTGGGTAAGGAGCCCAGGTGAAAAGTCCAGAATTATTTGAAATTCAAAATGATTCTATTAAAAAATATATTTACAATAATATTTTCCTCGACCCGAACAAAAGTCCCGACTTGTTCCGACTTGTCTTGTCCCGACTTGTCGTGACTTGTCCAGACTTGTCCCGACTTGTCCCGACTTGTCCCGACTTGTCCCGACTTGTTTCTACTTATTCCAAATTGTCTTGACTTGTCCAGAATTGTCCCGAATAGTCCCGGAATGTCCAAATTTGTACCGACTTGTCCCGACTTGTACCGACTTGTCCCGACTTGTCCCGGATTGTCCAAACTTGTCTCGACCAGTCCCGACATGTCCCGGATTGTCCATACTTGTTCCGACTTGTACCGACTTGTCCTGACTGGTCCCGGATTGTCCAAACTTGTCCCGACTTGTATCGACTTGTCCCGACTTGTCCCGACTTGTCCCGACTTGTCCCGACTTGTCCCGACTTGTCTCGACTTGTCCCGACTTGTCCCGACTTGTCCCGACTTGTCCCGACTTGTCCCGACTTGTCCCGAATTGTCCAAACTTGTCCCGACTTGTACCGACTTGTCCCGACTTGTACCGGATTGTCCAAACTTGTCTCGACCAGTCCCGACATGTCCCGGATTGTCCATACTTGTTCCGACTTGTACCGACTTGTCCTGACTGGTCCCGGATTGTCCAAACTTGTCCCGACTTGTATCGACTTGTCCCGACTTGTCCCGACTTGTCCCGACTTGTCCCGACTTGTTTCTACTTATTCCAAATTGTCTTGACTTGTCCAGAATTGTCCCGAATAGTCCCGGAATGTCCAAATTTGTACCGACTTGTCCCGACTTGTACCGACTTGTCCCGACTTGTCCCGGATTGTCCAAACTTGTCTCGACCAGTCCCGACATGTCCCGGATTGTCCATACTTGTTCCGACTTGTACCGACTTGTCCTGACTGGTCCCGGATTGTCCAAACTTGTCCCGACTTGTATCGACTTGTCCCGACTTGTCCCGGAATGTCCAAATTTGTACCGACTTGTCCCGACTTGTACCGACTTGTCCCGACTTGTCTCGGATTGTCCAAACTTGTCTCGACCAGTCCCGACATGTCCCGGATTGTCCATACTTGTTCCGACTTGTACCGACTTGTCCTGACTGGTCCCGGATTGTCCAAACTTGTCCCGACTTGTATCGACTTGTCCCGACTTGTCCCGACTTGTATCGACTTGTCCTGACTTGTCACGACTTGTACCGACTTGTCCAGACTTGTCCCGACTTGTTCTGACTTGTTCTAACTCGTAACGTCATGTCTCGACTTATCCTGACTTGTTCCGACTTGGCCCGACTTGTACCGACTTGTCCCGACTTGTCCCGACTTGTCCCGACTTGTCCCGACTTGTCTCGACTTGTCCCGACTTGTCCTGACTTGTCCCGACTTGTATCGACTTGTCCTGACTTGTCACGACTTGTACCGACTTGTCCCGACTTGTCCCAACTTGTCCCGACTTGTCCAGACTTGTCCTGACTTGTCCCGACTTGTCCAGACTTATCCAGACTTGTCCCGACTTGTCCCGACTTGTTCTGACTTGTTCTAACTCGTAACGTCATGTCTCGACTTGTCCTGACTTGTTCCGACTTGGCCCGACTTGTACCGACTTGTCCCGACTTGTCCCGACTTGTCCCGACTTGTCCCGACTTGTCCCGACTTGTCCAGACTTGTCCCGACTTGTCCTGACTTGTCCCGACTTGTCTCGACTCGTCTCGACTTGTTCTGACTTGTCACGTCTTGTCCCGACTTGTCCCGACTTGCCCAGACTTGTCCCGACTTGTACCGACTTGTCCCGACTTGTCCCGACTTGTCCAGACTTGTCCCGACTTGTCCTGACTTGTCCCGACTTGTCCCGACTCGTCTCGACTTGTTCTGACTTGTCACGTCTTGTTCCGACTTGTCCTGATTTGTCCAGACTTGTCCCGACTTGTCCCGACTTGTTCTGACTTGTTATAACTTGTAACGTCATGTCTCGACTTGTCCTGACTTGTTCCGACTTGGCCCGACTTGTTCCGACTTGTCCCCACTTGTTCCGACTTGTCCCGAATTGTCCCGACTTGTCCTGACCTGTCCCGACTTTTACCGACTTGTCATATTTTGTCCCGACTTGTCCCGACTTGTCCCGACCTGTCCCGACTTTTCCCGACTTGTCCCGACTTGTCCATACTTGTCCCGACTTGTTCCGACTTGTCAATTTCAGTTCGAACAAAAATTGACTGTCACACTTGATTTGGTTCATAATTTTGGTTGGATTGACAAAAAATCGTAAAGCTTATTTTCTCAAAACTGTTTAAGTTTTGGCTAAAATAAAAATTCAAATTTTTTGTTTTCAAAATTAGTGTAGCTTTCACTTTTTCAAAATATCCCGGCTAGTCTCGATTTGTCTCGGCTTTTCCCGACTTGTCCCGACTTGTCCCGACTTGTCTCGACTTGTCCCGACTTGTCCCGACTTGTCCTGACTTGTCCCGACTTGTCCCGACTTGTACCGACTTGTCATGACTAGAACCAACTTGACCCGACTTGTTCTGACATGTCACGTCTTGTCCCGACTTGTCCCGACTTGTACCGACTTGTCCCGACTTGTCCCGGATTGTCCAAACTAGTCCCGACTTGTACCGACTTGTCCCGACTTGTCCCGACTTGTCCCGACTTGTCACGGATTGTTCCAACTTGTCCCGACTTGTACCGACTTGTCCCCACTTGTACCGACTTGTCCTGACTTGTCCTGACTTGTTTCGACTTGTCCCGACTCAACTCGACTTGTCCCGAATTGTCCTGACTTGTCCTGACTTGTCCCGACTTGTCTTGACTTGTCCCGATATGTCCCGACTTGTCCCGACTTGTCCTGACTTATCCCGACTTGTCCCGACTTGTTCTTACTTGTCTCGACTTGTCCCGACTTGTCACGACTTGTACCGACTTGTCCCGACTTGTCCCAACTTGTCCCGACTTGTCCAGACTTGTCCTGACTTGTCCCGACTTGTCCAGACTTATCCAGACTTGTCCCGACTTGTCCCGACTTGTTCTGACTTGTTCTAACTCGTAACGTCATGTCTCGACTTGTCCTGACTTGTTCCGACTTGGCCCGACTTGTACCGACTTGTCCCGACTTGTCCAGACTTGTCCTGACTTGTCCCGACTTGTCCAGACTTATCCAGACTTGTCCCGACTTGTCCCGACTTGTTCTGACTTGTTCTAACTCGTAACGTCATGTCTCGACTTGTCCTGACTTGTTCCGACTTGGCCCGACTTGTACCGACTTGTCCCGACTTGTCCCGACTTGTCCCGACTTGTCCCGACTTGTCCCGACTTGTCCAGACTTGTCCCGACTTGTCCTGACTTGTCCCGACTTGTCTCGACTCGTCTCGACTTGTTCTGACTTGTCACGTCTTGTCCCGACTTGTCCCGACTTGTCCAGACTTGTCCCGACTTGTCCTGACTTGTCCCGACTTGTCCCGACTCGTCTCGACTTGTTCTGACTTGTCACGTCTTGTTCCGACTTGTCCTGATTTGTCCAGACTTGTCCCGACTTGTCCCGACTTGTTCTGACTTGTTATAACTTGTAACGTCATGTCTCGACTTGTCCTGACTTGTTCCGACTTGGCCCGACTTGTCCCGACTTGTCCCCACTTGTTCCGACTTGTCCCGAATTGTCCCGACTTGTCCTGACCTGTCCCGACTTTTACCGACTTGTCATATTTTGTCCCGACTTGTCCCGACTTGTCCCGACTTGTCCCGACTTGTCCCCTGTCCCGACTTTTCCCGACTTGTCCCGACTTGTCCCGACTTGTCCTAACTTGCCATGACTTGTCCATACTTGTCCCGACTTGTTCCGACTTGTCAATTTCAGTTCGAACAAAAATTGACTGTCACACTTGTTTTGGTTCATAATTTTGGTTGGATTGACAAAAAATCGTAAAGCTTAATTTCTCAAAACTGTTTAAATTTTGGCTAAAATAAAAATTCAAATTTTTTGTTTTCAAAATTTTTGTAGCTTTCACTTTTTCAAAATATCCCGGCTAGTCTCGATTTGTCTCGGCTTTTCCCGACTTGTCCCGAATTGTCCCGACTTGTCTCGACTTGTCCCGACTTGTCCCGACTTGTCCTGACTTGTCCCGACTTGTCCCGACTTGTACCGACTTGTCTTGACTAGAACCAACTTGACCCGACTTGTTCTGACATGTCACGTCTTGTCCCGACTTGTCCCGACTTGCTCCGAATTTTCCAAACTTGTCCCGACTTGTACCGAATTGTCCCGACTTGTACTGACTTGTCCCGACTTGTCCAGGATTGTCCAAACTTGTCCCGAATTGTACTGACTTGTCCCGACTTGTACCGACTTGTCCCGACTTGTCCCGGATTGTCCAAACCAGTCCCGACTTGTACCGACTTGTCCCGACTTGTCCCGACTTGTCACGGATTGTTCCAACTTGTCCCGACTTGTACCGACTTGTCCCCACTTGTACCGACTTGTCCTGACTTGTTTCGACTTGTCCCGACTCAACTCGACTTGTCCCGAATTGTCCTGACTTGTCCTGACTTGTCCCGACTTGTCTTGACTTGTCCCGATATGTCCCGACTTGTCCCGACTTGTCCTGACTTATCCCGACTTCTCCCGACTTGTTCTTACTTGTCTCGACTTGTCCCGACTTGTCCTGACTTGTCCCGACTTGTATCGACTTGTCGTGACTTGTCCTGACTTGTACCGACTTGTCCCGACTTGTACTGACTTTTCCCGACTTGTCCCGGATTGTCCAAACTTGTCCCGACTTGTTCCGACTTGTCCTGACTTGACCCGACTTGTTTCGACTTGTCCCGACTTGTCTCGACTTGTCCCGACTTGTCCTGACTTGTCCCGACTTGTATCGACTTGTCCTGACTTGTCACGACTCGTACCGACTTGTCCCGACTTGTCCCAACTTGTCCCGACTTGTTCAGACTTGTCCTGACTTGTCCCGACTTGTCCAGACTTATCCAGACTTGTCCCGACTTGTCCCGACTTGTTCTGACTTGTTCTAACTCGTAACGTCATGTCCCGACTTGTCCTGACCTGTCCCGACTTTTACCGACTTGTCCCATTTTGTCCCGACTTGTCCTGACTCGTCCCGACCTGTCTCGACTTTTCCCGACTCGTCCCGACTTGTCCTAACTTGCCCCGACTTGTCCATACTTGTCCCGACTTGTTCCGACTTGTCAATTTCAGTTCGAACAAATATTGATTGTTACACTTGTTTTGGTTCATAAATCTGGTTGGATTGACGAAAAATCGTAAAGCTTATTTTCTCAAAACTGTTTATATTTTGGCTAAAATTAAAATTCAAATTTTTTGTTTTCAAAATTTTTGTAGCTTTCACTTTTTCAAAATATCCCGGCTAGTCTCGATTTGTCTCGGCTTTTCCCGACTTGTCTCGACTTGTCCCGACTTGTCCCGACTTGTCCCGACTTGTACCGACTTGTCTTGACTAGAACCAACTTGACCCGACTTGTTCTGACATGTCACGTCTTGTCCCGACTTGTTCCAACTTGCTCCGAATTGTCCAAACTTGTCCCGACTTGTACCGACTTGTCCCGACTTGTACTGACTTGTCCCGACTTGTCCAGGATTGTCCAAACTTGTCCCGAATTGCACTGACTCGTCCCGACTTGTACCGACTTGTCCCGACTTGTCCCGGATTGTCCAAACTAGTCCCGACTTGTACCGACTTGTCCCGACTTGTCCCGACTTGTCCCGGATTGTTTTAACTTGTCCCGACTTGTACCGACTTGTCCCGACTTGTCCCCACATGTACCGACTTGTTCCGACTTGTCCCGGATTGTCGAAACTTGTCCCGACTTGTACCGACTTGTCCTGACTTGTCCTGACTTGTTTCGACTTTTCCCGACTCAACTCGACTTGTCCCGACTTGTCCTGACTTGTCCTGACTTGTCCCGACTTGTCCTGAGTTATCCCGACTTGTCCCGACTTGTTCTTACTTGTCACGTCTTGTCCCGACTTGTCCTGACTTGTACCGACTCGTCCTGACTTATCACGATTTTTCCCGACTTTTCCCGACTTGTTTCGACTTGTCCCGACTTGTCGTCCCGGATTGTCCAAACTTATACCGACATGTCCCGACTTGTACCGACTTGTCCCGACTTGCCCCGAATTGTCCAAACTTGTCCCGACTTGTACCGACTTGTCCCGACTTTTACCGACTTGTCCCGACTTGTCCAGGATTGTCCTAACTTGTCCCGACTTGTCCCGACTTGTCCCGACTTGTCCCGACTTGTTCCGACTTGTCCTGACTTGTTCCGACTTGTACCAACTTGTCCCGACTTGTACCGACCTGTCACGACTTGTACCAACTTGTCCCGACTTGTCCCGACTTGTCCCGACTTTTCCTGGATTGTCCAAATTTGTCCCGACTTGTCCCGACTTGTCTTGACTTGTACCGACTTGTATCGACTTGTACCAACTTTTCCCGATTTGTCCCGACTTGTTTCGACTTGTCCCGTCTTGTTTCGACTTGTCCTGTCTTGTCTCTTCTTGTCCCGGATTGTCCAAACATGTACCGACTTGTCCCGACTTGTCCTGACTTGTCCCGACTTGTCCAGACTTGTCCAGACTTGTCCCGGATTGTCCAAACTTGTCCCGACTTGTTCCGACTTGTCCTGACTTGTCCCGACTTGTTTCGACTTCTCCCGACTTGTCTCGACTTGTCCCGACTTGTCCTGACTTGTCCCGACTTGTATCGACTTGTCGTGACTTGTCCCAACTTGTCCCGACTTGTCCCGACTTGTACTGACTTTTCCCGACTTGTCCCGGATTGTCCAAACTTGTCCCGACTTGTTCCGACTGGTCCTGACTTGTCCCGACTTGTTTCGACTTGTCCCGACTTGTCTCGACTTGTCCCGACTTGTCCTGACTTGTCCCGACTTGTATCGACTTGTCCTGACTTGTCACGACTTGTACCGACTTGTCTCGACTTGCCCTGACTTGTTCCGACTTGGCCCGACTTGTACCGACTTGTCCCGACTTGTCCCGACTTGTCCTGACTTATCCCGACTTTTCCCGACTTGTTCTTACTTGTCTCGACTTGTCCCGACTTGTCCTGACTTGTCCCGACTTGTATCGACTTGTCGTGACTTGTCCTGACTTGTACCGACTTGTCCCGACTTGTCCCGACTTGTACTGACTTTTCCCGACTTGTCCCGGATTGTCCAAACTTGTCCCGACTTGTTCCGACTTGTCCTGACTTGTCCCGACTTGTTTCGACTTGTCCCGACTTGTCTCGACTTGTCCCGACTTGTCCTGACTTGTCCCGACTTGTATCGACTTGTCCTGACTTGTCACGACTTGTACCGACTTTTCCCGACTTGTCCCAACTTGTCCCGACTTGTCCAGACTTGTCCTGACTTGTCCCGACTTGTCCAGACTTATCCAGACTTGTCCCGACTTGTCCCGACTTGTCCCGACTTGTTCTGACTTTTTCTAACTCGTAACGTCATGTCTCGACTTGTCCTGACTTGTTCCGACTTGGCCCGACTTGTACCGACCCTTCCCGACTTGTCCCGACTTGTCCCGACTTGTCCCGACTTGTCCCGACTTGTCCCGACTTGTCCCGACTTGTCCCGACTTGTCCCGACTTGTCCCGACTCGTCTAGACTTTTTCTGACTTGTCACGTCTTGTCCCGACTTGTCCCGACTTGTCCAGACTTGTCCCGACTTGTACCGACTTGTCCCGACTTGTCCCGACATGTCCAGACTTGTCCCGACTTGTCCTGACTTGTCCCGACTTGTCCCGACTCGTCTCGACTTGTTCTGACTTGTCACGTCTTGTTCCAACTTGTCCTGATTTGTCCAGACTTGTCCCGACTTGTCCCGACTTGTTCTGACTTGTTATAACTTGTAACGTCATGTCTCGACTTGTCCTGACTTGTTCCGACTTGGCCCGACTTGTCCCGACTTGTCCCCACTTTTTCCGACTTGTCCCGAATTGTCCCGACTTGTCCTGACCTGTCCCGACTTTTACCGACTTGTCATATTTTGTCCCGGCTTGTCCCGACTTGTCCCGACCTGTCCCGACTTTTCTTGACTTGTCCCGACTTGTCCCGACTTGTCCTAACTTGCCCCGACTTGTCCATACTTGTCCCGACTTGTTCCGACTTGTCAATTTCAGTTCGAACAAAAATTGACTGTCACACTTGTTTTGGTTCATAATTTTGGTTGGATTGACAAAAAATCGTAAAGCTTATTTTCTCAAAACTGTTTAAATTTTGGCTAAAATAAAAATTCAAATTTTTTGTTTTCAAAATTTTTGTAGCTTTCACTTTTTCAAAATTTCCCGGCTAGTCTCGATTTGTCTCGGCTTTTCCCGACTTGTCCCGACTTGTCCCGACTTGTCTCGACTTGTCCCGACTTGTCCCGACTTGTCCTGACTTGTCCCGACTTGTCCCGACTTGTACCGACTTGTCTTGACTAGAACCAACTTGACCCGACTTGTTCTGACATGTCACGTCATGTCCCGACTTGTCCCGACTTGCTCCGAATTGTCACATCTTGTTCCGAGTTGTCCTGATTTGTCCAGACTTGTCCCGACTTGTCTCGACTTGTCCTGACTTGTTCCGACTTGGCCCGACTTGTACCGACTTGTCCCGACTTGTCCCGACTTGTCCCGACTTGTCCCGACTTGTCCCGACTTGTCCCGACTTGTCCAGACTTGTCCCGACTTGTCCTGACTTGTCCCGACTTGTCCCGACTCGTCTAGACTTTTTCTGACTTGTCACGTCTTGTCCCGACTTGTCCCGACTTGTCCTGACCTGTCCCGACTTTTACCGACTTGTCATATTTTGTCCCGGCTTGTCCCGACTTGTCCCGACCTGTCCCGACTTTTCCCGACTTGTCCCGACTTGTCCCGACTTGTCCTAACTTGCCCCGACTTGTCCATACTTGTCCCGACTTGTTCCGACTTGTCAATTTCAGTTCGAACAAAAATTGACTGTCACACTTGTTTTGGTTCATAATTTTGGTTGGATTGACAAAAAATCGTAAAGCTTATTTTCTCAAAACTGTTTAAATTTTGGCTAAAATAAAAATTCAAATTTTTTGTTTTCAAAATTTTTGTAGCTTTCACTTTTTCAAAATTTCCCGGCTAGTCTCGATTTGTCTCGGCTTTTCCCGACTTGTCCCGACTTGTCCCGACTTGTCTCGACTTGTCCCGACTTGTCCCGACTTGTCCTGACTTGTCCCGACTTGTCCCGACTTGTACCGACTTGTCTTGACTAGAACCAACTTGACCCGACTTGTTCTGACATGTCACGTCATGTCCCGACTTGTCCCGACTTGCTCCGAATTGTCACGTCTTGTTCCGAGTTGTCCTGATTTGTCCCGACTTGTCCTGACTTGTCCCGACTTGTATCGACTTGTCCTGACTTGTCACGACTTGTACCGACTTGTCCCGACTTGTCCCAACTTGTCCCGACTTGTCCAGACTTGTCCTGACTTGTCCCGACTTGTCCAGACTTATCCAGACTTGTCCCGACTTGTCCAGACTTGTCCCGACTTGTCCTGACTTGTTCTAACTCGTAACGTCATGTCTCGACTTGTCCTGACTTGTTCCGACTTGGCCCGACTTGTACCGACTTGTCCCGACTTGTCCCGACTTGTCCCGACTTGTCCCGACTTGTCCCGACTTGTCCCGACTTGTCCAGACTTGTCCCTACTTGTCCTGACTTGTCCCGACTTGTCTCGACTCGTCTCGACTTGTTCTGACTTGTCACGTCTTGTCCCGACTTGTATCGACTTGTCGTGACTTGTCCTGACTTGTACCAACTTGTCCCGACTTGTCCCGACTTGTACTGACTTTTCCCGACTTGTCCCGGATTGTCCAAACTTGTCCCGACTTGTTCCGACTGGTCCTGACTTGTCCCGACTTGTTTCGACTTGTCCCGACTTGTCTCGACTTGTCCCGACTTGTCCTGACTTGTCCCGACTTGTATCGACTTGTCCTGACTTGTCACGACTTGTACCGACTTGTCCCGACTTGTCCCAACTTGTCCCGACTTGTCCAGACTTGTCCTGACTTGTCCCGACTTGTCCAGACTTATCCAGACTTGTCCCGACTTGTCCAGACTTGTCCCGACTTGTCCTGACTTGTTCTAACTCGTAACGTCATGTCTCGACTTGTCCTGACTTGTTCCGACTTGGCCCGACTTGTACCGACTTGTCCCGACTTGTCCCGACTTGTCCTGACTTATCCCGACTTGTCCCGACTTGTTCTTACTTGTCTCGACTTGTCCCGACTTGTCCTGACTTGTCCCGACTTGTATCGACTTGTCCTGACTTGTACCGACTTGTCCCGACTTGTCCCGACTTGTACTGACTTTTCCCGACTTGTCCCAGATTGTCCAAACTTGTCCCGACTTGTTCCGACTTGTCCTGACTTGTCCCGACTTGTTTCGACTTGTCCCGACTTGTCTCGACTTGTCCCGACTTGTCCTGACTTGTCCCGACTTGTATCGACTTGTCCTGACTTGTCACGACTTGTACCGACTTGTCCCGACTTGTCCCAACTTGTCCCGACTTGTCCAGACTTGTCCTGACTTGTCCCGACTTGTCCAGACTTATCGAGACTTGTCCCGACTTGTCCCGACTTGTCCCGACTTGTTCTGACTTTTTCTAACTCGTAACGTCATGTCTCGACTTGTCCTGACTTGTTCCGACTTGGCCCGACTTGTACCGACTTGTCCCGACTTGTCCCGACTTGTCCCGACTTGTCCCGACTTGTCCAGACTTGTCCCGACTTGTCCAGACTTGTCCCGACCTGTCCCGACTTGTTCTGACTTGTTCTAACTTGTAACGTCATGTCTCGACTTGTCCTGACTTGTTCCGACTTGGCCCGACTTGTACCGACTTGTCCCGACTTGTCCCGACTTGTCCCGACTTGTCCCGACTTGTCCCGACTTGTCCCGACTTGTCCAGACTTGTCCCGACTTGTCCTGACTTGTCCCGACTTGTCCCGACTCGTCTAGACTTTTTCTGACTTGTCACGTCTTGTCCCGACTTGTCCCGACTTGTCCAGACTTGTCCCGACTTGTACCGACTTGTCCCGACTTGTCCCGACTTGTCCAGACTTGTCCCGACTTGTCCTGACTTGTCCCGACTTGTCCCGACTCGTCTCGACTTGTTCTGACTTGTCACGTCTTGTTCCGACTTGTCCTGATTTGTCCAGACTTGTCCCGACTTGTCCCGACTTGTTCTGACTTGTTATAACTTGTAACGTCATGTCTCGACTTGTCCTGACTTGTTCCGACTTGGCCCGACTTGTCCCGACTTGTCCCCACTTTTTCCGACTTGTCCCGAATTGTCCCGACTTGTCCTGACCTGTCCCGACTTTTACCGACTTGTCATATTTTGTCCCGGCTTGTCCCGACTTGTCCCGACCTGTCCCGACTTTTCCCGACTTGTCCCGACTTGTCCCGACTTGTCCTAACTTGCCCCGACTTGTCCATACTTGTCCCGACTTGTTCCGACTTGTCAATTTCAGTTCGAACAAAAATTGACTGTCACACTTGTTTTGGTTCATAATTTTGGTTGGATTGACAAAAAATCGTAAAGCTTATTTTCTCAAAACTGTTTAAATTTTGGCTAAAATAAAAATTCAAATTTTTTGTTTTCAAAATTTTTGTAGCTTTCACTTTTTCAAAATTTCCCGGCTAGTCTCGATTTGTCTCGGCTTTTCCCGACTTGTCCCGACTTGTCCCGACTTGTCTCGACTTGTCCCGACTTGTCCCGACTTGTCCTGACTTGTCCCGACTTGTCCCGACTTGTACCGACTTGTCTTGACTAGAACCAACTTGACCCGACTTGTTCTGACATGTCACGTCATGTCCCGACTTGTCCCGACTTGCTCCGAATTGTCACGTCTTGTTCCGAGTTGTCCTGATTTGTCCAGACTTGTCCCGACTTGTCCCGACTTGTTCTGACTTGTTATAACTTGTAACGTCATGTCTCGACTTGTCCTGAATTGTTCCGACTTGGCCCGACTTGTCCCGACTTGCCCCCTCTTGTTCCGACTTGTCCCGAATTGTCCCGACTTGTCCTGACCTGTCCCGACTTTTACCGACTTGTCATATTTTGTCCCGACTTGTCCCGACTTGTCCCGACCTGTCCCGACTTTTCCCGACTTGTCCCGACTTGTCCCGACTTGTCCTAACTTGCCCCGACTTGTCCATACTTGTCCCGACTTGTTCCGACTTGTCAATTTCAGTTCGAACAAAAATTGACTGTCACACTTGTTTTGGTTCATAATTTTGGTTGGATTGACAAAAAATCGTAAAGCTTATTTTCTCCAAACTGTTTAAATTTTGGCTAAAATAAAAATTCGAATTTTTTGTTTTCAAAATTTTTGTAGCTTTCACTTTTTCAAAATATCCCGGCTAGTCTCGATTTGTCTAGGCTCTTCTCGACTTGTCCCGACTTGTCCTGACTTGTCCCAACTTTTTCCGACTTGTCAATTTCAGTTCGAACAAAAATTGGTCACACTTGTTTTGGTTCATAATTATGGTTGGATTGACAAAAAATCTGTAAGCTTATTTCTCAAAACTGTTTAAATTTTGGATGAAATATTAAAAAAAAAAATTCAAATTTTTTGTTTATAAAATTTTTGAAGCTTTAATTTTTTTCAAAATATCTCGGCTGGTCCCGATTTGTCCCAACTTGTCCCGACTTGTCCTGACTGGTCCCGACTTGACCGGGCTTGTCTTGGCTTGTTTCGACTTGTCCCGAATTGTCCCGACTTGTTCCGACTTGTCCCGACTTGTCTCGGATTGTCCACACTTGTCCCGACTTGTACCGACTTGTCCCGACTTGTTTCGACTTGTCCCGACTTGTACGGGCTTGTCCCGGCTTGATTCGACTTGTCCCGACTTGTCCCGACTTGTTTCGACTTGTCCCGACTTGTCCCGGATTGTCCAAACTTGTCCCGACTTGTACCGACTTGTTCCGGATTGTCCAAGCTTGTCCCGACTTGTACCGATTTGTCCTGACTTGTACCGACTTGTCCCGTCATGTCCCGGATTGTCCAAACTTGTCTCGACTTGTCCCGACTTGTCTCGACTTGTCATGACTTGTACCGACTTGTCCCGAGTTGTCCTGGATTGTCCAAACTTGTCCCGACTTGTACCGACTTGTCCCGACTTGTCCCGACTTGTACCGACTTGTCCCGACTTGTCCCGACTTGTACCGACTTGTCCCGACTTGTCCCGGATTGTCCAAACTTGTCCCGACTTGCCCCAACTTTTCCCGACTTGTCCCGACCTGTACCGACTTGTCCCGACTTTTCCCGGTTTGTCCAAATTTGTCCCGACTTGTCCCGACTTGTCCCGACTTGACCCCACTTGTCCCGACTTGTCCCGACTTTTCCCGACTTGTCCCGATTTGTCCCGACTTTTACCGACTTGTACCGACCTGTACAGGAATGTCCAAACTTGTCCCGACTTGTTTCGACTTGTCCTGACTTGTCCTGACTTGTCACGACTTGTTCCGACTTGTCCCGACTTGTCCTAACTGGTCCCGACTTGTCCGGGCTTGTCCCGGCTTGTTTCGACTTGTCCCGACTTGTCCCAACTTGTCCCGACTTGTCCCGGAATGTCCAAATTTGTACCGACTTGTTCCGACTTGTACCGACTCGTCCCGACTTGTCCCGGATTGTCCAAACTTGTCTCGACTTGTCCCGACATGTCCCGGATTGTCCATACTTGTCCCGACTTGTCCCGACTTGTCCCGACTTGTCTCGTCTTGTACCGACTTGTCCCGACTTGTCCCGACTTGTCCCGACTTGTACCGACTTGTTCCGACTGGTCCCGGATTGTCCAAACTCGTCCCGACTTGTATCGACTTGTCCCGACTTGTCTCGACTTGTCCCGGATTGTCCAAACTTGTCCCGACTTGTATCGACTTGTCTCGACTTGTCTCGACTTGTCCCGACTTGTCCCGACTTGTCCCGACTTTTCCCGACTTGTTTCTACTTATTCCAAATTGTCTTGACTTGTTTCGACTTGTCCCGACTTGTCACGACTTGTCCCGACTTGTCCCAACTTGTCCCGACTTGTCCATACTTGTCCCAACTTTTTCCGACTTGTCGATTTCAGTTCGAACAAAAATTGGTCACACTTGTTTTGGTTCATAATTATGGTTGGATTGACAAAAAATCTGTAAGCTTATTTTCTCAAAACTGTTTAAATTTTGGATGAAATATTAAAAAAAAAAATTCAAATTTTTTGTTTATAAAATTTTTGAAGCTTTAATTTTTTTCAAAATATCTCAGCTGGTCCCGATTTGTCCCAACTTGTCCCGACTTGTCCTGACTGGTCCCGACTTGACCGGGCTTGTCCTGGCTTGTTTCGACTTGTCCCGAATTGTCCCGACTTGTTCCGACTTGTCCCGACTTGTCTCGGATTGTCCACACTTGTCCCGACTTGTACCGACTTGTCCCGACTTGTTTCGACTTGTCCCGACTTGTACGGGCTTGTCCCGGCTTGATTCGACTTGTCCCGACTTGTCCCGACTTGTTTCGACTTGTCCCGACTTGTCCCGGATTGTCCAAACTTGTCCCGACTTGTACCGACTTGTTCCGGATTGTCCAAGCTTGTCCCGACTTGTACCGATTTGTCCTGACTTGTACCGACTTGTCCCGTCATGTCCCGGATTGTCCAAACTTGTCTCGACTTGTCCCGACTTGTCTCGGCTTGTCATGACTTGTCCCGACTTGTACCGACTTGTCCCGAGTTGTCCTGGATTGTCCAAACTTGTCCCGACTTGTACCGACTTGTCCCGACTTGTCCTGGATTGTCCAAACTTGTCCCGACTTGTACCGACTTGTCCCGACTTGTCCCGACTTGTCCTGACTTGTCCCGACTTGTTTCGACTTGTCCCGACTTGTCTCGACTTGTCCCGACTTGTCCTGACTTGTCCCGACTTGTATCGACTTGTCCCGACTTGTCCCGACTTGTCCCGACTTGTCCCGACTTGTCCCGACTTGTCCAGACTTGTCCCGACTTGTCCTGACTTGTCCCGACTTGTCTCGACTCGTCTCGACTTGTTCTGACTTGTCACGTCTTGTCCCGACTTGTCCCGACTTGTCCAGACTTGTCCCGAGTTGTCCCGACTTGTTCTGACTTGTTCTAACTTGTAACGTCATGTCTCGACTTGTCCTGACTTGTCACGACTTGTACCGACTTGTCCCGACTTGTCCCAACTTGTCCCGACTTGTCCAGACTTGTCCTGACTGGTCCCGACTTGTCCAGACTTGTCCTGACTTGTCCTGACTTGTCCCGACATGTATCGACTTGTCCTGACTTGTCACGAATTGTACCGACTTGTCCCGACTTGTCCCAACTTGTCCCGACTTGTCCAGACTTGTCCTGACTTGTCCCGACTTGTCCAGACTTGTCCAGACTTGTCCCGGATTGTCCAAACTTGTCCCGACTTGTTCCGACTTGTCCTGACTTGTCCCGACTTGTTTCGACTTGTCCCGACTTGTCTCGACTTGTCCCGACTTGTCCTGACTTGTCCCGACTTGTATCGACTTGTCCTGACTTGTCACGACTTGTACCGACTTGTCCCGACTTGTCCCAACTTGTCCCGACTTGTCCAGACTTGTCCTGACTTGTCCCGACTTGTCCAGACTTATCCAGACTTGTCCCGACTTGTCCGACTTGTTCTGACTTGTTCTAACTCGTAACGTCATGTCTCGACTTGTCCTGACTTGTTCCGACTTGGCCCGACTTGTACCGACTTGTCCCGACTTGTCCCGACTTGTCCCGACTTGTCCCGACTTGTCCCGACTTGTCCCGACTTGTCCAGACTTGTCCCGACTTGTCCTGACTTGTCCCGACTTGTCTCGACTCGTCTCGACTTGTTCTGACTTGTCACGTCTTGTCCCGACTTGTCCCGACTTGTCCAGACTTGTCCCGACTTGTACCGACTTGTCCCGACTTGTCCCGACTTGTCCAGACTTGTCCCGACTTGTCCTGACTTGTCCCGACTTGTCCCGACTCGTCTCGACTTGTTCTGACTTGTCACGTCTTGTTCCGACTTGTCCTGATTTGTCCAGACTTGTCCCGACTTGTCCCGACTTGTTCTGACTTGTTATAACTTGTAACGTCATGTCTCGACTTGTCCTGACTTGTTCCGACTTGGCCCGACTTGTCCCGACTTGTCCCCACTTGTTCCGACTTGTCCCGAATTGTCCCGACTTGTCCTGACCTGTCCCGACTTTTACCGACTTGTCATATTTTGTCCCGACTTGTCCCGACTTGTCCCGACTTGTCCCCTGTCCCGACTTTTCCCGACTTGTCCCGACTTGTCCCGACTTGTCCTAACTTGCCATGACTTGTCCATACTTGTCCCGACTTGTTCCGACTTGTCAATTTCAGTTCGAACAAAAATTGACTGTCACACTTGTTTTGGTTCATAATTTTGGTTGGATTGACAAAAAATCGTAAAGCTTAATTTCTCAAAACTGTTTAAATTTTGGCTAAAATAAAAATTCAAATTTTTTGTTTTCAAAATTTTTGTAGCTTTCACTTTTTCAAAATATCCCGGCTAGTCTCGATTTGTCTCGGCTTTTCCCGACTTGTCCCGACTTGTCCCGACTTGTCTCGACTTGTCCCGACTTGTCCCGACTTGTCCTGACTTGTCCCGACTTGTCCCGACTTGTACCGACTTGTCTTGACTAGAACCAACTTGACCCGACTTGTTCTGACATGTCACGTCTTGTCCCGACTTGTCCCGACTTGCTCCGAATTTTCCAAACTTGTCCCGACTTGTACCGACTTGTCCCGACTTGTACTGACTTGTCCCGACTTGTCCAGGATTGTCCAAACTTGTCCCGAATTGTACTGACTTGTCCCGACTTGTACCGACTTGTCCCGACTTGTCCCGGATTGTCCAAACCAGTCCCGACTTGTACCGACTTGTCCCGACTTGTCCCGACTTGTCCCGACTTGTCACGGATTGTTCCAACTTGTCCCGACTTGTACCGACTTGTCCCCACTTGTACCGACTTGTCCTGACTTGTTTCGACTTGTCCCGACTCAACTCGACTTGTCCCGAATTGTCCTGACTTGTCCTGACTTGTCCCGACTTGTCTTGACTTGTCCCGATATGTCCCGACTTGTCCCGACTTGTCCTGACTTATCCCGACTTCTCCCGACTTGTTCTTACTTGTCTCGACTTGTCCCGACTTGTCCTGACTTGTCCCGACTTGTATCGACTTGTCGTGACTTGTCCTGACTTGTACCGACTTGTCCCGACTTGTCCCGACTTGTACTGACTTTTCCCGACTTGTCCCGGATTGTCCAAACTTGTCCCGACTTGTTCCGACTTGTCCTGACTTGTCCCGACTTGTTTCGACTTGTCCCGACTTGTCTCGACTTGTCCCGACTTGTCCTGACTTGTCCCGACTTGTATCGACTTGTCCTGACTTGTCACGACTCGTACCGACTTGTCCCGACTTGTCCCAACTTGTCCCGACTTGTCCAGACTTGTCCTGACTTGTCCCGACTTGTCCAGACTTATCCAGACTTGTCCCGACTTGTCCCGACTTGTTCTGACTTGTTCTAACTCGTAACGTCATGTCCCGACTTGTCCTGACCTGTCCCGACTTTTACCGACTTGTCCCATTTTGTCCCGACTTGTCCTGACTCGTCCCGACCTGTCTCGACTTTTCCCGACTCGTCCCGACTTGTCCTAACTTGCCCCGACTTGTCCATACTTGTCCCGACTTGTTCCGACTTGTCAATTTCAGTTCGAACAAATATTGATTGTTACACTTGTTTTGGTTCATAAATCTGGTTGGATTGACGAAAAATCGTAAAGCTTATTTTCTCAAAACTGTTTAAATTTTGGCTAAAATTAAAATTCAAATTTTTTGTTTTCAAAATTTTTGTAGCTTTCACTTTTTCAAAATATCCCGGCTAGTCTCGATTTGTCTCGGCTTTTCCCGACTTGTCTCGACTTGTCCCGACTTGTCCCGACTTGTACCGACTTGTCTTGACTAGAACCAACTTGACCCGACTTGTTCTGACATGTCACGTCTTGTCCCGACTTGTTCCAACTTGCTCCGAATTGTCCAAACTTGTCCCGACTTGTACCGACTTGTCCCGACTTGTACTGACTTGTCCCGACTTGTCCAGGATTGTCCAAACTTGTCCCGAATTGCACTGACTCGTCCCGACTTGTACCGACTTGTCCCGACTTGTCCCGGATTGTCCAAACTAGTCCCGACTTGTACCGACTTGTCCCGACTTGTCCCGACTTGTCCCGACTTGTCCCGGATTGTTTTAACTTGTCCCGACTTGTACCGACTTGTCCTGACTTGTCCTGACTTGTTTCGACTTTTCCCGACTCAACTCGACTTGTCCCGACTTGTCCTGACTTGTCCTGACTTGTCCCGACTTGTCCTGACTTATCCCGACTTGTCCCGACTTGTTCTTACTTGTCACGTCTTGTCCCGACTTGTCCTGACTTGTACCGACTCGTCCTGACTTATCACGATTTTTCCCGACTTTTCCCGACTTGTTTCGACTTGTCCCGACTTGTCGTCCCGGATTGTCCAAACTTATACCGACATGTCCCGACTTGTACCGACTTGTCCCGACTTGCCCCGAATTGTCCAAACTTGTCCCGACTTGTACCGACTTGTCCCGACTTTTACCGACTTGTCCCGACTTGTCCAGGATTGTCCTAACTTGTCCCGACTTGTCCCGACTTGTCCCGACTTGTCCCCACATGTACCGACTTGTTCCGACTTGTCCCGGATTGTCGAAACTTGTCCCGACTTGTACCGACTTGTCCTGACTTGTCCTGACTTGTTTCGACTTTTCCCGACTCAACTCGACTTGTCCCGACTTGTCCTGACTTGTCGTGACTTGTCCCGACTTGTCCTGACTTATCCCGACTTGTCCCGACTTGTTCTTACTTGTCACGTCTTGTCCCGACTTGTCCTGACTTGTACCGACTCGTCCTGACTTATCACGATTTTTCCCGACTTTTCCCGACTTGTTTCGACTTGTCCCGACTTGTCGTCCCGGATTGTCCAAACTTATACCGACATGTCCCGACTTGTACCGACTTGTCCCGACTTGCCCCGAATTGTCCAAACTTGTCCCGACTTGTACCGACTTGTCCCGACTTTTACCGACTTGTCCCGACTTGTCCAGGATTGTCCTAACTTGTCCCGACTTGTCCCGACTTGTCCCGACTTGTCCCGACTTGTTCCGACTTGTCCTGACTTGTTCCGACTTGTACCAACTTGTCCCGACTTGTACCGACCTGTCACGACTTGTACCAACTTGTCCCGACTTGTCCCGACTTGTCTTGACTTTTCCTGGATTGTCCAAATTTGTCCCGACTTGTCCCGACTTGTCTTGACTTGTACCGACTTGTACCGACTTGTACCAACTTTTCCCGATTTGTCCCGACTTGTTTCGACTTGTCCCGTCTTGTTTCGACTTGTCCTGTCTTGTCTCTTCTTGTCCCGGATTGTCCAAACATGTACCGACTTGTCCCGACTTGTCCTGACTTGTCCCGACTTGTATCGACTTGTCGTGACTTGTCCTGACTTGTACCAACTTGTCCCGACTTGTCCCGACTTGTACTGACTTTTCCCGACTTGTCCCGGATTGTCCAAACTTGTCCCGACTTGTTCCGACTGGTCCTGACTTGTCCCGACTTGTTTCGACTTGTCCCGACTTGTCTCGACTTGTCCCGACTTGTCCTGACTTGTCCCGACTTGTATCGACTTGTCCTGACTTGTCACGACTTGTACCGACTTGTCTCGACTTGTCCTGACTTGTTCCGACTTGGCCCGACTTGTACCGACTTGTCCCGACTTGTCCCGACTTGTCCTGACTTATCCCGACTTGTCCCGACTTGTTCTTACTTGTCTCGACTTGTCCCGACTTGTCCTGACTTGTCCCGACTTGTATCGACTTGTCGTGACTTGTCCTGACTTGTACCGACTTGTCCCGACTTGTCCCGACTTGTACTGACTTTTCCCGACTTGTCCCGGATTGTCCAAACTTGTCCCGACTTGTTCCGACTTGTCCTGACTTGTCCCGACTTGTTTCGACTTGTCCCGACTTGTCTCGACTTGTCCCGACTTGTCCTGACTTGTCCCGACTTGTATCGACTTGTCCTGACTTGTCACGACTTGTACCGACTTGTCCCGACTTGTCCCAACTTGTCCCGACTTGTCCAGACTTGTCCTGACTTGTCCCGACTTGTCCAGACTTATCCAGACTTGTCCCGACTTGTCCCGACTTGTCCCGACTTGTTCTGACTTTTTCTAACTCGTAACGTCATGTCTCGACTTGTCCTGACTTGTTCCGACTTGGCCTGACTTGTACCGACTTGTCCCGACTTGTCCCGACTTGTCCCGACTTGTCCCGACTTGTCCCGACTTGTCCCGACTTGTCCAGACTTGTCCCGACTTGTCCAGACTTGTCCCGACTTGTCCAGACTTGTCCCGACCTGTCCCGACTTGTTCTGACTCGTTCTAACTTGTAACGTCATGTCTCGACTTGTCCTGACTTGTTCCGACGTGGCCCGACTTGTACCGACTTGTCCCGACTTGTCCCGACTTGTCCCGACTTGTCCCGACTTGTCCAGACTTGTCCCGACTTGTCCTGACTTGTCCCGACTTGTCCCGACTCGTCTAGACTTTTTCTGACTTGTCACGTCTTGTCCCGACTTGTCCCGACTTGTCCAGACTTGTCCCGACTTGTACCGACTTGTCCCGACTTGTCCCGACTTGTCCAGACTTGTCCCGACTTGTCCTGACTTGTCCCGACTTGTCCCGACTCGTCTCGACTTGTTCTGACTTGTCACGTCTTGTTCCGACTTGTCCTGATTTGTCCAGACTTGTCCCGACTTGTCCCGACTTGTTCTGACTTGTTATAACTTGTAACGTCATGTCTCGACTTGTCCTGACTTGTTCCGACTTGGCCCGACTTGTCCCGACTTGTCCCCACTTTTTCCGACTTGTCCCGAATTGTCCCGACTTGTCCTGACCTGTCCCGACTTTTACCGACTTGTCATATTTTGTCCCGGCTTGTCCCGACTTGTCCCGACCTGTCCCGACTTTTCCCGACTTGTCCCGACTTGTCCCGACTTGTCTCGACTTGTCCCGACTTGTCCCGACTTGTCCTGACTTGTCCCGACTTGTCCCGACTTGTACCGACTTGTCTTGACTAGAACCAACTTGACCCGACTTGTTCTGACATGTCACGTCATGTCCCGACTTGTCCCGACTTGCTCCGAATTGTCACGTCTTGTTCCGAGTTGTCCTGATTTGTCCAGACTTGTCCCGACTTGTCTCGACTTGTCCTGACTTGTTCCGACTTGGCCCGACTTGTACCGACTTGTCCCGACTTGTCCCGACTTGTCCCGACTTGTCCCGACTTGTCCCGACTTGTCCAGACTTGTCCCGACTTGTCCTGACTTGTCCAGACTTGTCCCGACTTGTACCGACTTGTCCCGACTTGTCCCGACTTGTACCGACTTGTCCCGACTTGTCCCGACTTGTCCCGACTTGTCCAGACTTGTCCCGACTTGTCCTGACTTGTCCAGACTTGTCCCGACTTGTACCGACTTGTCCCGACTTGTCCCGACTTGTACCGACTTGTCCCGACTTGTCCCGACTTGTCCCGACTTGTCCAGACTTGTCCTGACTTGTCCCGACTTGTCCCGACTCGTCTAGACTTTTTCTGACTTGTCACGTCTTGTCCCGACTTGTCCCGACTCGTCTAGACTTTTTCTGACTTGTCACGTCTTGTCCCGACTTGTCCCGACTTGTCCAGACTTGTCCCGACTTGTACCGACTTGTCCCGACTTGTCCCGACTTGTCCCGACTTGTCCAGACTTGTCCCGACTTGTCCTGACTTGTCCCGACTTGTCCCGACTCGTCTCGACTTGTTCTGACTTGTCACGTCTTGTTCCGACTTGTCCTGATTTGTCCAGACTTGTCCCGACTTGTCCCGACTTGTTCTGACTTGTTATGACTTGTAACGTCATGTCTCGACTTGTCCTGACTTGTTCCGACTTGGCCCGACTTGTCCCGACTTGTCCCCACTTTTTCCGACTTGTCCCGAATTGTCCCGACTTGTCCTGACCTGTCCCGACTTTTACCGACTTGTCATATTTTGTCCCGGCTTGTCCCGACTTGTCCCGACCTGTCCCGACTTTTCCCGACTTGTCCCGACTTGTCCCGACTTGTCCTAACTTGCCCCGACTTGTCCATACTTGTCCCGACTTGTTCCGACTTGTCAATTTCAGTTCGAACAAAAATTGACTGTCACACTTGTTTTGGTTCATAATTTTGGTTGGATTGACAAAAAATCGTAAAGCTTATTTTCTCAAAACTGTTTAAATTTTGGCTAAAATAAAAATTCAAATTTTTTGTGTTCAAAATTTTTGTAGCTTTCACTTTTTCAAAATTTCCCGGCTAGTCTCGATTTGTCTCGGCTTTTCCCGACTTGTCCCGACTTGTCCCGACTTGTCTCGACTTGTCCCGACTTGTCCCGACTTGTCCTGACTTGTCCCGACTTGTCCCGACTTGTACCGAATTGTCACGTCTTGTTCCGAGTTGTCCTGATTTGTCCCGACTTGTCCTGACTTGTCCCGACTTGTATCGACTTGTCCTGACTTGTCACGACTTGTACCGACTTGTCCCGACTTGTCCCAACTTGTCCCGACTTGTCCAGACTTGTCCTGACTTGTCCCGACTTGTCCAGACTTATCCAGACTTGTCCCGACTTGTCCAGACTTGTCCCGACTTGTCCTGACTTGTTCTAACTCGTAACGTCATGTCTCGACTTGTCCTGACTTGTTCCGACTTGGCCCGACTTGTACCGACTTGTCCCGACTTGTCCCGACTTGTCCCGACTTGTCCCGACTTGTCCCGACTTGTCCCGACTTGTCCAGACTTGTCCCTACTTGTCCTGACTTGTCCCGACTTGTCTCGACTCGTCTCGACTTGTTCTGACTTGTCACGTCTTGTCCCGACTTGTATCGACTTGTCGTGACTTGTCCTGACTTGTACCAACTTGTCCCGACTTGTCCCGACTTGTACTGACTTTTCCCGACTTGTCCCGGATTGTCCAAACTTGTCCCGACTTGTTCCGACTGGTCCTGACTTGTCCCGACTTGTTTCGACTTGTCCCGACTTGTCTCGACTTGTCCCGACTTGTCCTGACTTGTCCCGACTTGTATCGACTTGTCCTGACTTGTCACGACTTGTTCCGACTTGTCCCGACTTGTCCCAACTTGTCCCGACTTGTCCAGACTTGTCCTGACTTGTCCCGACTTGTCCAGACTTATCCAGACTTGTCCCGACTTGTCCAGACTTGTCCCGACTTGTCCTGACTTGTTCTAACTCGTAACGTCATGTCTCGACTTGTCCTGACTTGTTCCGACTTGGCCCGACTTGTACCGACTTGTCCCGACTTGTCCCGACTTGTCCTGACTTACCCCGACTTGTCCCGACTTGTTCTTACTTGTCTCGACTTGTCCCGACTTGTCCTGACTTGTCCCGACTTGTATCGACTTGTCGTGACTTGTCCTGACTTGTACCGACTTGTCCCGACTTGTCCCGACTTGTACTGACTTTTCCCGACTTGTCCCGGATTGTCCAAACTTGTCCCGACTTGTTCCGACTTGTCCTGACTTGTCCCGACTTGTTTCGAATTGTCCCGACTTGTCTCGACTTGTCCCGAGTTGTCCTGACTTGTCCCGACTTGTATCGACTTGTCCTGACATGTCACGACTTGTACCGACTTGTTCCGACTTGGCCCGACTTGTACCGACTTGTCCCGACTTGTCCCGACTTGTCCCGACTTGTCCCGACTTGTCCCGACTTGTCCCGACTTGTCCAGACTTGTCCCGACTTGTCCAGACTTGTCCCGACCTGTCCCGACTTGTTCTGACTTGTTCTAACTTGTAACGTCATGTCTCGACTTGTCCTGACTTGTTCCGACTTGGCCCGACTTGTACCGACTTGTCCCGACTTGTCCCGACTTGTCCCGACTTGTCCCGACTTGTCCCGACTTGTCCCGACTTGTCCAGACTTGTCCCGACTTGTCCAGACTTGTCCCGACCTGTCCCGACTTGTTCTGACTTGTTCTAACTTGTAACGTCATGTCTCGACTTGTCCCGACTTGTCCAGACTTGTCCCGACTTGTCCTGACTTGTCCCGACTTGTCCCGACTCGTCTAGACTTTTTCTGACTTGTCACGTCTTGTCCCGACTTGTCCCGACTTGTCCAGACTTGTCCCGACTTGTACCGACTTGTCCCGACTTGTCCCGACTTGTCCAGACTTGTCCCGACTTGTCCTGACTTGTCCCGACTTGTCCCGACTCGTCTCGACTTGTTCTGACTTGTCACGTCTTGTTCCGACTTGTCCTGATTTGTCCAGACTTGTCCCGACTTGTCCCGACTTGTTCTGACTTGTTATAACTTGTAACGTCATGTCTCGACTTGTCCTGACTTGTTCCGACTTGGCCCGACTTGTCCCGACTTGTCCCCACTTTTTCCGACTTGTCCCGAATTGTCCCGACTTGTCCTGACCTGTCCCGACTTTTACCGACTTGTCATATTTTGTCCCGGCTTGTCCCGACTTGTCCCGACCTGTCCCAACTTTTCCCGACTTGTCCCGACTTGTCCCGACTTGTCCTAACTTGCCCCGACTTGTCCATACTTGTCCCGACTTGTTCCGACTTGTCAATTTCAGTTCGAACAAAAATTGACTGTCACACTTGTTTTGGTTCATAATTTTGGTTGGATTGACAAAAAATCGTAAAGCTTATTTTCTCAAAACTGTTTAAATTTTGGCTAAAATAAAAATTCAAATTTTTTGTTTTCAAAATTTTTGTAGCTTTCACTTTTTCAAAATTTCCCGGCTAGTCTCGATTTGTCTGGGCTTTTCCCGACTTGTCCCGACTTGTCCCGACTTGTCTCGACTTGTCCCGACTTGTCCCGACTTGTCCTGACTTGTCCCGACTTGTCCCGACTTGTACCGACTTGTCTTGACTAGAACCAACTTGACCCGACTTGTTCTGACATGTCACGTCATGTCCCGACTTGTCCCGACTTGCTCCGAATTGTCACGTCTTGTTCCGAGTTGTCCTGATTTGTCCAGACTTGTCCCGACTTGTCCCGACTTGTTCTGACTTGTTATAACTTGTAACGTCATGTCTCGACTTGTCCTGACTTGTTCCGACTTGGCCCGACTTGTCCCGACTTGTCCCCTCTTGTTCCGACTTGTCCCGAATTGTCCCGACTTGTCCTGACCTGTCCCGACTTTTACCGACTTGTCATATTTTGTCCCGACTTGTCCCGACTTGTCCCGACCTGTCCCGACTTTTCCCGACTTGTCCCGACTTGTCCCGACTTGTCCTAACTTGCCCCGACTTGTCCATACTTGTCCCGACTTGTTCCGACTTGTCAATTTCAGTTCGAACAAAAATTGACTGTCACACTTGTTTTGGTTCATAATGTTGGTTGGATTGACAAAAAATCGTAAAGCTTATTTTCTCCAAACTGTTTAAATTTTGGCTAAAATAAAAATTCAAATTTTTTGTTTTCAAAATTTTTGTAGCTTTCACTTTTTCAAAATATCCCGGCTAGTCTCGATTTGTCTAGGCTCTTCCCGACTTGTCCCGACTTGTCCCGACTTGTCCCGACTTGTCCCGACTTGTCCCGACTTGTCTCGACTTGTCCCGACTTGTCCCGACTTGTCCTGACTTGTCCCAACTTGTCCCGACTTGTACCGACTTGTCATGACTAGAACCAACTTGACCCGACTTGTTCTGACATGTCACGTCTTGTCCCGACTTGTCCATACTTGTCCCAACTTTTTCCGACTTGTCAATTTCAGTTCGAACAAAAATTGGTCACACTTGTTTTGGTTCATAATTATGGTTGGATTGACAAAAAATCTGTAAGCTTATTTCTCAAAACTGTTTAAATTTTGGATGAAATATTAAAAAAAAAAATTCAAATTTTTTGTTTATAAAATTTTTGAAGTTTTAATTTTTTTCAAAATATCTCGGCTGGTCCCGATTTGTCCCAACTTGTCCCGACTTGTCCTGACTGGTCCCGACTTGACCGGGCTTGTCCTGGCTTGTTTCGACTTGTCCCGAATTGTCCCGACTTGTTCCGACTTGTCCCGACTTGTCTCGGATTGTCCACACTTGTCCCGACTTGTACCGACTTGTCCCGACTTGTTTCGACTTGTCCCGACTTGTACACGCTTGTCCCGGCTTGATTCGACTTGTCCCGACTTGTCCCGACTTGTTTCGACTTGTCCCGACTTGTCCCGGATTGTCCAAACTTGTCCCGACTTGTACCGACTTGTTCCGGATTGTCCAAGCTTGTCCCGACTTGTACCGATTTGTCCTGACTTGTACCGACTTGTCCCGTCATGTCCCGGATTGTCCAAACTTGTCTCGACTTGTCCCGACTTGTCTCGACTTGTCATGACTTGTCCCGACTTGTACCGACTTGTCCCGAGTTGTCCTGGATTGTCCAAACTTGTCCCGACTTGTACCGACTTGTCCCGACTTGTCCCGACTTGTACCGACTTGTCCCGACTTGTCCCGACTTGTACCGACTTGTCCCGACTTGTCCCGGATTGTCCAAACTTGTCCCGACTTGTCCCAACTTTTCCCGACTTGTCCCGACCTGTACCGACTTGTCCCGACTTTTCCCGGTTTGTCCAAATTTGTCCCGACTTGTCCCGACTTGTCCCGACTTGACCCCACTTGTCCCGACTTGTCCCGACTTTTCCCGACTTGTCCCGATTTGTCCCGACTTTTACCGACTTGTACCGACCTGTACAGGAATGTCCAAACTTGTCCCGACTTGTTCCGACTTGTCCCGACTTGTCCTAACTGGTCCCGACTTGTCCGGGCTTGTCCCGGCTTGTTTCGACTTGTCCCGACTTGTCCCGACTTGTCCCGACTTGTCCCGGAATGTCCAAATTTGTACCGACTTGTTCCGACTTGTACCGACTCGTCCCGACTTGTCCCGGATTGTCCAAACTTGTCTCGACTTGTCCCGACATGTCCCGGATTGTCCATACTTGTCCCGACTTGTCCCGACTTGTCCCGACTTGTCTCGTCTTGTACCGACTTGTCCCGACTTGTCCCGACTTGTCCCGACTTGTACCGACTTGTTCCGACTGGTCCCGGATTGTCCAAACTCGTCCCGACTTGTATCGACTTGTCCCGACTTGTCTCGACTTGTCCCGGATTGTCCAAACTTGTCCCGACTTGTATCGACTTGTCTCGACTTGTCTCGACTTGTCCCGACTTGTCCCGACTTGTCCCGACTTTTCCCGACTTGTTTCTACTTATTCCAAATTGTCTTGACTTGTTTCGACTTGTCCCGACTTGTCACGACTTGTCCCGACTTGTCCCAACTTGTCCCGACTTGTCCATACTTGTCCCAACTTTTTCCGACTTGTCGATTTCAGTTCGAACAAAAATTGGTCACACTTGTTTTGTTCATAATTATGGTTGGATTGACAAAAAATCTGTAAGCTTATTTTCTCAAAACTGTTTAAATTTTGGATGAAATATTAAAAAAAAAAATTCAAATTTTTTGTTTATAAAATTTTTGAAGCTTTAATTTTTTTCAAAATATCTCGCTGGTCCCGATTTGTCCCAACTTGTCCCGACTTGTCCTGACTGGTCCCGACTTGACCGGGCTTGTCCTGGCTTGTTTCGACTTGTCCCGAATTGTCCCGACTTGTTCCGACTTGTCCCGACTTGTCTCGGATTGTCCACACTTGTCCCGACTTGTACCGACTTGTCCCGACTTGTTTCGACTTGTCCCGACTTGTACGGGCTTGTCCCGGCTTGATTCGACTTGTCCCGACTTGTCCCGACTTGTTTCGACTTGTCCCGACTTGTCCCGGATTGTCCAAACTTGTCCCGACTTGTACCGACTTGTTCCGGATTGTCCAAGCTTGTCCCGACTTGTACCGATTTGTCCTGACTTGTACCGACTTGTCCCGTCATGTCCCGGATTGTCCAAACTTGTCTCGACTTGTCCCGACTTGTCTCGGCTTGTCATGACTTGTCCCGACTTGTACCGACTTGTCCCGAGTTGTCCTGGATTGTCCAAACTTGTCCCGACTTGTACCGACTTGTCCCGACTTGTCCCGACTTGTACCGACTTGTCCCGACTTGTACCGACTTGTCCCGACTTGTCCCGGATTGTCCAAACTTGTCCCGACTTGTCCCAACTTTTCACGACTTGTCCCGACCTGTACCGACTTGTCCCGACTTTTCCCGGTTTGTCCAAATTTGTCCCGACTTGTCCAGACTTGTCCCGACCTGTCCCGACTTGTTCTGACTTGTTCTAACTTGTAACGTCATGTCTCGACTTGTCCCGACTTGTCCAGACTTGTCCCGACTTGTCCTGACTTGTCCCGACTTGTCCCGACTCGTCTAGACTTTTTCTGACTTGTCACGTCTTGTCCCGACTTGTCCCGACTTGTACCGACTTGTCCCGAGTTGTCCTGGATTGTCCAAACTTGTCCCGACTTGTACCGACTTGTCCCGACTTGTCCCGACTTGTACCGACTTGTCCCGACTTGTCCCGACTTGTACCGACTTGTCCCGACTTGTCCCGGATTGTCCAAACTTGTCCCGACTTGTCCCAACTTTTCCCGACTTGTCCCGACCTGTACCGACTTGTCCCGACTTTTCCCGGTTTGTCCAAATTTGTCCCGACTTGTCCCGACTTGTCCCGACTTGACCCCACTTGTCCCGACTTGTCCCGACTTTTCCCGACTTGTCCCGATTTGTCCCGACTTTTACCGACTTGTACCGACCTGTACAGGAATGTCCAAACTTGTCCCGACTTGTTCCGACTTGTCCCGACTTGTCCTAACTGGTCCCGACTTGTCCGGGCTTGTCCCGGCTTGTTTCGACTTGTCCCGACTTGTCCCGACTTGTCCCGACTTGTCCCGGAATGTCCAAATTTGTACCGACTTGTTCCGACTTGTACCGACTCGTCCCGACTTGTCCCGGATTGTCCAAACTTGTCTCGACTTGTCCCGACATGTCCCGGATTGTCCATACTTGTCCCGACTTGTCCCGACTTGTCCCGACTTGTCTCGTCTTGTACCGACTTGTCCCGACTTGTCCCGACTTGTCCCGACTTGTACCGACTTGTTCCGACTGGTCCCGGATTGTCCAAACTCGTCCCGACTTGTATCGACTTGTCCCGACTTGTCTCGACTTGTCCCGGATTGTCCAAACTTGTCCCGACTTGTATCGACTTGTCTCGACTTGTCTCGACTTGTCCCGACTTGTCCCGACTTGTCCCGACTTGTCCCGACTTTTCCCGACTTGTTTCTACTTATTCCAAATTGTCTTGACTTGTTTCGACTTGTCCCGACTTGTCACGACTTGTCCCGACTTGTCCCAACTTGTCCCGACTTGTCCATACTTGTCCCAACTTTTTCCGACTTGTCGATTTCAGTTCGAACAAAAATTGGTCACACTTGTTTTGTTCATAATTATGGTTGGATTGACAAAAAATCTGTAAGCTTATTTTCTCAAAACTGTTTAAATTTTGGATGAAATATTAAAAAAAAAAATTCAAATTTTTTGTTTATAAAATTTTTGAAGCTTTAATTTTTTTCAAAATATCTCGCTGGTCCCGATTTGTCCCAACTTGTCCCGACTTGTCCTGACTGGTCCCGACTTGACCGGGCTTGTCCTGGCTTGTTTCGACTTGTCCCGAATTGTCCCGACTTGTTCCGACTTGTCCCGACTTGTCTCGGATTGTCCACACTTGTCCCGACTTGTACCGACTTGTCCCGACTTGTTTCGACTTGTCCCGACTTGTACGGGCTTGTCCCGGCTTGATTCGACTTGTCCCGACTTGTCCCGACTTGTTTCGACTTGTCCCGACTTGTCCCGGATTGTCCAAACTTGTCCCGACTTGTACCGACTTGTTCCGGATTGTCCAAGCTTGTCCCGACTTGTACCGATTTGTCCTGACTTGTACCGACTTGTCCCGTCATGTCCCGGATTGTCCAAACTTGTCTCGACTTGTCCCGACTTGTCTCGGCTTGTCATGACTTGTCCCGACTTGTACCGACTTGTCCCGAGTTGTCCTGGATTGTCCAAACTTGTCCCGACTTGTACCGACTTGTCCCGACTTGTCCCGACTTGTACCGACTTGTCCCGACTTGTACCGACTTGTCCCGACTTGTCCCGGATTGTCCAAACTTGTCCCGACTTGTCCCAACTTTTCACGACTTGTCCCGACCTGTACCGACTTGTCCCGACTTTTCCCGGTTTGTCCAAATTTGTCCCGACTTGTCCCGACTTGACCCCACTTGTCCCGACTTGTCCCGACTTTTCCCGACTTGTCCCGATTTGTCCCGACTTTTACCGACTTGTACCGACCTGTACAGGAATGTCCAAACTTGTCCCGACTTGTTTCGACTTGTCCTGACTTGTCCTGACTTGTCACGACTTGTTCCGACTTGTCCCGACTTGTCCTGACTGGTCCCGACTTGTCCGGGCTTGTCCCGGCTTGTTTCGACTTGTCCCGACTTGTCCCGACTTGTCCCGGAATGTCCAAATTTGTACCGACTTGTTCCGACTTGTACCGACTCGTCCCGACTTGTCCCGGATTGTCCAAACTTGTCTCGACTTGTCCCGACATGTCCCGGATTGTCCATACTTGTCCCGACTTGTCCCGACTTGTCCCGACTTGTCTCGTCTTGTAACGACTTGTCCCGACTTGTCCCGACTTTTCCCGACTTGTACCGACTTGTTCCGACTGGTCCCGGATTGTCCAAACTCGTCCCGACTTGTATCGACTTGTCCCGACTTGTACCGACTTGTCTCGACTTGTCCCGGATTGTCCAAACTTGTCCCGACTTGTATCGACTTGTCTCGACTTGTCTCGACTTGTCCCGACTTGTCCCGACTTGTCCCGACTTGTCCCGACTTGTCCCGACTTGTCCTGACTTGTCCCGACTTGTTTCTACTTATTCCAAATTGTCTTGACTTGTTTCGAACTGTCCCGAATTGTCTCGACTTGTCCCGACTTGTCCTGACTTGTCCCGACTTGTACCGACTTGTCCCGACTTGTCTCGACTTGTCCCCACTTGTCCCGACATGTCCCGACTTGTTCTGACTTGTCCTGGATTGTCCAATTGTGTCCCGACTTGTTCCGACTTGTCCCGAATTGTCCCGACTTGTACCGACTTGTCCCGACTTGTCCCGGTTTGTCCAAACTTGTCCCGACTTGTACCGACTTGTCCCGACTTGTCCCGACTTGTCCCGAATTTTCCCGACTTGTCCCGACTTGTCCCGACTTGTCCCAACTTGTCCTGACTTGTCACATTTGTTATGGTTCATAATTTATGTTGGATTGACAAAAAATCTGAAAGCTCATTCCCGACCCGACCCGACCCGACCTAATTGCGAATAGAGTCCAAGACGATAAGATGTGCCATAACATTGACTCGATTTGACCTTGTGAAGAGAATTTTTTTTTTTTCAGAAAAAAAAAATTAAATTTCTTGCCGTTATGAAAAATTTTGGATTCGATACCAAAATATTCAGAATTGGACTGACTTCAATATTTTCTTTGTGGAAAAAGAAATTTTCCAAGTTTTTTTTTTCAAAAATTTTTTATTTCAAATTCTGTGTTTATTGAGATACTTTTTTGTTTCTTCCTGAATGGAAATTGGATTTTGAAAGTTGTTTCAGTTCACAATTTTGATAAAATTTAAAAAAATCTGAAAAAAAAATATTTTTTGAAATTTTTTGATAATTGAATTTTTGCTGAAATATTCGAAACAAATAGAATCTTTTCTTTCAGTTTTTGTATTTTTGATTTTTTTTCACAAACTACTTCTAAGAAGTCCAAAAAAATTCCAAGAAGAAAGTCTAGGTGAAGAAGTCCAGGTGGAAATTCCGTGTAAAATGTCCAAATGAAATCAGGATAAAATGTCTGGGTAAGGAGCCCAGGTGAAAAGTCCAGAATTATTTGAAATTCAAAATGATTCAATCAAAAAATATATCTACAATAATATTATCCTTGACACGACCCAAAAGTCCCGACTTGTTCCGACTTGTCTTGTCCCGAATTTTCCCGACTTGTCGTGACTTGTTCCGTCTTGTCCCGACTTGTCCTGGATTGTCCAAACTTGTCCTGACTTGTCCAGACTTGTCCCGACTTGTCCCGTCTTGTTCTGACTTGTTCTGACTTGTCACGTCATGTCCCGACTTGTCCTGACTTGTTCCGACTTGTCCTCACTTGTCCAGAATTGTCCCGACTTTTTCCGACTTGTCCCGATTTGTCCCGACTTACCGACTTGTACCGACTTGTACCGACTTGTCCCGACTTGTCCTGACCTGTCCCGACCTGTCCCGTCTTTTTCCGACTTGTCCCGACTTTTCCCGACTTGTCCCGATTTGTCCCGACTTTTACCGACTTGTACCGACTTGTACCGACTTGTCCCGACATGTCCTGACCTGTCCCGACCTGTCCCGTCTTTTCCCGACTTGACCCGACTTGTCCCGACTTGTCCCGACTTGTCCTGACTTGTCCCGACTTGTCCATACTTGTACCGACTTGTCAATTTCAACTCGAACAAAAATTGATTGTCACACTTGTTTTGGTTCATAATTTTGGTTGGATTGACAAAAAATCTGTAAGCATATTTTCTCAAAACTGTTTAAATTTTGGCTGAACTAATAAAAAAAAAATCAAATTTTTTGTTTATTAAAATTTTGTAGCTTTAATTTTTTTCAAAATTTCCCGGCTAGTCCCGACTTGTCCCAACTTGTCCCGACTTGTCCCGACTTGTCCGGTCTGGTCCCGACTTGTCCGGTCTGGTCCCGACTTGTCCTGACTTGTCCCGAATTGTCCCGACTTATCCCAACTTGTCGTGACTTGTCCTGACTTGTCCCGACTTGTCCCGACTTGTTCCGACTTGTTCCGACTTGTACCGACTTGTCCCGACTTGTCCCGACATGTCCTGACTTGTCTCGACTTGTACCGACTTGTCCCGACTTGTTCCGAATTGTCCAAACTTGTCCCGACATGTACCGACTTGTCCAGACTTGTCCTGAATTGTCCCGACTTGTTCCGACTTGTCCCGACTTGTCTTGACTTGTACCGACTTGTCCCGACTTGTTCTGACTTGTCACGTCTTTTCTCGACTTGTCCCGACTTGTCCTGACTTGTCACGACTTGTCTCGACTTGTACCGACTTGTCCCGAATTGTCCAAACTTGTCCCGACTTGTACCGACTTGTCCCGACTTGTCCCGACTTGTACCGACTTGTCCCGACTTGTTCCGAATTGTCCAAACTTGTCCCGACTTGTACCGACTTGTCCCGACTTGTACCGACTTGTCCCGGATTGTCCCGGATTGTCCAAACTTGTCCCGACTTGTCCCAACTTTTCCCGACTTGTCCCGACTTGTACCGACTTGTCCCGACTTTTCCCGGTTTGTTCAAATTTGTCCCGACTTGTCCCGACTTGTCCCGACTTGTCCCCACTTGTCCCGACTTGTCCCGACTTGTTTCGACTTGTCCTGACTTGTCACGACTTGTTCCGACTTGTCCCGACTTGTCCTGACTGGTCCCGACTTGTCCGGGCTTGTCTTGGCTAGTTTCGACTCGTCCCGACTTGTCCTGACTTGTCCCGACTTGTCCCGACTTGTCCCGACTTGTCCCGACTTGTCCTGACTTGTCCCGACTTGTTTCTACTTATTCCAAATTGTCTTGACTTGTTTCGAATTGTCCCGAATTGTCTCGACTTGTCCCGACTTGTCCTGACTTGTCCCGACTTGTACCGACTTCTCCCGACTTGTCCCGACTTGTCCCCACTTGTCCCGACATGTCCCGACTTGTTCTGACTTGTCCCGGATTGTCCAACTATGTCCCGACTTGTTCCGACTTGTCCCGAATTGTCCCGACTTATCCCAACTTGTCGTGACTTGTCCTGACTTGTCCCGACTTGTCCCGACTTGTTCCGACTTGTTCCGACTTGTACCGACTTGTCCCGACTTGTCCCGACATGTCCTGACTTGTCTCGACTTGTACCAACTTGTCCCGACTTGTCCCGAATTGTCCAAACTTGTCCCGACTTGTACCGACTTGTCCAGACTTGTCCTGAATTGTCCCGACTTGTTCCGACTTGTCCCGACTTGTCTTGACTTGTACCGACTTGTCCCGACTTGTTCTGACTTGTCACGTCTTTTCCCGACTTGTCCCGACTTGTCCTGACTTGTCACGACTTGTCTCGACTTGTACCGACTTGTCCAAACTTGTCCCGACTTGTACCGACTTGTCCCGACTTGTACCGACTTGTCCCGACTTGTTCCGAATTGTCCAAACTTGTCCCGACTTGTACCGAATTGTCCCGACTTGTCCCGACTTGTACCGACTTGTCCCGGATTGTCCAAACTTGTCCCGACTTGTCCCAACTTTTCCCGACTTGTCCCGACTTGTACCGACTTGTCCCGACTTTTCCCGGTTTGTCCAAATTTGTCCCGACTTGTCCCGACTTGTTTCGACTTGTCCCCACTTGTCCCGACTTGTCCCAACTTGTCCCGACTTGTCCTGACTGGTCCCGACTTGTCCGGGCTTGTCCCGGCTTGTTTCGACTCGTCCCGACTTGTCCCGACTTGTCCCGACTTGTCCCGACTTGTTCCGACTTGTCCCGAATTGACCCGACTTGTACCGACTTGTCCCGACTTGTCCCGGATTGTCCAAACTTGTCCCGACTTGTACCGACTTGTACCGACTTGTCCCGACTTGTTCCGACTTGTCCCGAATTGACCCGACTTGTCCCCACTTGTCCCGACATGTCCCGACTTGTTCCGACTTGTCCCGAATTGACCCGACTTGTACCGACTTGTCCCGACTTGTCCCGGATTGTCCAAACTTGTCCCGACTTGTACCGACTTGTCCAAACTTGTCCCGACTTGTCCCGAATTGTCCTGACTTGTCCCGACTTGTCCCGACTTGTCCCGACTTGTCCTGACTTGTCACATTTGTTATGGTTCATAATTTATGTTGGATTGACAAAAAATCTGAAAGCTCATTCCCGACCCGACCCGACCCGACCTAATTGCGAATAGAGTCCAAGACGATAAGATGAATAATAGTGCCATAACATTGACTCGATTTGACCTTGTGAAGTGAATTTTTTTTTCAGAAAAAAAAAAATTAAATTTCTTGCCGTTATGAAAAATTTTGGTGAGATGATTCGATACCAAAATATTCATAAATGGACTAACTTCAATATTTTCTTTGTGGAAAAAGAAATTTTCCAAGATTTTTTTTTTCAAAAACTTTTTATTTCAAATTCTGTGTTTATTGAATTACTTTTTTGTTTCTTCCTGAATGGAAATTGGATTTTGAAAGTTGTTTCAGTTCACAATTTTGATAAAATAAAAAAAAATCTGAAATAAAAATATTTTTTGAAATTTTTTGATTATTGAATTTTTGCTGAAATATTCGAAACAAATATTAAAATCTTTTGTTTTTTTTTGTAATTTTGATTTTTTTTCACAAACTACTTCAAAGAAGTCCAAATAAAATTCCAAGAAGAAAGTCTGGGTGAAGAAGTCCAGGTGGAAATTCCATGTAAAATGTCCAAATGAAATCAGGATAAAATGTCTGGGTAAGGAGCCCAGGTGAAAAGTCCAGAATTATTTGAAATTCAAAATGATTCTATTAAAAAATATATTTACAATAATATTTTCCTCGGCCCGACCCAAAAGTCCCGACTTGTTCCGACTTGTCTTGTCCCGACTTTTCCCGACTTGTCGTGACTTGTCCAGACTTGTCCCGACTTTTACCGACTTGTCCCGACTTGTACCGACTTGTCCCGACTTGTATCGACTTGTCCCGACCTGTCCCGACTTTTCCGGACTTGTCCCGACTTGTCCCGATTTGTACCGACTTGTCCCGACTTGTCCCGACTTGTCCCGACTTGTCCCGACATGTCCTGACTTGTCTCGACTTGTACCGACTTGTCCCGAATTGTCCAAACTTGTCCCGAGTTGTACCGACTTGTCCAGACTTGTCCTGAATTGTCCCGACTTGTTCCGACTTGTCCCGACTTGTCCCGACTTGTCTTGACTTGTCCCGACCTGTCCCGACTTTTCCGGACTTGTCCCGACTTGTCCCGACTTGTCCCGACTTGTCCCCACCTGTCGCGACTTGTCCCGTCTTTTCCCGACTTGTCCCGATTTGTCCCGACTTTTACCGACTTGTACCGACTTGTACCGGAATGTCCAAACTTGTCCAGACTTGTCCCGACTTGTACCGACTTGTCCCGACTTGTCCCGGATTGTCCAAACTTGTCTCGACTTGTCTCGACTTGTCCCGACTTGTTCCGACTTGTCCCGACTTGTTTGGATATGTCCTGTCTTATCCTGACTTGTCACGACTTGTTCTGACTTGTCCCGACTTGTCCTGACTGGTCCCGACTTGTCCGGGATTGTTCCGGCTTGTTTCGACTTGTCCGGACTTGTCCCTGAATGTCCAAACTTGTCCCGACTTGTCCCGACTTGTACCGTCTTGTCCCGACTTGTCCCGGATTGTCCAAACTTGTCTCGACTTGTCCCGACATGTCCCGGATTGTCCATAACTGTCCCGACTTGTCCCGACTTGTCTCGTCTTGTATCGACTTGTCCCGACTTGTCCCGACCTGTCCCGACTTGTCCCGACTTGTTCCGACTAGCCCCGACTTGTACCGACTTGTCCCGTCTGGTCCCGGATTGTCCAAACTTGTCCCGACTTGTATCGACTTGTCTCGATTTGTCCCGACTTGTCCCGACTTGTCCCGACTTGTCCCGACTTGTCCCGACTTGTCCCGACTTGTCTCGACTTGTCCTGACTTGTCCCGACTTGTTTCTACTTATTCCAAATTGTCTTGACTTGTCCCGACTTTTCCCGACTTGTCCCGATTTGTCCCGACTTTTACCGACTTGTACCGACTTGTTCTGGAATGTCCAAACTTGTCTCGACTTGTACCGACTTGTCTCGACTTGTCTCGACTCGTCCCGACTTGTCCCGACTTGTCCCGACTTGTACCGACTTGTCCCGACTTGTACCGACTTGTCCCGACTTGTCCCAGATTGTCCAAACTTGTCCCGACTGGTATCGACTTGTCTCGATTTGTCCCGACTTGTCCCGACTTGTCCCGACTTGTCCCGACTTGTCCCGACTTGTCCCGACTTGTCCCGACTTGTCCCGACTTGTCCTGACTTGTCCCGACTTGTTTCTACTTATTCCAAATTGTCTTGACTTGTCCCGACTTTTCCCGACTTGTCCCGATTTGTCCCGACTTTTACCGACTTGTACCGACTTGTTCTGGAATGTCCAAACTTGTCTCGACTTGTACCGACTTGTCTCGACTTGTCTCGACTTGTCCCGACTTGTTCCGACTTGTCCCGAATTGTCCCGACTTGTTTCGACTTGTTTCGACTTGCCCTGACTTGTCCTGACTTGTCACGACTTGTTCCGTTTTGTCCCGACTTGTCCCGACTTGTCCCGACTTGTCCCGACTTGTCCCGACTTGTCCTGACTTGTCCCGACTTGTTTCTACTTATTCCAAATTGTCTTGACTTGTCCCGACTTTTCCCGACTTGTCCCGATTTGTCCCGACTTTTACCGACTTTTACCGACTTTTACCGACTTGTCCCGGATTGTCCAAACTTGTCTCGACTTGTACCGACTTGTCTCGACTTGTCTCGACTTGTCCCGACTTGTTCCGACTTGTCCCGAATTGTCCCGACTTGTTTCGACTTGTTTCGACTTGCCCTGACTTGTCCTGACTTGTCACGACTTGTTCCGTTTTGTCCCGACTTGTCCTGACAGGTCCCGTCTTGTCCGGGCTTGTCCTGGCTTGTTTCGACTTGTCCCGACTTGTCCCGACTTGTCCCGACTTGTCCTGACTTGTCCCGACTTGTTTCTACTTATTCCAAATTGTCTTGACTTGTCCCGACTTTTCCCGACTTGTCCCGATTTGTCCCGACTTTTACCGACTTGTACCGACTTGTCCCGGATTGTCCAAACTTGTCTCGACTTGTACCGACTTGTCTCGACTTGTCTCGACTTGTCCCGACTTGTTCCGACTTGTCCCGAATTGTCCCGACTTGTTTCGACTTGTTTCGACTTGCCCTGACTTGTCCTGACTTGTCACGACTTGTTCCGTTTTGTCCCGACTTGTCCTGACAGGTCCCGTCTTGTCCGGGCTTGTCCTGGCTTGTTTCGACTTGTCCCGACTTGTCCCGACTTGTCCCGACTTGTCACATTTGTTATGGTTCATAATTTATGTTGGATTGACAAAAAATCTGAAAGCTCATTCCCGACCCGACCCGACCCGACCTAATTGCGAATAGAGTCCAAGACGATAAGATGTGCCATAACATTGACTCGATTTGACCTTGTGAAGATAATTTTTTTTTTTCAGAAAAAAAAAATTAAATTTCTTGCCGTTATGAAAAATTTTGGATTCGATACCAAAATATTCAGAAATGGACTGACTTCAATATTTTCTTTGTGGAAAAAGAAATTTTCCAAGTTTTTTTTTTCAAAAATTTTTAATTCAAATTCTGTGTTTATTGAGATACTTTTTTGTTTCTTCCTGAATGGAAAATGGATTTTGAAAGTTGTTTCAGTTCACAATTTTGATAAAATTTAAAAAAATCTGAAAAAAAAATATTTTTTGAAATTTTTTGATAATTGAATTTTTGCTGAAATATTCGAAACAAATAGAATCTTTTCTTTCTGTTTTTGTAATTTTGATTTTTTTTCACAAACTACTTCTAAGAAGTCCAAATAAAATTCCAAGAAGAAAGTCTAGGTGAAGAAGTCCAGGTGGAAATTCCGTGTAAAATGTCCAAATGAAATCAGGATAAAATGTCTGGGTAAGGAGCCCAGGTGAAAAGTCCAGAATTATTTGAAATTCAAAATGATTCTATCAAAAAATATATCTACAATAATATTATCCTTGACACGACCCAAAAGTCCCGACTTGTTCCGACTTTTCCCGACTTGTCGTGACTTGTTCCGTCTTGTCCCGACTTGTCCTGGATTGTCCAAACTTGTCCAAACTTGTCCTGACTTGTCCAGACTTGTCCCGACTTGTCCCGACTTGTTCTGACTTGTTCTGACTTGTCACGTCATGTCTCGACTTGTCCTGACTTGTTCTGACTTGTCCTCACTTGTCCCGAATTGTCCCGACTTTTCCCGACTTGTCCCGATTTGTCCCGACTTTTACAGACTTGTACCGACTTGTACCGACTTGTCCCGACTTGTCCTGACCTGTCCCGACCTGTCCCGTCTTTTCCCGACTTGTCCCGACTTGTCCCGACTTGTCCCGACTTGTCCTGACTTGTCCCGACTTGTCCATACTTGTACCAACTTGTCAATTTCAACTCGAACAAAAATTGATTGTCACACTTGTTTTGGTTCATAATTTTGGTTGGATTGACAAAAAATCTGTAAGCATATTTTCTCAAAACTGTTTAAATTTTCGCTGAACTAATAAAAAAAAAATCAAATTTTTTGTTTATTAAAATTTTGTAGCTTTAATTTTTTTCAAAATTTCCCGGCTAGTCCCGACTTGTCCCAACTTGTCCCGACTTGTCCGGTCTGGTCCCGACTTGTCCTGACTTGTCCCGAATTGTCCCGACTTATCCCAACTTGTCGTGACTTGTCCTGACTTGTCCCGACTTGTCCCGACTTGTTCCGACTTGTTCCGACTTGTACCGACTTGTCCCGACTTGTCCCGACATGTCCTGACTTGTCTCGACTTGTACCGACTTGTCCCGACTTGTTCCGAATTGTCCAAACTTGTCCCGACATGTACCGACTTGTCCAGACTTGTCCTGAATTGTCCCGACTTGTTCCGACTTGTCCCGACTTGTCTTGACTTGTACCGACTTGTCCCGACTTGTTCTGACTTGTCACGTCTTTTCCCGACTTGTCCCGACTTGTCCTGACTTGTCACGACTTGTCTCGACTTGTACCGACTTGTCCCGACTTGTCCCGAATTGTCCAAACTTGTCCCGACTTGTACCGACTTGTCCCGACTTGTCCCGACTTGTACCGACTTGTCCCGACTTGTTCCGAATTGTCCAAACTTGTCCCGACTTGTACCGACTTGTCCCGACTTGTACCGACTTGTCCCGACTTGTACCGACTTTTACCGACTTGTCCCGACTTTTCCCGGTTTGTTCAAATTTGTCCCGACTTGTCCCGACTTGTCCCGACTTGTCCCCACTTGTCCCGACTTGTCCCGACTTGTTTCGACTTGTCCTGACTTGTCACGACTTGTTCCGACTTGTCCCGACTTGTCCTGACTGGTCCCGACTTGTCCGGGCTTGTCCTGGCTTGTTTCGACCCGTCCCGACTTGTCCTGACTTGTCCCGACTTGTCCCGACTTGTCCCGACTTGTCCCGACTTGTCCTGACTTGTCCCGACTTGTTTCTACTTATTCCAAATTGTCTTGACTTATTTCGACTTGTCCCGAATTGTCTCGACTTGTCCCGACTTGTCCTGACTTGTCCCGACTTGTACCGACTTGTCCCGACTTGTCCCCACTTGTCCCGACATGTCCCGACTTGTTCTGACTTGTCCCGGATTGTCCAACTATGTCCCGACTTGTTCCGACTTGTCCCGAATTGTCCCGACTTATCCCAACTTGTCGTGACTTGTTCTGACTTGTCCCGACTTGTCCCGACTTGTTCCGACTTGTTCCGACTTGTACCGACTTGTCCCGACTTGTCCCGACATGTCCTGACTTGTCTCGACTTGTACCGACTTGTCCCGACTTGTCCCGAATTGTCCAAACTTGTCCCGACTTGTACCGACTTGTCCAGACTTGTCCTGAATTGTCCCGACTTGTTCCGACTTGTCCCGACTTGTCTTGACTTGTCACGACTTGTCTCGACTTGTACCGACTTGTCCCGACTTGTCCCGAATTGTCCAAACTTGTCCCGACTTGTACCGACTTGTCCCGACTTGTACCGACTTGTCCCGACTTGTTCCGAATTGTCCAACTTGTCCCGACTTGTCCAAATTTGTCCCGACTTGTACCGACTTGTCCCCACTTGTCCCGACTTGTCCCGACTTGTTTCGACTTGTCCTGACCTGTCACGACTTGTTCCGACTTGTCCCGACTTGTCCTGACTGGTCCCGACTTGTCCGGGCTTGTCCCGGCTTGTTTCGACTCGTCCCGACTTGTCCCGACTTGTCTCGACTTGTCCCGACTTGTCCCGACTTGTCCTGACTTGTCCCGACTTGTTTCTACTTATTCCAAATTGTCTTGACTTGTTTCGACTTGTCCCGAATTGTCTCGACTTGTCTCGACTTGTCCTGACTTTTCCCGACTTGTACCGACTTGTCCCGACTTGTACCGGATTGTCCAACTATGTCCCGACTTGTTCCGACTTGTCCCGAATTGACCCGACTTGTCCCCACTTGTCCCGACATGTCCCGACTTGTTCTGACTTGTCCCGGATTGTCTAACTATGTCCCGACTTGTTCCGACTTGTCCCGAATTGACCCGACTTGTACCGACTTGTCCCGACTTGTCCCGGATTGTCCAAACTTGTCCCGACTTGTACCGACTTGTCCCGACTTGTCCCGACTTGTCCCGAATTGTCCCAACTTGTCCTGACTTGTCACATTTGTTATGGTTCATAATTTATGTTGGATTGACAAAAAATCTGAAAGCTCATTCCCGACCCGACCCGACCCGACCTAATTGCGAATAGAGTCCAAGACGATAAGATGAATATTAGTGCCATAACATTGACTCGATTTGACCTTGTGAAGTGAATTTTTTTTCAGAAAAAAAAATTGAATATCTTGCCGTTATGAAAAATTTTGGTGAGATGATTCGAAACCAAAATATTCATAAATGGACTAACTTCAATATTTTCTTTGCGAAAAAAGGAATTTTCCAAGATTTTTTTTGTCCCGACTTGTCCCGACTTGTCCCGACTTGTCCCGACTTGTCCCGACTTGTTTCTACTTATTCCAAATTGTCTTGACTTGTCCCGACTTTTCCCGACTTGTCCCGATTTGTCCCGACTTTTACCGACTTGTACTGACTTGTCCCGGATTGTCCAAACTTGTCTCGACTTGTACCGACTTGTCTCGACTTGTCCTGACTTGTCCTGACTTGTCCCGACTTGTTTCTACTTATTCCAAATTGTCTTGACTTGTCCCGACTTTTCCCGACTTGTCCCGATTTGTCCCGACTTTTACCGACTTGTACTGACTTGTCCCGGATTGTCCAAACTTGTCTCGACTTGTACCGACTTGTCTCGACTTGTCTCGACTTGTCCCGACTTGTTCCGACTTGTCCCGAATTGTCCCGACTTGTTTCGACTTGTTTCGACTTGCCCTGACTTGTCCTGACTTGTCACGACTTGTTCCGTTTTGTCCCTACTTGTCCTGACTGGTCCCGACTTGTCCGGGCTTGTCCTGGCTTGTTTCGACTTGTCCCGACTTGTCCCGACTTGTCCCGAATTGTCCCGACTTGTCCCGGAATGTCCAAATTTGTACCGACTTGTCCCGACTTGTACCGACTTGTCCCGACTTGTCCCGGATTGTCCAAACTTGTCTCGACCAGTCCCGACATGTCCCGGATTGTCCATACTTGTTCCGACTTGTTCCGACTTGTACCGACTTGTCCCGACTGGTTCCGGATTGTCCAAACTTGTTCCGACTTGTATCGACTTGTCCCGACTTGTCCCGACTTGTCCCGACTTGTCCCGACTTGTCCCGACTTGTACCGACTTGTCCCGACTTGTTTCGGATTGTCCAAAATTGTCCCGACTTGTATCGACTTGTCTCGACTTGTCCCGACTTGTCCCGACTTGTCCCGACTCGTCCCGACTTGTCCCGACTTGTCCCGACTTGTCCTGACTTGTCCCGACTTGTTTCTACTTATTCCAAATTGTATTGACTTGTTTCGACTTGTCCCGACTTGTCTCGACTTGTCCCGACTTGTCCTGACTTGTCCCCACTTGTCCCGACTTGTCCCGACTTGTCCCGACTTGTTCTGACTTGTCCCGGATTGTCCAAGTTTGACCCGACTTGTTCCGACTTGTAACGAATTGTCCCGACTTGTACCGACTTGTCCCGGATTGTCCAAACTTGTCCCGACTTGTACCGACTTGTCCCGACTTGTCCCGAATTGTCCCGACTTGTCCCGACTTGTCCCGACTTGTCCCAACTTGTCCTGACTTGTCACATTTGTTATGGTTCATAATTTATGTTGGACTGACAAATAATCTGAAAGCTCATTCCCGACCCGACCCGACCTAATTGCGAATAGAGTCCAAGACGATAAGATGAATATTAGTGCCATAACATTGACTCGATTTGACCTTGTGAAGTGAATTTTTTTTTTTAGAAAAAAAAAATTAAATTTTTCGCCGTTATGAAAAATTTTGGAGAGATGATTTGATACCAAAATATTCAGAAATGGACTGACTTCAATATTTTCTTTGTGGAAAAAGAAATTTTCCAAGATTTTTTTTTTCAAAAACTTTTTATTTCAAATTCTGTGTTTATTGAATTACTATTTTGTTTCTTCCTGAATGGAAATTGTATTTTGAAAGTTGTTTCAGTTCACAATTTTGATAAAATTAAAAAAATCTGAAATAAAAATATTTTTTGAAATTTTTTGATTATTGAATTTTTGCTGAAATATTCGAAACAAATAGAATATTTTCTTTTTTTTTTGTAATTTTGATTTTTTTTCACAAACTACTTCAAAGAAGTCCAAATTAAATTCCAAAAAGAAAGTCTGGGTGAAGAAGTCCAGGTGGAAATTCCGTCTTGTCCCGGCTTGTCCCGAAATATCCAAACTTGTCCTGACTTGTCCTGACTTGTCCCGACTTGTCCCGACTTGTCCCGACTTGTCACCACTTGTCGCGACTTGTCCCGTCTTTTCCCGACTTGTCCCGACTTTTACCGACTTGTACCGACTTGTACCGGATTGTCCAAACTTGTCTCGACTTGTACCGACTTGTCTCGACTTGTCCCGACTTGTTCCGACTTGTCCCGACTTGTTTCGACTTGTCCTGTCTTGTCCTGACTTGTCACGACTTGTTCTGACTTGTCCCGACTTGTCCTGACTGGTCCCGACTTGTCCGGGATTGTCCTGGCTTGTTTCGACTTGTCCGGACTTGTCCCGGAATGTCCAAACTTGTCCCGACTTGTCCCGACTTGTACCGTCTTGTCCCGACTTGTCCCGGATTGTCCAAACTTGTCTCGACTTGTCCCGACATGTCCCGGATTGTCCATAACTGTCCCGATTTGTCCCGACTTGTCTCGTCTTGTACCGACTTGTCCCGACTTGTCCCGACTTGTCCCGACTTGTTCCGACTTGTCCCGGATTGTCCAAACTTGTCTCGACTTGTACCGACTTGTCTCGACTTGTCTAGACTTGTCCCGACTTGTTCCGACTTGTGCCGAATTGTCCCGACTTGTTTCGACTTGTTTCGACATGTCCTGACTTGTCATGACTTGTCACGACTTGTTCCGACTTGTCCCGACTTGTACTGACTGGTCCCGACTTGTCCGGGCTTGTCCTGGCTTGTTTCGACTTGTCCCGACTTGTCCCGACTTGTCCCGACTTGTCCCGGAATGTCCAAATTTGTACCGACTTGTCCCGACTTGTACCGACTTGTCCCGACTTGTCCCGGATTGTCCAAACTTGTCTCGACCAGTCCCGACATGTCCCGGATTGTCCATACTTGTTCCGACTTGTACCGACTCGTCTCTACTTGTTCTGACTTGTCACGTCTTGTCCCGACTTGTCCCGGATTGTCCAAAATTTTCCCGACTCGTCCAGACTTGTCCCGACTTGTCCCGACTTGTCCTGACTTGTCCCGACTTGTTTCTACTTATTCCAAATTGTCTTGACTTGTCCAGAATTGTCCCGAATAGTCCCGGAATGTCCAAATTTGTACCGACTTGTACCGACTTGTCCCGACTTGTCCCGGATTGTCCAAACTTGTCTCGACCAGTCCCGACATGTATCGGATTGTCCATACTTGTTCCGACTTGTACCGACTTGTCCTGACTGGTCCCGGATTGTCCAAAATTGTCCCGACTTGTATCGACTTGTCCCGACTTGTCCCGACTTGTCCCGACTTGTCCCGACTTGTCCCGACTTGTCCCGACTTGTCCCGACTTGTCCCGAATTGTCCCAAATTGTCCAAACTTGTCCCGACTTGTACCGACTTGTCGTGACTTGTCCCGACTTGTACCGACTTGTCCCGACTTGTCCCGACTTGTCCCGACTTGTCCCGACTTGTCCCGACTTGTCCCGGAATGTCCAAATTTGTACCGACTTGTCCCGACTTGTACCGACTTGTCCCGACTTGTCCCGGATTGTCCAAACTCTTCTCGACCAGTCCCGACATGTCCCGGATTGTCCATACTTGTTCCGACTTGTACCGACTTGTCCTGACTGGTCCCGGATTTTCCAAACTTGTCCCGACTTGTATCGACTTGTCCCGACTTGTCCCGACTTGTCCCGACTTGTACCGACTTGTCCCGACTTGTCCCGAATTGTCCAAACTTGTCCCGACTTGTTTCGACTTGTCCTGACTTGTCCCGACTTGTTTCGACTTGTCCCGACTTGTCTCGACTTGTCCCGACTTGTCCTGACTTGTCCCGACTGTATCGACTTGTCCTGACTTGTCACGACTTGTGCCGACTTGTCCCGACTTGTCCCAACTTGTCCCGACTTGTCCCGACTTGTCCAGACTTGTTCTGACTTGTTCTAACTTGTAACGTCATGTCTCGACTTGTCCTGACTTGTTCCGACTTGGCCCGACTTGTCCTGACTTGTCCCTACTTGTTCCGACCTGTCCCGACTTGTCCCGACTTGTCCTGACTTGTCCCGACTTGTATCGACTTGTCCTGACTTGTCACGACTTGTACCGACTTGTCCCGACTTGTCCCAACTTGTCCCGACTTGTCCAGACTTGTGCTGACTTGTCCCGACTTGTCCAGACTTGTCCCGACTTGTCCTGACTTGTTCCGACTTGTACCGACTTGTCTTGACTTGTACTGACTTTTCCCGACTTGTCCCAGATTGTCCAAACTTGTCCCGACTTGTCCCGACTTGTCTCGACTTGTCCTGACTTGTCCCGACTCGTCTCGACTTGTTCTGACTTGTCACGTCTTGTCCCGACTTGTTCCGACTTGTCCAGACTTGTCCCGACTTGTCCCGACTTGTTCTGACTTGTTCTAACTTGTAACGTCATGTCTCGACTTGTCCTGACTTGTTCCGACTTGGCCCGACTTGTACCGACTTGTCCCGACTTGTCCCGACTTGTCCCGACTTGTCCCGACTTGTCCCGACTTGTCCCAACTTGTCCAGACTTGTCCCGACTTGTCCTGACTTGTCCTGACTTGTCCCGACTCGTCTAGACTTTTTCTGACTTGTCACGTCTTGTCCCGACTTGTCCCGACTTGTCCCGACTTGTCCAGACTTGTCCCGACTTGTCCCGAGTTGTCCAGACTTGTTCCGACTTGTACTGACTTGTCCCGACTTGTCCCGACTCGTCTCGACTTGTTCTGACTTGTCACGTCTTGTTCCGACTTGTCCCGGCTTGTCCAGACTTGTCCCGACTTGTTCTGACTTGTTCTAACTTGTAACGTCATGTCTCGACTTGTTCCGACTTGGCCCGACTTGTCCCGACTTGTCCCCACTTGTTCCGACTTGTCCCGAATTGTCCCGACTTGTCCTGACCTGTCCCGACTTTTACCGACTTGTCCCATTTTGTCCCTACTTGTCCCGACTTGTCCCGACCTGTCCCGACTTTTCCCGACTTGTCCAAACTTGTCCCGACTTGTCCCGACTTGTCTCGACTTGTCCTGACTTGTCCCGACTCGTCTCGACTTGTTCTGACTTGTCACGTCTTGTCCCGACTTGTCCCGACTTGTCCAGACTTGTCCCGACTTGTCCCGACTTGTTCTGACTTGTTCTAACTTGTAACGTCATGTCTCGACTTGTCCTGACTTGTTCCGACTTGGCCCGACTTGTACCGACTTGTCCCGACTTGTCCCGACTTGTCCCGACTTGTCCCAACTTGTCCAGACTTGTCCCGACTTGTCCTGACTTGTCCTGACTTGTCCCGACTCGTCTAGACTTTTTCTGACTTGTCACGTCTTGTCCCGACTTGTCCCGACTTGTCCCGACTTGTCCAGATTCGTCCAGACTTGTCCCGACTTGTACCGACTTGTCCCGACTTGTCCCGAGTTGTCCAGACTTGTTCCGACTTGTCCTGACTTGTCCCGACTTGTCCCGACTCGTCTCGACTTGTTCTGACTTGTCACGTCTTGTTCCGACTTGTCCCGGCTTGTCCAGACTTGTCCCGACTTGTTCTGACTTGTTCTGACTTGTTCTAACTTGTAACGTCATGTCTCGACTTGTTCCAACTTGGCCCGATTTGTCCCGACTTGTCCCCACTTGTTCCGACTTGTCCCGAATTGTCCCGACTTGTCCTGACCTGTCCCGACTTTTACCGACTTGTCCCATTTTGTCCCAACTTGTCCCGACTTGTCCCGACCTGTCCCGACTTTTCCCGACTTGTCCAAACTTGTCCCGACTTGTCCCGACTTGTCTCGACTTGTCCTGACTTGTCCCGACTCGTCTCGACTTGTTCTGACTTGTCACGTCTTGTCCCGACTTGTCCCGACTTGTCCAGACTTGTCCCGACTTGTCCCGACTTGTTCTGACTTGTTCTAACTTTTAACGTCATGTCTCGACTTGTCGTGACTTGTTCCGACTTGGCCCGACTTGTCCTGACTTGTCCCCACTTGTTCCGACTTGTCCCGACTTGTCCCGACTTGTCCAGACTTGTCCCGACTTGTCCCGACTTGTTCTGACTTGTTCTAACTTGTAACGTCATGTCTCGACTTGTCCTGACTTGTCCCGACTTGTTTCGACTTGTCCCGACTTGTCTCGACTTGTCCCGACTTGTCCTGACTTGTCCCGACTGTATCGACTTGTCCTGACTTGTCACGACTTGTGCCGACTAGTCCCGACTTGTCCCAACTTGTCCCGACTTGTCCCGACTTGTCCAGACTTGTTCTGACTTGTTCTAACTTGTAACGTCATGTCTCGACTTGTCCTGACTTGTTCCGACTTGGCCCGACTTGTCCTGACTTGTCCCCACTTGTTCCGACTTGTCCCGACTTGTCCTGACTTGTCCCGACTTGTATCGACTTGTCCTGACTTGTCACGACTTGTACCGACTTGTCCCGACTTGTCCCAACTTGTCCCGACTTGTCCAGACTTGTGCTGACTTGTCCCGACTTGTCCAGACTTGTCCCGACTTGTCCTGACTTGTTCCGACTTGTACCGACTTGTCCCGACTTGTACTGACTTTTCCCGACTTGTCCCGGATTGTCCAAACTTGTCCCGACTTGTCCCGACTTGTCTCGACTTGTCCTGACTTGTCCCGACTCGTCTCGACTTGTTCTGACTTGTCACGTCTTGTCCCGACTTGTTCCGACTTGTCCAGACTTGTCCCGACTTGTCCCGACTTGTTCTGACTTGTTCTAACTTGTAACGTCATGTCTCGACTTGTCCTGACTTGTTCCGACTTGGCCCGACTTGTACCGACTTGTCCCGACTTGTCCCGACTTGTCCCGACTTGTCCCGACTTGTCCCAACTTGTCCAGACTTGTCCCGACTTGTCCTGACTTGTCCTGACTTGTCCCGACTCGTCTAGACTTTTTCTGACTTGTCACGTCTTGTCCCAACTTGTCCCGACTTGTCCCGACTTGTCCAGACTTGTCCCGACTTGTACCGACTTGTCCCGACTTGTCCCGAGTTGTCCAGACTTGTTCCGACTTGTCCTGACTTGTCCCGACTTGTCCCGACTCGTCTCGACTTGTTCTGACTTGTCACGTCTTGTTCCGACTTGTCCCGGCTTGTCCAGACTTGTCCCGACTTGTTCTGACTTGTTCTAACTTGTAACGTCATGTCTCGACTTGTTCCGACTTGGCCCGACTTGTCCCGACTTGTCCCCACTTGTTCCGACTTGTCCCGAATTGTCCCGACTTGTCCTGACCTGTCCCGACTTTTACCGACTTGTCCCATTTTGTCCCTACTTGTCCCGACTTGTCCCGACCTGTCCCGACTTTTCCCGACTTGTCCAAACTTGTCCCGACTTGTCCCGACTTGTCTCGACTTGTCCTGACTTGTCCCGACTCGTCTCGACTTGTTCTGACTTGTCACGTCTTGTCCCGACTTGTCCCGACTTGTCCAGACTTGTCCCGACTTGTCCCGACTTGTTCTGACTTGTTCTAACTTGTAACGTCATGTCTCGACTTGTCCTGACTTGTTCCGACTTGGCCCGACTTGTACCGACTTGTCCCGACTTGTCCCGACTTGTCCCGACTTGTCCCGACTTGTCCCGACTTGTCCCAACTTGTCCAGACTTGTCCCGACTTGTCCTGACTTGTCCTGACTTGTCCCGACTCGTCTAGACTTTTTCTGACTTGTCACGTCTTGTCCCGACTTGTCCCGACTTGTCCCGACTTGTCCAGACTTGTCCCGACTTGTACCGACTTGTCCCGACTTGTCCCGAGTTGTCCAGACTTGTTCCGACTTGTCCTGACTTGTCCCGACTTGTCCCGACTCGTCTCGACTTGTTCTGACTTGTCACGTCTTGTTCCGACTTGTCCCGGCTTGTCCAGACTTGTCCCGACTTGTTCTGACTTGTTCTAACTTGTAACGTCATGTCTCGACTTGTTCCGACTTGGCCCGACTTGTCCCGACTTGTCCCCACTTGTTCCGACTTGTCCCGAATTGTCCCGACTTGTCCTGACCTGTCCCGACTTTTACCGACTTGTCCCATTTTGTCCCAACTTGTCCCGACTTGTCCCGACCTGTCCCGACTATTCCCGACTTGTCCAAACTTGTCCCGACTTGTCCCGACTTGTCTCGACTTGTCCTGACTTGTCCCGACTCGTCTCGACTTGTTCTGACTTGTCACGTCTTGTCCCGACTTGTCCCGACTTGTCCAGACTTGTCCCGACTTGTCCCGACTTGTTCTGACTTGTTCTAACTTGTAACGTCATGTCTCGACCTGTCCTGACTTGTTCCGACTTGGCCCGACTTGTACCGACTTGTCCCGACTTGTCCCGACTTGTCCCGACTTGTCCCGACTTGTCCCAACTTGTCCAGACTTGTCCCGACTTGTCCCGACTTGTTCTGACTTGTTTTAACTTTTAACGTCATGTCTCGACCTGTCCTGACTTGTTCTGACTTGTTCCGACTTGTACCGACTTGTCCCGACTTGTCCCGACTTGTCCCGACTTGTCCCGACTTGTCCAGACTTGTCCCAACTTGTCCTGACTTGTCCCGACTCGTCTAGACTTTTTCTGACTTGTCACGTCTTGTCCCGACTTGTCCCGACTTGTCCAGATTTGTCCTGACTTGTTCCGACTTGTCCCGACTTGTCCAGACTTGTCCTGACTTGTCCTGACTTGTCCCGACTTGTCCCGACTCGTCTCGACTTGTTCTGACTTTTCACGTCTTGTTCCGACTTGTCCCGACTTGTCCAGACTTGTCCCGACTTGTTCTGACTTGTTCTAACTTGTAACGTCATGTCTCGACTTGTCCTGACATGTTCCGACTTGGCCCGACTTGTACCGACTTGTCCCGACTTGTCCCGACTTGTCCCGACTTGTCCCGACGTGTCCAGACTTGTCCTGACTTGTCCTGACTTGTCCCGACTTGTCCCGACTCGTCTAGACTTTTTCTGACTTGTCACGTCTTGTCCCGACTTGTCCCGACTTGTCCAGACTTGTCCCGACTTGTCCTGACTTGTCCCGACTTGTCCCGACTCGTCTAGACTTTTTCTGACTTGTCACGTCTTGTCCCGACTTGTCCCGACTTGTCCAGACTTGTCCCGACTTGTACCGACTTGTCGTGACTTGTCCCGACTTGTACCGACTTGTCCCGACTTGTCCCGACTTGTACTGACTTTTCCCGACTTGTCCCGGATTGTCCAAACTTGTCCCGACTTGTTCCGACTTGTCCTGACTTGTCCCGACTTGTTTCGACTTGTCCCGACTTGTCTCGACTTGTCCCGACTTGTCCTGACTTGTCCCGACTTGTATCGACTTGTCCTGACTTGTCACGACTTGTACCGACTTGTCCCGACTTGTTTCAACTTGTTTCGACTTGTCCCGACTTGTCCCGACTTAAACCGAATTGTCCAAACTTGTCCCGACTTGTACCGACTTGTCGTGACTTGTGTCGACATGTACCGACTTGTCCCGACTTGTCCCGACTTGTCCCGACTTGTACTGACTTTTCCCGACTTGTCCCGGATTATCCAAACTTGTCCCGACTTGTTCCGATTTGTCCTGACTTGTCCCGACTTGTTTCGACTTGTCTTGACTTGTTTCGACTTGTCCCGACTTGTCCTGACTTGTCCCGACTTGTATCGACTTGTCCTGACTTGTCACGACTTGTACCGACTTGTCCGATTTGTCCCAACTTGTCCCGACTTGTCCAGACTTGTCCTGACTTGTCCCGACTTGTCCAGACTTGTCCCGACCTGTCCTGACTTGTCTTGACTTGTCCTGACTCGTCTCGACTTGTTCTGACTTGTCACGTCTTGTCCCGACTTGTTCCGACTTGTCCAGACTTGTCCAGACTTGTCCCGACTTGTCCCGACTTGTTCTGACTTGTTCTAACTTGTAACGTCATGTCTCGACTTGTCCTGACTTGTTCCGACTTGGCCCGACTTGTCCCGACTTGTCCCGACTTGTCCCGACTTGTCCCGACTTGTCCAGACTTGTCCTGATTTGTTCCGACTTGTCCCGACCTGTCCCTACCTGTCCCGACTTTTCCCGACTTGTCCCGACTTGTCCCGACTTGTCCCGACTTGTCCTAACTTGCCCCGACTTGTCCATACTTGTCCCGACTTGTCCCGACTTGTTCTGACTTGTTCTAACTTGTAACGTCATGTCTCGACTTGTCCTGACTTGTTCCGACTTGGCCCGACTTGTACCGACCTGTCCCGAACTGTCCCGACTTTTCCCGACTTGTCCCGACTTGTCCCGACTTGTCCTGACTTGTTCCGACTTGTACCAACTTGTCCCGACTTGTACCGACCTGTCACGACTTGTACCAACTTGTCCCGACTTGTCCCGACATGTCCCGACTTTTCCTGGATTGTCCAAATTTGTCCCGACTTGTCCCGACTTGTCTTGACTTGTACCGACTTGTACCGACTTGTACCAACTTTTCCCGATTATTCCCGACTTGTTTCGACTTGTCCCGTCTTGTTTCGACTTGTCCCGTCTTGTCTCTTCTTGTCCCGGATTGTCCAAACATGTACCGACTTGTCCCGACTTGTACCGAATTGTCCAAACTTGTTTCGACTTGTTTCGACTTGTCCCGACTTGTCCCGATTTGTCCCGACTTGCCCCGAATTTTCCAAACTTGTCCCGACTTGTCCCGACATGTCCCGACTTGTCCCGACTTGTCCCGACTTGTCCCGACTTGTCCCGACTTGTCCCGACTTGTACCAACTTGTCCCGACTTGTCCCGACTTTTCCTGGATTGTCCAAATTTGTCCCGACTTGTCCCGACTTGTCTTGACTTGTACCAACTTGTACCGACTTGTACCAACTTTTCCCGATTTGTCCCGACTTGTTTCGACTTGTCCCGCCTTGTTTCGACTTGTCCCGTCTTTTCTCTTCTTGTCCCGGATTGTCCAAACATGTACCGACTTGTCCCGACTTGTACCGACTTGTCCCGACTTGTTTCGACTTGTCCCGACTTGTCTCGACTTGTTTCGACTTGTCCCGACTTGTCCCGACTTGCCCCGAATTGTCCAAACTTGTTTCGACTTGTCCAGACTTGTCCCGACTTGCCCCGAATTGTCCAAACTTGTCCCGACTTGTCCCGACTTGTCCCGACTTGTCCCGACTTGTCCCGACTTGTCCCGACTTGTCCCGACTTGTCCTGACTTATCCCGACTTGTCCCGACTTGTTCTTACTTGTCACGTCTTGTCCCGACTTGTCCTGACTTGTACCGACTCGTCCTGACTTATCACGATTTTTCCCGACTTTTCCCGACTTGTTTCGACTTGTCCCGACCTGTCGTCCCGGATTGTCCAAACTTATACCGACTTGTCCCGACTTGTACCGACTTGTCCCGACTTGTTTCGACATGTTTCGACTTGTCCCGACTTGTCCTGACTTGCCCCGAATTGTCCAAACTTGTTTCGACTTGTTTCGACTTGTCCCGACTTGTCCCGACTTGCCCCGAATTGACCAAACTTGTCCCGACTTGTCCCGACTTGTCCCGACTTGTCCCGACTTGTCCCGACTTGTCCCGACTTGTCCTGACTTGTCCCGACTTGTATCGACTTGTCCTGACTTGTCACGACTTGTACCGACTTGTCCCGACTTGTCCAGACTTGTCCCGACTTGTCCTGACTTGTCCCGACTTGTCCCGACTTGTTCCGACTTGTCCTGACCTGTCCCGACTTGTTTCGACTTGTCCCGACTTGTCTCGACTTGTCCCGACTTGTTCTGACTTGTCCCGACTGTATCGACTTGTCCTGACTTGTCACGACTTGTGCCGACTTGTCCCGACTTGTCCCAACTTGTCCCGACTTGTCCCGACTTGTCCAGACTTGTTCTGACTTGTTCTAACTTGTAACGTCATGTCTCGACTTGTCCTGACTTGTTCCGACTTGGCCCGACTTGTCCTGACTTGTCCCCACTTGTTCCGACTTGTCCCGACTTGTCCCGACTTGTCCCGACTTGTCCCGACTTGTCCCGGATTGTCCAAAATTTTTCCGACTTGTATCGACTTGTCTCGACTTGTCCCGACTTGTCCCGACCTGTCCCGACTCGTCCAGACTTGTCCCGACTTGTCCCGACTTGTCCTGACTTGTCCCGACTTGTTTCTACTTATTCCAAATTGTCTTGACTTGTCCAGAATTGTCCCGAATAGTCCCGGAATGTCCAAATTTGTACCGACTTGTACCGACTTGTCCCGACTTGTCCCGGATTGTCCAAACTTGTCTCGACCAGTCCCGACATGTCCCGGATTGTCCATACTTGTTCCGACTTGTACCGACTTGTCCTGAATGGTCCCGGATTGTCCAAACTTGTCCCGACTTGTATCGACTTGTCCCGACTTGTCCCGACTTGTCCCGACTTGTCCCGACTTGTCCCGACTTGTCCCGAATTGTCCCGAATTGTCCAAACTTGTCCCGACTTGTACCGACTTGTCGTGACTTGTCCCGACTTGTACCGACTTGTCCCGACTTGTCCCGACTTGTCCCGGAATGTCCAAATTTGTACCGACTTGTCCCGACTTGTACCGACTTGTCCCGACTTGTCCCGGATTGTCCAAACTTGTCTCGACCAGTCCCGACATGTCCCGGATTGTCCATACTTGTTCCGACTTGTACCGACTTGTCCTGACTGGTCCCGGATTTTCCAAACTTGTCCCGACTGGTATCGACTTGTCCCGACTTGTCCCGACTTGTCCCGACTTGTCCCGACTTGTCCCGACTTGTCCCGAATTGTCCAAACTTGTCCCGACTTGTACCGACTTGTCGTGACTTGTCCCGACTTGTACCGACTTGTCCCGACTTGTCCCGACTTGTACTGACTTTTCCCGACTTGTCCCGGATTGTCCAAACTTGTCCCGACTTGTTCCGACTTGTCCTGACTTGTTTCGACTTGTCCCGACTTGTCTCGACTTGTCACGACTTGTCCTGACTTGTCCCGACTGTATCGACTTGTCCTGACTTGTCACGACTTGTGCCGACTTGTCCCGACTTGTCCCAACTTGTCCCGACTTGTCCCGACTTGTCCAGACTTGTCCTGACTTGTCCTGACTTGTCCCGACTTGTCCCGACTCGTCTCTACTTGTTCTGACTTGTCACGTCTTGTTCCGACTTGTCCCGGATTGTCCAAAATTTTCCCGACTCGTCCAGACTTGTCCCGACTTGTCCCGACTTGTCCTGACTTGTCCCGACTTGTTTCTACTTATTCCAAATTGTCTTGACTTGTCCAGAATTGTCCCGAATAGTCCCGGAATGTCCAAATTTGTACCGACTTGTACCGACTTGTCCCGACTTGTCCCGGATTGTCCAAACTTGTCTCGACCAGTCCCGACATGTCCCGGATTGTCCATACTTGTTCCGACTTGTACCGACTCGTCTCTACTTGTTCTGACTTGTCACGTCTTGTCCCGACTTGTCCCGGATTGTCCAAAATTTTCCCGACTCGTCCAGACTTGTCCCGACTTGTCCCGACTTGTCCTGACTTGTCCCGACTTGTTTCTACTTATTCCAAATTGTCTTGACTTGTCCAGAATTGTCCCGAATAGTCCCGGAATGTCCAAATTTGTACCGACTTGTACCGTCTTGTCCCGACTTGTCCCGGATTGTCCAAACTTGTCTCGACCAGTCCCGACATGTATCGGATTGTCCATACTTGTTCCGACTTGTACCGACTTGTCCTGACTGGTCCCGGATTGTCCAAACTTGTCCCGACTTGTATCGACTTGTCCCGACTTGTCCCGACTTGTCCCGACTTGTCCCGACTTGTCCCGACTTGTCCCGACTTGTCCCGACTTGTCCCGACTTGTCCCGACTTGTCCCGGAATGTCCAAATTTGTACCGACTTGTCCCGACTTGTACCGACTTGTCCCGACTTGTCCCAGATTGTCCAAACTCTTCTCGACCAGTCCCGACATGTCCCGGATTGTCCATACTTGTTCCGACTTGTACCGACTTGTCCTGACTGGTCCCGGATTTTCCAAACTTGTCCCGACTTGTCCCGACTTGTACCGACTTGTCCCGACTTGTCCCGAATTGTCCAAACTTGTCCCGACTTGTTCCGACTTGTCCTGACTTGTCCCGACTTGTTTCGACTTGTCCCGACTTGTCTCGACTTGTCCCGACTTGTCCTGACTTGTCCCGACTGTATCGACTTGTCCTGACTTGTCACGACTTGTGCCGACTTGTCCCGACTTGTCCCAACTTGTCCCGACTTGTCCCGACTTGTCCAGACTTGTTCTGACTTGTTCTAACTTGTAACGTCATGTCTCGACTTGTCCTGACTTGTTCCGACTTGGCCCGACTTGTCCTGACTTGTCCCCACTTGGTCCGACTTGTCCCGACTTGTCCCGACTTGTCCTGACTTGTCCCGACTTGTATCGACATGTCCTGACTTGTCACGACTTGTACCGACTTGTCCCGACTTGTCCCAACTTGTCCCGACTTGTCCAGACTTGTGCTGACTTGTCCCGACTTGTCCAGACTTGTCCCGACTTGTCCTGACTTGTTCCGACTTGTACCGACTTGTCCCGACTTGTACTGACTTTTCCCGACTTGTCCCAGATTGTCCAAACTTGTCCCGACTTGTCCCGACTTGTCTCGACTTGTCCTGACTTGTCCCGACTCGTCTCGACTTGTTCTGACTTGTCACGTCTTGTCCCGACTTGTTCCGACTTGTCCAGACTTGTCCCGACTTGTCCCGACTTGTTCTGACTTGTTCTAACTTGTAACGTCATGTCTCGACTTGTCCTGACTTGTTCCGACTTGGCCCGACTTGTACCGACTTGTCCCGACTTGTCCCGACTTGTCCCGACTTGTCCCGACTTGTCCCGACTTGTCCCAACTTGTCCAGACTTGTCCCGACTTGTCCTGACTTGTCCTGACTTGTCCCGACTCGTCTAGACTTTTTCTGACTTGTCACGTCTTGTCCCGACTTGTCCCGACTTGTCCCGACTTGTCCAGACTTGTCCCGACTTGTACCGACTTGTCCCGACTTGTCCCGAGTTGTCCAGACTTGTTCCGACTTGTCCTGACTTGTCCCGACTTGTCCCGACTCGTCTCGACTTGTTCTGACTTGTCACGTCTTGTTCCGACTTGTCCCGGCTTGTCCAGACTTGTCCCGACTTGTTCTGACTTGTTCTAACTTGTAACGTCATGTCTCGACTTGTTCCGACTTGGCCCGACTTGTCCCGACTTGTCCCCACTTGTTCCGACTTGTCCCGAATTGTCCCGACTTGTCCTGACCTGTCCCGACTTTTACCGACTTGTCCCATTTTGTCCCTACTTGTCCCGACTTGTCCCGACCTGTCCCGACTTTTCCCGACTTGTCCAAACTTGTCCCGACTTGTCCCGACTTGTCTCGACTTGTCCTGACTTGTCCCGACTCGTCTCGACTTGTTCTGACTTGTCACGTCTTGTCCCGACTTGTCCCGACTTGTCCAGACTTGTCCCGACTTGTCCCGACTTGTTCTGACTTATTCTAACTTGTAACGTCATGTCTCGACTTGTCCTGACTTGTTCCGACTTGGCCCGACTTGTACCGACTTGTCCCGACTTGTCCCGACTTGTCCCGACTTGTCCCAACTTGTCCAGACTTGTCCCGACTTGTCCTGACTTGTCCTGACTTGTCCCGACTCGTCTAGACTTTTTCTGACTTGTCACGTCTTGTCTCGACTTGTCCCGACTTGTCCCGACTTGTCCAGACTTGTCCCGACTTGTACCGACTTGTCCCGACTTGTCCCGAGTTGTCCAGACTTGTTCCGACTTGTCCTGACTTGTCCCGACTTGTCCCGACTCGTCTCGACTTGTTCTGACTTGTCACGTCTTGTTCCGACTTGTCCCGGCTTGTCCAGACTTGTCCCGACTTGTTCTGACTTGTTCTAACTTGTAACGTCATGTCTCGACCTGTTCCGACTTGGCCCGATTTGTCCCGACTTGTCCCCACTTGTTCCGACTTGTCCCGAATTGTCCCGACTTGTCCTGACCTGTCCCGACTTTTACCGACTTGTCCCATTTTGTCCCAACTTGTCCCGACTTGTCCCGACCTGTCCCGACTTTTCCCGACTTGTCCAAACTTGTCCCGACTTGTCCCGACTTGTCTCGACTTGTCCTGACTTGTCCCGACTCGTCTCGACTTGTTCTGACTTGTCACGTCTTGTCCCGACTTGTCCCGACTTGTCCAGACTTGTCCCGACTTGTCCCGACTTGTTCTGACTTGTTCTAACTTTTAACGTCATGTCTCGACTTGTCCTGACTTGTTCCGACTTGGCCCGACTTGTCCTGACTTGTCCCAACTTGTTCCGACTTGTCCCGACTTGTCCCGACTTGTCCAGACTTGTCCCGACTTGTCCCGACTTGTTCTGACTTGTTCTAACTTGTAACGTCATGTCTCGACTTGTCCTGACTTGTCCCGACTTGTTTCGACTTGTCCCGACTTGTCTCGACTTGTCCCGACTTGTCCTGACTTGTCCCGACTGTATCGACTTGTCCTGACTTGTCACGACTTGTGCCGACTAGTCCCGACTTGTCCCAACTTGTCCCGACTTGTCCCGACTTGTCCAGACTTGTTCTGACTTGTTCTAACTTGTAACGTCATGTCTCGACTTGTCCTGACTTGTTCCGACTTGGCCCGACTTGTCCTGACTTGTCCCCACTTGTTCCGACTTGTCCCGACTTGTCCTGACTTGTCCCGACTTGTATCGACTTGTCCTGACTTGTCACGACTTGTACCGACTTGTCGCGACTTGTCCCAACTTGTCCCGACTTGTCCAGACTTGTGCTGACTTGTCCCGACTTGTCCAGACTTGTCCCGACTTGTCCTGACTTGTTCCGACTTGTACCGACTTGTCCCGACTTGTACTGACTTTTCCCGACTTGTCCCGGATTGTCCAAACTTGTCCCGACTTGTCCCGACTTGTCTCGACTTGTCCTGACTTGTCCCGACTCGTCTCGACTTGTTCTGACTTGTCACGTCTTGTCCCGACTTGTTCCGACTTGTCCAGACTTGTTCCGACTTGGCCCGACTTGCACCGACTTGTCCCGACTTGTCCCGACTTGTCCCGACTTGTCCCGACTTGTCCCGACTTGTCCCAACTTGTCCAGACTTGTCCCGACTTGTCCCGACTTGTCCCGACTTGTCCCGACTTGTCCAGACTTGTCCCGACTTGTACCGACTTGTCCCGACTTGTCCCGAGTTGTCCAGACTTGTTCCGACTTGTCCTGACTTGTCCCGACTTGTCCCGACTCGTCTCGACTTGTTCTGACTTGTCACGTCTTGTTCCGACTTGTCCCGGCTTGTCCAGACTTGTCCCGACTTGTTCTGACTTGTTCTAACTTGTAACGTCATGTCTCGACTTGTTCCGACTTGGCCCGACTTGTCCCGACTTGTCCCCACTTGTTCCGACTTGTCCCGAATTGTCCCGACTTGTCCTGACCTGTCCCGACTTTTACCGACTTGTCCCATTTTGTCCCTACTTGTCCCGACTTGTCCCGACCTGTCCCGACTTTTCCCGACTTGTCCAAACTTGTCCCGACTTGTCCCGACTTGTCTCGACTTGTCCTGACTTGTCCCGACTCGTCTCGACTTGTTCTGACTTGTCACGTCTTGTCCCGACTTGTCCCGACTTGTCCAGACTTGTCCCGACTTGTCCCGACTTGTTCTGACTTGTTCTAACTTGTAACGTCATGTCTCGACTTGTCCTGACTTGTTCCGACTTGGCCCGACTTGTACCGACTTGTCCCGACTTGTCCCGACTTGTCCCGACTTGTCCCGACTTGTCCCGACTTGTCCCAACTTGTCCAGACTTGTCCCGACTTGTCCTGACTTGTCCTGACTTGTCCCGACTCGTCTAGACTTTTTCTGACTTGTCACGTCTTGTCCCGACTTGTCCCGACTTGTCCCGACTTGTCCAGACTTGTCCCGACTTGTACCGACTTGTCCCGACTTGTCCCGAGTTGTCCAGACTTGTTCCGACTTGTCCTGACTTGTCCCGACTTGTCCCGACTCGTCTCGACTTGTTCTGACTTGTCACGTCTTGTTCCGACTTGTCCCGGCTTGTCCAGACTTGTCCCGACTTGTTCTGACTTGTTCTAACTTGTAACGTCATGTCTCGACTTGTTCCGACTTGGCCCGACTTGTCCCGACTTGTCCCCACTTGTTCCGACTTGTCCCGAATTGTCCCGACTTGTCCTGACCTGTCCCGACTTTTACCGACTTGTCCCATTTTGTCCCAACTTGTCCCGACTTGTCCCGACCTGTCCCGACTTTTCCCGACTTGTCCAAACTTGTCCCGACTTGTCCCGACTTGTCTCGACTTGTCCTGACTTGTCCCGACTCGTCTCGACTTGTTCTGACTTGTCACGTCTTGTCCCGACTTGTCCCGACTTGTCCAGACTTGTCCCGACTTGTCCCGACTTGTTCTGACTTGTTCTAACTTGTAACGTCATGTCTCGACCTGTCCTGACTTGTTCCGACTTGGCCCGACTTGTACCGACTTGTCCCGACTTGTCCCGACTTGTCCCGACTTGTCCCGACTTGTCCCAACTTGTCCAGACTTGTCCCGACTTGTCCCGACTTGTTCTGACTTGTTTTAACTTGTAACGTCATGTCTCGACCTGTCCTGACTTGTTCTGACTTGTTCCGACTTGTACCGACTTGTCCCGACTTGTCCCGACTTGTCCCGACTTGTCCAGACTTGTCCCAACTTGTCCTGACTTGTCCCGACTTGTCCCGACTCGTCTAGACTTTTTCTGACTTGTCACGTCTTGTCCCGACTTGTCCCGACTTGTCCAGACTTGTCCTGACTTGTTCCGACTTGTCCCGACTTGTCCCGACTTGTCCAGACTTGTCCTGACTTGTCCTGACTTGTCCCGACTTGTCCCGACTCGTCTCGACTTGTTCTGACTTTTCACGTCTTGTTCCGACTTGTCCCGACTTGTCCAGACTTGTCCCGACTTGTCCCGACTTGTTCTGACTTGTTCTAACTTGTAACGTCATGTCTCGACTTGTCCTGACTTGTTCCGACTTGGCCCGACTTGTCCCGACTTGTCCCCACTTGTTCCGACTTGTCCCGAATTGTCCCGACTTGTCCTGACCTGTCCCGACTTTTACCGACTTGTCCCATTTTGTCCCGACTTGTCCCGACTTGTCCCGACCTGTCCCGACTTTTCCCGACTTGTCCCGACTTGTCCCGACTTGTCCTAACTTGCCCCGACTTGTCCATACTTGTCCCGACTTGTCCCGACTTGTTCTGACTTGTTCTAACTTGTAACGTCATGTCTCGACTTGTCCTGACATGTTCCGACTTGGCCCGACTTGTACCGACTTGTCCCGACTTGTCCCGACTTGTCCCGACTTGTCCCGACGTGTCCAGACTTGTCCTGACTTGTCCTGACTTGTCCCGACTTGTCCCGACTCGTCTAGACTTTTTCTGACTTGTCACGTCTTGTCCCGACTTGTCCCGACTTGTCCCGACTTGTCCAGACTTGTCCCGACTTGTCCTGACTTGTCCCGACTTGTCCCGACTCGTCTAGACTTTTTCTGACTTGTCACGTCTTGTCCCGACTTGTCCCGACTTGTCCAGACTTGTCCCGACTTGTACCGACTTGTCGTGACTTGTCCCGACTTGTACCGACTTGTCCCGACTTGTCCCGACTTGTACTGACTTTTCCCGACTTGTCCCGGATTGTCCAAACTAGTCCCGACTTGTTCCGACTTGTCCTGACTTGTCCCGACTTGTTTCGACTTGTCCCGACTTGTCTCGACTTGTCCCGACTTGTCCTGACTTGTCCCGACTTGTATCGACTTGTCCTGACTTGTCACGACTTGTACCGACTTGTCCCGACTTGTTTCAACTTGTTTCGACTTGTCCCGACTTGTCCCGACTTAAACCGAATTGTCCAAACTTGTCCCGACTTGTACCGACTTGTCGTGATTGGGTCGACTTGTACCGACTTGTCCCGACTTGTCCCGACTTGTCCCGACTTGTACTGACTTTTCCCGACTTGTCCCGGATTATCCAAACTTGTCCCGACTTGTTCCGACTTGTCCTGACTTGTCCCGACTTGTTTCGACTTGTCTTGACTTGTTTCGACTTGTCCCGACTTGTCCTGACTTGTCCCGACTTGTATCGACTTGTCCTGACTTGTCACGACTTGTACCGACTTGTCCGATTTGTCCCAACTTGTCCCGACTTGTCCAGACTTGTCCTGACTTGTCCCGACTTGTCCAGACTTGTCCCGACCTGTCCTGACTTGTCTTGACTTGTCCTGAATCGTCTCGACTTGTTCTGACTTGTCACGTCTTGTCCCGACTTGTTCCGACTTGTCCAGACTTGTCCAGACTTGTCCCGACTTGTCCCGACTTGTTCTGACTTGTTCTAACTTGTAACGTCATGTCTCGACTTGTCCTGACTTGTTCCGACTTGGCCCGACTTGTCCCGACTTGTCCCGACTTGTCCCGATTTGTCCCGACTTGTCCAGACTTGTCCTGACTTGTTCCGACTTGTCCCGACCTGTCCCTACCTGTCCCGACTTTTCCCGACTTGTCCCGACTTGTCCCGACTTGTCCTAACTTGCCCCGACTTGTCCATACTTGTCCCGACTTGTCCCGACTTGTTCTGACTTGTTCTAACTTGTAACGTCATGTCTCGACTTGTCCTGACTTGTTCCGACTTGGCCCGACTTGTACCGACTTGTCCTGACTTGTTCCGACTTGTACCAACTTGTCCCGACTTGTACCGACCTGTCACGACTTGTACCAACTTGTCCCGACTTGTCCCGACATGTCCCGACTTTTCCTGGATTGTCCAAATTTGTCCCGACTTGTCCCGACTTGTCTTGACTTGTACCGACTTGTACCGACTTGTACCAACTTTTCCCGATTATTCCCGACTTGTTTCGACTTGTCCCGTCTTGTTTCGACTTGTCCCGTCTTGTCTCTTCTTGTCCCGGATTGTCCAAACATGTACCGACTTGTCCCGACTTGTACCGAATTGTCCAAACTTGTTTCGACTTGTTTCGACTTGTCCCGACTTGTCCCGATTTGTCCCGACTTGCCCCGAATTTTCCAAACTTGTCCCGACTTGTCCCGACATGTCCCGACTTGTCCCGACTTGTCCCGACTTGTCCCGACTTGTCCCGACTTGTCCCGACTTGTACCAACTTGTCCCGACTTGTCCCGACTTTTCCTGGATTGTCCAAATTTGTCCCGACTTGTCCCGACTTGTCTTGACTTGTACCGACTTGTTCCGACTTGTACCAACTTTTCCCGATTTGTCCCGACTTGTTTCGACTTGTCCCGTCTTGTTTCGACTTGTCCCGTCTTTTCTCTTCTTGTCCCGGATTGTCCAAACATGTACCGACTTGTCCCGACTTGTACCGACTTGTCCCGACTTGTTTCGACTTGTCCCGACTTGTCTCGACTTGTTTCGACTTGTCCCGACTTGTCCCGACTTGCCCCGAATTGTCCAAACTTGTTTCGACTTGTCCAGACTTGTCCCGACTTGCCCCGAATTGTCCAAACTTGTCCCGACTTGTCCCGACTTGTCCCGACTTGTCCCGACTTGTCCTGACTTATCCCGACTTGTCCCGACTTGTTCTTACTTGTCACGTCTTGTCCCGACTTGTCCTGACTTGTACCGACTCGTCCTGACTTGTCACGATTTTTCCCGACTTTTCCCGACTTGTTTCGACTTGTCCCGACTTGTCGTCCCGGATTGTCCAAACTTATACCGACTTGTCCCGACTTGTACCGACTTGTCCCGACTTGTTTCGACATGTTTCGACTTGTCCCGACTTGTCCTGACTTGCCCCGAATTGTCCAAACTTGTTTCGACTTGTTTCGACTTGTCCCGACTTGTCCCGACTTGCCCCGAATTGACCAAACTTGTCCCGACTTGTCCCGACTTGTCCCGACTTGTCCCGACTTGTCCCGACTTGTCCTGACTTGTCCCGACTTGTATCGACTTGTCCTGACTTGTCACGACTTGTACCGACTTGTCCCGACTTGTCCAGACTTGTCCCGACTTGTCCTGACTTGTCCCGACTTGTCCCGACTCGTCTCGACTTGTTCTGACTTGTCACGTCTTGTCCCGACTTGTCCCGACTTGTCCAGACTTGTCCCGACTTGTCCCGACTTGTGTTATACTCGGCCTAAAAACAGGCAGAGTATTTCATTCGAAACAATCCAGAAATTGAAATTATAAAGTGCGAAATGCAGAGAAATATCGAGATTTCTCTGCATTGTCGCAGGGCAGGCTCGCCGCGCTCCTACGATGATTTTTTTTGTGTATGGTCACCTTTAGTGAGCCATTTTTACACTTAATAACTCTCAATTTTCACCTAGAAGCCAGTCGAATAATATTAGATTTTTGCATTATATTCAGGTCACTAGTCTAGTCTCACCCTGTATGATGTAAAGTCCCAATCTCCACCCAGTGGAACTCCACTGTACGTAGTTTTACCGATTTACCGGAAATTCCTGACTAGTTTTCAATTTTATTAATTTGTGGCCCCAAACAGTCGAGCACCCGGTATACAGAACACTTAGAGCAAGGTTTCGACACGCTAGTCTCTTGTTGGGTGGAAAGATTCCGTGGCTCCATTTGTTTTCACAAATTATTTTATTTCAATTCGATTTCTCATCAGGTTGGCCAAATCGGAAAACGGGTATAGATTCCTCGGCGAAGGAATACGTGTATTTCTTCGGCGTTCAAGAATCACGTTGGTTTACGGTTTTTCTCGGGGCTCTCCGAATATCGGACCGCCCTAGGAATCGAGATATCTGAAATTCTGACTTTCAATATCTCCCTAGATCTGGGGAGTATTTAGTGACTTTTGTCAAATACTCCCTAGAAAACGCAGGTAACGGGACTTTAACGGTCATTTGCCCAAATCCCGCGCGTTTTCGCGAGCTAGGGTTTTGTTCAGCCAAGGGCGACGCCCATTTTGGCCCTCTAGGCCAATGGGTGTCGCGGATTCAGCAGTCAGGATTGCATAAATATGCAAGCAGCGAAGCAGCAGATGGCCACTCTTTCTTGTCGAATTGCAGTGTAATAATCAATTTCGTGTTTCCGTTAAATAACTTACGTTTGTTTGGCTTTGCCTTTTGTCTCTGCAATTCATCGTTTTGGCTAACAGTTAGAGTCAGGTTCTCGGTAATAATAATTCAGTTCACAGTAGATTCATAACGTTTGTTTCTATCTTAAAAGGGGTTAGACTCACTTGTACGGTTTACAGGTGTTTTATTCGCGCTACGAAAGTACGTTGATAGGTAGTTTAACTCTCGAGCAATAATCAGTGTAAAGTGATCTTTTGCAACGGACACTTAGGGATTTAACTTCATCAAAGTTATTTCCCGACTTAATACCTGTACGCGACGTTGACGAAAAATCCCCATCGTATGAAAAGGGGTCAGGCACCAAAACGAGATCTCACCTGATACAATCGGCTCGATCGTAGAGTTCCACGAAGATTGTATCGTTCGAGCTTAAATTCCTCGGCCTGTCAAGACATCATTAGCTGCGACTTTGTCGTTGGCGAGCCACATTTCCTGTGGTACCTAGGGGTTTCGCGTCCTTCCCATACCTATTTCCTGCGGCTGTTCTCGGCTTTTCCACCTGAGACAGTCTGGTTAGGCTCCGTGATCCTTTTACCCAAATCTCTGTCTTGGTTTTTGTCACATCCAGTTGTAAATTTTTGAAGTAAAAATTTTTCAAGTTTAATTTTTCCTTTTGGTGCTTCACACAAATTTTGAAGTTAGGAAATTTTATTTAGATAGTTTTTTCTAAACCGTGAATCCTTCCTCCCTCGTCCATTTCCCGGCGAGGTCTTGTTAGGTGTTAGGTTAGTTAGCTATAGGGTGACCCTTCTCATCGTCACACTTGAGTTGGGTCGACGCGAGGTCGATTTTAGTGCACTTCTCCTTTGCCACACACTTGCACACGCAAGTAGCCCGACAATACATTACAGCCGTAATTGTTGTCCTTTAGAGCAATGACGAATATGAGATTGAGATCTCATATGCTCGCGGAGGAGAATACCCAAGCCGTGTTCGCCGGCGCTGGGCTTTCTCGGACACCTCCGCCGTCGGGTGACTTAGACGCCAGGCGTCTATTCCCCGAAGCGTCGCGACGCCTCGACGGAGACGTCCCCCAGGTACGTACTACCGGGGAAAATCGTGAGTTGACGATGTCAACTACCTTGTCCCCGAGAAGTGTGCTGGACCAAGGTACTTTAGAGTCGAGCTTAGACGGAGGGAGGCAGCCTTCCCCGTCGGCTCAGGTAGGGTTAGTAATCGATTCCGCGGGAGTTGTCACAACTCCACCTTTGGAAGCCCGTTTAGAGCAATTTAGAATAACGAGAAATGTTTCTGTTTGTAGGTCGGAGGGCTACTCAGGAGTCCATGCTGGCGAAGCTCGTGAGGTACGCCCCTTCGGAATGCGCCGAAGCGCTCCGAGGTCATTGGGTGTGCCTCACGCACCACAGCGGAGGCCACAGGTTATAGGTGTGCATACCCTAAGGGAACCGGGTGATGCTGAGGCCCTAGTGGATGAACTAGGGGGTGGTGGAAGGCTCTCGGAGGGAGTTGGGAATGCTAGCATTCCCATATCTCTCCAGGGGCGGGTTCAGCGTACCTCCCAAGGGATACAATATGCACGGCCAGAACAAGCAATAAGAGCTACGAAGGCAGATTTCGAATCAGGTGTCGGCTGGGACACGGAAGTTGCCACCCGAAATCCCTGGGTGACGACGTCCTTGCCCTCCAGGCAACCAGGAGCAGAGCGGTGGGTGGCTGAAGAGGGGTTCGGAGGAATCCGAAACTTTGCGGAAGCCGTCCATCCACACCTTTTTACGAGACATGGCGCCCAACGTGGGGCTGCTGAAGACAGACCGTCTTCAGGGATCTGCGGGTGTAGCCTTCCTCCTGCAAACAAAATTAGAGTTCGGGATCTCTCTCCTGAGAGACTCCCAGTTAATGAAATGGTTATGGGTGAACCGGAAACCCTTTGGCGCCCATATGGCACGTTTACCCGGTTGCCAACCGGGAATCGGCATTATAGGGAATCTGAGGATGTCCCTCGAGTTGCTCGAAACGTCGCTTCCAACCCCGGTGATGTCCACAGGAGTGGGTATTACCCATCGAGGAGGCCAGTGCCCACAGTCCGGATTCAGGAGAATCCCAGAAGACCAGTGACGGGGGTCGACGACGTTCTCGTGCGACTCGCGGATTTGCTGGAGGACAGACGTCGGGGAACCCTAAACGGTGTTGATGGGGGTTTAATTAACAATAAACCACATCCCAGTTTCAGTGGGCTTCCTCACGAAGATCCAATCCAATTTATCCAATCCTCTGAGGATTATTTGGGGGGCTTTGATCCAACCGTCTGGGTGAGCGTTGCGGCTCAGTGGCTCAAGGGAGCAGCCCAGCAGTGGTATGCTCCATATCGCAACTCACGCCTAAACTGGCAGTTTTTCACAAACCGGCTCCAGGAACGGTTCGATAACGATCTGTTGGTCTCGAGCTTAGAAGCGGAGTTCTTTGGCACTGACCAGCCGAAGGGAGAGTCAATAACTTCCTTCATCCTGAGCAAGTGGAGTCTTTCACAAAGGCTCTACCCAGAGATGGACGAAGGAAGGGTTGTGCGATTAATATTGAACCGGATCAGACCGGACATTAAAGTCCATTTGCAATTGCATAGATTTGCAACTATTGAAGAGCTGACACAAAAAGCTGTTGCTGTCGAGACGCTACTTCGTAGCACCAGCCAAAGTGTACAGTCAGGGCCGAAACTTGTTTCGAACACCAACCGTCCTCATCAGGCCGAAGATGTGCCACCCAAACGTCCTCAGGGACAGTTACAGGACAACAGGGGTTCGAACCATGTTAGGTCCAGTAACTTTAATAACAATGGCACTAAATTCCAGAATTACGATCAATCGAGGCGTTCTGGAGGAAACAACGCTCCTTCGAGCGGATGTTTCACTTGCGGGGGAGCTCACTGGAACAAAGATTGCCCTCAGCAAAATGACAACAAGAACGGTCCCAAACGTCAGAGTGCGGGAACAAAACCGTTAGATCAGGCCAATAAGGCACATACGGTTAATACCGTGCAGGCGAGTAAAACCTCGCGTCGTAAGACGTCACTTAAGGACGCAGACAAAATCACAGTTTGCAAAGAAGTTTCAAAAAACTCCAACAGGAGCCATCAGGGGGCTCCATCGGAGTAGGTATTCCTTCAACACCGTTTTGCGGTTCTGTGACAGTGTTGGACTGTCATAGAAATTATGCGGCATGTATTCCCAACAAGAAGGAGGAGAAGGAGTTCCAGGATGTTGAAGCTGGAGTCGTTTCAGCCGAAACGCCACCGTCATCAGGCAAACTACATTGGGCAGACCGGTCAGATTGTGAATCCGTTTGTTTCAGTGTGGTAGATGAGCGTGTGGATCGCGCCACTGGTGGTAGGCGGAAAAAAGTTCACTCGTCGGCAGACGTTAAACGTAGAGGGTTGAAAGTCATTTCAAACATGTCAAGTTCTAGTTTTGGAACGAATGTAAGGGGTTATGAATCATCTTCAGGTTCATGGAGTTGTGAGATCATCGAGGTACCCCAGGTCGTTGTTGGTGGGTCGTTCCATCCGCCACAACACAAGGTTTCGGAGTTAGTGATCGGTATACAGAAGGACCAGGAGGGGCCTGTTGTCAAAGAGAGTGCTAGGGCACTGCAAACTGGGCACAGGTCCGGTATAGGCACAAGTCGAGATGAAAAGGTGTATCCAAGGGAAGATTGCGAATCAAGGTTTCGGAACGAAAAAGTCGTCGAGAGTGACGTACTCTTTTCGGTTCCACTTCGGGGTAGTGAAGACACCGAGGGTGGTGGTCTGTCACTCACTCCCACACAGGACGCAGGTTTCGAGGTCGATGCATGCCAAGTCTCAAGGACGGTATCGAGGGGCAGAGCAGATGGGATCGCAGGTGCGAATCGCCATTCCCCGTTGGTAGATACCAGAGGCGTGGTAGGCATGTCATCTGAGAGAGTTACACGTCTTAGTCGGGGCGGAGGCGAGGTTCCTGAGGGATGCAATCGCCAAGTCCCATCGTTGGCTGCAGTGGGTGCTGCAGTACTTGATGTCAATCGCAAGTCGGAACTTCTGAGTTTCATTGAGACCGACCCGCTTAGGAAGAAGTCGGAGGTGGATCTGCTGGATCCATTGTGTCTATACCGTCGCTGTGATACTAGCTTAGCGAACAACAATGTTGAGGGACGATTGCATCAGTTGCCGCGAATCGAGGCTGAACTGATGGGTCGTCGAGTTAGGGTTTTGGTGGACAGCGGAAGTTCGCTAAATCTCCTGAAACGTAGTTTGTTGCCTGTCAACTGGAGGGTGGATAGGAAGCAAGTGACACCGTTGCAGCTTGCATGCGCCGGTCGTGGCATCACCAGTCTAGGGGAGACAATAGTCGAACTGTTAATAGATGGTGTTGTTCACGAAGTTGTCGTACAAGTGGTGGATGATCTTGTCGAGGATCTTCTGCTCGGGTGTCCCTGGCTGGCATCAAACGAGGCTATGGTCGACTTTGCACGTCGCACCATGTACGTTGGAAAGGGGCCTAGGCAAACTATTTTCTGGGCGGAGGAGGTCTATCTTCCACCAGAAAAGTTCCCTGAACCACAGGTAGCGGACGTACAGCTACCGGCGTTCTCGAGAAAGGAATTTCGGAGTCTTATCCGAGAGTTTGGAGACGTCTTTTACGAATCTCCAAGGCAACCAGTGACGAGGGCTGCTTGCCATAAAATCCGATTGAAGGAGGAGCTACCCTTCAAGCTCCGTCCGTACAAAGTTTCCGATCAGAAGAGGGCTCTTATCCAAGAGGAGGTGGATAAGATGCTCGCTGCAGGTGTAATAAGTAGGTCCCATTCTGCCTTTATTAGTCCGGTCGTTATCGTCACGAAGAAGGACGGTACGGCTCGGTTTTGTGTCGACTACAGGAAGTTGAATAGTCTGACAATACCCGAGTCGTCGGTATTGCCAGGTATTCACGAGACTATCAAAGAGCTCGGAACAGCGAGAGTGTTCACTTCTTTGGATCTGAAGTCTGGGTTTTGGCAGATACCCATGGATGAGGCTAGTAAAAAGTATACAGCTTTTGCTACGCCAGATGGAGCTTGTTATGAGTTTAACTCAATGCCGTTTGGTCTAACGAATGCACCTGGAAGTTTCCAAATCCTTATGACGGAAGTGTTGGTTGGTTATGTCGATAAATTCGTCAAAGTATATCTAGACGACATAATCGTTTACAGCGAAGATGAAAAGGAGAACCTCTACCATCTCCGCCTTGTGCTGGAGAGGTTCAGAGCACATGGCCTGTGGTGCAGTTTAAAGAAGTGCAACTTCGCTCAGCGTAGGCTGGAGTACTTGGGGCATGTGGTGACGGAAACGTCAAACGAACCAATGCCAGGTCACGTGTTAGCGGTTCGACAGTTCCCGCTACCCAAGAATGTCTCTCAGCTCCGAGGATTCTTGGGCACCGTTGGTTGGCTACGGGAGTTCATCCCGAACTTAGCGGAGTTGGAGGCCCCGATAAGTGACATGCTCAAGTCGAAGAAAGGTCGAGACCTTAAGTGGAACTCTCAAGCATTGGAGGCGTTTGAGAGGATCAAGGAAGTCGTGGGCCGTCCTATGGTCTTGGCCAGGCCGGACATGACTCTCCCGTTTTTCCTGCAGACCGATGCATCTGGGGTAGGCATCGCTGCAGTTCTGTATCAAGTCGATTGTCACGGCGACAAAAGGATCGTTTCGCATGCTAGTGCCAAGCTCAAGGGCGCGGAACTAAACTATCATGTGAACGAGACTGAATGTTTAGCCATTGTTTGGGGTATCAAGCGATACCGTCATTATCTCGAAGACCGTCCATTCACTCTTCGAACGGACAGCAAAGCGTTGACTTGGTTATCCAAGTTCAAGGACGCAAAAGCGAAGTTAACTCGTTGGGCCTTACTTCTACAGGAGTATTCCTTCACTGTGGAGCACGTCGCAGGTCGAGACAATCAGCTAGCTGATTTCTTGTCCCGTAATCCCTCGGGGTCTCACAGTGAAGACTTGGATGCTGATGTAGAGCGTATGGGGTTGCCACCTATGAAGGTGCAATTGTCTGAACACCAAGGTGTGGTGAGCGTCGTAGAGACGCCGGCTGAGGTGGTCGTGCGGCGGCAGGCCATAGATAGGGAGACGCAAAGGTTGAGGGCGCGTATCAGAACGATACAGGAGATAGGTCCTACGTCCAGGGACGATCTTCGTTTTATCAACAAGTTTTCAGATGTCCAAGGGGTTGTATATGTTTCTTCTGCTGGTAAACGGCTATTGTATGTGCCCGAGGCGCTCCGTGAGGACGTGTCGGCTTATTACCATGAACACCCGACCGCTGGTCATCCTGGTCAAGAGGAAACCTTACGTGCCTTGAAACGGCACTATTGGTGGCCGGCCATGGAGGACTACGTCCGGGCCTACGTGAGAGGTTGCCTAGTCTGCCAGTGCGTTAAAGCCGTACGGCATCAGGAAGCGGCACCGCAACGGCCTAGTGTGCCGAAGCGACCGTGGCAGATGCTGGCTGTTGACGTCCTGGGGCCCTATGCAGCCTCAAGGAGGGGAAACAGGTTCGTGGTAATTGCCGTCGATATGTTTTCAAAGTGGGTTGAAGCCAAGGCCACTAAGACATGCACGTCGAAAGTAATTTCTCGTTTTCTAGACGAAGAAATCTTATCTCGTTGGGGTTGTCCAGAAGTCGTCATTTCTGACAACGGCCCGCAGTTTCAGAGCAATCATCTGCTAAAATACTACGATTTGAAGAACATCGAGGTCAAATTTTCACCTGTTTTTCATCAACAGGCGAACCCTGTCGAGCGAAGGGTCCAGGAACTGAAGAAGTGCCTAAGAGCAAGGATGCTGGAAACCACTTCGGAAGGGCTTTGGGAAGAAGGTCTGGCTGCAAGTCTCTATTGCTTACGGAACCGTAAGAATAGAGCAACAGGGGAGACTCCAGCGGAGTTATTGTTAGGATATACACCTGGTCGTCCAGGAGATTGGAGGCTACCTATGTACCGAGATCCGGTACATAATAGCCCCGAAGATCGGCAAGAACGTCTTGCAAAAGCAGCCAGACGTCAGGCAGTTTATCAGAGGAATTTATTCCCTGATAAAGATCTACCGTCGCCACGGACCTACGGGGTCGGCGACCGCGTTTTAGTTAGGAATTTCGTCAAAGGAAACTTCGGAGGTACACTGTCAGGACCGCATCCGATCACGAGGGTGATGGGGCGAGACAGTTACCTCGTAGATAGGAACGGCACCGAGAGGCTGGTGCACGTAGACGATATCCGTTCTTGGGTAAGCAGGACTTTGCCGGCTGGCGTCCGCCACGACGATGGTGGCCCAGGTCCGGATCAGCCAGAGTCCAACGACGCTGACCAAGAAGTGACAGGGGAAGTCACACCTAGGCCGACGACTGGGGGCGGTCCGAAGCCACCTTCGTTAATCCGGGTACGAGCTGACGCACCCAACTCAACGAATCCACGGGAAGTAACGGTCAGTTTCGATCCAAAGGACAAAGCGGTCCGGCGGACAGTGAAAAGGTTGAGGAGGAATCCACAAGGACGGAAACGCGACTCAGACTGCGCGGAGAAGAGAGGAGTATCCCGTAGGAGTCCGTTGCCGGTGGTGAACTCTGGCCTTTTGGAGATCAGAGATTCTGAACTCCCCGTCGCAAACTCACCAGTAGGGGGGCGTGCTACTACTGAAGTAGACGCTCTTACCCGTCAAGCGGTCGTTCCCGACCAAGGTCCAGCGTACGATTCAGATTCGGAAGTGGAAGCTGCTATCCGAGAGTTAGCACTTCCAGTAGGGGGGTCTCCATTATCATTGATGGTCGACCCGGGAGAGAATGTGAGACAGGAAGGCTCAGTAAGGACTGAGATTCCTAGTAAGAGTACAGGACGGCGAAGGAGATGCCGAGCTGTGGCGCTGGACTCCGACAGAGCTCCGATCCAGCGGCCACCGACAGACTCCGCCCGTCAGTATGTTTCGGTGACCGGGTCTGACGAAGATCCCGTACCAGCCCAGAGCTACAGCGAAGCTCCTAGAGTTAGTAAAGACTGTACTGAGAACGATTCCGACATGGAGGATGACGCTCCAGTAACTTTGGTGGTTCCAGCCTTGGTTCATCAGAGTGCGGAAGGTGACTATTAGGGAGTTAACGTAAATTTAGCTTTTGTCGGTTGTTTCGTTTGGAAATAACTTCGACCAAGTTAAACTCTTTAGTAGGGGGGTGTCGCAGGGCAGGCTCGCCGCGCTCCTACGATGATTTTTTTGTGTATGGTCACCTTTAGTGAGCCATTTTTACACTTAATAACTCTCAATTTTCACCTAGAAGCCAGTCGAATAATATTAGATTTTTGCATTATATTCAGGTCACTAGTCTAGTCTCACCCTGTATGATGTAAAGTCCCAATCTCCACCCAGTGGAACTCCACTGTACGTAGTTTTACCGATTTACCGGAAATTCCTGACTAGTTTTCAATTTTATTAATTTGTGGCCCCAAACAGTCGAGCACCCGGTATACAGAACACTTAGAGCAAGGTTTCGACACGCTAGTCTCTTGTTGGGTGGAAAGATTCCGTGGCTCCATTTGTTTTCACAAATTATTTTATTTCAATTCGATTTCTCATCAGGTTGGCCAAATCGGAAAACGGGTATAGATTCCTCGGCGAAGGAATACGTGTATTTCTTCGGCGTTCAAGAATCACGTTGGTTTACGGTTTTTCTCGGGGCTCTCCGAATATCGGACCGCCCTAGGAATCGAGATATCTGAAATTCTGACTTTCAATATCTCCCTAGATCTGGGGAGTATTTAGGGACTTTTGTCAAATACTCCCTAGAAAACGCAGGTAACGGGACTTTAACGGTCATTTGCCCAAATCCCGCGCGTTTTCGCGAGCTAGGGTTTTGTTCAGCCAAGGGCGACGCCCACTTTGGCCCTCTAGGCCAATGGGTGTCGCGGATTCAGCAGTCAGGATTGCATAAATATGCAAGCAGCGAAGCAGCAGATAGCCACTCTTTCTTGTCGAATTGCAGTGTAATAATCAATTTCGTGTTTCCGTTAAATAACTTACGTTTGTTTGGCTTTGCCTTTTGTCTCTGCAATTCATCGTTTTAGCTAGCAGTTAGAGTCAGGTTCTCGGTAATAATATTTCAGTTCACAGTAGATTCATAACGTTTGTTTCTATCTTAAAAGGGGTTAGACTCACTTGTACGGTTTACAGGTGTTTTATTCGCGCTACGAAAGTACGTTGATAGGTAGTTTAACTCTCGAGCAATAATCAGTGTAAAGTGATCTTTTGCAACGGACACTTACGGATTTAACTTCATCAAAGTTATTTCCCGACTTAATACCTGTACGCGACGTTGACGAAAAATCCCCATCGTATGAAAAGGGGTCAGGCACCAAAACGAGATCTCACCTGATACAATCGGCTCGATCGTAGAGTTCCACGAAGATTGTATCGTTCGAGCTTAAATTCCTCGGCCTGTCAAGACATCATTAGCTGCGACTTTGTCGTTGGCGAGCCACATTTCCTGTGGTACCTAGGGGTTTCGCGTCCTTCCCATACCTATTTCCTGCGGCTGTTCTCGGCTTTTCCACCTGAGACAGTCTGGTTAGGCTCCGTGATCCTTTTACCCAAATCTCTGTCTTGGTTTTTGTCACATCCAGTTGTAAATTTTTGAAGTAAAAATTTTTCAAGTTTAATTTTTCCTTTTGGTGCTTCACACAAATTTTGAAGTTAGGAAATTTTATTTAGATAGTTTTTTCTAAACCGTGAATCCTTCCTCCCTCGTCCATTTCCCGGCGAGGTCTTGTTAGGTGTTAGGTTAGTTAGCTATAGGGTGACCCTTCTCATCGTCACACTTGAGTTGGGTCGACGCGAGGTCGATTTTAGTGCACTTCTCCTTTGCCACACACTTGCACACGCAAGTAGCCCGACAATACATTACAGCCGTAATTGTTGTCCTTTAGAGCAATGACGAATATGAGATTGAGATCTCATATGCTCGCGGAGGAGAATACCCAAGCCGTGTTCGCCGGCGCTGGGCTTTCTCGAACACCTCCGCCGTCGGGTGACTTAGACGCCAGGCGTCTATTCCCCGAAGCGTCGCGACGCCTCGACGGAGACGTCCCCCAGGTACGTACTACCGGGGAAAATCGTGAGTTGACGATGTCAACTACCTTGTCCCCGAGAAGTGTGCTGTACCAAGGTACTTTAGAGTCGAGCTTAGACGGAGGGAGGCAGCCTTCCCCGTCGGCTCAGGTAGGGTTAGTAATCGATTCCGCGGGAGTTGTCACAACTCCACCTTTGGAAGCCCGTTTAGAGCAATTTAGAATAACGAGAAATGTTTCTGTTTGTAGGTCGGAGGGCTACTCAGGAGTCCATGCTGGCGAAGCTCGTGAGGTACGCCCCCTCGGAATGCGCCGAAGCGCTCCGAGGTCATTGGGTGTGCCTCACGCACCACAGCGGAGGCCACAGGTTATAGGTGTGCATACCCTAAGGGAACCGGGTGATGCTGAGGCCCTAGTGGATGAACTAGGGGGTGGTGGAAGGCTCTCGGAGGGAGTTGGGAATGCTAGCATTCCCATATCTCTCCAGGGGCGGGTTCAGCGTACCTCCCAAGGGATACAATATGCACGGCCAGAACAAGCAGTAAGAGCTACGAAGGCAGATTTCGAATCAGGTGTCGGCTGGGACACGGAAGTTGCCACCCGAAATCCCTGGGTGACGACGTCCTTGCCCTCCAGGCAACCAGGAGCAGAGCGGTGGGTGGCTGAAGAGGGGTTCGGAGGAATCCGAAACTTTGCGGAAGCCGTCCATCCACACCTTTTTACGAGACAGCATCGGAGTTTTGTTCACAAGCCACGCCCCGCGCGGCCGGTGATTGGCCTAGACGGCGTTTTGAGGAGGTGACCCGCAAAGCGGACACTATAAATATACGCGTTATTCAGCCGATTCAGTTCAGTCTGAAGGCGATACTCTATGTGAGAAGTTAGTCTGAAAGTGCAGTCAGATAGCAGAGTTCAGTCTGAAGGCGATACTCTAAATGAGAAGTTAGTCTGAAAGTGCAGTCAGATAGCAGAGTTCAGTCTGAAAGTTAGTCTCAGCGACATTCAAAGTTTATTCAGATTATTCTAATAACGAATAATCTCAGTCAATATAAGTTGATACTACGAATATTAGAGCCAGTAAAAGTGCTTTTACTGGCCTCTATCAAATTAAAACCTGCATTCAGCGAATTGAATGCTAAGAAACTCCAGATTAATCGACGTCAAATCGATTAATCGTTCCTGCACAATAGTCAGAGGCTGTTTAGCCAACAAATTGTTTCGAAACCTAACCTGGAGGAATCTTCGGCCGTCAAAGTCGAACATTTTGGGTACAATTGGAGTTGTGAAACCTCAACTCACGACTTTTTATTCGGAGAAGAGAATCCCCCTTATCTGTAGCTGGAAGCTGGCAGCTGGTTCCTGATTCAGAAGAAGAAAGAGGCCACAGGGTAAGCCGAAATCTTTGACATCAGATCAGTTCCACGAGTGGGAGTCAGCATAATCCTGTTTATGCTACTTGCAGTGCTAAAGTGAAGAGTAGAACAAATAATTTTTTTTTTTTTTTACTAACTTGCACTTTCAAACGAGAAGAACTTTTTCTTGAAACATAGTTTAACAAGATAACTTTAAAAACTCTCATTTCATAGAAACACTTTGAACTTTCATATTAGTTAGAGTAAGATTTGAAAGTAGTGATTCTTTGGGACACTTTTAGTGAACTCATTTTTTTCTATTAGTCGTATTATTGTCCACTCTGATCTACGAAAGATCCTCAGACCGAGTGGAAACATTTTACATAATTTTGTTTCGCATTGTGAATTTCTAAGGAGATTTACTTCTTCACACTGCCATATATTTGCGAAGGTTAATGTATTTAGGTGCAGCCACGTATACTACGTATATTGCAGGGTATAAGGGAATTTCAGATATAATAAACTTTTTCTGAGATTTCGAAATGGACGGCAACCACTCGATTTTCACATCCGGAGCAGGAGCGTATCGGCGGAGAGTTTACCGGACCCAGAGCTAGCCGGAGTCTAACAGGAGAAATTTTCCAAAATTTTTCCTATAACCATATACCGCCTTTACGACATGGCGCTGGCCACCGTGGGGCCAACGTTAGGGCCGGTTCATACACGGCGCGCAGACCGCTCCGATTTCAAGGAGATCGCGCGGTTGCTAGCGTTTCATTTGGCGAAGATGAGAGCCCTAACACTGTTCCTCTGAATGAGGAAAGAATTTCTCGGCAGTCCGCGAGAAATATTAGGAGTGAATTGTCGTTCACAAATTCATCACCTGTAAGGCATGCAGGACTTTGCAGCCTAGACGAGGCGAGGACTCCACTGTTGCTCGATGGCACCTTGGGGAACTCTCTCCAGAAAATGGATCAATCAAGTCCGGTGTATCACAGTGCCCTCCTAGAGGGAGAGGTACGGATTCAGGACATTATGGGAGACGATAACTGGAGGACGATTTCCTCACTGGACAATCGGACTACTGAAACCCTTCAGAGTCAGAATGGTCTTGGAGGCTCCCCCAATAACCCCTTTAAACTTCTTATGTCCCCTCTCATTCAGGACACTAAAAATATGAATGAGTGGCGCCCAGAATCGACAAAGGCTTCGAAGGTGACCTTCGAAGCAGACCTAGGAAACCAGCAAGGCACTGCTGGAACAAATAACTCCCAGCAGGGGGATTCGATGTTGCAGCTGGCAACAATCATGAGAGAGATTGTAAACCAGCTGCAAGGAGGAAAGAAGCTGGACAGGTCCCGCCTCCCAACCTTTTCAGGAGGAGAAGAGGATCCTAAGGCTTTTATTGCTCGGATGATAACCGAGTTCAATCGCGCCAAGGTTGAGGCCCAGGATTGGGTAGTAATTACAAAGGGACAGCTGAAGGGCGACGCCCAAGGCTGGATCAACAGTTACTCAGGGATAGAGATATCTTGGACATCCTTCCTGCATAAATTTTTCGGCAAATTTGATAGTCCAGAGCTGGTCTCACGATTGATGTCCAGCCTCTATGGACAACACCAAGCTAAGGAGAAGGTCGACATTTTTATAGAAAAGAAGAAGGCCTTAGCCCAACGCTTGATTCCAACAATCACGGAGACAGATGTGATCCGATTGATCACTCAGTTAATCACTCCGAGAATCAGGGCATATTTGCGAGGCAAAGCCTTTCATGACATAGAAGAGTTTAAGGCACTATGCAACAGCCTAGAAGAGGACCTTGGGGTGGCAGGAGCAAGTGTGCCCCCAGTGAACAGCTACAACAAGCTGGTTCAGAAGGCAAATGCTTCCGGGCCAGCACCCAGCCAGGCATTGCAGCCTAGGGCAGTTGAAAACAGCAACCGCCTGAGTCAAAGCCAGCCCTCAAATAATTCCTCTTGGAGGAACAACCAACCAAGCGATACGTACTACCAAAGAGGAAGCTACTCCGCAGCCAGAGGCCGAGGTGGCGGCCGAGGCGGCGGAAGCCCAATACACCGAAACCCTACAAATCCCCAGTACTCCTCGAACGATGCTCGCAACTTGAATCAAGTAACGAGCGTCGACGAAGACGACGACTACTCGGGAAACTACTTGGAGGGGGCGGCATCAGCGGCGGCGGCCCCTCCGAGCCAACGATAAGCCGCCAGTGGCCCCTTTTCTCCGCGTGTATATAAATACCCTTTAGCCACTAGTGACGAAACCCTGGCGGTGTTGCCGCCTCTTCAAAAAATTCCAGCATACAGGGAAAACTCCTTTGATGCTCAAGCCCTTATAAGCCTTGATGATGGCCGACGGCCAAGCCGAAATCTTCCCCGGATCCCTGTGATAGTCAACAACCAGCAGGTGACCGCACTGATCGACACTGGAGCCAGCAGTAATTTCATACGTGCTGAAATGCTTCCGCAGTCGAACTTCTTTGATGCAGAGGACTCCATACCCATTCAGCTCGGCTGTAGGGAAAGCATAACCAACAGCCTGGGCCAAACAGATGTTTCGATTGAAATAGACGGCAGCCGCTACGACATCTCGGTAGTAGTGCTGGCCGACTTGAACGAGCCCCTTATTCTGGGAGTACCTTTCTTGATGAGTCAAGAAGCTATACTTGATATCAAGAGAAAGTGCATATATGTGGGTATTAGTCCCAGGCAAACATTATTTTGGAACGGAGTGGCAGAGCGACGGCTGTGTGACATCACGATGCCGGAGTTCTCTGAAGAACAATTTTGTCCCGATACACGGGAAATGATTATGACTGTAATTATGGACTTTCCCGATGTATTCGAGGAATCCATAAGACAACCCATTACCAAGGCGGCTGTTCATGAAATCCGGGTGCATCAGGAAAGGCCGTTTCGCCGTTCGCGTTACGGCCGGATGTCGGAAGAACGGAAGGCCCTGGTACACGAGGAAATTAGAAAGTTATCAGAGGCAGGAGTAATTACTCAAAGCAACTCCCCTTATTGTTCACCCGTGGTCCTCGTCCCTAAAAAGGACGGGAAGCTTAGGTTCTGCGTGGACTATAGGGAAATGAACAAACTTATTATATCAGAAGCCCCTAACCTCCCACCCATTCAGGAGACGGTGCGAGAGGTGGGAGCAGCCAGTGTGTTCACCACTCTCGACTTAAGGAATGGCTTTTGGCAGGCCCCTCTTACGCCTGAGTCGCAAAAGTATACGGCTTTTGGAGCACCCGACGGGCAGGTCTACCAGTTCAAAGTGCTGAGCTTTGGACTGAAGAATGGACCTGCCGTGTTTCAGAAACTAATGTCCTCTGTGCTTGTGGGGTACACGGACGTCTTCTGTAAAGTGTACCTCGACGATATAATCGTGTACTCCCACAGCATAGAAGAACATTGCGACCACCTAAGGAGGATCCTAGAGAGGCTACGGTCACACGGGTTATGGCTGTCCCCCGGAAAGTGCCGTTTCGGCTCTAACGAGCTGAAATACTTGGGCAGGGTTGTTTCAGAGAAAGGCAATCGACCCCAGGAAACTCATATATTGAATGTGAGTAATTTCCCCACTCCCAAAACTATTAGACAAGTGCGCGCCTTCCTTGGCACCGCAGGTTGGCTTCGCGAATACATCCCTAGATTCGCGGAAGTAACGGCTCCTTTGTCTGACCTCATTGACAAGGAGAAAAGGTTTAAGTGGACCGATAAGACAGAGGAAGCATTCCAGAAAGTGAAGGCATTAGTGTTAAATCCCCTTGAGCTGGCAAGGCCTGACTCTACTCGTCCCTACTGCCTCCAGACGGATGGCAGCACGGTAGGGATAGGAGCTGTATTGTTTCAGGAGAGAAGTGACGGCCAAAGGGATATCGTTGCTTATGCGAGCGCGAAGCTCAAGAAAGCAGAGCAACGATACCACGTAAACGAAATCGAATGTCTTGCTTCTGTCTGGGCCATCAAAAAGTACAAACATTTCCTACAAGATAGGAAATTCAAATTATATACAGATAGTTCTGCTCTGTTGTGGTTACACAAAACCAAGGACGAAAGAGCAAAGCTGACCCGTTGGTCGTTGCTCCTATCGGAATATGATTTCGAAGTCATTCATATTCCTGGCCGATTAAACCAATTGCCGGACTTCCTATCGCAAAACCCCGCGGAGGAGGAGACCGGCCACGACATCATGACAGATACGGAAAGAATGTTTTTCCCTATTGTAGGACCTAAACCGATATCCCAAAAGGAGTGGGAGAGTCTACAAGTGTCCGAAGCCGACGTGACTCCTAAGGAAGCGCTAACGCAAATCGAAACCTTTTATGACAAAGTGCTACAAGCACAAGCGAATTGTCATGGGTTGCAAAGATTCGAGGAGCGCATAATCCGTGCCAAACAGGCTGCTGCTCCGAATGACTACGAGCAAAGAATAGCAGCGGAATTCCTCTTAGAGGAGGGAGTTTTATATTTCGTGGGCCCGGACCAGACAGAGAAACGCCTGGTAATACCTAAAAGTCATTTCCACGAAGTCATGGAAAGGTACCATGACAATATTGGGCACCCGGGAGTCGACGAGACTTACCGTCAGGTGTCCAAATACTATTACCTATCCCCTTTGAAAGACCGCGTCCGCGAGTACGTGACGAGGTGCTTAATATGTGCCACCACCAAGCGCTCGAAGCCTCAACCAGCCTCGAACCTGAGACCCAATACTCCTGAACGTCCATGGGAGATTGTTTCTGTAGACGTTATGGGAGCCTATCCCGCATCAGTGAACGGAAACAAATACTTAATAGTTGCCACCGACTGCTTCAGCAAGTGGGTGGAAACAAAAATTGTCCCAAAGTAGTGGCAAAGTTTCTGCAGGAAGATGTATTTAATCGTTGGGGCTACCCGAGGTTACTCATCTCGGACAGCTCTGGCCAATTTAAAGGGCGGGTGTTTGAGGCCTTCGCTGCGAGGCATCAGATGGAATTGAGATGGTCCCCAATATACCACCAACAGGCGAACCCGGTGGAACGCCGCATTCAAGAAATAAAGAAAATGTTACGGGCCGCCCTTGTGAACAAGGAGGAAAACCTCTGGGAAGGGCAGATCCCGGACATAGTCTTTAACTTAAGGACACGCTTCAATGCTGCCATTGGCACCACCCCGAGTACCTTGCTACTAGGTTACGATCTTCCTCGGCCAGGAGAATGGGCTACTCCCGCCCAGGGCCGACGGAGACGACGCCGAAATAATGATAGGGACGCGCGAGTAGCCGCCGCGGCGGCAGCATCGAATACATACAGAAATAAACATTTCCCTAACCCAGATCACCAACCGATCACATTTCAGCCCGGCCAGTGGGTACTGTGCCGAAACGGCGAAAGATTTAGAAAGAATTTTGGACCCACTTGGGTAGGCCCTTACCAAGTAGAACGGGTAGCCGGGCCAAACTGTTTTGTGGTCAACAAAGCTGGTCTCGAGCAAAATATTCACACCGACGACTTAAGGCTAGCCCCAGACCCCAGGCGAGGTCAAGATAACCTAGACCCTCGACCTCCTCCTCCGGATGATGATGATGAGGATTAGTTCGCGAAACGCGGTGGCACCAAACGTGTCAAACAACTTCTTATTTTTCATTTTTTCCCCTATAGCCTGCCATAAATTCCTTTCTCAAACCTTTATTGTCGCAAATATATGGCCATAAAGAAAGAGGAAGAACTCATATGTACATATTTAGGTGTAAGAGTGCCTTTAGGTTAGATAAGGAGTGTACAGGTGTATATATGTTTAAAGCCAAATAGTTGTCATTAGGATTAAGAGTATAGTTAAGTTCTTTTACATTGATGTTACGCTGTTATGTTAAGTATCCTAGTTGTTAAACACCCAATTGTACAGGGTGAGACATGTTATGTTACTGTATGTAATATTTCTGATTGAGTTCAAAATAAAGCAACAGATTGTTGGCTCCAGTCGTGCCCACAAGATGGTGCTCACTTTGACAGCGATTCCTTAAAGGGGGGGCGTGTTATACTCGGCCTAAAAACAGGCAGAGTATTTCATTCGAAACAATCCAGAAATTGAAATTATAAAGTGCGAAATGCAGAGAAATATCGAGATTTCTCTGCATCGGAGTTTTGTTCACAAGCCACGCCCCGCGCGGCCGGTGATTGGCCTAGACGGCGTTTTGAGGAGGTGACCCGCAAAGCGGACACTATAAATATACGCGTTATTCAGCCGATTCAGTTCAGTCTGAAGGCGATACTCTATGTGAGAAGTTAGTCTGAAAGTGCAGTCAGATAGCAGAGTTCAGTCTGAAGGCGATCCTCTATGTGAGAAGTTAGTCTGAAAGTGCAGTCAGATAGCAGAGTTCAGTCTGAAAGTTAGTCTCAGCGACATTCAAAGTTTATTCAGATTATTCTAATAACGAATAATCTCAGTCAATATAAGTTGATACCACGAATATTAGAGCCAGTAAAAGTGCTTTTACTGGCCTCTATCAAATTAAAACCTGCATTCAGCGAATTGAATGCTAAGAAACTCCAGATTAATCGACGTCAAATCGATTAATCGTTCCTGCACAATAGTCAGAGGCTGTTTAGCCAACAAATTGTTTCGAAACCTAACCTGGAGGAATCTTCGGCCGTCAAAGTCGAACATTTTGGGTACAATTGGAGTTGTGAAACCTCAACTCACGACTTTTTATTTGGAGAAGAGAATCCCCCTTATCTGTAGCTGGAAGCTGGCAGCTGGTTCCTGATTCAGAAGAAGAAAGAGGCCACAGGGTAAGCCGAGTCAGCATAATCCTGTTTATGCTACTTGCAGTGCTAAAGTGAAGAGTAGAACAAATAATTTTTTTTTTTTTACTAACTTGCACTTTCAAACGAGAAGAACTTTTTCTTGAAACATAGTTTAACAAGATAACTTTAAAAACTCTCATTTCATAGAAACACTTTGAACTTTCATATTAGTTGGAGTAAGATTTGAAAGTAGTGATTCTTTGGGACACTTTTAGTGAACTCATTTTTTTCTATTAGTCGTATTATTGTCCACTCTGATGTACGAAAGATCCTCAGACCGAGTGGAAACATTCTACATAATTTTGTTTCGCATTGTGGATTTCTAAGGAGATTTACTTCTTCACACTGCCATATATTTGCGAAGGTTAATGTATTTAGGTGCAGCCACGTATACTACGTATATTGCAGGGTATAAGGGAATTTCAGATATAATAAACTTTTTCTGAGATTTCGAAATGGACGGCAACCACCCTACTATCTCCGAACCTGAAAATCTAACTCGATTTTCACATCCGGAGCAGGAGCGTATCGGCGGAGAGTTTACCGGACCCAGAGCTAGCCGGAGTCTAACAGGAGAAATTTTCCAAAATTTTTCCTATAACCATATACCGCCTTTACGACACTTGTTCTGAATTGTTCTAACTTGTAACGTCATGTCTCGACTTGTTCTGACTTGTTCCGACTTGGCCCGACTTGTACCGACTTGTCCCGACTTGTCCCGACTTGTCCCGACTTGTCCCGACTTGTCCCGAATTGTCCCGACTTGTCCCGACTTGTCCAGACTTGTCCCGACTTGTCCTGACTTGTCCCGACTTGTCCAGACTTGTCCCGACTTGTCCTGACTTGTCCCGACTTGTCCAGACTTGTCCCGACTTGTCCTGACTTGTCCCGACTTGTCCCGACTCGTCTCGACTTGTTCTGACTTGTCACGTCTTGTTCCGACTTGTCCGGACTTGTCCCGACTTGTACCGACTTGTCCCGACTTGTCCCGACTTGTCCAGACTTGTCCCGACTTGTCCTGACTTGTCCCGACTTGTCCCGACTCGTCTCGACTTGTTCTGACTTGTCACGTCTTGTTCCGACTTGTCCCGACTTGTCCAGACTTGTCCCGACTTGTACCGACTTGTCCCGACTTGTCCCGACTTGTCCCGACTTGTCCTGACTTGTCCCGACTTGTCCCGACTCGTCTCGACTTGTTCTGACTTGTCACGTCTTGTTCCGAATTGTCCCGACTTGTCCAGACTTGTCCCGACTTGTCCCGACTTGTTCTGACTTGTTCTAACTTGGAACGTCATGTCTCGACTTGTCCTGACTTGTTCCGACTTGGCCCGACTTGTCCCGACTTGTCCCCACTTGTTCCGACTTGTCCCGAATTGTCCCGACTTGTCCTGACCTGTCCCGACTTTTACCGACTTGTCCCATTTTGTCCCGACTTGTCCCGACTTGTCCCGACCTGTCCCGACTTTTACCGACTTGTCCCGACTTGTCCCGACTTATCCTAACTTGCCCCGACTTGTCCATACTTGTCCCGACTTGTCCCGACTTGTTCTGACTTGTTCTAACTTGTAACGTCATGTCTTGACTTGTCCTGACTTGTTCCGACTTGGCCCGACTTGTACCGACTTGTCCCGACTTGTCCCGACTTGTCCCGACTTGTCCCGACTTGTCATGACTTGTCCAGACTTGTCCCGACTTGTCCTGACTTGTCCCGACTCGTCTAGACTTTTTCTGACTTGTCACGTCTTGTCCCGACTTGTCCCGACTTGTCCTGACTTGTCCCGACTTGTTTCGACTTGTCCCGACTTGTCTCAACTTGTCCTGACTTGTCCTGACTTGTCCCGACTTGTATCGACTTGTCCTGACTTGTCACGACTTGTACTGACTTGTCCCGACTTGTTTCGACTTGTCCCGACTTGTCCCGACTTGCCCCGAATTGTCCAAACTTGTCCCGACTTGTACCGACTTGTCGTGACTTGTTCCGACTTGTACCGACTTGTCCCGACTTGTACTGACTTTTCCCGACTTGTCCCGGATTGTCCAAACTTGTCCCGACTTGTCCCGACTTGTCTCGACTTGTCCTGACTTATCCCGACTTGTCCCGACTTGTTCTTACTTGTCACGTCTTGTCCCGACTTGTCCTGACTTGTACCGACTCGTCCTGACTTGTCACGATTTTTCCCGACTTTTCCCGACTTGTTTCGACTTGTCCCGACTTGTCGTCCCGGATTGTCCAAACTTATACCGACTTGTCCCGACTTGTACCAACTTGTCCCGACTTGTCCCGACTTGTCCCGACTTTTCCTGGATTGTCCAAATTTGTCCCGACTTGTCTTGACTTGTACCGACTTGTACCGACTTGTACCGACTTGTACCAACTTTTCCCGATTTGTCCCGACTTGTTTCGACTTGTCCCGTCTTGTTTCGACTTGTCCCGTCTTGTCTCTTCTTGTCCCGGATTGTCCAAACATGTCCCGACTTGTCCCGACTTGTCCCCACTTGTCCCGACATGTCCCGACTTGTTCTGACTTGTCCCGGATTGTCCAACTATGTCCCGACTTGTTCCTACTTGTCCCGAATTGACCCGACTTGTACCGACTTGTCCCGACTTGTCCCGGATTGTCCAAACTTGTCCCGACTTGTACCGACTTGTCCCGACTTGTCCCGACTTGTCCCGGATTGTCCAAACTTGTCCCGACTTGTACCGACTTGTCGTGACTTGTTCCGACTTGTACCGACTTGTCCCGACTTGTACTGACTTTTCCCGACTTGTCCCGGATTGTCCAAACTTGTCCCGACTTGTCCCGACTTGTCTCGACTTGTCCTGACTTATCCCGACTTGTCCCGACTTGTCCTGACTTGTCACGACTTGTACTGACTTGTCCCGACTTGTTTCGACTTGTCCCGACTTGTCCCGACTTGCCCCGAATTGTCCAAACTTGTCCCGACTTGTACCGACTTGTCGTGACTTGTTCCGACTTGTACCGACTTGTCCCGACTTGTACTGACTTTTCCCGACTTGTCCCGGATTGTCCAAACTTGTCCCGACTTGTCCCGACTTGTCTCGACTTGTCCTGACTTATCCCGACTTGTCCCGACTTGTTCTTACTTGTCACGTCTTGTCCCGACTTGTCCTGACTTGTACCGACTCGTCCTGACTTGTCACGATTTTTCCCGACTTTTCCCGACTTGTTTCGACTTGTCCCGACTTGTCGTCCCGGATTGTCCAAACTTATACCGACTTGTCCCGACTTGTACCAACTTGTCCCGACTTGTCCCGACTTGTCCCGACTTTTCCTGGATTGTCCAAATTTGTCCCGACTTGTCTTGACTTGTACCGACTTGTACCGACTTGTACCAACTTTTCCCGATTTGTCCCGACTTGTTTCGACTTGTCCCGTCTTGTTTCGACTTGTCCCGTCTTGTCTCTTCTTGTCCCGGATTGTCCAAACATGTCCCGACTTGTCCCGACTTGTCCCCACTTGTCCCGACATGTCCCGACTTGTTCTGACTTGTCCCGGATTGTCCAACTATGTCCCGACTTGTTCCTACTTGTCCCGAATTGACCCGACTTGTACCGACTTGTCCCGGATTGTCCAAACTTGTCCCGACTTGTCCCGACTTGTCCCGACTAGTCCCGAATTGTCCCGACTTGTCCCGACTTGTCTTGACTCGTCCCGACTTGTCCCGACTTGTCCCAACTTGTCCTGACTTGTCACATTTGTTATGGTTCATAATTTATGTTGGATTGACAAAAAATCTGAAAGCTCATTCACGACCCTACCCGACCCGACCTAATTGCGAATAGAGTCCAAGACGATAAGATGAATATTAGTGCCATAACATTGACTCGATTTGACCTTGTGAAGTGAATTTTTATTTCAGAAAAAAAAAATTTAATTTCTTGCCGTTATGAAAAATTTTGGTGAGATGATTCGATACCAAAATATTCATAAGTGGACTAACTTCAATATTTTCTTTGCGAAAAAAGGAATTTTCCAAGATTTTTTTTCAAAAATTTTTTTTTTTAAATTGTGTTTAATGAGATACTTTTTTGTTTCTTCCTGAATAGAAATTGGATTGTGAAAGTTGTTTCAGTTCACAATTCTGATAAAATTAAAAAAAATCTGAAAAAAAACTATCATTTGATATTTTTTGATAATTGAATTTTTGCTGAAATATTCGAAACAAATATTAAAATCTTTTGTTTTTTTTTGTAATTTTGATTTTTTTTCACAAACTACTTCAAAGAAGTCCAAATAAAATTCCAAGAAGACAGTCTGGGTGAAGAAGTCTAGGTGGAAATTCCATGTAAAATGTCCAAATGAAATCAGGATAAAATGTCTGGGTAAGGAGCCCAGGTGAAAAGTCCAGAATTATTTGAAATTCAAAATGATTCTATTAAAAAATATATTTACAATAATATTTTCCTCGACCCGAACAAAAGTCCCGACATGTTCCGACTTGTCTTGTCCCGACTTTTCCCGACTTGTCGTGACTTGTCCCGACTTGTCCCGACTTGTACTGACTTTTCCCGACTTGTCCCGGATTGTCCAAACTTGTCCCGACTTGTTCCGACTTGTCCTGACTTGTCCCGACTTGTTTCGACTTGTCCCGACTTGTCTCGACTTGTCCCGACTTGTCCTGACTTGTCCCGACTTGTATCGACTTGTCGTGACTTGTCCTGACTTGTACCGACTTGTCCCGACTTGTCCCGACTTGTACTGACTTTTCCCGACTTGTCCCGGATTGTCCAAACTTGTCCCGACTTGTTCCGACTTGTCCTGACTTGTCCCGACTTGTTTCGACTTGTCCCGACTTGTCTCGACTTGTCCCGACTTGTCCTGACTTGTCCCGACTTGTATCGACTTGTCCTGACTTGTCACGACTCGTACCGACTTGTCCCGACTTGTCCCAACTTGTCCCGACTTGTCCAGACTTGTCCCGACTTGTCCCGACTTGTTCTGACTTGTTCTAACTCGTAACGTCATGTCCCGACTTGTCCTGACCTGTCCCGACTTTTACCGACTTGTCCCATTTTGTCCCGACTTGTCCTGACTCGTCCCGACCTGTCTCGACTTTTCCCGACTCGTCCCGACTTTCCTAACTTGCCCCGACTTGTCCATACTTGTCCCGACTTGTTCCGACTTGTCAATTTCAGTTCGAACAAATATTGATTGTTACACTTGTTTTGGTTCATAAATCTGGTTGGATTGACGAAAAATCGTAAAGCTTATTTTCTCAAAACTGTTTAAATTTTGGCTAAAATTAAAATTCAAATTTTTTGTTTTCAAAATTTTTGTAGCTTTCACTTTTTCAAAATATCCCGGCTAGTCTCGATTTGTCTCGGCTTTTCCCGACTTGTCTCGACTTGTCCCGACTTGTCCCGACTTGTCCCGACTTGTCCCGACTTGTCCCGACTTGTACCGACTTGTCTTGACTAGAACCAACTTGACCCGACTTGTTCTGACATGTCACGTCTTGTCCCGACTTGTTCCAACTTGCTCCGAATTGTCCAAACTTGTCCCGACTTGTACCGACTTGTCCCGACTTGTACTGACTTGTCCCGACTTGTCCAGGATTGTCCAAACTTGTCCCGAATTGCACTGACTCGTCCCGACTTGTACCGACTTGTCCCGACTTGTCCCGGATTGTCCAAACTAGTCCCGACTTGTACCGACTTGTCACGACTTGTCCCGACTTGTCCCGACTTGTCCCGGATTGTTTTAACTTGTCCCGACTTGTACCGACTTGTCCCGACTTGTCCCCACATGTACCGACTTGTTCCGACTTGTCCCGGATTGTCGAAACTTGTCCCGACTTGTACCGACTTGTCCCGACTTGTCCCGACTTGTCCCGACTTGTACCGACTTGTCTTGACTAGAACCAACTTGACCCGACTTGTTCTGACATGTCACGTCTTGTCCCGACTTGTTCCAACTTGCTCCGAATTGTCCAAACTTGTCCCGACTTGTACCGACTTGTCCCGACTTGTACTGACTTGTCCCGACTTGTCCAGGATTGTCCAAACTTGTCCCGAATTGCACTGACTCGTCCCGACTTGTACCGACTTGTCCCGGATTGTCCAAACTAGTCCCGACTTGTACCGACTTGTCACGACTTGTCCCGACTTGTCCCGACTTGTCCCGGATTGTTTTAACTTGTCCCGACTTGTACCGACTTGTCCCGACTTGTCCCCACATGTACCGACTTGTTCCGACTTGTCCCGGATTGTCGAAACTTGTCCCGACTTGTACCGACTTGTCCTGACTTGTCCTGACTTGTTTCGACTTTTCCCGACTCAACTCGACTTGTCCCGACTTGTCCTGACTTGTCCTGACTTGTCCCGACTTGTCCTGACTTATCCCGACTTGTCCCGACTTGTTCTTACTTGTCACGTCTTGTCCCGACTTGTCCTGACTTGTACCGACTCGTCCTGACTTATCACGATTTTTCCCGACTTTTCCCGACTTGTTTCGACTTGTCCCGACTTGTCGTCCCGGATTGTCCAAACTTATACCGACATGTCCCGACTTGTACCGACTTGTCCCGACTTGCCCCGAATTGTCCAAACTTGTCCCGACTTGTACCGACTTGTCCCGACTTTTACCGACTTGTCCCGACTTGTCCAGGATTGTCCTAACTTGTCCCGACTTGTCCCGACTTGTCCCGACTTGTCCCGACTTGTCCCGACTTGTTCCGACTTGTCCTGACTTGTTCCGACTTGTACCAACTTGTCCCGACTTGTACCGACCTGTCACGACTTGTACCAACTTGTCCCGACTTGTCCCGACTTGTCCCGACTTTTCCTGGATTGTCCAAATTTGTCCCGACTTGTCCCGACTTGTCTTGACTTGTACCGACTTGTACCGACTTGTACCAACTTTTCCCGATTTGTCCCGACTTGTTTCGACTTGTCCCGTCTTGTTTCGACTTGTCCTGTCTTGTCTCTTCTTGTCCCGGATTGTCCAAACATGTACCGACTTGTCCCGACTTGTCCTGACTTGTCCCGACTTGTCCAGACTTGTCCAGACTTGTCCCGGATTGTCCAAACTTGTCCCGACTTGTTCCGACTTGTCCTGACTTGTCCCGACTTGTTTCGACTTCTCCCGACTTGACTCGACTTGTCCCGACTTGTCCTGACTTGTCCCGACTTGTATCGACTTGTCGTGACTTGTCCTGACTTGTACCAACTTGTCCCGACTTGTCCCGACTTGTATCGACTTGTCGTGACTTGTCCTGACTTGTACCGACTTGTCCCGACTTGTACTGACTTTTCCCGACTTGTCCCGGATTGTCCAAACTTGTCCCGACTTGTTCCGACTGGTCCTGACTTGTCCCGACTTGTTTCGACTTGTCCCGACTTGTCTCGACTTGTCCCGACTTGTCCTGACTTGTCCCGACTTGTATCGACTTGTCCTGACTTGTCACGACTTGTACCGACTTGTCTCGACTTGTCCTGACTTGTTCCGACTTGGCCCGACTTGTACCGACTTGTCCCGACTTGTCCCGACTTGTCCTGACTTATCCCGACTTGTCCCGACTTGTTCTTACTTGTCTCGACTTGTCCCGACTTGTCCTGACTTGTCCCGACTTGTATCGACTTGTCGTGACTTGTCCTGACTTGTACCGACTTGTCCCGACTTGTCCCGACTTGTACTGACTTTTCCCGACTTGTCCCGGATTGTCCAAACTTGTCCCGACTTGTTCCGACTTGTCCTGACTTGTCCCGACTTGTTTCGACTTGTCCCGACTTGTCTCGACTTGTCCCGACTTGTCCTGACTTGTCCCGACTTGTATCGACTTGTCCTGACTTGTCACGACTTGTACCGACTTGTCCCGACTTGTCCCAACTTGTCCCGACTTGTCCAGACTTGTCCTGACTTGTCCCGACTTGTCCAGACTTATCCAGACTTGTCCCGACTTGTCCCGACTTGTCCCGACTTGTTCTGACTTTTTCTAACTCGTAACGTCATGTCTCGACTTGTCCTGACTTGTTCCGACTTGGCCCGACTTGTACCGACTTGTCCCGACTTGTCCCGACTTGTCCCGACTTGTCCCGACTTGTCCAGACTTGTCCCGACTTGTCCAGACTTGTCCCGACCTGTCCCGACTTGTTCTGACTTGTTCTAACTTGTAACGTCATGTCTCAACTTGTCCTGACTTGTTCCGACGTGGCCCGACTTGTACCGACTTGTCCCGACTTGTCCCGACTTGTCCCGACTTGTCCCGACTTGTCCCGACTTGTCCCGACTTGTCCCGACTTGTCCCGACTTGTCCAGACTTGTCCCGACTTGTCCTGACTTGTCCCGACTTGTCCCGACTCGTCTAGACTTTTTCTGACTTGTCACGTCTTGTCCCGACTTGTCCCGACTTGTCCAGACTTGTCCCGACTTGTACCGACTTGTCCCGACTTGTCCCGACTTGTCCAGACTTGTCCCGACTTGTCCTGACTTGTCCCGACTTGTCTTGACTCGTCTCGACTTGTTCTGACTTGTCACGTCTTGTTCCGACTTGTCCTGATTTGTCCAGACTTGTCCCGACTTGTCCCGACTTGTTCTGACTTGTTATAACTTGTAACGTCATGTCTCGACTTGTCCTGACTTGTTCCGACTTGGCCCGACTTGTCCCGACTTGTCCCCACTTTTTCCGACTTGTCCCGAATTGTCCCGACTTGTCCTGACCTGTCCCGACTTTTACCGACTTGTCATATTTTGTCCCGGCTTGTCCCGACTTGTCCCGGCTTGTCCCGACTTGTCCCGACCTGTCCCGACTTTTCTTGACTTGTCCTGACTTGTCCCGACTTGTCCCGACTCGTCTAGACTTTTTCTGACTTGTCACGTCTTGTCCCGACTTGTTCTGACTTGTCCCGACTTGTCCAGACTTGTCCCGACTTGTACCGACTTGTCCCGACTTGTCCCGACTTGTCCAGACTTGTTCCGACTTGTCCTGACTTGTCCCGACTTGTCCCGACTCGTCTCGACTTGTTCTGACTTGTCACGTCTTGTTCCGACTTGTCCCGGCTTGTCCAGACTTGTCCCGACTTGTTCTGACTTGTTCTAACTTGTAACGTCATGTCTCGACTTGTTCCGACTTGGCCCGACTTGGCCCGACTTGTCCCGACTTGTCCCCACTTGTTCCGACTTGTCCCGAATTGTCCCGACTTGTCCTGACCTGTCCCGACTTTTACCGACTTGTCCCATTTTGTCCCAACTTGTCCCGACTTGTCCCGACTTGTCCCGACCTGTCCCGACTTTTCCCGACTTGTCCCGACTTGTCCCGACTTGTCATAACTTGCCCCGACTTGTCCATACTTGTCCCGACTTGTCCCGAATTGTTCTGACTTGTTTTAACTTGAAACGTCATGTCTCGACTTGTTCTGACTTGTTCCGACTTGTACCGACTTGTCCCGACTTGTCCTGACTTGTCCTGACTTGTCCCGACTCGTCTAGACTTTTTCTGACTTGTCACGTCTTGTCCCGACTTGTCCCGACTTGTCCAGACTTGTCCTGACTTGTACCGACTTGTCCCGACTTGTCCCGACTTGTCCAGACTTGTCCTGACTTGTCCCGTCTTGTCCCGTTTTGTCCAGACTTGTCCCGACTTGTCCATCCCGACTTGTTCTGACTTGTTCTGACTTGTTACGTTATGTCCCGACTTGTCCTGACTTGTTCCGACTTGTCCCGACTTGTCCCCACTTGTCCCGACTTGTCCCGACTTTTCCCGACTTGTCCCGATTTGTCCCGACTTTTACCGACCTGTACCGACTTGTACCGGAATGTCCAAACTTGTCCAGACTTGTCCCGACTTGTACCGACTTGTCCCGACTTGTCCCAGATTGTCCAAACTTGTCTCGACTTGTACCGACTTGTCTCGACTTGTCCCGACTTGTTCCGACTTGTCCCGACTTGTCCCGACTTTTCACGACTTGTTCTGACTTGTCCCGACTTTTCCTGACTTGTCCCGACTTGTTTCTACTTATTCCAAATTGTCTTGACTTGTTTCGACTTGTCCCGACTTGTCTCGACTTGTCCTGACTTGTCCCGACTTGTACTGACTTGTCCCGACTTGTCCCGACTTGTTCTGACTTGTCCCGGATTGTCCAAGTTTGTCCCGACTTGTTCCGACTTGTCCCGAATTGTCCCGACTTGTACCGACTTGTCCCGTCTTGTCCCGTCTTGTCCAGACTTGTCCCGACTTGTCCATCCCGACTTGTTCTGACTTGTTACGTCATGTCCCGACTTGTCCTGACTTGTTCCGACTTGTCCCGACTTGTCCCCACTTGTCCCGACTTGTCCCGACTTTTCCCGACTTGTCCCGATTTGTCCCGACTTTTACCGACTTGTACCGACTTGTACCGGAATGTCCAAACTTGTCCAGACTTGTCCCGACTTGTCTCGACTTGTCCCGACTTGTTCCGACTTGTCCCGACTTGTCCCGACTTTTTACGACTTGTTCTGACTTGTCCCGACTTGTCCTGACTGGTCCCGACTTGTCCGGGCTTGTCCCGGCTTGTTTTGACTTGTCCCGACTTGTCCCGGAATGTCCAAACTTGTCCCGACTTGTCCCGACTTGTACCGACTTGTCCCGACTTGTCTCGGATTGTCCTAACTTGTCTCGACTTGTCCAGACATGTCCCGGATTGTCCATACCTGTCCCGACTTGTCCCGACTTGTCTCGTCTTGTACCGACTTTTCCCGACTTGTCCCGACTTGTACCGACTTGTCATGACTGGTCCCGGATTGTCCAAATTGTCCCAACTTGTATCGACTTATCCCGACTTGTCCCGACTTGTACCGACTTGTCCCGACTTGTCACAGATTGTCCAAACTTGTCCCGACTTGTATCGACTTGTCCCGACTTGTCCCGACTTGTTTCTACTTATTCCAAATTGTCTTGACTTGTTTCAACTTGTCCCGACTTGTCTCGACTTGTCCCGACTGGTCCTGACTTTTCCCGACTTGTCCCGACTTGTCCCGACTTGTCCCGACTTTTACCGACTTGTCCCGACTTGTACCGGTTTGTCCAAACTTGTCCCGACTGTACCGACTTGTACCGACTTGTCCCGACTTGTCCCGACTTGTCCCCACTTGTCCCGACTTGTCCCGACTTGTTCTGACTTGTCCAGGATTGTCCAAGTTTGTCACGACTTGTACCGACTTGTTCCGACTTGTCCCGGATTGTCCAAACTTGTCCAAACTTGTCCCGACTTGTACCGACTTGTCCTGACTTGTGACGACTTGTTCCGACTTGTCCTGACTTGTCCTGACTTGTCCCGACTTGTTTCGACTTGTCCCGACTTGTTTCGAGTTGTCACGACTTGTACTGACTTGTCCCGACCTGTCCTGACTTGTACCGACTTGTCCCGACTTTTCCTGGATTGTCCAAATTTGTACCGACTTGTCCCGACGTGTCTTGACTTGTACCGACTTGTCCCGACTTGTACCAACATTTCCCGATTTGTCCCGACTTGTTTCGACTTGTCCCGACTTGTATCGACTTGTCCCGACTTGTCCCGACTTGTTCCGACTTGTCCCGACTTGCCCCGGATTGTCCAAACATGTACCGACTTGTCCCGACATGTACCGACTTGTCCCGACTTCTTTCGACTTGTCCCGACTTGTCTCGACTTTTCCGGACTTGTCCCAACTTGTCCCGACTTGTCCATACTTGTCCCGACTTGTCCGGGCTTGTCCTGGCTTGTTTCGACTTGTCCCGAATTGTCCCGACTTGTTCCGACTTGTCCCGACTTGTCCCGGATTGTCCAAACTTGTCCCGCCTTGTACCGACTTGTCCCGACTTGTTTCGACTTGTCCCGACTTGTCCCGACTTGTTCCGACTTGTCCCGGATTGTCCAAACTTGTCCCGACTTGTACCGGCTTGTTCCGGATTGTCCAAACTTGTCCCGACTTGTACCTACTTGTCCCGACTTGTACCGACTTGTCCCGACTTGTCCCGGATTGTCCAAACTTGTCTTGACCTGTCCCGACATGTCCTGAATTGTCCATACTTGTTCTGACGTGTCCCGTCTTGTACCGACTTGTCCCGACTTGTCCCGACTTGTCCCGACTTGTCCCGACTTGTCTCGACTTGTCCCGACTTGTCCTGACTTGTACCGACTTGTCCCGACTTGTACCGACTTGTCCCGACTTGTCCAAACTTGTCCTGACTTGTATCGACTTGTCCCGACTTGTACCGACCTGTCCCGACTTTTCCCGGTTTGTCCAAATTTGTCCCAACTTGTCCCGACTTGTCCCGACTTGTCCCCACTTATCCCGACTTGTCCCGACTTTTTCCGACTTGTCCCGATTTGTCCCGACTTTTACCGACTTGTACCGACTTGTACAGGAATGTCCAAACTTGTCCCGACTTGTTCCGGATTGTCCAAACTTGTCTCGACTTGTACCGACTTGTCTCGACTTGTCCCGACTTGTTCCGACTTGTCCCGACTTGTTTCGACTTGTCCTGATTTGTCCTGACTTGTCACGACTTGTTCCGACTTGTCCATACTTGTCCCGACTTGTCCCGACTTGTCTCGTCTCGTACCGACTTGTCCAGACTTGTCCCGACTTGTCCCGACTTGTACCGACTTGTACCGACTTGTCCCGGATTGTCCAAACTTGTCCCGGCTTGTTTCGACTTGTCCCGACTTGTCCCGGAATGTCCAAATTTGTACCGACTTGTCCCGACTTGTACCGACTTGTCCCGACTTGTCCCGGATTGTCCCGACTTGTCCCCACTTGTCCCGACTTGTCCCGACTTGTTCTGACTTGTTCCGGATTGTCCAAGTTTGACCCGACTTGTTCCGACTTGTCCCGAATTGTCCCGACTTGTACCGACTTGTCCCGACTTGTCCCGGATTGTCCAAACTGGTCCCGACTTGTACCGACTTGTCCCGAATTGTCCCGACTTGTCCCGACTTGTCCCGACTTGTCCCAACTTGTCCTGACTTGTCACATTTGTTATGGTTCATAATTTATGTTGGATTGACAAAAAATCTGAAAGCTCATTCCCGACCCGACCCGACCCGACCTAATTGCGAATAGAGTCCAAGACGATAAGATGAATATTAGTGCCATAACATTGACTCGATTTGACCTTGTGGAGTGAATTTAAAAAAAAATAAAAAAAAATAAATTTCTTGCCGTTATGAAAAATTTTGGAGAGATGATTCGATACCAAAATATTCAGAAATGGACTGACTTCAATATTTTCTTTGTGGAAAATGAAATTTTCCAAGTTTTTTTTTCAAATATTTTTTATTTCAATTTCTGTGTTTATTGAGATACTTTTTTGTTTCTTCCTGAATGGAAATTGGATTTTGAAAGTTGTTTCAGTTCACAATTTTGATAAAATTAAAAAAAAATCTGAAAAAAAAATATTTTTTGAAATTTTCTGATAATTGAATTTTTGCTGAAATATTCGAAACATAGAATCTTTTTTTTTTTTTTCGTAATTTTGATTTTTTTTCACAAACTACTTCAAAGAAGTCCAAATAAAATTCCAAGAAGAAAGTCTAGGTGAAGTCCAGGTGGAAATTCCGTGTAAAATGTCCAAATGAAATCAGGATAAAATGTCTGGGTAAGGAGCCCAGGTGAAAAGTCAAGAATTATTTGAAATTCAAAATGATTCAATCAACTTGTTCCGACTTGTCTTGTCCCGACTTTTCCCGACTTGTCGTGACTTGTTCCGTCTTGTCCCGACTTGTACCGGATTGTCCAAACTTGTCCTGACTTGTCCCGACTTGTCCCGACTTGTCCTGTCTTGTCCCGTCTTGTCCCGACTTGTTCTGACTTGTTCTGACTTGTCACGTCATGTCCCGACTTGTCCTGACTTGTTCCGACTTGTCCCGACTTGTCCTGACTTGTCCCGATTTGTCCCGACTTTTACCGACTTGTACCGACTTTTACCGACTTGTCCCGACTTGTTCTGACCTGTCCCGACCTGTCCCGTCTTTTCCCGACTTGTCCCGACTTGTCCCGACTTGTCCCGACTTGTCCCGACTTGTCCTGACTTGTCCCGACTTGTCCATACTTGTACCGACTTGTCAATTTCAACTCGAACAAAAATTGATTGTCACACTTGTTTTGGTTCATAATTTTGGTTGGATTGACAAAAAATCTGTAAGCATATTTTCTCAAAACTGTTTAAATTTTGGCTGAAATAATAAAAAAAAAATCAAATTTTTTGTTTATTAAAACTTTGTAGCTTTAATTTTTTTCAAAATATCCCGGCTAGTCCCGACTTGTCCCAACTTGTTCCGACTGTCCCGACTTGTTTTGACCTGTCCCGACTTGTCTCGACTTGTCCCGACTTGTCCCAATTTGTCCCGACTTGTCCTGACTTGTCCAGAATTGTCCAAACTTGTCCCGACTTGTACCGACTTTTCCAGACTTGTCCTGAATTGTCCCGACTTGTTCCGACTTGTCCCGACTTGTCTTGACTTGTACCGACTTGTCCCGACTTGTCCCGACTTGTTCTGACTTGTCATGTCTTTTCATTACTAGTCCCGACTTGTACCGACTTGTCCCGACTTGTCCCGACTTGTACCGACTTGTCCCGACTTGTCCCGAATTGTACCGACTTGTCTCGACTTGTCCCGGATTGTCCAAACTTGTCCCGACTTGTCCCAACTTGTCCCGACTTGGCCCTACTTGTCCTGACTTGTCCCGACTTGTTTCCACTTATCCCAACTTGTCTTGACTTGTTTCGACTTGTCCCGACTTGTCTCGACTTGTCCCGACTTGTCCTGACTTGTCCCGACTTGTCCCGACTTGTACCGACTTGTCCCGACTTGTCCCGGTTTGTCCAAACTTGTGCCGACTTGTACCGACTTGTCCCGACTTGTCCCCACTTGTCCCGACTTGTCCCGACTTGTTCCGACTTGTCATGACTTGTACCGACTTGTCCAGACTAGTCCTGAATTGTCCCGACTTGTTCCGACTTGTCTCGACTTGTACCGACTTGTCCCGACTTGTTCTTACTTGTCATGTCTTGTCTCGACTTGTCCTAACTTGTCCCGACTTGTCCTGACTTGTACCGACTTGTCCCGACTTGTACCGACTTGTCCCGACTTGTACCGACTTGTCCCGACTTGTCCCGGATTGTCCAAACTGGTCCCGACTTGTACCGACTTGTCCAGAATTGTCCCGACTTGTCCCGACTTGTCCCGACTTGTACCGACTTGTCCCGAATTGTCCCGACTTGTCCCGACTTGTCCCGACTTGTCCCGACTTGTCCCAACTTGTCCTGACTTGTCACATTTGTTATGGTTCATAATTTATGTTGGATTGACAAAAAATCTGAAAGCTCATTCCCGACCCGACCCGACCTAATTGCGAATAGAGTCCAAGACGATAAGATGAATATTAGTGTCATAACATTGACTCGATTTGACCTTGTGGAGTGAATTTAAAAAAAAAATAAAAAAAAATAAATTTCTTGCCGTTATGAAAAATTTTGGAGATGATTCGATACCAAAATATTCAGAAATGGACTGACTTCAATATTTTCTTTGTGGAAAATGAAATTTTCCAAGTTTTTTTTTCAAATATTTTTTATTTCAATTTCTGTGTTTATTGAGATACTTTTTTGTTTCTTCCTGAATGGAAATTGGATTTTGAAAGTTGTTTCAGTTCACAATTTTGATAAAATTAAAAAAAAATCTGAAAAAAAAATATTTTTTGAAATTTTCTGATAATTGAATTTTTGCTGAAATATTCGAAACATAGCATCTTTTTTTTTTTTTTCGTAATTTTGATTTTTTTTCACAAACTACTTCAAAGAAGTCCAAATAAAATTCCAAGAAGAAAGTCTAGGTGAAGTCCAGGTGGAAATTCCGTGTAAAATGTCCAAATGAAATCAGGATAAAATGTCTGGGTAAGGAGCCCAGGTGAAAAGTCAAGAATTATTTGAAATTCAAAATGATTCAATCAACTTGTTCCGACTTGTCTTGTCCCGACTTTTCCCGACTTGTCGTGACTTGTTCCGTCTTGTCCCGACTTGTACCGGATTGTCCAAACTTGTCCTGACTTGTCCCGACTTGTCCCGACTTGTCCCGTCTTGTCCCGTCTTGTCCCGTCTTGTCCAGACTTGTCCCGACTTGTCCCGACTTGTCCAGACTTGTCCCGACTTGTCCCGACTTGTTCTGACTTGTTCTGACTTGTCACGTCATGTCCCGACTTGTCCTGACTTGTTCCGACTTGTCCCGACTTGTCCTGACTTGTCCCGATTTGTCCCGACTTTTACCGACTTGTACCGACTTTTACCGACTTGTCCCGACTTGTTCTGACCTGTCCCGACCTGTCCCGTCTTTTCCCGACTTGTCCCGACTTGTCCCGACTTGTCCCGACTTGTCCCGACTTGTCCTGACTTGTCCCGACTTGTCCATACTTGTACCGACTTGTCAATTTCAACTCGAACAAAAATTGATTGTCACACTTGTTTTGGTTCATAATTTTGGTTGGATTGACAAAAAATCTGTAAGCATATTTTCTCAAAACTGTTTAAATTTTGGCTGAAATAATAAAAAAAAAATCAAATTTTTTGTTTATTAAAACTTTGTAGCTTTAATTTTTTTCAAAATATCCCGGCTAGTCCCGACTTGTCCCAACTTGTTCCGACTGTCCCGACTTGTTTTGACCTGTCCCGACTTGTCTCGACTTGTCCCGACTTGTCCCAATTTGTCCCGACTTGTCCTGACTTGTCCAGAATTGTCCAAACTTGTCCCGACTTGTACCGACTTTTCCAGACTTGTCCTGAATTGTCCCGACTTGTTCCGACTTGTCCCGACTTGTCTTGACTTGTACCGACTTGTCCCGACTTGTCCCGACTTGTTCTGACTTGTCACGTCTTTTCATTACTAGTCCCGACTTGTACCGACTTGTCCCGACTTGTCCCGACTTGTACCGACTTGTCCCGACTTGTCCCGAATTGTACCGACTTGTCTCGACTTGTCCCGGATTGTCCAAACTTGTCCCGACTTGTCCCAACTTGTCCCGACTTGGCCCTACTTGTCCTGACTTGTCCCGACTTGTTTCCACTTATCCCAACTTGTCTTGACTTGTTTCGACTTGTCCCGACTTGTCTCGACTTGTCCCGACTTGTCCTGACTTGTCCCGACTTGTCCCGACTTGTACCGACTTGTCCCGACTTGTCCCGGTTTGTCCAAACTTGTGCCGACTTGTCCCGACTTGTCCCCACTTGTCCCGACTTGTCCCGACTTGTTCCGACTTGTCATGACTTGTACCGACTTGTCCAGACTAGTCCTGAATTGTCCCGACTTGTTCCGACTTGTCTTGACTTGTACCGACTTGTCCCGACTTGTTCTTACTTGTCATGTCTTGTCTCGACTTGTCCTAACTTGTCCCGACTTGTCCTGACTTGTACCGACTTGTCCCGACTTGTACCGACTTGTCCAGACTTGTCCTGAATTGTTCCGATTTCTCCCGACTTGTCTTGACTTGTACTGACTTGTCCCGACTTGTTCTGTCTTGTCACGTCTTGTCCCGACTTGTCCCGACTTGTCCTGACTTGTCCCGACTTGTCCTGACTTGTACCGACTTTTCCCGGATTGTCCAAATTTGTCCCGACTTGTTCCTAATTGTCCAAATAAATGCACGAAACGAATTCGGTAATAATTTACCATGCTTCCCAACCATACTGCTATCGAGGTCTCCATTCAAAAAATCTAAATTTTCAATAAGCAGTGTCTTGTCTTGTTGAACGACCTCAATGATGTGATGAAAAAACATGAGCGCGCCACGGTTATAAATGAACGCATTGAAGGTATCTTTCATCATTATCAATGTTAACTTACTCTGGTGCAGGTGTTGTCAATTCAATCATCAATAAGTTCCCGTTCGAATTGCATCTACCAGGTTATTCGTTTTGCGGACCTGGCACCAAGTTGAGGCAGAGATTACAAAGCGGAGAAACTGGCATGAATCCTTTGGACGAAAGCTGCAAAGACCACGATATTGCATACGAGTTAAATCTGAAGACGCTAAATGTGGGGAACGGGCTGCAGCTTGGCTTGTTACTTCCACCATGAAAGACAAACGTAAGCTAGGTATGGGCATGTCCTTTCGACATAAATTGCTTCAAAAAATTATTTAAAATTGGAAACACAATCCTACTAATATTAAGAAATCTAGTGCTCCGGCTTTGCGAGCTGCTAAAATTGCATTGAGTCAAGCTGGAGGACGTAAGAAAATACGAGTGCCTAGAATAATTCCATTCGATGTAAAATCTGGGGGAATCCTACCCCTCATACCTATATTTGCTGCACTTTCGGCTTTGGGTGCGTTGGCAGGTGGAGCGAGCTCCATAGCAAGAACCATAATAGACGCAAAAAATGCTGAAAAGAAAACGTCACAACAAATCCATTGAGCATTTGGGTTCGGGTTTGTATCTGCGGAAAACCCCTCGAGGATTTGGACTGTTCCTGAAAAAACAACATCAACGCAAAGGACGCGGTTTTTACCTGAAAAAGCAAAAAACTGCTAGATAAGCTACTCCATAAAGCATTATACGATTCGGAAATTCAGGAGTGTGCTCGTCAGATGAAAATACCACATTTTCTTGGAGTCTTTATGCGTGATACGTTGCCAACTTGTGGTCCTTGGCTGCGAGAATGCGCTATATTGAACTTGGATTCCCACTTGAATGCGGGCACTCATTCGGTAGCTTACAATAAAAACGGCAATGTAGCACAATATTTCGAAATTTTTGGCAATCTCAAACCTCCAATGAAATTGGCAAGATATTTTGGGAGGGGTGTAAGAATATCATATATTAATAGTCAATATCAAAATTACAATCAGAGTAATTGCGGACATCTCTGCCTAAAGTTTCTACTTCATAATTTCCACCGCTGAGATGCATAAATCGTTGGCTGAAATGCATAAATATAAATCATTGCGAGATTTCACTGATACTCAACTGCGAGCTTTATCAATCGAATATTTGATTGGGAATGCAGGACCTTGGGAGTTGCTGGATGTATGGCATAGGTTACCAAATGACTACAAAAATCGATTCTCTTTGCAGATTCGTCTACCATGTTTCATTCATTATCAAAATGAGTTTGGACTGTCAACAACATCACTAGAAGAAGAATGTTATTATTGTAATAATAAATGATTTTTCATCCAAGTTGCTGTTTATCATTTAAGGCGGGTCGCTTCCGACACTATATCAGTCATGTCAATGATATTGACGTTAACGAGTCGTTCTTCAACGCTTTCCATCGATTTCAATCCGCCCATTCAATTGGATTCTGATTCAGAATACAATTTGGCTTTGCTCAGCTTCCATTCGTACAACAGTATATCCAACATTCAAGAAATTCTACTACTTTGAAATCGGCGGCAAAACTAAACAGAGAATCGATATCCCTAATGGCTTTTACGAAATTGGTGATATTGAGGCTTTGATCAGCAAACACATCACACCCAAAACGTACAAAGGAAAACCCCGAGGAATTTTTCTACCTCAAACCGAATAATAATACGCTGAAAAGCGAAATATTCTGCCTTAAACACTCAATTGATTTTCGACCTGAAAACTGTTTGGCCCGCATTTTAGGGTTTTCGTCTACTCTTCTCAAACCCAACTTGCATTACGCATCAGATCTACCTGTAGATATCATTAAAGTGAGTACCATACACATAGATAGCAACATTACGTTCAGAGCATTCTACAACGACGAATTTGCTGTTGGTGTTGATCCTGGTTACGCAATTGTCGAAACACCAAACCACCTCATTTATTGCTCATAGAGACGAAATAAACAATATTACGCTGCGACTGCTGGACCAGCATTCTCAACTCGTTGATTTTTGAAACGAAGAAATAATCGTTCGTTTGGAATTGAAGCGAAAGTATGGTGCTAACTATTCATAAGAATAACTTACCACCTTACCCCACCTCAGTCTTCATCAATACCTTCAACGTGCGTCAACTACTGTCACCGGAGAATAAACTGTTTTTGGAATCTCTTGGTTATCATGTTGTCCAATCAAGTGTTCAACATTTTCCGAAAACCACACAACGATGAATCCATACAAAAGGTGGAATGGCGGACTTACTACCCATATGTCAAGTCCTTTCGCAACAATGATGTCATTGAAATCAAAATCAATCAATCTGACGCTTAAGATGCTTTGTATGATAGCCTGTTATTCATCAGTGGAAAAGTTGTGAAAACCAAAGGAGATGGTCGTGTAACATTCGTAAACCATGCTGTTGCTTTCATGTTTCAATCTGCTAGTTATGAACAAAGCGGTAAGGAGTTGGAGACGGTCCGTGAAGTTGGAATTGTTAGTACTGTCAGAGGATTTCTCACCTACACCGTCGAAGATATCAAGCACTTGGCCAATTCAAGTTGGACTTTTCCCAGCAACGCTGGGGTTATCAACACCACTGATCTATCATTCAACATGCTCATACCCATCAAGCATTTTTTGAATATTTTCAACGATTATCAATGTATTACCTATGGCAACCATACCATCCGATTAGTACGCAACTGCTTCAAAATAGAGGAGACCGCTGGATCGCCGGCTGGTACGACAGCAGTCAAGTTGGAAATTGAAAATATTGAACTCAAAGTTAAGAGAATCTTTCCGCATAATCAAATTAAATTGCAACTCTTGAAGGCCATCCCAGCTGATACTCCTATTCTCATGCCGTTCAGAAAATGGGAACTTCATATGTTGCCTGCTCTCACACAAGGTGCAAAAAGTGAAATATGGGCCGTTCAAGACTTCCTCGTTTCTTGAAAGTCCTCGCTATGTGATTGTATTTTTCCAAAAAGACCGTGATTACACCAAATTCAACAATGATCCAACAATATTCGCTCATTTGAATATCACCACTATAACGCTCACTCTGAATGGTGAGAATTATCCCAAAGAGAATATGCATCTGAATTTTGCAAAGGGGAATTTTCGCAAGCCTATTTCAACTATGCACAATTCGGTCTCAGCTACAAAATTACTAATCAACATAATCCTCTGCTGAGCTCCACCGAATTTGTTGGCAACGCTCTCTTTGTCATCGATTATTCCAGAAGGGATGAGAGCATAAAAAGTTCCACTGTTGATGTGAAACTCGAAATCGAGGCATCTGAAGGATTTCCCCAAAATACTAGAGCCTATTGCATCATTGTGCACGACACTGTTATTGAGCACCTCCCACTCAGCGAAATCATTTACAAATTAAACTGAACATATGCTTTTCACTTCAGTATCAATCACAGAGTCAACATGAGAATAGCTGTTGTAGATATTCAAGGCTTTACCATCGAGCAACAATTCCATCCTTAGGAGATTGCCATTAGGATTGGAATTCAATGTAGTAATTTTCTGCTGCTGCCAACTATACCATTTTCCTCTTTGAGTAGAGCAGATAAACGTACTGCCTGTTTCTTGGAGCGAAACGTTCATGGATTGAGGTATTCCTCTGGCTTTGTGGAATATCATCAATTAGATTCCATCCTCAAGAAAAATTTACAGAATGTTGATATCATTTATGTACGAGGACTCCAAAAACGTGACTATCTTACTGAGAAATTTCATCAATTGAACCTACCTACACGTGTTGTGAATTTGGAGGACTATGATAATACGTCTTGGATGGTTCCAGCATTCGGAAACAACGATGGTATCTCACCTTGTATGCATCACATTGACAAGCAACCCCACTATAATTGCAGTCTCCGAAACGTAGATATTCTATACAAATGGCTTTGTGATATGTTACCAAAATAAAACTGTATAATAAATTTTGGTATTTAAATTGTTTTTTTCATCTAACGTCACCTGATGATGAAAACGCAGCGTTTTGAAAAATGTCTACCTCATACCCTCACTGATGTGTTTTTTCTTTAACCTCCATGTTTCTCCTCTTAAATGATATGTTGGTACACCTGGTATACTAAATTTGACAAGCAGTCACCATGTTTTTTCTCTTAAATAATATATAACACATCCTATATATATTTTTGCTGAATACTTTGCTACCCTCCATTGCCCCAATGACCCATTTCCCACATGATATTTGACACACACACACAAGCAGCAATGAACGTCACTTTCATTTCTCTTAAATTATACATTTTGAAACACCTTGTATACTTTCCTCATTGGAATCACACCTTCAAACATTACACCCTCGTCACCCTGCAATTTTTCACATCTATTCCAAACATCATTATTATCATCAGACTCACAATCATTATATTTTTTAAATATTCAAACAGTGTGCTCTGGTAGCTGGAGAAATATATATCCCACATTTGTACATCAACTTGTACGAAGTCTCCGTGGAGACAAGGCTAAAGCAAAAAGACGATGGTTCAAATCTCTGTTGCTGAATTCTTTTTTCTTTATAAATTCAATTCAATTAATTCAAAATATTCAGTGTGCGCGCTCTATTGGTAAAATGGTATCAATGTAAGGGATTTCTCTCGACTACGTCACACGATGAACACACGAGAATGCCTTTTTGCCACTTCCGCCTCCGTTTTCTCATAGGTGATCTACTTGTGACTTATCAGTAACAAACAACATTAAATGTGCTGGAACCGAATTTCATCTGGAAAATTCCGTATACATTATAGTATGTATATATCGCCCAACAAATGGCGATTTTCCGTTATCTTTTGAGAAAATGTCTGTCATATTCTCCTTACTATTCAGAAGTAACGGCTTGTTTATTATAGCAGGCGATTTTAATTTGAATGTCAGAGCAGAAACAAAAGAGAAATCTGAATTCATAGATCTCTTGAATTCCTTTGACGCTCTCCCGACTGTAGATGAATACACTCGTGTGACCAATAGATCAAGAACTTGTATTGATAATATTATTATCAGAAAGGAAATAAAATATACCTCGAATGTTATAGACTCATGCCTCTCCGACCATCGAGCCAACTAATAATTATCGAACAGCCCATATTTACTAGAAACAACACTTTTATTTTCAAAAGATTATTTTCAGATAAAACTATTGAAAATTTCATATCTGAAATTGGACGACTTACCTGGTATGACGTTTTCAGTGACGTTGATACTAATTCGAAATGGAATATATTCTTGAGAACATTTTGTGATCTCTTCAACTCGTTTTTTCCCATAAAGAAAAAAAATAGGCCAATAAAACATTAAAAGTGAATGTTAAATGAAGAAAAGGAAGTATGAAAGAAAAAGTAGGCACCTTGCAACAGGTGTGAAGTTAGCAGCTAATTTCCAGCAGCCAAAATGCCGAAGATTGCCTAAAATCCATAGACGTACCAACATTATTTTTATTTCTTATTAGTTCATAGATGATTGGTATATGAAATAGTTTTATGGAATTTCAATTATTTTCAAACATCAATTTACAATAAATATTATATAATTTCAATGGAATAAAAAGGTCGGTTTAATGATAAATGAACTCAACATTCTCGTATAAGAACAGAAAATACTCGATGAAAAACTTAGTTCCCAGATATATTAGGGTATAGAATTGATTTTATAAACAAATATATGAACAAATAAGTAAGCAAATAAACTGAAAAAGAGCACACAAAAAAATAAACTAACTAAACAAGCCAGATTCGAAACTTCGGGAAGCAAACGAAATGTCAGATTCAGGAAAACTGGAAAAATCATATTCATATTGAAAAACATCCAGTGACGGGCCGTCGGAGGAGTCGAAATCATCATAAGAAAATAATCATAATTCGAAACATTGAGAAGAAGATGAAATGTCAGATCCATATTCCACTGGAATAATCTAATTCACTTTCCGAAACACCCAGTGAAAAACTTATTCAGTGACGGGCCGTCGGAGGGGTCGAAATTATAAAAAGAAATTTAAAATTATTCGAAACTATAAGAAAAAAGACATTCATATTTCACTGGAATAATTTAATTCACTTTTCGAAACACCCAGTGAAAAAATCATACAGTGACGGGCCGTCGGAGGGGTCGAAATTATCAAAAGAAAATTGAAATAATTCGAAACTGTAAGAAGAAAATGAAATGTCAGATCCATATTCCACTGGAATAATATAATTCACTTTTCGAAACACCCAGTGAGAAACTTATTCAGTAACGGGCCGTCGGAGGGGTCGAAATTATCAAAAGAAAATTGAAATAATTCGAAACTATAAGAAGAAAATGAAATGTCAGATCCATATTCGACTGAAATGATATAATTCACTTTCCGAAACACCCAGTGAAAAAAATTATACAGTGACGGGCCGTCGGAGGGGTCGAAATTATCAAAAGAAAATTAAAATAATTCGAAACTATAAGAAGAAAATGAAATGTCAGATCCATATTCGACTGAAATGATATAATTCACTTTCCGAAACACCCAGTGAAAAAAATTATACAGTGACGGGCCGTCGGAGGGGTCGAAATTATCAAAAGAAAATTGAAATAATTCGAAACTGTAAGAAGAAAATGAAATGTCAGATCCATATTCCACTGGAATAATCTAATTCGCTTTCCGAAACACCCAGTGAAAAACTAATTCAGTGACGGGCCGTCGGAGGGGTCGAAATTATCAAAAGAAAATTAAAATAATTCGAAACTATAAGAAGAAAATGAAATGTCAGATCCATATTCGACTGAAATGATATAATTCACTTTCCGAAACACCCAGTGAAAAAAATTATACAGTGACGGGCCGTCGGAGGGGTCGAAATTATCAAAAGAAAATTGAAATAATTCGAAACTGTAAGAAGAAAATGAAATGTCAGATCCATATTCCACTGGAATAATCTAATTCACTTTCCGAAACACCCAGTGAAAAACTAATTCAGTGACGGGCCGTCGGAGGGGTCGAAATTATCAAAAGAAAATTAAAATAATTCGAAACTATAAGAAGAAAATGAAATGTCAGATCCATATTCGACTGAAATGATATAATTCACTTTCCGAAACACCCAGTGAAAAAAATTATACAGTGACGGGCCGTCGGAGGGGTCGAAATTATCAAAAGAAAATTAAAATAATTCGAAACTATAAGAAGAAAATGAAATGTCAGATCCATATTTGACTGAAATGATATAATTCACTTTCCGAAACACCCAGTGAAAAAATTATACAGTGACGGGCCGTCGGAGGGGTCGAAATTATCAAATGAAAATTAAAATAATTCGAAACTATAAGAAGAAAATTAAATGTCAGATCCATGTTTCACAGGAATAATCTAATTAACTTTCCGAAACACCCAGTGAAAAACTTATTCAGTGACGGGCCGTCGGAGTGGTCGAAAACACTAAGAAAATAAAAATAATTCGAAACTATAAGAAAAAAATGAAATGTCAGATCCATATTTCACTGGAATAATTTAATTCTTTTTCGAAACACCCAGTGAAAAACTTATTCAGTGACGGGCCGTCGGAGGGGTCGAAATCACTATAAGAAAAGAAAAATAATTCGAAACTATAAGAAGAAAATGAAATGGCAGATCCATATTAGACTGGAATGATATAATTCACTTTCCGAAACACCCAGTGAAAATATCATACAGTGACGGACCGTCGGAGGGGTCGAAATTATCAAAAGAAAATTAAAATAATTCGAAACTGTAAGAAGAAAATGAAATGTCAGATCCATATTCGACTGAAATGATATAATTCACTTTCCGAAACACCCAGTGAAAAAAATTATACAGTGACGGGCCGTCGGAGGGGTCGAAATTATCAAAAGAAAATTAAAATAATTCGAAACTATAAGAAGAAAATGAAATGTCAGATCCATATTTGACTGAAATGATATAATTCACTTTCCGAAACACCCAGTGAAAAAATTATACAGTGACGGGCCGTCGGAGGGGTCGAAATTATCAAAAGAAAATTAAAATAATTCGAAACTATAAGAAGAAAATTAAATGTCAGATCCATGTTTCACAGGAATAATCTAATTAACTTTCCGAAACACCCAGTGAAAAATTTATTCAGTGACGGGCCGTCGGAGTGGTCGAAAACACTACGAAAATAAAAATAATTCGAAACTATAAGAAAAAAATGAAATGTCAGATCCATATTTCACTGGAATAATTTAATTCTTTTTCGAAACACCCAGTGAAAAACTTATTCAGTGACGGGCCGTCGGAGTGGTCGAAAACACTAAGAAAATAAAAATAATTCGAAACTATAAGAAGAAAATGAAATGTCAGATCCATATTCGACTGGAATGATATAATTCACTTTCCGAAACACCCAGTGAAAAAATTATACAGTGACGGCCGTCGGAGGGGTCGAAATTATCAAAAGAAAATTAAAATAATTCGAAACTATAAGAAGAAAATGAAATGTCAGATCCATATTTCACAGGAATAGTCTAATTCACTTCCCGAAACACCCAGTGAAAAACTTATTCAGTAACAGGCCGTCGGAGGGGTCGAAATCACTATAAGAAAATAAAAATTATTCGAAACTATAAGAAGAAAATGAAATGTCAGATCCATATTTCACTGGAATAATCTAATTCACTTTCCGAAACATCCAGTGAAAAAATTATACAATGACGGGCCGTCGGAGGGGTCGAAATTATCAAAAGAAAATTAAAATAATTCGAAACTATAAGAAGAAAATGAAATTTCAGATCCATATTTGACTGGATATAATTCACTTTCCGAATCACCCAGTGAAAAAATTATACAGTGACGGGCCGTCGGAGGGGTCGAAAATATCAAAAGAAAATTAAAATAATTCGAAACTATAAGAAGAAAATAAAATGTCAGATCCATATTCGACTGGAATGATTTAATTCACTTTCCGAAACACCCAGAGAAAAAATTATACAGTGACGGGCCGTCGGAGGGGTCGAAATTATCAAAAGAAAATTAAAATAATTCGAAACTATAAGTAGAAAATGAAATGTCAGATCCAGATTCGACTGAAATGATATAATTCACTTTCCGAAACACCCAGTGAAAAAAATTATACAGTGACGGGCCGTCGGAGGGGTCGAAATTATCAAAAGAAAATTGAAATAATTCGAAACTGTGAGAAGAAAATGAAATGTCAGATCCATATTCCACTGGAATAATCTAATTCACTTTCCGAAATATGGATCTGACATTTCATTTTCTTCTTATAGTTTTGAATTATTTTTCTTTTCTTTTGGTGATTTCGACCCCTTCGACGGCCCGTCACTGTATACTTTTTTCTCTGGGTGTTTCGGAAAGTGAATTATATTATTCCAGTGGAAAATGGATCTGACATTTTATTTTCTTCTTATAAATTCGAATAATTTTTTTTGTCTTATAGTGATTTCGACCCCTCCGACGGCCCGTCACTGTATACTTTTTTCTCTTGGTGTTTCGGAAAGTGAATTAGATTATTCCAGTGGAATATGGATCTGACATTTTATTTTCTTCTTATAAATTCGAATATTTTTTTTTTCTTATAGTGATTTCGACCCCTCCGACGGCCCGTCAATGAATAAGTTTTTCAATGGGTGTTTCGGAAAGTGAATTAGATTATTCCAGTGAAATATGGATCTGACATTTCATTTTCTTCTTATAGTTTCGAATTATTCTATTTTTTTTTGATAATTTCGACCCCTCCGACGGCCCGTCACTGAATTAGTTTTTCACTGGGTGTTTCGGAAAGTGAATTAGATTATTCCAGTGGAATATGGATCTGACATTTCATCTTCTTCTCAATGTTTCGAATTATTTTTATTTTCTTATGATGATTTCGACCCCTCCGACGGCCCGTCACTGGATGTTTTTCAATATGAATATGATTTTTCCAGTTTCCCTAAATCGGACATTTCGTTCCCGAAGTTTCGAATCTGGCTTGTTTAGTTATTTTATTTTTTTGTGTGCTATTTTTCAGTTTATTTCCTTGCTCATTTGTTCATATATTTGTTTATAAAATCAATTCTATACCCTAATATATCTGGGAACTAAGTTTTTCATCGAGTATTTTCTGTTCTTATACGAGAAAGTTGAGTTCATTTATCACTAAACCGACCTTTTTATTCCATTGAAATTATATAATATTTATTGTAAATTGATGTTTAAAAATAATTGAAATTCTATAAAACTATTTCATATACCAATCATCTATGAACTAATAAGAAATAAATAAAAAGTTGGTACGTCTATGGATGTTCGGCAATCTTCAGCATTTTGGCTGCTGGAAATTAGCTGCTAACTTCACACCGGTCACCTTGCAGATAATGGCTCTTGGTAATGAACAATTTAAAGATATATAGAACGAATACAAAGAATCTTACAGATTGCTTCTGAATAAAACAAAACGCGAAGAATGCCCAGAACTCTGCACCACTTCAACAATGCAATTTTACATGGAAAAAACTCGGTCTTTACGTCATTCTGATGAAAAGTTGTAACGAATTTTTATAAAAAAAAGTCATCGATATAGCAAAATACATCGACTTTCGGAATTCGTTATCATTTTTATTTCGCAATTCACGACGATAACAGCGAGTCTCGGGTGCTCGGTAGATATTTTACAGCAGACACTCAGGAGCCCGCGCACCTATCCCCAGTCATAGCTGTAGAATAGTAGGGAGGTCTTGGTGGGGAGAACGAGTCGAACAGGTATCACGGAAGACAGACGTGAGTCATTGAAGCCCGATCGCTAGAATAAGTACCTTGAAAATTTCTAATACTTTCGGTGCTTTTTGCCGTGACCCGAACTGATAGTGATACCGATTCACTCCGACGTACTAGAAATCTATTTCGTGTGATGGATGATGCTTGGTATTCAGAGATATGTTATTAAACAAAACTAGTACCACCAAACATCCCGTTTCAATCTTCTGCAATATCATTTCAAAACCCGTTTATTTTTACATTTTGATAACGACTCGACATTGATATATAGGTTATTGCAACGAAGCTATCTGAGTCGAGCGTTTCGGTTGTTTTCATCCTCAGACACCGTAAATCCGTCTATTCCGTCTATTTCCGTAATGAGTATTATTACAAATCCGTCTAATTTTACATTTTTGATAACGACTCGACATTGATATATACGTTATTGCAACGAAGCTATCTGAGTCGAGCGTTTCGGTTGTTTTCATCCTCAGACACCCATAAATCCGTCTATTCCGTAATGAGCAATAATATTTCAAAACCCGTTTATTTTTACATTTTGATAACGACTCGACATTCATATATACGTTATTGCAACGAAGCTATCTGAGTCGAGCGTTTCGGTTGTTTTCATCATCAGACACCCATAAATCCGTCTATTCCGTAATGAGCAATAATATTTCAAAACCCGTTTATATTTACATTTTGATAACGACTCGACATTCATATATACGTTATTGCAACGAAGCTATCTGAGTCGAGCGTTTCGGTTGTTTTCATCATCAGACACCGTAAATCCGTCTATTCCGTAATGAGCAATAATATTATTACAAATCCGTCTATTTTTTTACATTTTTTGATATCGACTCGACATTGATATATACGTTATTGCAACGAAGCTATCTGAGTCGAGCGTTTCAGTTGTTTTCATCCTCAGACACCGTAAATCCGGCTATTCCGTATTGGACAATAATATTATTTCAAAACCCGTTTGTTTCTACATTTTGATAACGACTCGACATTGATATATACGTTATCGCAACGAGGCTATCTGAGTCGAGCGTTTCGGTTGTTTTCATCATCAGACACCGTAAATCCGTCTATTCTGTAATGAGCAATAATATTATTTCAAAACCTGTTTATTTTTACATTTTAATAACGACTCGACATTGATATATACGTTATTGCAATGAGGCTATCTGAGTCGAGCGTTTCGGTTGTTTTCATCCTCAGACACCGTAAATCCGTCTATTCCGTGTTGAACAACAATACCGTTACAATTCCGTTTATTTTCGCATCCTATAAATCGTTTTCGATTGTTTTACATACACTCGGAACGTTTCGTGTATATCCGTCTTCAGACGTCCTGGCAGTTTTGCTCCAAGAGAGCATCCGTTTCTTTATCTCATGAATAATACTATACAATATATTGTCAGTATTTAATGTCCCTATATCTAGGAGGTATGCTATGACTGTGAAGCTACTAGAATAGAGCAGCCCGTTATTCTTCCCTTTATTATACCGCTTTTAATTTTTGCTCAGAAAGAGCATCCGTTTCTTTTCTATATCACTGTCGGAGAGTATCCATTGTGTTTTAGTTGTCGGTTTTATTTTCTCGACATTACCCGAAACCAGTATTTGATTCCCGACCAGACTTTTCGTTTCTTTTCGTTCGAGTACACTGAGAGGCCTGTGTAGACCCTACACGAGAAGAGCAGTAAGAAGAGATCCAGCACTATTATAATTGTTGATAATTGAAACTGATTAATTACAAAGTACTATTTATTCGTAAGCTAGAATTGTCGTTATAGGAAATATATTTTTTTATTATTGTGAATACTCAGTTTATTATTTTATTACCTGGCTAAGAGATAGAGAGAGAAAGAAACCTGAACCCCTGGACGTACTCAACTGCTAGAGCTAATCCCGCAGCGAAAAACGTCACAAAGTATTTGATCCTAACACACAAAAAACCACACCACAGAGCTACCGCCCAAACTATTAGCAGGTGGTTGAAAATAGTATTGAAAAGAAGTAATATAGATGTTAATATCTTTTCCGGTCACAGCACAAGGCATGCATCCACATCCACTGCCTTCAGAAATGGCATCAGTATAGAAACTATAAGAAATACAGCAGGTTGGACACAGGCCTCAGAGGCATTTAATAAATTCTACAACAAACCTCTAGCTCGATACCCCGATGAGTTTGCGAAGGCATTTCATAATATAAAAAGAAAATAAACAAAACTTATTATTATTATTATATTCACATTTATATGAAATAAATGTAAAATTATCTTAAGTCGAATGTTATATTTATCTATGAAAAATTATTGTTCTACCATCTTGAGTGGTCAAAAATTATATCAAATGTTTCTGGTTATTTAATTGTTAATTGTTGAGCATGTTCAAATTGTAGAAAATACCTGAAAATGCTAAACCAATAAAACCCTATTCAGATCACAGTGCATTCCTTAAAACATCTACTGAGTGTAATTATTGAGGAAGACAAGCGAAGGAAAATTATTAGATTGATTGACTTACCTGGTAAGGAAGATCAATCGAAATTTTTCGAGCTTGTCTTCCGAAAACCATGTGATCTGAAAAATTGACACAAACAACGAAGTGACGAATATCTGATAGGCAAGCGATGAGTTGGAGAGTTGGTGAATCATCTTGACATTCTTTAAACTTGTACCAATGGGTGTAGATTAACGACTACTACTGAGTGTAATTATTTTCGGAAGACAAGTCAATCAATCTAAGAATTTCATATGACTTGAGTTTTTCAACTGTTTAAATTGAAAGCTTTAAATAAATGTATCTATCTATCTATCTATATAATTTTTGTAGATTGAATACATCCGACTCCTCGAATAAATTTTGAGTTGAGAACCGTTTATTTTTCTTGTAAATAATTTTCAGCAATATTTTTTGAATAACCTCTAGATTATAATAATATATCGAGTAGATAAACAAGGTTACTTCTGCCTCATGAAAGTGAGGCAGAAGTAACTTTGCTCCACACGGTCAATCTCTCGATGGCCGCGTCCATCGAGTTCTTGCCGTTGGTGGAGGGTTGGTGCTGAAGAAGATGACGTGTTCGCCGAAGAGTTTCGGGGGTGGGGGAGTTCAAAACGTTTCACCCTAAGTGGCGCGCGTCTTTTCTGCAAAAAAACATGGCGGCGATGGAGCGGAAGGCAAAAAAACATGGCGGCGATGGCGGAAGTTATGAAAAAAAAACGTACCCGCAAAAAACATGGCGGCGATGGAGCGGAAGGCAAAAAAACATGGCGGTGATGGCGGAAGTTATGAAAAAAAACGTCCCCACAAAAAAACATGGCGGTGATGGAGTGGAAGGCGAAAAAACATGGCGGCGATGGCGGAAGTTATGAAAAAACCTTCCCTCACGTGATTTGCTGAGAGCAATTGGCTGGAAGAGAAAAAACGTCACGTGATTCGTTGAGAGCAATTGGATGGAAGAGAAAAAAATATGGCCGCCGCCTTAATTAAAAAAACGAAATAATTAAATATGAAAAATGTCTACTGTCTAATGTCTACATGGCGGTGATGAAGTGGAAGGCGAAAAAACATGGCGGCGATGGCGGAAGTTATGAAAAAACCTTCCCTCACGTGATTTGCTGAGAGCAATTGGCTGGAAGAGAAAAATCGTCACGTGATTCGTTGAGAGCAATTGGCTGGAAGAGAAAAAAATATGGCCGCCGCCTTAATTGAAAAAACGAAATAATTAAATATGAAAAATGTCTACTGTCTAATGTCTACATGGCGGTGATGGAGTGGAAGGCGAAAAAACATGGCGGCGATGGCGGAAGTTATGAAAAAACCTTCCCTCACGTGATTTGCTGAGAGCAATTGGCTGGAAGAGAAAAATCGTCACCTGATTCGTTGAGAGCGATTGGCTGGAAGAGAAAAAAAAAATGGCCGCCGCCTTAATTGACAAAACGAAAAAAATTAATATGAAAAATGTCTACTGTGTTAGAACACACAACAGAAATTTATGATGGACTCATTATTAATTCATTCTCTCTCGAATATAATGCCAAGACTGATACGTCTCCGCGCGCTGTAGTCGTAAACAGCGATAAGCCACATCTGGTGTTTACTCTCTCTCCAATGAAATTCTAAGAAATACGATTTGGCCTTAGACTTGTTTACTGTCTCAGATGTTATTTTTCCGAAAATGATGAGTCAGCAGAGATAAGAGAGTTTAGTTTGAAGCCAAATTGATCGATTCAAGGCATTTTAAGTGTCTCACTCTAACCCATGGCATTGTATATCTGTTTTTGTTTGTTCACATTTATTGAAATGAATAACGTCAGTTCGAGAAAAATACGATAATTTTTTCAAATAAAAAATTATACTTCAGTGCCATGGTAATATTCACCAACTTTGTTCGAATTGTTGAATATGTATCTTTGTCGAATTGATTGCAATTGATTGTACAATGATTATAAAGATACAAAAAACATAAATCCATCGTAGGCGTCTGTAGGGCATCTTGACGTCGTCGTCGCTACTCGGGGCACTGCAGGCATCGTGCGAGGGGTCACCTCCTCCACCACCTGAGATGCTGGCGGTTGCAGCAAAAACCAGTCAGTTTCTTGGAAAGTTTCGTTGCGAAAGACTTTCCTCAGCGGGTGGTGGGGACATGTTTGTTAAGTCGTAAAAAGCAATGTTTGGTCATCCTACCTCCACCACACCCACGCGATACGATTATTTAGCAAAATTACCGGGAATTTTTTGGCGGGTGCGAAAAATCTAAAATCCAAGCCCAAGTGTTTGAGAGAATGCATGTTTTTCACGAATGTTTATTTCGACTGTCAGTTGTTTATATTAGCATATTCGAATAATTGATATATTGAAATCCGTCAGTTTTTGTGAGTACACCCTGTATAAATAGTCTCAAATCGCTTCATGAGAGCTCGGTAGGTAATAATCGAACTTTCAGACATTTCATTCATATAGGTACCACGGTATATATATTTTATTATCAAAATACTATGTGAAGTTTTGCCATAGAATCAAACAAACTTCAAGTATTTATTCGCATATAATTTGAGTTTATCTTCCATCTCGATATTCATATCAATGGATGGTCAACGATTTCAAGCAGGTAGGTATTGCTGACGCAACAAATAATCCCAGCGGCTGGAACGTTTTGAATGCTCGAGTTCATACATATTTGTCATTGCTGTTTCCTCAATACGCCATTATCGACGATTTTTAAGAGAATTTCGTATCCCGAGAATTTGTTTGCAAAAATCGGAAGTTGAAATATGTAGCGAATTTCTTAAGTTTTTGTGAATAAATTTGGTACAGAAATTTGTTTATTACCATATTTGCGTGCCAAAGAATTCTCGATCATATGATGATGCAATCGAACACCTGAATAAACAAAACCAATCGGATTTTGAGACCAAAGCACTCGATTCTAGGTCTGTATATCACCTCATTTTATACAATTGGATTTTATGTCTATCTCCCTTTGCATTCATCATTAGAATAGAGTTTGAAACCGAATAGCTCAGAATGTTCTGGAAATTAGAGTCTGATCACGTCATACCTGGATTGGAGGATGATACAGCAGCACCTATTAGGTAAAAGCTAAACTAACATCACGGTAATAATTGCCACTTGTAGATTGCTTTTGCGAATCCATGCAAAGTTGAATACTGAATAGTTGAAATTGACATGAGTGAGAGATGGCGTGGAAATACCTTTGGGAAATCACCAAACATTTTTGAGTAAAATTCATCCTTTTTTTAAAATTTAATTGAGTTCGTGAACAAGATTTTCGTTTTTTTTTTAAAAAAAGAGATTAACTTCGAGCGAACACAGTATCGAGATGACTTGGAATATTTTTGAGTGAAGCCATGTTAATTCAAATGGGCAACGATGGTCTCGTAGCGGTGAAGTCCGCATAAAAAATAATGCGGTACTGGACTTGAAGTATTTCAGGAAAGTAATCGAGTTCATGAACAAGATTTCCGTTTTAAAAAAAAAGAGAATAACTTCGAGTTAACATTATGTTATATTCATTTTCTTCATTATTATTATTATCATCATTATAACATTCATTCATCTCTCTCATACACAAAATATTTTTATCAAAGTATTCTTGTTTTTCATTTTCTATAAAATTAAACCATTGACCTTCCATTTCTATACCCTTCCTTTCATAATTAATCTTGGCCTTCATCCTTTGTAATTGATCCGTCCCTATTATCACATCAAATTCCATTTCCTTTATCACTAGTAACTGTAATTCTATATTTTTGTTTTGTATTTCCACTTTAATATTGGCAAACTTATTTGTTTCTGTTATTTTTCTACCATTAACTCCTATTAATGTTGTTTTAGGCATTTTCACAATTTTATTTTGAAGTTCTTTGTTTTCTATTGCTGTTTCTTTTACCAATGATGCTTTTGAACCAGTATCAATAAGCATATTAACTGATTTTTCTCCTATTTTTCCATTTATTATTATTAACTCTGTTAAATGTTCTTCCTGTACTGTATCTAACTTAATGAATTCTATGGGGTGTTCATATTTTGGTAAGTCCAGCTTTCCATATGGTTTTACTGAAGATTCTGTCTATCTGTGGATGTTGAAGGTTGTGGATTGTCATTTTGATTGGTATTGTCTACATTTTGTTGTTCATTGTTCCTATCTAGGCTTGTTCCTCTTCTATTGAAATGTACATGTCTTGTCTGTTCCCTATTATAATTGTTTTCAGGATTTGAATTCCTCCTTGTTTCCCTATTAAATTGTCTTGGTTGTTCATTATTTTGTCTAAAATTGTCTGTCCTATTCTGATAGTAATTTCTATTTTGATCATCATTCTTCATTATTATTATCATTCATCATTATTATTGTTGTATTGGCCTCTATAATTTCTCCTTACATGGTCCTGGTTTCTATAGTATTGGTTGTTATAATTTTCCCTATTATTATTATATAATTGTCTATTATTATTGTCATAATAATTTTGATTTGTTCTACTTCTATACTGATTGTCTCTGAATTGATTATTATTATTATTGTCCATATAATTCCTGTTGTTATATTGGTTGTTGTATTGTGTCTGTCTATTGTAATTGTTATTATTTAGATTTTGTCTTGTCTGATATCTCTGTTCCACATTTCTGTATGATAAAGTTCTTTCAAGTCTAAGTAAATACTGACTAAGTTTGTCCATATTTTTGATTTCATGCATATTTATGATTTCAAAGATTTCCTGCTTAAAGTGACGACTAATATTCCCTTCAATCTCTTCCTCTCTTATTATAGGATCTAGGTGTTGTGCTATGGCAAATAATTGAATGGCATAATTGTTATAATTCATATTTCTACTTTCATCAAATTTTCCAAATTGAAGTTGATCTCTTACTAACATTTGTGCATTATCCCCCCAATATTATCTGAGAAATAGATTTTCAAAATCTTGGAAACTATTTATATTTCTTTCTTGGCTGTTAAACCAAATACAAGGTTGATTATTCAAATGTTGTCTTATTGTGTCCTTTAGTTCATCTATATTTGTTATATTTTTAGTTTTGTTTCTCATTATTTTTACAAAAGTGGTAGGATGTAATTTCTTAATATTCCCCTCAAATTTATTATTCATTTGAAAACTCTGACATGTATTGATAATCCTAGTTTCTATACCTGTTTCTAATTTTAATTTTTCTATATCTTTTATTTTCTGTTCTAAGTTTTTGAATTTAGTTTCATTTTCATCACTTTTCTCATTCATGATTTCATTTGACTCTTTTTTATTCTTTTCTACTTTTTCATTTACCTTTCTTGTTTTTCCAATAAGTTCCTGATTATTTGATTCAATTTTTTCCCTAACTTCTTGTATTTGATTACTATTGTGATCTATTGAATTATTTATATCTACTATGTCTTGTTTGGTATTGCTGTAAAATTCTTCATTTTTCTGTTCTATTCTTTTTTCAAATTCCCTATACATTTCAGTCATTTCTTGTTTATTTTCCTCTAATTTATTTTGTAATTTTATTTCCATTTCAATCATATTTTCTCTAATATTTTCCTTGACACTTTCTACATTTTCCCTTACTCTCTCTATATTTTCCCTAACATTTTCTTTCATATTACCTTCCGTTCTCTCCATATTTCCTGTAATAAATTGCATCAGCATTTGTATCTGATCTTCCATGCTTTTACTTTCTCTCTGCACTTGTCCACTCCCACTACTACTCTGTCCTTGCTCAGTTACACCACTTTCTTCATAATCACCCATCTCTCTTCCATCTACACCAACTTTCTTACCATCTCTCAAATCCATTTTATCCTTCCTTTTTATACTTTCCTAGCTCACAATTTTACTGACTCTCTCTGAATTTTCCTTACCTATTCACTCCACTTTACCTACTGTGATATTTCCTTGAATTTTCCCTTTCCTATTCGCCCCACGTTGCAGGCGACATTTTGTTAAGAAAATGAATGTGTGTGAAGAATTCTAGAGTGCTCTAAGTTGAGGTGACATTTGTTATGATGAATTGGTTATCAATAATTACAATAAAAATAATAATAGTTTGAATATATTAATAATATTAGTGATAGTATTAGTGATTGTTGATAATAATAAACTGTATTATTATTTTCGTGATTTTTAGTAGTTGTAGAATTCGTAAAAAAATAATTGTATTGAATTCGAATTTTTGTTTTATAGTTTTTCTTTAGTGAAAGTAGTTTGATTGATAGTAGTAATAGTAGTAGTTAGAAATTTGTTCCCTTTTATTCATATTTATAATCAGTGGTTTGTAGACTGTAAATAAAGTAATGTATTCAAATAATATTTCAGAACGCCCTTACAAATACTTACTCTTTGCTTTTAGATATTACCTTTCTCTTTCTTTTCAGGTGCTCCAGCTGCTCTCTTGGTACGCCACATGAGAAACTCTCAATCTCAAGGTAGAATTCAGGAAAAGGATGTCAAGAATGATATATAATAATAATATGTAATTTACCTTGGAAATAAAGGAAGATATGAATTCAACTCAAATATTGTTCATTTTATTCTCAATAGTAATTTTTTTTTTTAAATGTAATAACTCTCATAATTATCAGTAGATTTCTTAAATTCTTATTTTACCTGTCCCTACAAAAACTACCTTACTTGCTAAATATGTGAACTTGGCAAAGTCATGTAAATTTCAAACATTAGAGGAACGGCACCGTCACCTTAAATTACAAGTAAACAGAAGAGTTCGTGTGTTGAAATGTAAATGATTGATAAAATAAGACTAATAAAGTTCTCTAAAAGGAATAGTTTCGTGCACTGATACGCGGAAATTGTCTTAGTGATCTAACTGGTTATGAAGAAAAGTTCGGAAAGAAAGGAAAGTTCAAACTCGTGCACTGGATTGCTTGTTGAATTTTGGATTTATATAAGGATCAAATACCTTTCTGGTTCTGGTAGATTCCAGCTTCTCCTATTTGGCTTGCAGGTTGGATTCCTTACCAAACGTTTGTCAAGGTAAGTTGTTTTCAGTTGCAGTACTTCCTAATTTGGTATATTAAGTGTTTCTGTGGAGATTTAGATGTAATTCTTCATTTAATTGGAATTTTGATGTAATTTTTCTCTGCTTTCTCCAAAATCGACCTCCGCTTCCTTTTTTGTTGATAACTCCCCCTCACTTTTTTCCGTTCCCAGGCCCGTTATTTCTCGATTATCACAAACACTCTCGATCACTTATGGTTGTGAGTCACTGATTTTTATTGATTTCTTATAATTAATTAACCTATTTACAATTATTTCTATATGGTACATTTTTATTTTATTTCTACTAAAATTTAATTGAGTTTTTACATTTTTATACGTGATATTTATTTCCTCTTTAGTTGCTGATATAACGTTTTTCTTGAATTTAAGTTTCCTCGTTCTTTTTCTAAACTCTACCTGTGATTGGCTGTGTGACAGTTTCATATACAAGATGTTTCTTGGATGAGTTCAGAGTGTTCCGTTTACTTGGCTCGTAATCTTATGATTTGAGAATAACTCTTTATTTTGCAAGGTTTCTGAAGGATTTATTTAATTAAAAGTGTGACATTTTGAACTGGCAGAGGTTATATCTTTTTGAAAATGTATCAGTCAGGGTTGTTCTGTGAAATATTTTTTTTATTTGTATTTCTATTAAGTCCAATATTTTTAAATTTCTATCTACTACTCTTATATTCTATTTTCATGACAATTCATACTTAACATAATATGGTGGATATAGACGTCCCGCCTGGAGCACCGGTTTTATTCCATTTTGACACATATTCTGTAAAAAATTCATCATCATGCGGGTTCTGATCAAATCAATATTTTTCATTCAATGGGGTGATGTATCTAGTTTGTTTGCATTTCAGCCTGTTTTTGATACTTAATAGTATGACTCATGAGTTTTCCGTTGCTCGTGAAGTATCTTGAACATCCATCACAAAAATATACTTTATGCCTGTTTCTACTTATTTGTGTACTGAGCAGTCGGGATAAATATTTGATGAAGCAGTAGTGGTATCGAATTTTGGTATCATCAACTGTTTCTGGCGGTCCTCTATAACCCTTCAATTTTGAGTGTTATTCATTCTGAATTAAAAGTAAATTAACATGTCTCTCTGTCCGCCTGCGGCTGAGTTAATTCCAAGGTGTACAAATTGATCGATATGTTGTTCAGGTGCTCAAATTTGGTAATTTGCTCCAATTTCATCGAAAATTGAATACCGTCCAAATTCAAGATTTGTGAGTAATGTGGATATGATTTTGTCCTGTCACTATGCTTTCGTGCTGGATGCAGAGCTGAATCAACCGACCAAGAAAAGCACGCTTCATCATTATTTTTTATATTATTGCACGCTTGCTTTCTGGCTATGGACTTTGGAAGCTCGATGAAAGATGAACCGTGTTCAATTTTATATTCACTTATATATACTTCCAAACTAACAATTTTTTTAAGTGTGGAATCTCTTTCCTGTTCCAATGATTCCGACAATTTATATCGAGTATGGTCAATGACGTTCTCTTGGAACCACCCTTTCAAGTTTGTACCACTGTCAATGATATTTTTTTTAGTACTGAAATATTCTATATCATTATATTCCATATTCAAGCTATCTTTGACAAATTCAGCACAAAATTTATTATTAACCTCAATCATTGGATGTTTTTTCAGCAATTTCTTTATTCTGCGTTTGGATAAGGTATAAGCGTATTGAAAAAATTGTCCAATGTCCTTATGTGTCAAATTCATTATTATTCCTGTACGCAGACCTGACGAAAATGCGGTCATATCTTCCCACTTCACTCGTGATGATAACTTTAATGTTGCCCCTCCTCCAACCACTCCAGCATTTTTAATAGAATTTCTTACAATTTTCAAATTTCCCGCCAAAGTTTGAAGTCTGCGTAAAGTCCCTATTGACTGCTCTTCGTTGATTGATGATATGCTTTATTTAGCATACGAGCAGTTATTTTACAATGTGCCAACCAAATATTGCATTTTCTCTTTGAGATGTCCATTTTGAGAATTGACACCGCTTCTTCCAAATTTTTGATTATGTTTACGCATACAGTAGATAAAATATCATCGAATTTGAGTTTGCTTCTGATGAGTTTCATAGCTCTACACAAATTTGCAGGCATATTTTCACTCAAAATATCAAATTGCTTGAATTTCAATTGTTTCAAAGTTTCGTTAATTTCCCTACATAGTTCAACTATGTCTGCGTAAATAGTAGTGATGTCTTCAGAACTCATATTTGTTCACTGAATGAAGAAACTGATACAGAATGTGTGTGAAAAATGAAAATCGAAACTTACCCTTCCGATGGTAGACAGCTGGCTTGGATTCAGTAGGCTAGTCTTCTATTGTATCGATAGAAAAGTATAATATGCTGGGGGCCTGGTATGCTCTGAGCTGGGTTTCATTCAACTTCACCAAATTTCGTCTCCCGTTTCCAAGTATTGAATGTACAACGTCTGACGTGGTAGATCATCTGTCACAGCTCATTTTCAGCAAATAATAACTAATCCAGTCACATTTCAAGCTATCGTATGAACACAACTGGGTATAATATTGCGACAGAAGCGTAGCGCCATCTAGTATGAATCTTTCGAACTGAAAATGTACTATCGATCAAGTTTGAAACCCGCCTGTAAATTCAAATGAGTATAATGTTGTTGAAGATGCGAAGCACCACCCACTGTGAACGTTTCGAAGTCCATGTCGCTACGAGACCATTTTTGCCTATTTGAATTAACATGGACTTCACTCAAAAATATTCCATGTCATCTCGATACTGTGTTCGCTCGAAGTTATTTGGCTCTTCGACCGAGGACTCGTTTACGGACTCGATTACTTCCCTGAAATACTCCAAGTCCAGTATCGCATTATTTTTTATGCGGACTTCGTCGCGACGAGACCATCGTTGCCCATTTGAATTAACATGGACTTCACTTAAAAATATTCCAAGTCATCTCGATACTGTGTTCGCTCGAAGTTATTCTCTTTTTTTTTTCATACGGAAATCTTGTTCACGAACTCGATTACTTTCCTGAAATACTTCAAGTCCAGTACCGCATTATTCTTTATGCGGACTTCGTCGCTACAGGACCATCGTTGCCTATTTGAATTAACATGGACTTCACTCAAAAATATTCCAAGTCATCTCGATACTGTGTTCGCTCGAAGTTATTTGGCTCTTCGACCGAGGACTCGTTTACGGACTCGATTACTTCCCTGAAATACTCCAAGTCCAGTACCGCATTATTTTTTATGCGGACTTCGTCGCTGCCAGACCATCGTTGCCCATTTGAATTAACATGAACTTCACTCAAAAATATTCCAAGTCATCTCGATACTGTGTTCGCTCGAAGTTATTTGGCTCTTCGATAGAGGACTCACTTACGGACTCGATTACTTCCCTAAAATACTTCAAGTCCAGTACCGCATTATTTTTTATGCGGACTTCGTCGCTACGTGACCATCGTTCCCTATTTGATTTAACATGGACTTCACTCAAAAATATTCCAAGTCATCTCGATACTGTGTTCGCTTGAAGTTATTTGGCTCTTCGACAGAGGACTCGAGTACTTTCCTGGAATACTCCAAGTCCAGTACCGCATTATTTTTTATGCGGACTTCGTCGCTACGAGACCATCGTTGCCTATTTGATTTAACATGGACTTCACTCAAAAATATTCCAAGATATCTCGATACTGTGTTCACTCGAAGTTATTTGGCTCTTCGACAGAGGACTCGAGTACTTCCCTGAAATACTCCAAGTCCAGTACCGCATTATTTTTTATGCGGACTTCGTCGCTACGAGACCATCGTTTCCCATTTGAATTAACATGGACATCACTCAAAAATATTCCAAGTCATCTCGATACTGTGTTCGCTCGAAGTTATTCTCTTTTATTTTTAAACGGAAATCTTGTTCACGAACTCGATATCTTCCCTGAAATACTCCAAGTCCAGTACCGCATTATTTTTTATGCGGACTTCGTCGCTGCCAGACCATCATTGCCCATTTGAATTAACATGAACTTCACTCAAAAATATTCCAAGTCATCTCGATACTGTGTTCGCTCGAAGTTATTTGGCTCTTCGATAGAGGACTCGCTTACGGACTCGATTACTTCCCTAAAATACTCCAAGTCCAGTACCGCATTATTTTTTATGCGGACTTCGTCGCTGCCAGACCATCGTTGCCCATTTGAATTAACATGGACTTCACTCAAAAATATTCCAAGATATCTCGATACTGTGTTCACTCGAAGTTATTTGGCTCTTCGACAGAGGACTCGAGTACTTCCCTGAAATACTCCAAGTCCAGTACCGCATTATTTTTTATGCGGACTTCGTCGCTACGAGACCATCGTTTCCCATTTGAATTAACATGGACATCACTCAAAAATATTCCAAGTCATCTCGATACTGTGTTCGCTCGAAGTTATTCTCTTTTATTTTTAAACGGAAATCTTGTTCACGAACTCGATATCTTCCCTGAAATACTCCAAGTCCAGTACCGCATTATTTTTTATGCGGACTTCGTCGCTACGTGACCATCGTTGCCTATTTGATTTAACATGGACTTCACTCAAAAATATTCCAAGTCATCTCGATACTGTGTTCGCTTGAAGTTATTTGGCTCTTCGACAGAGGACTCGAGTACTTTCCTGAAATACTCCAAGTCCAGTACCGCATTATTTTTTATGCGGACTTCGTCGCTACGAGACCATCGTTGCCTATTTGATTTAACATGGACTTCACTCAAAAATATTTCAAGTCATCTCGATACTGTGTTCGCTTCAAGTTATTCTCTTGTTTTTTCAAACGGAAATCTTGTTCACGAACTCGATTACTTCCCTGAAATACTTCAAGTCCCGTACCGCATTATTTTTTATGCGGACTTCGCTACGATACCATCGTTGCCTATTTGATTTAACATGGACTTCACTCAAAAATATTCCAAGTCATCTCGATACTGTGTTCGCTCGAAGTTATTCTCTTTTTTATTTAAACGGAAATCTTGTTCACGAACTCAATATCTTCCCTGAAATACTCCAAGTCCAGTACCGCATTATTTTATATGCGGACTTCGTCGCTACGAGACCATCGTTGCCCATTTGAATTAACATGGACTTCACTCAAAAATATTCTAAGTCATCTCGATACTGTGTTCGCTCGAAGTTATTTGGCTCTTCGATAGAGGACTCGCTTACGGACTCGATTACTTCCCTAAAATACTCCAAGTCCAGTACCGCATTATTTTTTATGCTGACTTCGTCGCTACGAGACCATCGTTGCCCATTTGAATTAACATGGACTTCACTAAAAAATATTCCAAGTCATCTCGATACTGTGTTCACTCGAAGTTATTTGGCTTTTCGACAGAGGACTTGAGTACTTTCCTGAAATACTCCAAGTCCAGTACCGCATTATTTTTTATGCGGACTTCGTCGCTACGTGACCATCGTTGCCTATTTGATTTAACATGGACTTCACTCAAAAATATTCCAAGTCATCTCGATACTGTGTTCGCTTCAAGTTATTCTCTTGTTTTTTCAAACGGAAATCTTGTTCACGAACTCGATTACTTCCCTGAAATACTTCAAGTCCCGTACCGCATTATTTTTTATGCGGACTTCGCTACGATACCATCGTTGCCTATTTGATTTAACATGGACTTCACTCAAAAATATTCCAAGTCATCTCGATACTGTGTTCACTCGAAGTTATTTGGCTCTTCGACAGAGGACTCGAGTACTTCCCTGAAATACTCCAAGTCCAGTACCGCATTATTTTTTATGCGGACTTCGTCGCGACGAGACCATCGTTGCCCATTTGAATTAACATGGACATCACTCAAAAATATTCCAAGTCATCTCGATACTGTGTTCGCTCGAAGTTATTCTCTTTTTTATTTAAACGGAAATCTTGTTCACTAACTCGATATCTTCCCTGAAATACTCCAAGTCCAGTACCGCATTATTTTATATGCGGACTTCGTCGCTACGAGACCATCGTTGCCCATTTGAATTAACATGGACTTCACTCAAAAATATTCTAAGTCATCTCGATACTGTGTTCGCTCGAAGTTATTCTCTTTTTTTTTAAAAAAAGGAAATCTTGTTCACGAACTCAATTAAATTTAAAAATAGCATGAATTTTACTCAAAAATGTTTGGTGATTTCCCAAAGGTCTTTCCACGCCATCTCTAACTCATGTCTATTTCAACTATTCAGTATTCAACTTTGTATGAATTCGCAAAAGCAATCAACAAGTGGCAATTATTACCGTGATGTTAGTTTAGCTTTTACCTAATAGGTGCTGCTGTATCATCCTCCAATCCAGGTATGACGTGATCAGACTCTAATTTCCAGAACATTCCGAGCTATTCGGTTTCAAACTCTATTCAAATGATACATAAAATCCAATGGTTTAAAGTGAGGTGATATACAGACCTAGAATCGAGTGCTTCGGTCTCAAAATCCGATTGGTTTTGTTTATTCAGGTGTTCGATTGCATCATCATATGATCGAGAATTTTTTGGAACGCAAATATGGTAATAAACAAATTTCTGTACCAAATTTATTCACAAACACTCAAGAAATTCGCTACATATTTCAACTTCCGATTTTTGCAAACAAATTCTCGGGATACGAAATTCTCTTAAATATCATCGATAATGGCGTATTGAGGAAACAGCAATGACAAATATGTATGAACTCGAGCATTCAAAACGTTTCAGCCGCTGGGATTATTTGTTGTGTCAGCAATACCTACCTGCTTGAAATCGTTGACCATGCATAGATATGTTATATCAGATTCCTGAATGAGCCCTTTGTCCCGGAATTGCGTCATACACTATAAACATTGCATCATCTACTACGCAGAAGATAGAGGATATTCCTCAGTACATTTGAAGGTCTTCGTGGAATAATAGAAACTACGCAGTATCCAGTCAGCATTCCCGAACCTATTAAGTCGAGGAGACCGGATTCAAGTCGTTCAAGTCTTTCCAGTCTTTAAACCAAGTAGTTTAGTAGATTTGAATCAATACGAGTTTTAAACCATTATAATTTCGAATGTTAAGTTCAATATTTCCATATTGTAATAAATGTGAATAAAGTCTGTTTTTAAAAACTCAAACCAAAGAAGACTGATTTAACAAATTGGCGCAGTCGTGCGGATTTCGAAAACGCTGTGATCCAACGAAGAAACAGCGGTAGTCTCCAGACTTCCAACGAGTCCAAGAACCGCAAAGCAGAACCCAGTGGACAAGACGGTCTCTTCAACAACAAGAAACCCGCATAAGTCGTCGAACGTTGCTCACCTCGTCGTGAAGAAATCACCTCTTGGAACCCGCGTAAGTCGTCGAACGCTGCTCATCCTGTTGGAGCTAGAGCTTTATGAAGTAGGACTTCATCTTTCCACAACCCCCGGAGCAACAAGAAAAAGAAGAAAGAAACAAGAAGAAAGAAGAAGCAAGCCACCCAGAGCTTAGGAAGCTCAACCAACCAGCATTAGACGTAGGAAACTCATTGTAAGTACCACATCGAATCAGTAATCATTTTGTTGTATTTTGATATTTTTCTAAATTTGATTTAACCTTGTTATCCCAAAATTTACCAAAAATGTCACATCATAGTTCAAATGAAAGCTTACATAATGAACGCGAAGTACCATTAGAACCGTATAAACTTTCCGAAATATTTTCGATAATTCCAGAATATGATGGTGATTCAATTTTGCTTGGAAAATTTCTTAACGCCTGTGACCATGCGCAAGATATGGCAGTAGATCAACAAAAATTGCTTTTAACTATTCACATTAGAAACAAACTCAGAGGAAAAGCTGCTCAAATGATAAATTCCAGAAATCCAGAAAATTATCAAGAGATCAAAATTTTATTAAATTCTCACTTTGGTGATTCCCGTGACTTAACATCTTTGATACAGGATTTACAAAGAATAAGGCAAGCAAATCATAGTCATAGCGCGAAAATGAATTCGTGTATACAAAGATCTATGTTAACAAACGCACAGAAAACCGCACAGTCTCAACTAATTGAAAATATGGTTTTAAATACCTTATTAACAGGCCTCGAACCCAAAATCGGTCAAATTATTCAAGCTAGCAATCCAAACAGAATGCTAGAAGCTTCAGTTAGAATAAAGCGTGAGATACAGCTCTCATACTTTGAAAATCAAAAATCAATCAATCGTTCATCACAACCTCAAAGTTCAAGAACAAATCATAATACAAGACCACAAATAAATCGACCAAATAATTTCCAAAGGAATTATTTCCAACCCCAAATATATCAACATCAAACGAGTCAACCCCAAATGTGTCAACCTCAAATGAGACCAAATATATTCCAAAATCAAAATCCAAATCGAAATTTCCGAAATCAAAATTTTCAAAGACAAGCAAATCCTCAAATGCAACAACGCGGACAATATTTTCAAACAAATAGACCCACAGTAATCAAGAATAACCCTCAATGGAATTCAAATGCGAATAAAACCCATTTATTAGATCATGAGTACGATTCATTATGCTCAAATACAGATTTTGAGTATCAAAACGAAAATATTTATGAATATTCAGACCAAGGAAACGAGTCATTTTATGATGAGAAAGAATATTTCCCGGAACAACAAGATTTTGAACAACAGCAATATGAACAAATACCAAATGAAAATTTTGACTATGAAGTAGAACAACTCCAAACGGATTTTCACAATTTTCTGTCACTAGACAACCCACCTATCATTACAACTACCAATCCATGTACGACACAATTAATGAATACCAATCCCCAATCTCGACAAACCCTATATGCAGACAATCTAATTATTGAACAACAATGTCCAACTCAACAGATTCCTCCTGCAATCGAAATGAAAGCGAATCTCGCAGCGCTAATCAAAACTCAGATCAGCAATTTCTATAACATCCAATTGTAGCGATTTGTATTATTTAATTTTAAAATATTAATTGACACAGGTGCAGGTATCTCGATTTATAAAAGGAAGTAGGACTTCATCTTTCCACAACCCCCGGAGCAACAAGAAAAAGAAGAAAGAAACAAGAAGAAAGAAGAAGCAAGCCACCCAGAGCTTAGGAAGCTCAACCAACCAGCATTAGACGTAGGAAACTCATTGTAAGTACCACATCGAATCAGTAATCATTTTGTTGTATTTTGATATTTTTCTAAATTTGATTTAACCTTGTTATCCCAAAATTTACCCAAAATGTCACATCATAGTTCAAATGAAAGCTTACATAATGAACGCGAAGTACCATTAGAACCGTATAAACTTTCCGAAATATTTTCGATAATTCCAGAATATGATGGTGATTCAATTTTGCTTGGAAAATTTCTTAACGCCTGTGACCATGCGCAAGATATGGCAGTAGATCAACAAAAATTGCTTTTAACTATTCACATTAGAAACAAACTCAGAGGAAAAGCTGCTCAAATGATAAATTCCAGAAATCCAGAAAATTATCAAGAGATCAAAATTTTATTAAATTCTCACTTTGGTGATTCCCGTGACTTAACATCTTTGATACAGGATTTACAAAGAATAAGGCAAGCAAATCATAGTCATAGCGCGAAAATGAATTCGTGTATACAAAGATCTATGTTAACAAACGCACAGAAAAACGCACAGTCTCAACTAATTGAAAATATGGTTTTAAATACCTTATTAACAGGCCTCGAACCCAAAATCGGTCAAATTATTCAAGCTAGCAATCCAAACAGTATGCTAGAAGCTTCAGTTAGAATAAAGCGTGAGATACAGCTCTCATTCTTTGAAAATCAAAAATCAATCAATCGTTCATCACAACCTAAAAGTTCAAGAACAAATCATAATACAAGACCACAAATAAATCGACCAAATAATTTCCAAAGGAATTATTTCCAACCCCAAATGTATCAACATCAAATGAGTCAACCTCAAATGAGACCAAATATATTCCAAAATCAAAATCCAAATCGAAATTTCCGAAATCAAAATTTTCAAAGACAAGCAAATCCTCAAATGCAACAACGAGGACAATATTTTCAAACAAATGGACCCACAGTAATCAAGAATAACCCTCAATGGAATTCAAATGCGAATAAAACCCATTTATTAGATCATGAGTACGATTCATTATGCTCAAATACAGATTTTGAGTATCAAAACGAAAATATTTATGAATATTCAGACCAAGGAAACGAGTCATTTTATGATGAGAAAGATTATTTCCCGGAACAACAAGATTTTGAACAACAGCAATATGAACAAATACCAAATGAAAATTTTGACTATGAAGTAGAACAACTCCAAACGGATTTTCACAATTTTCTGTCACTAGACAACCCACCTATCATTACAACTACCAATCCATGTACGACACAATTAATGAATACCAATCCCCAATCTCGACAAACCCTATATGCAGACAATCTAATTATAGAACAACAATGTCCAACTCAACAGATTCCTCCTGCAATCGAAATGAAAGCGAATCTCGCAGCGCTAATCAAAACTCAGATCAGCAATTTCTATAACATCCAATTGTAGCGATTTGTATTATTTAATTTTAAAATATTAATTGACACAGGTGCAGGTATCTCGATTTATAAAAGGAAGTAGGACTTCATCTTTCCACAACCCCCGGAGCAACAAGAAAAAGAAGAAAGAAACAAGAAGAAAGAAGAAGCAAGCCACCCAGAGCTTAGGAAGCTCAACCAACCAGCATTAGACGTAGGAAACTCATTGTAAGTACCACATCGAATCAGTAATCATTTTGTTGTATTTTGATATTTTTCTAAATTTGATTTAACCTTGTTATCCCAAAATTTACCCAAAATGTCACATCATAGTTCAAATGAAAGCTTACATAATGAACGCGAAGTACCATTAGAACCGTATAAACTTTCCGAAATATTTTCGATAATTCCAGAATATGATGGTGATTCAATTTTGCTTGGAAAATTTCTTAACGCCTGTGACCATGCGCAAGATATGGCAGTAGATCAACAAAAATTGCTTTTAACTATTCACATTAGAAACAAACTCAGAGGAAAAGCTGCTCAAATGATAAATTCCAGAAATCCAGAAAATTATCAAGAGATCAAAATTTTATTAAATTCTCACTTTGGTGATTCCCGTGACTTAACATCTTTGATACAGGATTTACAAAGAATAAGGCAAGCAAATCATAGTCATAGCGCGAAAATGAATTCGTGTATACAAAGATCTATGTTAACAAACGCACAGAAAAACGCACAGTCTCAACTAATTGAAAATATGGTTTTAAATACCTTATTAACAGGCCTCGAACCCAAAATCGGTCAAATTATTCAAGCTAGCAATCCAAACAGTATGCTAGAAGCTTCAGTTAGAATAAAGCGTGAGATACAGCTCTCATTCTTTGAAAATCAAAAATCAATCAATCGTTCATCACAACCTAAAAGTTCAAGAACAAATCATAATACAAGACCACAAATAAATCGACCAAATAATTTCCAAAGGAATTATTTCCAACCCCAAATGTATCAACATCAAATGAGTCAACCTCAAATGAGACCAAATATATTCCAAAATCAAAATCCAAATCGAAATTTCCGAAATCAAAATTTTCAAAGACAAGCAAATCCTCAAATGCAACAACGAGGACAATATTTTCAAACAAATGGACCCACAGTAATCAAGAATAACCCTCAATGGAATTCAAATGCGAATAAAACCCATTTATTAGATCATGAGTACGATTCATTATGCTCAAATACAGATTTTGAGTATCAAAACGAAAATATTTATGAATATTCAGACCAAGGAAACGAGTCATTTTATGATGAGAAAGATTATTTCCCGGAACAACAAGATTTTGAACAACAGCAATATGAACAAATACCAAATGAAAATTTTGACTATGAAGTAGAACAACTCCAAACGGATTTTCACAATTTTCTGTCACTAGACAACCCACCTATCATTACAACTACCAATCCATGTACGACACAATTAATGAATACCAATCCCCAATCTCGACAAACCCTATATGCAGACAATCTAATTATAGAACAACAATGTCCAACTCAACAGATTCCTCCTGCAATCGAAATGAAAGCGAATCTCGCAGCGCTAATCAAAACTCAGATCAGCAATTTCTATAACATCCAATTGTAGCGATTTGTATTATTTAATTTTAAAATATTAATTGACACAGGTGCAGGTATCTCGATTTTTAAAAGGAAAACAGCTGAAAATTATACAAAAAGATTTATAGAAAATATACCAGTTACAGGAGTTACAGATGGAAAGGTAATGGTAAAAGAGTCAGTTTTATTACCATTTGGCACAGAAGAAAAACCAGTTTGGCATAAAGTTTATGTACACGATTAGATATCGAATTTGACGGAATTTTAGGTACAGATTTTTTGAAAAGATTTGATGGAGTAGTAGATATTGGTAATCAAGTTTTAATTTTGAATTATAAAATCTTCCCTTTATATTCTGCCCGAAAAACACTTGCTGGAACATCAGTAAAAATAAATAATGAACAAAAAATTCAAGGAAACTTACAGGAAAAGTTCAGTACACAAAATCTCGAAAATAAAATAACAATCGAACCAAGAGTTGAAAAAGTTTTTAAATTAAAATCCAAATTAAGAAATACAGAAGCTATACTATTAGCTACTGAAAAAGAGAAAGTTAAACTTCCAAATGCCCTAGTCAAAATTAACGAAAAAGGAGAATTTTTAGTAACCGTTGTAAATGTAAATGCAATTGAAAAATGTATTGATTTTAATGACTTACAATTTGAAGAATATTATGGAAATGAAGTTGACATTGAAACAGAAAACATACAAACAAGTCGTCCAGAGAAAATAAAGAATTTACTTCGTCTTAATGAAGAAGATAAAGAACTAATTGAGACCTTATGTTTAGAATTCACAGACATATTTTATTTAGAAGGTGATCCTTTAACTTTCACAAGTGAAATTAAACATACAGTGAAACTGAAAGATGGTGCACAACCCGTTTCAACAAAATCATATAGATATCCACACGTACATAAAGAAGAAGTGAAGTCACAAATTTCAAAATTATTGGAACAAAATATAATTAGACCCTCAATTTCACCATGGTCAGCCCCAGTTTGGGTCGTACCGAAAAAACTTGACGTATCAGGAAAACAAAAATGGCGTGTAGTAATTGACTATCGGAAATTAAATGAACTAACTATTGATGAAAAATATCCTTTGCCCAATATATCAGATTTATTAGACCAACTCGGAAAATGTCAATATTTTACCACCCTTGATCTAGCCTCAGGTTTTCATCAAATTGAAATGAATCCTAACGACATGGAAAAAACCGCTTTTTCTGTTGAAAATGGTTTATACGAGTAGATGGACAATACCGAACCTGCCACGGTGAATCTCTCGATGGCCGCGTCCATCGAGTTCTTGCCGTTGGTGGAGGGTTGGTGCTGAAGAAGATGACGTGTTCGCCGAAGAGTTTCGGGGTGGGGGGGCTTCAAAACGTTTCACCCTAAGTGGCGCCCGTCTTTTCTCCAAAAAAACATGGCGACGATGCAGCGGAAGGCAAAAAACATGGCGGCGATGAAGCGGAATGCAAAAAACATGGCGGCGATGCAGCGGAAGGCAAAAAAACATGGCGCGATGGAGCGGAACGCAAAAAAAAAACATGGCAGAGATGGAGCGGAAGGCAAAAAAACATGGCGCGATGGCCGAAGTTATGAAAAAACTCCTTTCCATCACGTGATTCGCTGAGAGCAATTGGCTGGAAGAGAAAAAACATGGCCGCCGCCACCTTAATTGACAAAACAAAAAATTAAATATGAAAAATGTCTCTACTGTCTTAGAACACACAACAGAAAATTATAATGGACGACTTATTATTAATTCACTCGCTCTCGAATGAAATTCCAAATGAAAAAAAATACGTCTCCGCGCGCTGTAGTCGTAAACAGTGATAAGAGCCACATCTAGTGTTTACTCTCTCTCCAATGAAATTCTAAAAAATACGATTTGGCCTTGGACTTATTTACTGTCTACTCTCTCAAGTTGAACGAAATTCTCAGTAAACACGACGATGATCCATTTTTGACCTTGAATTTGTTTTTCAGATTTATCTCACACATCCGGTATCTCTGTTTACGCTGCTCGAGCTAAATTGACCTTTACTGTTATTGCGCAATTTGGGTTTACCCCAGATCGACCGTTGCATACATTTGCAGCGTGGGTTATGCGAACTCGGCGTGGAGGTGGACGGCGTGGGTCACGTGACACAGAGAGTTAATACGTACGTTCACAGCGAGCCTGCGTCATTTCATTATCTGCGTTCGAAGCAACAACAAGTGCCTCTCTGCCGCTCATCTGTCTCTCGCTTTTTTTCTATACAAGTGCATTGTTTTCTATTGTGAGTGCCATTTAATTCGTGATTTGCAAAGGTCAGTAGTATTAATAGTTATTCTTTTTTATTTTTAGCGATTGTTTCAAGTGTCCCTATTTCTTTCGATTCACTTTTTGTAGTGTTTCTTTTTAAAAAAAAAATCAGAAAAGTTCATTTGTCATATTTGTTTTTCGTCTCATACAGAGTGTCTCTCTCACAAAACATCATATTTTTTTTTGTTTTTCATACAGTATGTGTGGATTGCATTTTTATCATAATTCCTTCTCATACAGGGTGTCTCTCACAAAGTTCCATTTGCTATATACAGTGTGATTGGAATATTTTATTTTTATCATATTTATTTCTTATACACGGGGTGAATCATAAAAATCATTTTTCATTTTGAGTGAGTGAGTGAGAGTTATAATACACAGCGTGTATGAATTTTTTTTCATTTTTCAAATGATTTTGCAGATGTCTCGCCTTCTCGACGAAATTAACAAGATTTCGTTGGCTTGCAGGAAGAACCTGCGGAAGTTGTCTGAGCTACCGAAGGACGAACCCCATCTGATCCTCGGCGCTGAAGCGAAAACAACCAAATTTGGAGAGTCCATCCTAGTGGAGTTGGAGGAGTGTAAAGCATTCCTGCCAAATCGAGTGACTGGTGCATTCAAACCCATCCTCGACAAATTAACCGAGTCCCAGCATATGCTCATCTACAGAAAAGAGCAGAAAATTGCCAATCAAAATCATCCGCAGCAGCTGTTTGAGATCGCTAAAGCCTGAAGACGCTGACGACTCCGCGCCGCCGTTGGAAACAAGGAGTGAGTTTCTTGTATTTTCATTTGACATTTTCTTGAAATTTTGTGTGTCTGTTGAATAATCATCATCATCATGTCATCTGACGCTATTGTTGCACACAGTATGGAGATGGTAGCCAAGTAGCGTAAGATCAAAAATATCCTCAAAAAGGGTTGTACTGATGAAGAACGCAAACATTGGCTGGCCCATTGCAAGTACACCGCCCGCCTGATCAATAGTGCGATCGCGGCAGTGGATTGCATAGGCTCTCTGAGAAAATTACAAACTTTATGCGGACACTTGAAAATTATACGAAATTCAATCAAAAAGTCAGGTCAACAACAGCCAGGCGTCGACGTGGTGGTGGGAGAGTGAGTCAAATCAAAATTAACATCTCGAGTAAAGTGGGAGGACTTGAAATCGGCATTTTCTTCGCGTTCACGCACCGGTATAATTATAAATTTGAAACATAAAGATATTGGACAATTTTTTGGTGATGCATTCATTCTATTCAAAAGCAGAATTCAAAATGTATTGAAAAAACATCCAAGCATCAAAGTCAATGCGACATTTTGTGGTAAATTCGTGAAAAATTCCTTGAATCAAGAACAAATAATGAGCGACTATAAATATTTCAACACTAAAAACGTCGTTATCGATAGGGGTACAACTTTGAAAAAGTGGTTCCTAGAAAATGTCATCGATCAAATTCAAAACAAACTGTCAGAATTCGCCGACAAAGAAAGTGGCTGGAGTTTTCAGAAAATTGTTAGTTTGGAAATCAATACGAATTAATCGGACGTGGGAAACGGTTCGTCTTTCATCGAGCTGCCAAAATCTATTGCGAATAAATAAGCTTGCATTAATTTGAAAAATGAAGATGATGCGTGTTTCGCAAAATTGACATGGTGGAAAAAGCTGAGTGAATGCTGAGTGAAAGCTGAGTGAAAGCTGAGTGAATGCTGAGGGACTCAAAATTCACTGAAAATGCTTCACTGAAATCCTTCCACCATGTCAATTTTGTGTGTTTTTTTATCGAAAAAAGTGCCTCTTTTTTGCCTCAAAAGTGGCACTTTTTGCATCAAAAACGTGAAAATGAAGTTTTTCATACAAAAAAGTATCATTTTAGAGCCAAAAAAGTGCCTGTTTTTATGCCCAAAAAAGTGACACTTTTATTGACATGGTGGAAAAAGCTGAGTGAAAGCTGAGTGATGAAAATGCTTCACTCAGCTTTTACCATCATGTCAATAATGGTGTCACTTTTTTTCATTAAAAAAAAAATTACCGAAAATTGACATGGTGGAAAAAGCTGAGTGAATGCTGAGTGAAAGCTGAGTGAATGCTGGGTGTCTCAAAATTCACTGAAAATGCTTCACTGAAATCCTTCCACCATGTCAATTTTGGGTGTTTTTTTTTTTATCGAAAAAAGTGTCACTTTTTGCATCAAAAAAAGAGCACGTTTTTGCACCAAAATTGGAAGAATAATTCAATCAAAAATGTTATACTTTTTTACATAAAAATTGGCATGTTTTTTTAAGCAAAAAAAAATATGGGGAAGGGTAGCAAAATTAAAAAATCAATAATATTCTAAGATATATATATTTTCATAAATGTATTGATGGGCGATCTACAAACTACGCATGTGTCGCACCTGATGGCGCACTGTGAGCAGCACGCCAAGTGTCTACATGGCATAAACAATACATTTAGTTCATTCACAAGACATACACGACACATCATCACCGTGTTCTATGAGTCTATGTTTATGACATCTGTGATCACTTTGCTGCTCATGTCACCTTTCACTTGTCGTTCTTCTGGAGCAACATCAGCGCCATCTGTCGGTGGTGGTGGTGGTGGCGGTGTCATCCATGTGTCATCTGTCACTCTGCTAATGACATCTGACACTTTTGGTTCTGGAGGGACATCAGCGCCATCTGTCGTCGGTTTGTGTCTGTGCCGCTCAGAGTAATAACTACGAACGAAATCACAATGGGGGCTCCATCGACGATGGTCAGCCATAGGATCGTCATTGGGCAGCCATCTGAACCCTTCTACTTGACACGAATGACATGCAACTACATCTTCCGAACCGGTATACGTAAAGCCTGCTTCGGCTTACTTACTTGCAGGAAATGTCGAAGTCCAGCTTCGATACGAGTCGAGTCTTGTTTCGTACTGCTGCATCTCTCTCTCTCGGCATACACACAGACACACTGCACACTGCATACTGAATTAAAACGCCAATTCTGCTCTCAATATATACATTTATTTCGTTTCGTAATCAAACATTACTTTATGCGGCAAATAGCATAGGTATTCACGAAAACATAGATGTTTATCATCTTTTGATGATATAGTACACAAGTATATAGCCTCATCAAATGACAAACCATTGTTTTCAGCTAGAGTTTTTGCACTGCTTAATAAATCGTGATAATATTGACTAAAGTTCATATTCAATAGATATTCAAATCATGTCGCCATCACAGTAGCATCTAGATGTAGGATTTCTTGAACATCCGCTTTCGTCAGGTAGAAGTAGGTGTCATTCTTGGAAACTCGCACTTGTTGACTCTCTGCATACGTGTGTCATTCCAAATCCATAACATCGTCCCAGTCGAGTTTGATTCGAATAGTCTTGGCTGCTGCTGCGGCTGCTGCATTCGGGCCATTTCGGCTAGTGTAAAGCAACTGATTAATGGCCCCCACGAATTGGCCCCATTCAAACATGCTGAAGGACAGGCTGGAACATATGGTGTATTGGACCTTGCACACGAGTTTCACTGTAGGCGCGAAACTCCGAGCGAAACTTATGCCGGATTGCAAGCTCAAAACGTCGGTGTTGCGAAACTCGTAGGTGGCGTTGCACGCGAAGAAATGTTCCGCTTTGATGGCCTCCTTGTACATGTCACATATTCGATCTAAATCTGCCATTCGATCTGCCCACTCTCCGTCAGATGATGATGATGATAATGATGATGATGAAGCTGACGCCGCCGACGCCACCGACGACGACTCGTAACCAGAGGACTCTTCAGAAGACTCGACAACAACGTTATTCACTGCACCAAACATGTTGACTGACTAATATCTCTGCACTGTTTGGCATCGGTTTATTTCTTCGCTGCCGCCGCCATCACCCCCCACCCTCCCCCCATACACCGGGTCGAGTTTCTACGTCATCGAGAGCTGAGAGACGACGACGATAAAAGGCCCCCTCTTTCAGTTGAGATTGTGCCAGTTTTCCATTGAATTACATGTGATTTGTCGCATCAATCCAAGTACTATCAAACCCCAGCCATTTCACAAGTACTTTACGACCCTTACGTCTGATGATTTTTTCCACTATACAGACTTCGGGATTTTTTGTTTCTTGTAGTTCTTGTTCGTAGAAAGCGCCGCTGATTGGTCGCCCTTCCAAGTCCTCCAGCAAATACGTGATTGGTTGGGTGATTTTCACTTTGACAATTATGAATAGTTCCGTAGTCCAATTAGGCGTATACCCTTTTTCGAAAACATGCTTGGACTTGCTAATTCTCACGAAATCGCCAATTTTGAATTTTTTTCGACCAGCACGTTCGGCATAATCATACGTTGACTTATACACCTGTTTTTCATTGTCTTTGGTGACGTCACATGGTTTCATGCCGATCGTTCGATGTTTGCGCTGGTTGTAGTTTTTGGCAATGTCCGGCAAAATGACCAGCCATTTGTAGGTACCGTTCAAACTAAAATACTTGAAGAGATTCTCCTTGAGAGTACGTATAACCCTCTCTGCGATTGCGGCTTTCTTCACGGTATACGTGCTGTAGTGTTTGATGTTGTACTTTTTCAGGAGAGTCTGAAAGCTGGAATTGTAAAATTCAGTTCCGAGATCTGACTGGAGGAGCTTGGGACATCTTTTCGCTTTCGATAATATGTCACTCATCGCTTCGGTGACGTCTCGACCAGTTTTGGTCTTCAGGGGGCGCACCCATAGGTACTTGGAAAAGGTGTCAATCACCACGAGAATATAATTGAAGTTTTTATTGGCTTTGGAGTATTTTTGAAGATCAGCCAAGTCCATCTGCCACAGATCGTCGAGTCCTTTGATGATGGTACGTCTGCGAGGAAAATTCCTTCTGGCTGGAGCATGGAGCTCATCAACCAATTGTTTTTTCTCAGATGATGATGATGATGACGTCATTTCGCTAATGGCGGAGTCAATACACTAACTGCACTGGGCGTTACACCTTCTACTTAAGAGGCTGGAATATCAAAAATATCCAGTGCCAATTTATCCAAGCGTTTCTTGGTATTTTCATGCTTTTTCATCAAAAGTGACATGAATTTCATCACTCGAATATCCAAGGCTGTTAGATTGTTTTTGGTGATGTCCAGCTCGTCTTTGAGTTTGTGTATGACGTCATCTTTGAGCTTCTGTATGACGTCATCAATGTATTTTTTGTTGGCAACATCATTGAGTGCACTAGGCGTTTCCACATTACATATTTTCACGTGTTCAGCATCAATGTCCCCATTTGTCGTATAGTTGAGTATAACACCAGGAAAATGATAGGGCTGCTGCTGCTGCTGCCGTGCACGGCGAGCTGACGAAGTTTGACCGAACTTGTTGATGGTCATGATGCGACTGTGGCATGCAAAAAAACGTCTACGCTTTTATTCGTCGAATATAGCCTGCTTCTCTCAATTCATTGATGATGGCCACGATCTCGTTGTCGGTAGAGGTGCTTCCGGCATTTTTGGCGGCTATCAGAAGCCTATACCAGTCAACGAGCTCGTTCACATCGTCCCAGTACACGTATTCTATGGGTTTCGTGTTGTATGTCAACTGATCTGGGATACCACTGCCGTCGGTGAAACGACCTCGAACTCCACCACCACCTCCACCACCACCTATTTTTGATTGAGGATCTTTGAACATTGGTCGAATCAACTGTTCGTATTTGGCAGTCTGAGATGGATTCAACATACCTCGCGCATCTACATGCGCACCTGTAGCTGTCAAAATTTGCTTGTATGCCGCCAAATCGGCTTTAGCGTATTTGGGATTTTTGTAGAAAATCAAACTATATAGTCCCGGAATGCCCTCGTATGTTACACCATCAATGCGAGTGTTCCCCGTATCTTTGTCGAAGTCCATCAGCTTTCTACCGAGCAACCATTGCGCTCCTGGTTTGTCGTAAATGGGGCCGTAATTCACATCTATTTTGCCGGATTTGGCGCGATGTTCATTCACGAATTCAGTTGCTACTTCGGGTTAAACTTCCAAGTAGTCATCCTCATGATCATCATCATCATCATAATCACCATCATCTGTGTGGTAGCTTTCTTCGTCTTCTTCCTTTTTCATAAAGTCTGGATTCGTTGGTGTCGACGGTTCCTGTTTCTCTTCTTTTTTCACTGTCAGTCGTGATCGCTTGGTGAGTGGCGGCACTGACGCACTCAATCTAATTTACTCAGTGCTTAATCATGCTCGGATTTTCCGAGTTTCAGACTCAGATACTATTTTCGCACAATTTTCGACAACTGATTGACTTGACGTTTGCGTTCAGCTTTAGCAATCTCCGTCTCGATGCGGGGTGATGTGGTCGGCGCCATGGCTTCAGTACGAATGCCGTGCCACCTCGCAGCACATTTGTATATATTTGTCAAAGCCCAGGCGGTAGCGTCCTTTGTTCACATTAAAGTCTTTGACAATGACCAGAGATCCGAATTTTTCCTTCCAACAGGCGGCGCACATGCGGCGAAATTTCTCAAAGGTGTAATCCGGAGAGACGTGCTCGTCGAAGGCGTGCTTCAAATTCATATCGTCTTGCCGAAAAAGCACTATAATGTTGCAATTGTCCCTGATCAGCTGTTTGGGTATTTTCGAGTAGGTTTGACACAAGTAGGTTGAGTCAATACCCTTGTGGCGTGCCATGGCATAGAACTCTCTGATTTTATTCTGTTCGTCACACGCCACATCGTCAAATATGAAAATTGAGTTTTCTTTCGCCTTTGACAGATCGATTACCTCGTCGTTATCCCTGTATGGAAAATAACCTACGCCCTTGACTTGTTCGAGTACATCGTGCAGTAGCTGATATTTAGGTTGGTACAGCGACTTTGAATAAACGTAAACATTCTCGAAGCGTGCTCCGTTCGGGCTGAACAGCAGACTGAGTACAGCGTTGGTATTGCCACATCCGCTGGGGCCACAAAATATCGCTCGGAATAAATTCGGTAGCAGAAAGCCGTGTTTACGTATACCGTCGTCGTCACCGCCAATACCTCCTCCACCTATGGTATCCAAATTGACAATTTCCAGAGCCGGCTCTTGTTGCACCACTTTCATGTTTAAGTTGATTGATTTTTTGCTGAAGTGTGTGTGTGTGTGTGACCACACCCACATCTGACATTCGAACGACATTTTGAGTGGAGTACAGTTATGTAAGTAGGTGTACAACATCACTCGCGTCAGTGTCATGCTGACTGTCAAAGAAGGTCGTGGTGTGGTGAACTCTCTGATTAATCATCTGCCATTCGAGCTTCATTTGCCTGGATACCAGTACTGTGGACCGGGTACCAAACTACAGAAGAGATTGGCACGTGGAGACCCTGGTGTGAACCCTTTAGATTCGGCTTGTAAGACTCACGATATTGCATACTCGCAAAACAAGTCTTTGAAGGAGAGACACAAGGCCGACTGGGCGCTGGAAAATCGAGCTTGGGAACGTGTCAAATCAAAAGACGCCAAATTTGGTGAGGAAGCTGCTGCTTGGCTGGTCACCACAACCATGAAGGCACAACGTAATTTGGGAATGGGTCTGAAGAAGAAGAAGACTGCTGCTGCTGCAAAGCCAAAGTCTTTCCGTCGAGATGTGGTTAGGAAAATTACCAAGACTCTGCGAAAAACACTGAAACCTGATCAGCTGAAAGATTTGAGTGCGAAGGCTCTGCAAAAATCCTCCTTGGTGGCACTGCGTGCTGCCCGTGCTCAAGTGAAAAAATTGGGTGGCCGCAAAAAAATCAGAGTACCCCGAATAATACCGTTCGAAGCGAAGAGCGGTGGTGTGCTGACTCTGCTTCCGATATTCGCCGCTCTGGGAGTGCTGGGCTCGTTGGCAGGCGGTGCCAGCACCATAGCCAGGACCATCATCTCCTCAGCCAATGACAAAAAGAAATTGGAGGAAGACAAGCGTCATAATACCGCAATGGAGAGCATTGGTGGCGACAACAAAAATGTAGGAGGTTCCGGTTTGTTTCTGCGCAAGACCGCTAAAGGCGGCTACGGTTTGTTTCTCAAGAAGAAATTTTCAAAAAACTCCCGCTGAAGCTGCCCAATAGAGCGTTGTACGACGAGGAATTACTTAAATATGTGAAACGTTTGAAAATACCTCATTTCATTGGTGTTTTCATGCGAGACAACTTACCTCGATCCTCATCATCATCATCATCATCGAAATTTCCCAAGTACAGAGAATGCGCAATCATCAATCTGGACTCGAGTAGGAATCGCGGAACGCATTGGGTAGCCTACGTGAAACGCGGACATGTGGTGAAATACTTTGACAGTTTCGGCAATTTGAAGCCGCCGGTGGAATTGGTGCGATATCTGGGTAAAAAAGTGAAAATCTTCTACAACAACGATTGCTATCAGACATTCAACCAAGTTAATTGCGGTCATTTGTGTTTGAATTTTCTATACGAGAAAACACAGTGTGTGTGTGTGCGCGCGCGCGAAAATGAATAGAAAAGTGGTGACCTTTAATGACGAGCGCAATGAGGTTCATTATATGGTGACGTGACATTTTGCATACAAAACTTCGCACAAATCGTATTGGATGCAAGTGGCCATGGACAGGATACGTTTCGCTAGACGAATAGCGCGAGCCTCACGCGTCTTGAATCCCATACTAGACTCTGAGCACAGAGCGCGCATATGGAATGGTTTAAATAGAAGTACATAACCCCATCCAGTGTCAGTCATGTCTTTGCTGTTGACAGTGACAGGTCAAACGTCGACGCTAACCGCAGACTTTTCTCCGCCGCTCCAATTGGACGAAGATAGCACTTTGGGCTTGGCATTCATTGGTTTCCATTCATACAACAGCATACCAAACATATCGAGTGGTCGATTCTATTATTCTGTCAAATGAGCGCCATCTGTTAGCATCATCCAAATACCGACTGGGTGTTACGAAATAAGCGACATTGCCAAGTTTATACATAAACACATCGAGAGGCCGAAAGAAGCAAAGAAGAAAAAGAAGAGAGCCGTAGTATCTAGTGACGTTGGCAACGTCGACGACGACGACGACGACGGTACCAACAAAAGCAAGGCTTTGTTCTCTCTCAAACCCAACACCAATACGCTGCAGTGTGAGATATACAGCAAGCTCTATAACATCGATTTTCGTCCCAAGGATTCCATAGGACGATTACTGGGTTTTTCCCCGAGACTATTGGAGGCTGGAAGCGTTCACTCATCCGACCTAGCTGTGAACATTATCAAAGTTCGAACTGTTCACATCGATAGTAACATCACATCGGGTGCCTTCTTCAACAATCGTCCAGCTCACACCATATACGAGTTTGCCTTTCGAGAAGACCCCGGCTTTGCCATCGACGAAACGCCCTCGAATTTGATTTACCTGCCTGTGAACAAGACGGAAATACACAACATAACCTTGAATATTCTCGACCAGGACTGTTGCAGTGTGAATTTCCGTGGAGAGACCATCATTATACGACTTGTGCTGCGCAAGCTGTCATAAAAATGGGGTTGGTATTTGATCAGAATGATGATCATGATACCTTTGGGCATAAAAGTGAAGAGGGTGCTGGCATCAATTCAGTCGCGCAGACGCAGTCGAAGAGAGCAGACGCACACACTCTATCTCACTCCAGCATACACTTTCTCCAATCGCAAAGACATCATGTTATCAAGACAAGTGTTCGACGTGTACAATCATCCAAAGTTCGACGAATCCATCAACAGAGTTGAGACTCGAACGCACCACCCGTACGTCAAGTCCTTTCAAACTAATGTCATCATCGAAATTGTCATTCAGCAGAGCGATGTGTGGATACTGATGAACGATGCCCTTGTGTGCATAGAGGGCTCTCTGACTCGTACCGCAGGAACGGGCAATGTTAGATTTATCAATAATGCCGGCGCATACCTTTTCGAGGCCATCTACTATGAAATCAATGGCAAAAAGGTGGACTCTGTTCGATCGCCGGGTATAGTGAGCACCCTTCGCGGCTATACTTGTTACGAGGAAAATGATGTGCGACACTTGAGCACAGCCGGCTGGACCTATCCTGGCGGATCGGTTCACAACGCCCCCGACGGTTCGTTCGCCATGTGGATCCCGCTTAAGCATTTGTTGGGCATATTCCATGACTATAGATATGCCACCATTGGACGACAGTGCATTCGCTTGGTGAGAAGTAGAAATGATAATAGTTGCATGCTGATAGAGAAGGTGGCGAATCCAGTAGTCGAAGCCACCACAGCCACACTGACGATCACGAGCGTTGTACTCAGAGTCAAACATGTGGTGCCCAATGACGACATTCGTTTGAAATTGCTGCAGTCCATCAAAACAGACGCTCCTGTAGTGATTTCGTATCGCAAGTGGGACACACACGAGTTGCCTGCACTCACTCAGGGTTCCACCAAGGAAGTTTGGGCTGTGAAAACTTGCACGGCCATGGACAGTCCCCGATTCGTCATTGTGGCCTTCCAAACAAATCGGATTGGCGATGCGGCTCGAGATGCGTCCTATTTCGATCACATCGACATTAGCGACATACGCCTAACCATGAACAGCGATACTTACCCGCATGAACGTATGCACTTGGAATTCAACAGAAACAACTTTGTCGAAGCCCATCGAGCCTACACGGAATTCTATCCGAGCTATGCCAATTGTCCGAAGAAGCGCCCTCTACTCGATTACGGAGCATTCAAAAACAGAGCGACCCTTTTCGTAATAGATTGTTCCCGCAGAGCGGAATTCATGAAATCCTCCACTGTCGATGTCAAACTTGACATCGAGGCCAGAGTCGGATTTCCCGCCAATACTCGAGCCTATTGCATCATCATTCACGACTGTATGCTTGAACACTTGCCCTTGAGCGAGATTGTACGCCGTCTGTCATAAAAAATAGTGACATACAGTAGTAGCAGTAAGTGGTGGGGGGAATCCACTCTTTGTTTGTGTGTATGCATGTAATGCAGGCATCGACAGGTCGAGAGCGTCAGTTGTGAGCCAAACGTTCAGTTGTTCAGTCGGTGTTTATTAATCTCGCTCTCCCTCTCTCCGAGTATGTGTCTCTCAGTCAATCAAAGCAGTGAATCAGTTCAACAATCATCAAACAAACAAAAACGCAACAAGATGAAACTCGTAGCCTGCGACATTCAGGGTTTCACTGTGGGCGGTGAATTCCAACCCAAAGAGCTTGCCATCACCGACGGGCATCGCACAAACCACTTTTTATTCAAAGCCGTAGTGCCATTCCATGACCTGAGCGAAGCAGATAAACGGCAATTACGATATTTGGAGAGAAATATCCACGGCATTCCATACTCTGATGGCTATGTCGAATTCAACGAGATCCAGGAAGTGCTGCGCCCCATCATCGAGGCTGATGTGGTTTACGTGAAGGGTAATCAAAAATTCGATTTTTTGCTGAAGTGTGTGCTCGATCTGCCTAAGAGACCACACATCGTCGATATTGCGGCTACCACAAGTACAGTCGTCACAACGCCTCCACCGACACTCGAGAAGCAAAGCCCGCTCTGTTTGAATCATATAGCATCCGCAGAAATAGAAGTGCATTGTGCTGTGAGACACTGTTTCGATATCTGGCAATGGATATCATCTCACCTGATATGGTGAGGCCCCATGGCGATCATGACGACGACGACGACCACGACACTCCTATCAATCGGCACCTGCGAAATTTGCGCGATCTCAAGGCGCAAATAGCAGAGTACGAGCACAAGCTGTGTATTTTCAAACGCTTCCAAAATATGCGAATTAACGATGGTAAATGGATGGGGCAGCAGCAGCAGCATTCACCGATCCACCACGTTCTGCCGCCGTCGCCGCCAGTACCAAGTCCATGACGTCAGCCACACCAAGACTAGCCGAAAACACACGAAATATTATTATTCATATTGTATTATTATTATTATTATTATGTATTAATAGATGTATAAAACCAATTTTTCTCGATTTATTTTGCGGATCGAATGAGAGAGAGAGAGAGAGAGAGAGACTGAAAGAAATACGAGTAATGTACATTGAGCAATGGTGTATGTGTGTGTATTCCTCCCAGTGTATATATTTGAGTGACATATACGCTGTTTCTCAGTGTACATTGAGTTGTCGTCACGATGACATCAAATTATATAATTCTAGCAGCCGTTCTGTCGAACGTACTGTATATTAGCCCGCCATATGAGTACGGTGAGGTATTAGTATCGTATTTGCACGACGATGATTCGAGTACTTCGAATTGGACGAAAATGACTCAGGCGCTAGCCAATGATGGATATTTGCCTGTGTTGAGAGCCGAAATCCCGATGAACACCTCATCGTACAGACTGTGGAAGATTTATACAAATCTCACCCATAGCGATACGCAGTGGTTTCCGCTGAAGATGACTTGTCCCTCTAGCGGCAGCACTTCGAGACCATCGTCGTCTTCGTCGACGCCCCACCCAACTACCCAACCCGTGGACGTCAAGATGCAAGCCCCTGCTGCTGCTGCTGATCGAGAGAGTAAGGATTCCAAATGTGAGCTGCCGCCGCCGCCAACACTGCACGATTGGTTTATGTTTTTCGTGTCAATGGTTCTGAGTGTTCAAATATCCGAATCCATATATAGATTTATTAAATCCATGCATCAAAAATATTTTTTAATCGATAATGATAATGTATCTTCATACTACGCCACTGGCACTGAAGTGTAATTTTTTATGTGAAAAATAAATGTATTTTTCTCGAACTGACGTTATTCATTTCAATAAATGCAAACAGAGACAAAGACAAACATACAATGCCATGGGTTAGAGTGAGACATTTAAAATGCCTTGAGTCGATCAATTTGGCTTCTAACTCGATTCTCTTATCTCTTCCTGGAAAACAAACATCTGAGACAGTAAACAGATACCGGATGTGTGAGATAAATCTGAAAAACAAATTCAAGGTCAAAAATGGATCATCGTCGTGTTTACTGAGAATTTCGTTCAACTTGAGAGAGTAGACAGAAAGTCCAAGGCCAAATTGTATTTCTTAGAATTTCATTGGAGAGAGAGTAAACACCAGATGTGGATCTTATCGCTGTTTACGACTACAGCGCGCGGAGACGTATTTTTTTTTCTTTTGGAATTTCATTCGAGAGCGAGTGAATTAATAATAAGTCGTCCATCATAATTTTCTGTTGTGTGTGTATGTGTTCTAAGACAGTAGAGACATTTTTCATATTTATTTTTTTGTTTTGTCAATTAAGGTGGCAGCGGCGGCGGCCATGTTTTTTTCTCTTCCAGCCAATTGCTCTCAGCGAATCACGTGAGGGAAATAAGTTTTTTCATAACTTCCGCCATCGCGCTATGTTTTTTTGCCTTCCGCTCCATCGCCGCCATGTTTTTTGCGTTCCGCTCCATCGCGCCATGTTTTTTGCCTTCCGCTGCATCGCTGCCATGTTTTTTGCGTTCCGCTTCATCGCCGCCATGTTTTTTACCTTCCGCTCCATCGCCGCCATGTTTTTTTGCCTTCCGCTGCATCGCCGCCATGTTTTTTTGCAGAAAAGACGCGCGCCACTTAGGGTGAAACGTTTTGAAGCCCCCCACCCCGAAACTCTTCGGCGAACACGTCATCTTCTTCAGCACCAACGGCAAGAACTCGATGGACGCGGCCATCGAGAGATTCACCGTGTGGAGCACTGCCGATGCTGCCTCATGCTAGTGAGGCAGGTTCGGCATTGTCCATCTACTTATACGAATTTCTCAGAATGCCTTGCGGAATGAAAAACTCTCCTAGTACTCTCCAAAGAATTTTAGATCATATTCTAACCGGACTTAGAAACGAGAAATGTTTGGTATATATAGATGATATAATTATTTATTCCCCGACTATAGATGAACACATATTTAACTTAAAACTTGTTTTTAAGAGATTAAGAAGTGCAAATTTGAAAATACAATCTGACAAACGTGAATTTTTGAGACAAGAAGTCGCCTATCTAGGACATGTTATTACTAAAGATGGAGTGAAACCAAACCCAGCAAAAGTTGATTGTATAATTAATTTCCCAGAACCAGCCGACCCAAAAGAAACTAAACAATTTCTAGGACTTGCAGATTATTATAGAAAATTTATTCCAAATTTTTAAAAAATTTCTAAACCTATGACAAGATTATTACAGAAAGATGTATCTTTCCATTTTAATGAAGAATGCAAAAAATCCTTCCAAGAATTGAAAACAGCCTTGACTTCAACCCCTATTTTGATTTATCCAAATTTTGATGAACCTTTTATTTTGACAACCGATGCAAGCTCATTTGCAATTGGATCCGTATTATCCCAAGGACCAATAGGAAAAGACTTACCTATTGCCTATGCATCTAGAACATTATGTCCCGCTGAAACAAAATATTCAACTATTGAACGAGAACTTTTATCCATGGTATGGTCAGTTAAACATTTTAGACCCTATCTTTATGGTAGAAAATTTAAATTTATAGTAGACCATCGACCACTAACATGGTTATTCTCAATAAAAGACCCTGGTAGTAGACTAGCCAGATGGCGTTTGAAATTAGAGGAATACCAATTCGAAGTTATTTATCGACCCGGAAAAATTCATAAAAACGCAGACGCATTATCTAGAATCAGAATGAATCATTTTGATGATTGTAGCAAAGTCTTATCAAATATTTTAATGGCAAATGATAATCTTGAAGAACATGATATATTTCAGATACAGAGACTGAAGTAGCTCAAGAAACTGTATTGGAAGAATTAACAAACTTTTCTAGACTTTTTAAAATCAAATCATTAATTGATTACTCAAAATTTAAATTCATCAATGATCAATTACTAGACCAAAGTCATAAAGACATTGTTATTTTTCCACAAAACAGAAAATTATCACCATTACATGATAAAATATTTGACGATATATTTGAAGAAGATATAGATTTTTATCCAAATAAAATAAATATTGTTTCCAGTAGAACTGTAAAAGATCGGAAATATTATTTGATATTAGTACTTTTTGAACCTGAAGATGCAATTGAATACATGTTCAGCTCCTTATATCGATGCCAAGACACTTTTCAACCCTCAAAAACGTATTATGTCGAAAATAATGCCGATCTACCTATTCAAGAAATGCTTTCATATATCTTAGCAGATGAAGAGAATATTAAATTCGAAATATGTCAAGACGTAGTTCGAACCCCCAAAGAAAATGAAATATCAATAATATTAGATCAATACCACAATGGTAAAAAGAATTTGCAAGAGAAAAATATAATTGGACAGGCATCACAAAAGATGTTGAAAATTTCATAAAAGCTTGTGAAATTTGTCAAAAAGCTAAAATATGTCGACAAAATTTACAGAATCCTCTTGTTATAACAGAAACTCCCAAAACAGCTTTTGAAAGAGTAAATGTTGATATTTTAGAAATTCCAGTACAAAATTATATTCTCACACTGAGATGCGAATTAACTAAATTCACCCAAGCATATCCAATACCTGACAAAACCGCAAAATCAGTCGCTAATACTTTACTTGTATTTTTCCAACATTATGGAACTCCACTTAGAATCCACGTAGATTCAGGTAAAGAGTTTAATAATCACATCGTAAAAGATCTTTGTACACTATATGACATAAAGATTACAATTTCTAGTGTAGACCATCCACAATCAAATGGTTCACTAGAGAGATTTCATGCCACCATTGTCGAAATGTTACGAGTTCATAAGATAGAAAATTCTAATGAACATCCCCTGTCAATCTTACCCCTTGCTGTTATTGCTTATAACAACAGTGAAAATAAAACCCATGGATTCAGTCCTTATGAGTTGACATTTGGACACACTTCAGGTACACCCCCTGAAACTACATATAATCATAAAGATCTTTTAACCAAATATATAAGAGATCTTAATAATAGAATGGAATATTATTATAAAGTAGCTCGTGAAAATACTGAAAGGAGAAAACAAAATGCGAAAAAACGATTTGACGAAAATATCCATCATGAAACTCGATCTTTTAAAATTGGAGATAAAGTCTTTGTTAAAGAATCTCAAATAAAGAATAAATGAACACCAAATTGAAAATTTACTCTAAAACCAAATTTCAGTTACATCTTCTGTAATAAAAGAATTTAATAGTACCATTCAACAATTGCAAGTAGATGAAGAAACATTTAATGAAGATATAAAACAAATTGAAACTTCAATTTATGATCTTTCAGACCATTTAGCAATGGTTGATGCAAAGTTGAAAACCATCGAAATCTGTGAACAACTATTGGAAAGTTATACATTTTTGGAAAATTATATGAATGACATTCTCAATGCAATTACGTTTGCTAGACTACATATTATCCATACTTCAATAATTAAACCCAATGAATTAGTATCATCTCTTCAAGAAATATCACAAACAATTCAAAAGAATTATTTAACTTTACCCGCGAAACTTTCATCAGTATCTAAATACTTAGATATTATTGAATTACAAGCTTTTCAAGCAGATTCAAGGATAATTTTTGTATTGAAAATTCCCTTAGTTGAACCTGAAATCTATACTGTTTACCGATTGTACCCCATTCCTATCCTAGATAACAGAACAGGGTTACATCATATTTTACCAACAAATAAAAATTATATTGCAAAAGATGATGATTCTATGATGTACACTGCTTTTCAAAATTTAGATCAGTGTAAGTTACTTTTTTATAATTTTCATATATGTGAAAATGTTATTTCTTATCCAATTGATAGCAATGCAATTTGTGAAGCTCAAATTTTGAGACCATTACTGGAACTTCCTAGAATGTGTTCAACTTCCTTACTTTTTGCAAAAGATTATAATGTTTTTGAAATTCAACAGAATACTTGGTTAATAACTGTATCAGATTCTTTGGCTGTTACAATTAATTGTCAAAAACAAGATATTGTCACAAAAATAATTAAAACGAATTCAATTTTGAAACTGGAACCTAATTGTAATTCATTTATTGGAAATACAAGAGTATATGCAAAATACTTTGTTACTCAAGAAAAGAATATTACTTATGAAAGTAATCCAATTTTGATTCCATATCAATGTTGCAGTGATGTACCAAATAAAGAAAATCTTCCAAAATTAAAGCCTTTGAAAATGAGCAAATTAAATATTGATAATTTAAACATTGCTCAACATAAATTAAATCAATACTCTGACCAACTTGATCAAATTATTAATGAACCCTTTGTGAGGAAACATGTTTCATGGTTTACGATTCTCACAATTGTAATAATTGTCTTTGTAATTTTACTTTACATATTTTGTAAATGCAAAAATAGACGTTCAGTGAAAATTGGAATTATGACATCAAGAGATGATCCACCTCCACCACCTCCAAGAACAGGAAGAACTCTTGCATCCCTTCGAAGATTTTTACCTTCAAAAAGAAGACCAAGTATCCACTTAGATGAAAGAGAAGAAGAAAGTATGGAATTGAACTCCAATAAATCATTAGCCTGATGTGAAAGTTGCAGCACCGCATCAACTTTCTTTTCAAGGGGGGAGTTGTTATATCCGATTCCTGAATGAGCCTTTTGTCCCAGAATTGCGTCATACACTATAAACATTGCATCAGCTACTACGCAGAAGATAGAGGATATTCCTCAGCACATTTGAAGGTCTTCGTGGAATAACAGAAACTACGCAGTATCCAGTCAGCATTCCTGAACCTATAAGTCGAGGAGACCGGGTTCAAGTAGTACAAGTCTTTCCAGTCTTCAAACCAAGTAGTTTAGAAGATTTTTAAACCATTATAATTTAGTATGTAAAGTTCAATATTTCCATATTGTAATAAATGTGAATAAAGTCTGTTTTTAAAAACTCAAACCAAAGAAGACTGATTTAACAGATATGAATATCGAGATGGTAATTAAACTCAAATTATATGCGAATAAATACTTGAAGTTTGTTTGATTCTTTGGCAAAAATTCTCATAGTATTTTGATAATAAAATATATATACCGTGGTACCTATATGAATGAAATGTCTGAAAGTTCGAGTATTACCTACCGAGCTCTCATGAAGCGGTTTGAGACTATTTATACAGGGTGTACTCGCGAAAACTGACGGATTTCAATATATCAATAATTGGAATATGCTAATATAAACAACTGACAGTCGAAATAAACACTCGTGAGAAACATGCATTCTCTCAAACTCTTGGGATTGGATTTTAGATTTTTCATACCCGCCAAAAAATTCCCGGTAATTTCGCTGAATAATCGTATCGCATGGGTGTGGTGTAGGTGGGACCATCAAACGTTGCTTTTTACGACTTAACAAACATGTCCCCACCACCCGCTGAGGAAAGTCTTTCGCAACGAAACTTGCCAAGAAACTGACTGGTTTTTGCTGCAACCGCAAGCATCTCAGGTGGTAGAGGAGGTGACCCCTCGCACGATGCCTGCAGTGCCCCGAGTTACGACGAAGACGTCAAGATGCCCTACAGACGCCTACGATGGATTTATGTTTTTTGTATCTTTATAATCATTGTACAAGCTGTTGCAATCAATTCGACAAAGATACATATTCAACAATTCGAACAAAGATGGTGAATATTACCATGGCACTGAAGAGTAGATCACCTATGAGAGATTTGGGACCGCATGCGCAGTACGGTCAAGCATGCCAAACTCTAGGGAGTCGGCCGTCACCTGCTTCGCGTTCATCGTGTGACGTAGTCGAGAGAGATCCCTTAGATTGATAACATTTTGCCAATAGTGCGCGGTGCACACATATTTTGAATTGAATTTGAAAAGAAAAGAGATTTTTCAGCAGCAGAGGTTTGAACCAGCGGTTTATGTTTGGTAGCGAGTGACGCTTGCCCTGCCTCCACGGATACTTCATACAAGTTGATGTAAAAATGTGGGATAAATATTTCTCCAGCTACCAGATCACGCTGTTTGAATATTAAAAAAAAATTAATGATTGTGAGTCTAATAATAATAATGATGTTTGGAATAAATGTGAAAAATTGCGAGGTAACGAGGGTGTAACGTTTGAAGGTGTGATCCCAATGGGGAAAGTATACAAGGTGTTTCAAAATGTATAATTTAAGAGAAATGAAAGTCACGTTCATTTAACGTGACTTGCGTGTGTGTGTGTCAAATATCATGTGAGAAATGGGTCATTGGGGCAATGGAGGGTAGCAAAGTATTCAGCAAAAATATGTATAGGATGTCTTATATATTATTTAAGAGAAAAAAATGACGACTGCTTGTCAAATTTAGTATACCAGGTGTACTAACATATCATTTAAGAGGAGAAACATGGAGGTTAAAGAAAAAACCTATATACCTAGGAACCTAAGCCCCTCAGAGGAGAAACATAGAGGTTAAAAAGAAAAAACACATCATTGAGCTATTGTAGGACATATTGAAGTATATTATCAAAAAAAAAATATGTAGAGAAGAAATGAACTGACCTTATAAAACGTATATTTTAGTCGCATTTTTGCATGTTTTACCGTTTCAAGTTTTAGCTGTTATTTCGAACGCAGAAACGGTTATTGTGGTCACATTTTTACGTGTTTGAGCGTACTCAAATTTCAGTTGTTTTTTGGAACGCGAAAAACGTCTATTTTGATAACGTTTTTGAAGAGAATCGCCGCTGCAGTACGTTTCGTTTCGTGTCAGTTTGACTCTGTTTCTTTTTTGGCATTCATTATCAGGTGGGTGGGGGAGAGGGTTAGGTAAATTTATTTTTGAATGGATCCATTGACGAAACTCTTGGGCTTTGGGCATCTTGGAAGCGGTAATCAAAAATCCTAGCAACATTAATGAATTTTGAGTTAGATTGCACACATTTTGAAGTCGCACCACTTTGGTGCGACTTTATGTCCTCATACAATCGACTATTATTATTTGAAACATGATTTGAAAAAAAAAATATGAAGAGAAGAAATCAGTCACTGATGGGGTCCGTCATTGTTAACGTGCGATACCCAGTATGTGTCAGTTTGATTGTGTATCTTTTTCGGTGATAGGAGATAGGAGACAAACAAATTGACAGACAGTCAGAAAGTCAGTTTGATCGATGCAGAACGAACTACTAGACTAACATTATAAAACGTCTATTTTAGTCGCATTCTTGGATGTTTTAGCGTTTCAATTTTCAGTTGATTTTTTGAACGCGAAAAACGTCCATTTTGATCACATTTTTACAGAGAATCACCGCCGCAGTGAAGTCACCCCAACTATGGCTGGAAAATATTTACAGAGCGTTTCAAGTGTAATTATCAAAGAAAAAAACATACCGAGTGTTTCGAAAAAATATCACCGGTAATAGAAAAAAGACGGCTAGTTGTTTAGATTGAGAGAAAAAGAAGTCACAAGTTGAATTTAATCTTTATAGAATTCTTGTTATAGTGTACACAATATCAGCATGTATATTGATTAGAGTTGTACTGGAAATAATTGTAGAGGCTAATAGAAGAAGGATTATTTGTTCAAAAGCTTGTTACAAAAATTTAATTTTATTTTTATTATTACCATACAATCATTCTGCTATCAACTCACGTTATTCGTTTCATTATCAGTTGGCATTGAAGCGTGGTCTCCGAGCCAGCGTTATCGGTAATAGAAAAACGAGCAGATTGATATGGAGTGATGCCGGTTGTAAAATTAAACATTGGATTTGGGGATAGGGCGTTGCCGGTTGTAAAATTAACTTTTGAGTTTAGGGATGTATCATTTAAGAGAAAAAACAACAGAGTGTCTCAAAAGGCATCATTAAAGAGGAAAAAACATGACGGCTGCTTGTTAAATGCTATATCGGGTGTACCAACACATCATTTGAGAGAAAAAACAACAGGGTGTCTCAAAACGCATCATTTAAGAGGAAAAACATGGCGGCTGCTCATTGAATGTAATACCGAGTGCACCAATATCATGCCATTCAAGAGAAAAAAAGATCACTGCTGCTTGTCAAATGTTGGGTGGGAAAATGGGTAGAAGCAAAAATGCATCATTGGGGATATGGGGATTCAAAAGTTTTCGTTTTGCGTCTCATTGGATGTCATGATGGGGTAGGCCGTCAATTTGAACGTGCGATATCCATGCGTAAAACTGCAGCGTTTCAGCTTGAAACTGTAAGCGAATACGCCACTAAAAATTAGTAAGTCACCCCAGAGCGCCACGGCAAATAATAATAATCACCGTTCTCTACTTGCACAGGCTACGCCTTTGAGAACACTCCATAAGTGTTTATGAGGTATGGTTGATTTTGAAAAGTCATGTATTAATGATAAGTTGTCACAATATAATGACAGCTATTTATGTCTCCAGCCGTGTACAGATAGCCTTTTTCTGTACATTCTTTCAGTTTATCTAATTCTACCATTACAAATAATGTCAATAAGTGTATTTAAATAATTCTATTGCTGTAATGATTGAGTTTTTCATTTTATGCTAAGGTTTACTTTTCACGTTTCAAATACCCGGCAACAACTATTTTTATCAAACGAACACCAAAAGAAGTTTGAGTTTACGTGTTTAATTTTCATTAAAGCTATAAAGAAAAAAATGCCTATGTAATGGATCTTTGGGACATACCACAGACTTGAAATAAAATTCTCAGATATGTGAGGCGTATTTCCTATTGCAACCAACGTCTTATCGCACGTCCTGTTGATTGTGGGATCCAAAATAAGTTTATCCAAAGTATCGTCGATGCCAAGGTACCAAGAAACATTGGTGTTGTGTAAAGTTTTGTGGCTCAATAAAACTCATTCTATAATTGGAAGTTCAGAGGATTTTGAGATAAGTGAGTTTTATTACAGCATTGCAAGTCGTGACGAAAATTGTGATAATTTGTTAAATTATACTTCTCACGCCAACACTCGGGATGAATTACAAAGGACAAGTAAAAATTCATATATTCTTTAGTATTCAAAAGAGGTGTCAAGTTATTATATGAAATATGTATCAAACTATAAAGTGTATGAGAATCATGTGTTATGAATGCAAATCAAAAATGCAGGAAAATTTCCAAATCCAAATAAGAAATCTTGAGTATTTAAAATAGGCGTCGAGAAAATATGTATGAAATATTTTTCAAATGTTATGGAATATGAGAAAGTATTGTGAGAAATCATGGGTTGTGAAAGAGAAAACTGTCCAGGAAAAAATTGAAAGTTTGAATTAAAAAGCATGTTTTTGTTAGTATTGAATGTTGATAGCAAGTTTATTATTGAAAAATGTTTTAAATGATTCATTCTATGAGGAAAAATTATGAAAATTAGGTGCTAGCGATACAACAAAAAATGAAATACAGGAAAGTTTTCCAAGTCCAAGTGCCAGCACGCAATATAATAAGTAGATAAAATATTCAGAGCATGAAAGTGATATAATAATAATAATGATGATTGAAAAAACGACGGTAGTCAGTTTAGAGAAAAAACATCAAAAAAAATCATGTGGGTAAATATAACAAATATATATATATATATATATATATATATATATATATATATATATATATATATATGAAAACTAAAAGTTCGGGTTGAACCGCGTCTAGAATTTGTTGAAATTCGACGTTTCGGCTCCGATTTTTGAGCCATTTTCAAGAACTGAAATAGAAAGAAAATTAGTGAAAGGTTAAAACGTAATTCTACGCTGAGGTCTCAATCTGTATAATTACGTTAGGTTTTTGTGACTTGACGTCGGGGTCTCAATCTGCCTACTCCCCATGTCTCGTCACTGGTTCTCTCTAAGGTCTCAATCTGCCTACTCCTTCGAGAGAACTGAGGAATTGTGGGTTGAGGAACTGTATTTATAGTGGACGTGGCTGTAATGGCCGTGTGCAATGTATTGGCGCGAGGTGAACTATGGGCGGGAACTGAATTGGCGCTAGATGAGCTGTGTGCGGGAACTTGGTTGGCGCTAAGTGAGCTGTGTGCGGGAACTGGGTTGGTGGGAAATGAGTTTATGCATGCAATGAGAGGCTTCCAGGTATTGGGAAGTCTACGTCCGTCGTCGCGAGTGTTGAGGCAATTGGGGCGCTTCTCTATCTTAAGGGCTTCCCGGATGATCCTGGTTTGCAGAGTTTTCTCGGTGGAAATTGTTTTTGTGTTTTTGAAGTCTATTTTGTGACCTGTGTCTTCTCGATGTTTATAAAGTGCGGAAGTGGAAGATGCCTGACGCACAGCAAGTTCGTGTTCGTAGACTCTGGAAGTTACTCGTCTATTAGTCTGGCCAATATAAGTTCTCGGGCAGTCTGAACATGGTATTTCATATATACCTTGAGAATCGTTTGGTATTGTGTCCTTGGGAGATCTGAGGAATTTGGATATTTGGTTGTTGGCCGTGAATATTGTTTTTATCTCGTGTTTTCTCAAGATATTACTGATTTTGTCTGTCACACCTTTGATGTATGGTAGGAAAGCTTTGTGTGGCTGAATACTCTCTAGTGGATCGTTCGTTTTTGGAGGACGGGTCAGTTGATGGCGGATAGACTTGTCGATTAGCGAATTGTTGTAACCATTTTGGAGTAAGGCTGATTTCAGTTTGTCCAGCTCTTGTGGTCTATTCTGGTTGTCGGTAAGCTGAATTGATCTGTATATCAGGGAGTTCAATACGGAGTTTGTTTGTGCTGGATGGTGATGAGAGTTTGCGTGTAGGTATCGGTTGGTGTGGGTCTGTTTCCTGTGTACTGTGTGGGTGAAAGAATTGTTGGATTTCGTGATGAGAACGTCCAGGAAAGCTAGGGAGTTGTTCATTTCGGTCTCCATTGTGAATTTCATGTTGGGATGGATATCGTTTAAATCAGCCTTACTCCAAAATGGTTGCAACAATTCGCTAATCGACAAGTCTATCCGCCATCAACTGACCCGTCCTCCAAAAACGAACGATCCACTAGAGAGTATTAAGCCACACAAAGCTTTCCTACCATACATCAAAGGTGTGACAGACAAAATCAGTAATATCTTGAGAAAACATGAGATAAAAACAATATTCACGGCCAACAACCAAATATCCAAATTCCTCAGATCTCCCAAGGACACAATACCAAACGATTCTCAAGGTATATATGAAATACCATGTTCAGACTGCCCGAGAACTTATATTGGCCAGACTAATAGACGAGTAACTTCCAGAGTCTACGAACACGAACTTGCTGTGCGTCAGGCATCTTCCACTTCCGCACTTTATAAACATCGAGAAGACACAGGTCACAAAATAGACTTCCAAAACACAAAAACAATTTCCACCGAGAAAACTCTGCAAACCAGGATCATCCGAGAAGCCCTTGAGATAGAGAAGCGCCCCAATTGCCTCAACACTCGCGACGACGGACGTAGACTTCCCAATACCTGGAAGCCTCTCATTGCACGCATAAACTCATTTCCCACCAACCCAGTTCCCGCACACAGCTCACTTAGCGCCAACCAAGTTCCCGCACACAGCTCATCTGGCGCCAATTCAGTTCCCGCCCATAGTTCACCTCGCGCCAATACATTGCACACGGCCATTACAGCCACGTCCACTATAAATACAGTTCCTCAACCCACAATTCCTCAGTTCTCTCGAAGGAGTAGGCAGATTGAGACCTTAGAGAGAACCAGTGACGAGACATGGGGAGTAGGCAGATTGAGACCCCGACGTCAAGTCACAAAAACCTAACGTAATTATACCTGAGGAGTAGGCAGATTGAGACCTCAGCGTAGAATTACGTTTCAACCTTTCATTAATTTTCTTTCTATTTCAGTTCTTGAAAATGGCTCCAAAATCGGAGCCGAAACGTCGAATTTCAACAAATTCTAGACGCGGTTCAACCCGAACTTTTAGTTTTCAAATATCTGACCGCGGAAACCTATCTGAACACACACATATATATATATATATATATATATATATCCATAGAGAGTTTCTAAATACGTCATTAAAGAAAAAAAACGTGGCGGTTTAACGGGGTCATAGCATTTTAACGTGTGATCTCAATGGGCTACGGGGTGTTCCAAAATTCAGCGTATAAGAAAAAAAAAACAAGCCGCTTCGACAGGAGTCTAGCATTTTAACATGCGATTCCAATGATAAACGTATAAAGGGTACCTCAAAATATATCGTTTGAGAAAAAACGTGTCAGTTTAACGGGGTCTAACGTTTCCACCTGCGATCCCAATATGGAACTTATACTAGGTATCTCAAAATACATCATTTGCGAAAAAACATGTCAGTTTAACGGAGGTCTGAAGTTTCAACATACGATTCCATACATTCCATCAACATTCGAAAAAGACGTAGCCCTCTCATTTTAACGTGCGATGATTAAATACTGCAAATGAAAAACATAGTAATTGGAGAGTAAAAAGGGGTTAGCGTTTCAACGTACAGTAGTGTTGAGTTCATAAATGGGTAATATTTGAATGGTACAGTCTATGAGGAAACATTATAAAAAATATGCGTTATAGATGCAAAAAATTTCAAGAAAAAGTCTGAACTGTAGGTGTGAAGATATCATAGGAAATATGTTTCAAAAATGTTACGGTATATGAGAAAGCATTGCAAAAATTCATGGGTTATGGATGCGAAAAAATATGGAAATTTTGGGTGATGATTTCACTTAGCTGACCGTTGGATGTGCTTTTTAGGGTGTGTAGTCTTGCTTGCAAATCCCGATGTCATGTATGCATACACATTAATTAACAACTCGGAATGTTGCAGACACCCTACTCACGTTCTTTAATAGTAAATTATAACATTGGAAATCAAATTCAGGTAGGTTATAATAAAAGTGAGACATATTTTCATTATTTATTCAGCATATTTTGTGTTATTTCAAAGTAAGGGTGTTACAGCGTCGGCATATTTTATCAAATTATTCATAAAAAGTTGTCAGTTTCATCAATAAATTTCTAAGATCATCCAAAAGCTTATTGTTGGGGCATACAATATCAAACATGTTGCAATTGAAGCCTCCTACTTCAATAAGTCTTCTTTGGAACTCATTGTACTTGAAGTATGTATTTCCCATGAAAAAATACATATGGCCATCTATATAGCGAAACGCTGAAGTGATGTCATTGGGGATTTCTGGGAAAGCATCTTCAATACGACCCCTAGTGATAATTCCCGCTGCATTATTATTCACTCCATCAAATTCAATGAAGGAAGTATTATCATAAAAGATAAAATATTTTCCTGCATGTGTTTGAAAAAGTGCAATTATTTTAGCGTTTGGAGGTAGAGGAGGAATTTCTACAACTTTATCGATTTGTAAGGTCGGAAATAAACTTGAATATACTTTATTTTCATTGGCAACCAATAAATTACCATTAGCAGCTTGGAAAACGTAATCTACGCCATAGGGTCTTAATTCCTTCGGTAGATAATTCTGTACTTTTTCAGGGTTAGTAATTTTCTTCTTTTTATCGCTAATATCAAATTTCCATATCATATCCTTCACAATAACATACAATCGATAGCTTGGGAAGCCTGGAGTGTACGCCAAAAACATTATATCTGGTGGAGCTTTAACTTCACATAAATTTTTATTGAATTTAGGTGAATGATGAAGGTGTTGTTTGCTTGTAGTATGAATTGAGAGCGTAGTTTTGAGGGAAGTGGTAGGAATTTGAGTAGTAGTTGTATCTGGCGGTATATACTTAGGTATAGCAACAAATCGATACTTTCGACCATAAAGTACCTCAAGTCCATTAATGTCATCTTGATGGATGGGGCGCATTTTTTGTTGATACCATGGATACATGATTGCGTCCTCCGTATCGCAATGACCTAAACCTAAAGAATGCCCAATTTCATGAACGGCTGTCATCAATAAATTCGAATATCCGTAAGGCGTTTTATTATATCTTGTATACCATTTTTCTTCATCGTCAAAATGAATTTCTATACAAGAGATGTAATGTGCTTCTGGAGAGAAAGCATGACCTAAGACTCTATCAGGACCATCAAAAGTCGAAGGACAATATGAATTACCCATACAATTCCTTCGATATTTATGATAACTTTTAAGGAATATTATCGTGATATCTGAATTAGGTTTCGTTACCATCTCAAATGTTAAAATGGATGCATTCTGCCACATTTCAAAAGCTTTTTCTAATACTGCAAGGTATTCACTATAATTTTTGTTGAGTGGATAGCGAGATAGGTACCACCGCAGATGAGTTTTATTCCATTTTGTTGAAACTGTATACTCGGTTTCGCCATGTTGACATCTGGGACTCGTTATAAGCTCCATTGTTTCATTATTCAAAGTTCCATCTACAGGTAAATTATAACGTTCTTGGAAATTACTAACAGCTGTTGAAAAATCTGTCAGCGAACTATTATCAATATACCCATATGTTTCCAAACAGTGTTGCAGAAAAGTTGAATTTGCTGCTAGTAATGGTAAGAAAGCAGCCAGCACGATTATGACCAACCTCATCATTGGTTTGTTGTACACAAATGACTGTGATCGTAATCCATCATTCAACTAACAATTCCTCACAGATGAAGTAGCGACCAATAGTAAATCGCTCGCTGCGACACCTATGACGTTCTTAAAAAAGCACTCTCAGAGAGCCATTACTCTGGTGTTATCCCAAAATCCAAAATAAAAAATATATTTAACAATTAAATTTACAATAAAACATATAAGCACTCGAACTAACATTTAAATATATGAAATCACACTAAACAATCACTCAGCCGCAGTGGGTTGGGGGATGTTGCGTGATTTAGGTGGGAGTTTTGGGTTTTTTAACCGTGCCTGAGAGGTATTCTCTGGCAGGTAAAACCTCGCATCGCCTGTCGGAGCATGCCCTACGGTGTTATGTAGGCCTTCAAATGCTGCGAGTGTGTGTCAACCATTTATTAAACGCAGTCTCCTAGTTTATTTATACGGGGAGTTTAATACTTGGGGTGAGGCATCGGGCTATCGTGACCATGGGTTGTCGGGACTCCCGGAAAAACGACGAAAAAACCGGGTTCGAACTACGTGGTGGCTATGGCTCACTCACTCATCTTTTGGAGTTTCACGGAATATATCCAGTGGTAGATGAGCCCTTGTTTCAACCTTAGGTTGTCACGGGCTCTGGTTGCTGTAATATCCCTGGTCAATTGGCTTCCAAGGATAAAGTGTCTGAAGAATTTATCAGACTGTTGTTTGATAAATTATTCGATTTTTGGAATATCGGCTAGCTCTCTCAGTGTGTCAAGCCGAATGTATCTATCAATGTTCGTGACGATACGGAGTATTTTGTTTTGCATCGTTTCCAAGCGCAACATTGTTGACTTGGGAACGCTGCAAAACACTGGACATGCATAAGTCATAGTTGATCTTATGACCTGCTTGTAGACTAACACTTTATTCTCCATGGACAGTCTGGAATTTCTCGCTATAAGAGGGTAGTTCCTCCTTACCGCTGCGGCAGCTCGCTTCAATGCCAGACTGACATGTTTCGTATGTGTTAGTCCACGGTCCAGTTGTACCCCCAGGTACCGCGCAGTGACGGACTCGTCAATCTCGGCCCCCAGAGCTCTGAATCCACCATGGATTTCTACGTTTGCACGTTTCACCTTTTTGGTGAAATTCATCAGCTCTGTCTTGGCCGAGTTTACCACTATCTTGTTTCTCTCCATATACGGCACGACCTCCGTGTCCAGGTGGCTTTTTACGCGCAGGGCCGCCTCGTTGGTGGTGTTTTCCTGTGCGTAAATGGCGGTGTCATCGGCATTTATTGCCGATTGCGTCTGTTGGTTTTTCGGGAAGTCGTGTGTATATAGGGAGTACAAGAGTGGTGACAAGCTCAACCCCTGCGGCACTCCTGCTTCGGCTTTCCTCATCGAGGAGCTGGTTTCATTCACTTTAACCCTGAAGGCCCTGTTGACCAGGTATGAGTCCAGCAATCTTACTATGTGTCCAGGCATGCCTGCCCTTAGCATTTTCATGACCAGGCCCTCGATCCAGACCGTATCAAAAGCCTCTTGAATGTCCAACAGAACCATAACCGTGTTACGGTCCCGATTGAAACCTTCCTTCACCCCGTGGACAATTAGGGCCACCTAGGAGGTCGTCGAGTGACCTCTCCTGAAGCCGAACTGTTCCTCCGGGATGAGTTCCAGTTCTTCTTCGAGACCGCTAAGTCTCTTCAGTAGGATTCTGTCCACCACCTTGCCTACCGCACTAAGCAGTGAGATGGGGCGGTAGCTGTCTATCCTTGTATCCTGTTTCCCTGGCTTGAGGATACGGATGATCTCCGCTTGCTTTAGGCACTCTGGATAGTGCTGCCATTTTATTATCGAATTGATAATATGAATTAACTGTACAAGGGACTTCCTTGGAAGATTCCGCAGTAGAGTCGCGTCGATCTTGTCTATCACGGGTGCCTTATTCCTGGGGAGCCTTTTAATTGTATCCCTCACCTCCTCGAAGCTGGTTATCAGTTTCGGGTAGGCTTGGTTCATTATGGGTTACTTCGTAGCTCTCCTGAAGTCCCTGACTCCCCTGGTGATTTCGGCATGCTCCCGGGTGACTTCCTGCCCTGCCCGGAATGCACCCTGGAAGTAGTCCCCGAACATTTCCGCTATCACCGAATCGGTCATCGCTTGCCTATGGCCGTTCTCTACGGCGGGAATGACGTTGTACTTCCTGCGAAGCATCTTCGTCGTCCGCCACAGAGAACCGTCTTCGGCGTTGAGGGCCTCAAGTTTCCTCTTCCAGGCTTCATCCCGGTGCTTATGAACCGGGTTGCGGGTGTTTTGCCACTTTTTTCGCTCCCTGTTATTGAGCTTTATAAGCTCCAGAATGAAGTCGGGGAGAGGATCCTTGTCCTCCCGTACAACCCTCTTCCTGGTGGTAATTTCTCTTGCATGTTGTAAAGTTTTTATCCACCTTTGAGTTTCCCGGTTTATCTCCCCCTCAGGGATCTGAGGGGTGATAACCGTTCTCTCGTTGATTATTCTCCGGTATTCCTTCCAATCAGTGGTGGAGTAGTCGTACAGGGTTCTCTTCCCCCTCGGGTTTTGTCCACCCTTGATTGTAAAGAACACCGGTTCATGATCAGAGATAAACTCAGAGGCGGTTCTCAGCTTGGAGATATCTGTGACGTTTTTGTTTACCACCAGGTCGAGTATCGACGGTGCGAGACCGTTCCAGGGGTAGTGGGTGGGGGTGTCGGGGTGATCTACTACCACGTTGCTGTTCATCGTGTACCTCCAGAGCACATTTCCGTTGGGGTTGGCGACCGACTGACCGACTAGACTCCACGTTGGATGTCTCGCATTGAAGTCCCCTGCAATCAGCACTTTGTGCCCGCTGCTGCAGAGAACATCCACATCCAACTCGGTGAGTTTGTTGCTCGGGGGGTTGTATACCGAATACAGCCTTACCCCAGATTCGACCTGTATTCCTACATGCTCTATTGAGCTTGCTCTCTGTGGTAAGGGTGTATGCGGTACACAGGACTTTACTAGGATAGCAACTCCTCCCCCTCTCACTCCGTTCGGGCGATCGTGCCTGATGGTGGTGAATCCTCTGAAACTAAGTTTATGCTACTGTTGGATACGCGTCGCGGACAAGAGCAACAGGTCAATTTTATGCTTGCGAATGAGCTCAGAAACAAGATAGTATTTGTTTCTGATCCCATTCACGTTAAGCATGCATACCTGGAGAGGCATCTATAAGCCGTAGCTTTGGATGTTATCCATGACCCTCCAGAAGGCCAGGAATTTCTCGCCGCTAGTCCGGGACTTCGTAAGGCCCTCGGCGATGTCGTCCATGGCCCGCAATAGGCCTTTCGTGTTAACAAGTTCTTAGATAGCCCGATGTCTCTCCATGAACCCACTCACAGAATCTGACGGTCCCGGCTGGATTGTCCGGCTGGCCGTGATTTGGGATGGGGGTTGGGATGGGGTAGGGATACTGCGGCTTACCCTTTCCTCGGCTGCTTCTCTGGCTGCCCGTCGCTCCTCCCAGACGTTTCGCTGGACCGGTGGGGCTGGTTTGTACTTTTCTGCCGGTTTCTTTTTGGGCTGCCGTTGTTGTTTTCTGGCATCCTGGGCCGATATATGTTTTTTGTAAGCCTCGCACTCTATGCTGCAGGCTGTGTGATCCCCTCCATAATTACAGCACAGGGCTGGGGTTGTCCTGGGCTTGGTGCATGCCCTAGACCAGTGCGCTCCCGTGCACTTCATGCATTTGGCCGGTCTATTACAGTTGGATTGGGCATGCCCCCAAGCTTGGCAACGGTAGCACTGAATAGCATCCCTGTTGTTAATCTTTACTTCCCAGTGCACTATTACCCCAGTAACCGCACGGATGGTCTTGTTCAGGAAGCTCTCCGTGACATTCTTGTCAGTATTGACTATGTAGAGCTTCCTGTCGGTGTTCGTGATTCCGACTATTCCGTACGTCCTCAGTCCCTGCTTCTCAAGGTCCTGTTCGATGTCTTCCACAGATAGGCTGTGGTCCAGTCCCTTGAGAAGGAATGCATGTCTCCTCTCCCCCGGCATTGTGTAGGTGTGGAACTCCAACTCTGATGCCTTAAGGGTACTCTTCAGCGTGGTATGATCTTCAGCCGTGTTTGCGTATATAAGGGAAGATTTGTTCGTGAATTTATACAACAAACTTCTCTTAATATTTCGCTGAAGAGTAGCCTTGTTCTCCTCATTCAACGTGATGGTCCCGTCGATAATGATCGGAGGGCATCTCAGTTCCTTTTTCACTGCCTGGGGCGGCGCTTTGCTCTTACCCTTACCGCTGGTGGTGGTAGCGGCAAGGGGTCGACTTCCAGTTTCCTCTTCTTGTTAGGGTTTTCTTTCTCGGTTTTCTTCTCCTCTTCGATTTTCTTTTCTCCCTGTCCCTCCTCGTCGGTGTCGTCTCCCGACAACGCCTGGAACGCATTGTTGAGATCTAGAGGGGCATCCTTCAGATCCAGAGGGACCCATTTGAGCTTTTTAGGGTTTCTCGGCTTTTGGAATCCCTCTGAATCTTTTTCTGTTGTTGTTGTTGGCTTTTTTGAGCCCTGGAGGAGTTTCAGTGTCCCCTCTAGTCTCTCCCTTGCCTCTTTGCTTTCTTTCAGGTATTTTTCTTTGTAGTATGCCGCAACCTCGCTGAGTTCCCGTTCCCTGATCCTCAGCCAGGGGAACTCTTTCAGCTCCTCCGAGATTTGCATGTTCTTGCAGAACATGGAGACTTTCTGGTTCACCCTATCCCTCACAGAATCTTCCAGGGCTTTCAGCTGGTCCTGAACTTGGGTGTATCTCAGATTGTCTCTCCTGTTCTGCACTCCGGCGCTGGTGCTAGGTTGCGGGAAGGGGCTCCTTTGTGGTCTAGACGTTGTCGGGGGAGTGAGGGATTTTCTTCTCTCCAGAAGCCTCTTCTTCATGCGAGCTTTCTCTTCTCTTTCCTTTTGGCGTTGGGCTCTGTTCTCTTTGTCTTTCAGTTGTTGGGCCCGCGTGTCGGCGCACAGTCCTGTGGGGCTTTCCTTGGGGAGGTCGACTTCCATATCATCGGCATCTGCTTCCGGGGACTTCGATTTTAGGGGGGTGATTGATTTGCCCCTTGGGGGAATATGGCCTCCATTACCGCCTCCATCTCCTGTCGGAGAAGCTGCTCTGCAGTCAGCGAGTCTGAGAGGGAGTCCTTATAATCATTGAGTTCTTTGCAGCTCTCTGTGAGTCCTCCTCACTGCTACCCGAGTCCGAATCAGGAGACTCCTTGGCGTCGCTAAAATCTTCAGACTCGCTGATTTCCTTTTCGCTAAGCCTTCCGGGTTTAAGACCTGGGGTGGGGATCTTCCCGCTTTCGACCTGGGCTTCCTTGTCCCAGGTCCTAAGCGTCCTTTTGCCGCCTTTATCGAATTCGACGGCAAATATCTTCGTTTTCACCCTTTTCAGAGGGGTGTTCAGTTCGGGACGGTTTTCTATCCCGGAAGGCTTCCCGATGATCTTACGGAAGAAATTTCTCTTCTCCTGCGAGCCTATTTCCTCTGGTTTCTTCGCTTTCTGCTCATCCAGAGCATAGGCGCTGACGAAGCTCGCATTCGAACGAGATTCTTCTTCCTTCGGGCGCTTCTTTGTCTTCTCATCGAAGCTGCGCGATGCCTCTGGCGCCGGGCGCTTCTGCGCATGAGTCACTTCTCCGACTGGGATTTTCTTGTTTGGAGTAGAGGTCTTTGGGATGCGGGTTGGAGCTCCTGCTCCCCCTTTTTTCTGGTCCTCCGGGGTGGAGGGTCCTGGGGGGGTGAGTGATTTCTCACCCCCGAGGTGTCTAACATTTTTGGGCTTTATGCCCAGCCAGTGGCCAATAGCGTGGCCCGCCTTGCGCCCGACCACTTGGGATTGGCCTCTTTGGCGAAAGTGGGTGGAGCCTCTTTGCCTAGTCTAGACTCGGCTTCCAAGAGCTTAGGAGAACTTGGCTGTAAAGTCGCGGTTCCCCTATCTCCTGCTCACCTCGTCTAGAAGCGTGCACCCACTTCCGACTCCCGTTCGTATTTCCCAAAAATATTTTTATCAGAATTTTTTTGGCAGCGCGGTGGCGCAGCGAGCGATTTACTATTAGTCGCTACTTCATCTGTGAGGAATTGTTAGTTAAATGATGGATTACGATCACAGTCATTTGTGTACAACAAACCAATGATGCGGTTGGTCATAATCGTGCTGGCTGCTTTCTTACCATTACTAGCAGCAAATTCAACTTCTCTACAACACTGTTTGGAAACATATGGGTATATTGATAATAGTTCGCTGACAGATTTTTCAACAGCTGTTAGTAATTTCCAAGAATGTTATAATTTACCTGTAGATGGAACTCTGAATAATGAAACAATGGAGCTTATAACGAGACCCAGATGTCAACATGGCGAAACCGAGTATACAGTTTCAACAAAATGGAATAAAACTCATCTGCGGTGGTACCTATCTCGCTATCCACTCAACAAAAATTATAGTGAATACCTTGCAGTATTAGAAAAAGCTTTTGAAATGTGGCAGAATGCATCCATTTTAACATTTGAGATGGTAACGAAACCTAATTCAGACATCACGATAATATTCCTCAAAAGTTATCATAAATATCGAAGGAATTGTATGGGTAATTCATATTGTCCTTCGACTTTTGATGGTCCTGACAGAGTCTTAGGTCATGCTTTCTCTCCAGAAGCACATAACAACTCTTGTATAGAAATTCATTTTGACGATGAAGAAAAATGGTATACAGGATATAATGAAACGCCTTACGGATATTCGAATATATTGATGACAGCCGTTCATGAAATTGGGCATTCTTTAGGTTTAGGTCATTGCGATACGGAGGACGCAATCATGTATCCATGGTATCAACAAAAAATGCGCCCTATCCATCAAGATGACATTAATGGACTTGAGGTACTTTATGGTCGAAAGTACCGATTTGTTGCTATACCTAAGTATATACCGCCAGATACAACTACTACTCAAATTCCTACCACTTCCCTCAAAACTACGCTCTCAATTCATACTACAAGCAAACAACACCTTCATCATTCACCTAAATTCAATAAAAATTTATGTGAAGTTAAAGCTCCACCAGATATAATGATTTTGGCGTACGCTCCAGGCTTTCCAAGCTATCGATTGTATGTTATTGTGAAGGATATGATATGGAAATTTGATATTAGCGATAAAAAGAAGAAAATTACTAAACCTGAAAAACTACAGAATTATCTACCGAAGAAATTAAGACCCTATGGCGTGGATTACGTTTTCCAAATTGCTAATGGTAATTTATTGGTTGCCAACAAAAATAAAGTATATTCAAGTTTATTTCCGACCTTACAAATCAAAAAAGATTTGAATCCCTCTTCTACATCCAAACGCTAAAATGAATGCACTTTTTCAAACACATGCAGGAAAATATTTTATCTTTTATGATATCACTTCCTTCATTGAATTTGATGGAGTGAATATTAATGCAGCGGGAATTATCACTAGGAGTCGTATTGAAGATGCTTTCCCAGAAATGCCCAATGACATCACTTCAGCGTTCCGCTATATAGATGGCCATATGTATTTTTTCATGGGAAATACATACTTCAAGTACAATGAGTTCCAAAGAAGACTTATTGAAGTAGGAGGCTTCAATTGCAACATGTTTGATATTGTATGCCCCAACAATAAGCTTTTGGATGATCTTAGAAATTTATTGATGAAACTGACATCTTTTTATAAATAATTTGATAAAATATGCCGATGCTGTAATACCCTTACTTTAAAATAACACAAAATATGCTGAATAAATAATGAAAATATGTCTCACTTTTATTATAACCTACCTGAATTTGATTTCCAATGTTATAATTTACTATTAAAGAACATGAGTAGGATGTCTGCAACATTCCGTTGTAGTTGTTAATTAATGTGTATGCATACGTTACATCGGGATTTGCAAGCAAGACTACACACCCTCAAAAGCACATACAACGGTCAGCTAAGTGAAATTATCACCTAAAATTTCCATATTTTTTCGCATCCATAACCCATGAATTTTTGCAATGCTCTCTCATATACCGTAACATTTTTGAAACATATTTCCTATGATATCTTGACACCTACAGTTCAGACTTTTTCTTGAAATTTTTTGCATCTATAACACATATTTGTTATAATGTTTCCTCATAGACTGTACCATTCAAATATTACCCATTTATGAACTCAACACTATTGTACGCTGAAACGCTAACCCCCTTTTACTCTCCAATTACTATGTTTTTCATTTGCAGTATTTACTCATCACACGTTAAAATGAGAGGGCTACATCTTTTTCGACTGTTGATGGAATGTATGGAATCGTATGTTGAAACTTCAGACCTCCATTAAACTGCCTTTTTTTTTTTCGCAAATGATGTATTTTGAGGTACCTAGTATAAGTTCCTCATTGGGATCGCACGTGGAAACGTTAGACCTCCATTAAACTGACATGTTTTTTTTTTTTCGCAAATGATGTATTTTGAAATACCTAGTATAAGTTCCTCATTGGGATTGCACGTGGAAACGTTAGACCCCGTTAAACTGACACGTTTTTTCTCAAACGATATATTTTGAGGCACCCTTTAAACGTTTATCATTGGGATCGCATGTTGAAGTGTTGGACTCCCGTCGATCCGGCATGTTTTTTTCTTATACGCTGAATTTTGAAACACCCCGTAGCCCATTGAGATCACACGTTGAAATGCTATGACCCCGTCGCATCCATAACCCATGAATTTTTGCAATGCTTTCTCATATACCGTATAATTCAGACTTTTTTCTTGACATTTTTTGCATCCATAACACTTATTTGTGATAATGTTTCCTCATGGACTGTACATTTCAAATATTTCCCATTTATGAACTTAACACTATTGTACGTTGAAACGCTAACGCCCTGTTAGTCTCCAATTATTATGTTTTTCATTTTCAGTATTAACTCATCGCACGTTAAAATGAGAGGGCTACGTCTTTTTCGACTGTTGATGGAATGTATGGAATCGTATGTTGAAACTTCAGACCTCCGTTAAACTGACATGTTTTTTCGCAAATGATGTATTTTGAGATACCTAGTATAAGTTCCTCATTGGGATCGCACGTGGAAACGTTAGACCCCGTTAAACTGACACGTTTTTTCTCAAACGATATATTTTGAGGTAGCCTTTATACGTTTATCATTGGGATCGCATGTTGAAATGCTAGACTCCCGTCGAACCGGCATGTTTTTTTTTCTTATACGCTGAATTTTGGAACACCCCGTAGCCCATTGAGATCACACGTTGAAATGCTATGACCCCGTCGCATCCATAACCCATGAATTTTTGCAATGCTTTCTCATATACCGTATAATTCAGACTTTTTTCTTGACATTTTTTGCATCCATAACACATATTTGTTATAATGTTTCCTCATAGACTGTACAATTCAAATATTTCCCATTTATGAACTTAACATTATTGTACGTTAAAACGCTAACGCCCTGTTACTCTCCAATTACTATGTTTTTCATTTGCAGTATTTACTCATCGCACGTTAAAATGAGAGGGCTATGTCTTTTTCGACTATTGATGGAATGTATGGAATCGTATGTTCAAACTTCAGACCTCCGTTAAACTGACATGTTTTTTCGCAAATGATGTATTTTGTAATACATAGTGTAAGTTCCTCATTGGGATCGCACGTGGAAACGTTAGACCCAGTTAAAATGACACGTTTTTTCCTCAAACGATATATTTTGAAGTACCCTTTATACGTTTATCATTGGGATCGCATGTTGAAGTGCTGGACTCCCGTCGAACTGGCATGATTTTTTTTCTTATACGTTGAATTTTGGAACACCCCGCAGCCCATTGAGATCACACGTTGAAATGCTATGACCCCGTCGCATCCATAACCCATGAATTTTTGCAATGCTTTCTCATATACCGTATAATTCAGACTTTTTTCTTGACATTTTTTGCACCCATAACACATATTTGTTATAATGTTTCCTCATAGACTGAACAATTCAAATATTTCCCATTTATGAACTTAACACTATTGTACGTTAAAACCCTAACGCCCTGTTACTCTCCAATTACTATGTTTTTCATTTGCAGTATTAACTCATCGCACGTTAAAATGAGAGGGCTACGTCTTTTTCGACTGTTGATGGAATGTATGGAATCGTATGCTGAAACTTCAGACCTCCGTTAAACTGACATATTTTTTCGCAAATGATGTATTTTGAGATACCTAGTATAAGTTCCTCATTGGTATCGCACGTGGAAACGTTAGACCCCGTTAAACTGACACGTTTATTCTCAAACGATATATTCTGAGGTACCCTTTATACGTTTATCATTGGGATCGCATGTTGAAATGCTAGACTCCCGTCGAACCAGCATATTTTTTTTTTCTTATACGCTGAATTTTGGAACACCTCGTAGCCCATTGAGGTCACACGTTAAAATGCTATGACCCCGTTGAACCGCCACGTTTTTTTTTCTTTAATGACGTATTTAGAAACACTCTATAGATATATATATTTGTTATGTTTACCCACATGATTTTTTTTTTGATGTGTTTTCTCTAAACTGACAACTGTCGTTTTTTCAATCATCATTATTATTATTATATCACTTTTATGCTCTGAATATTTTATCTACTTATTATATTGCGTGCTGGCACTTGGACTTGGAAAACTTTCCTGTATTTCTTTTTTTTGTTGCATCGCTAGCACCTAATTTTCATAATTTTTCCTCATAGAATGAATCATTTAAAACATTTTTCAATAATAAACTTGCTATCAACTTTCAATACTAACAAAAATATGCTTTTTAATTCAAACTTTCAATTTTTTGAAAAATATTTCATATATATTTTCTCGACGCCTATTTTAAATACTCATAATTTCTTATTTGGATTTGGAAATTTTCCCGCATTTTTGATTTGCATTCATAACACATGATTCTCATACACTTTATAGTTTGGAACATATTTCATATAATTTAACAAATTATCACAATTTTCGTCACGACTTGCAATCTGTAATAAAACTCACTTATCTCAAAATTCTCTGAACTTCCAATTATAGAATGAGTTTTATTGAGCCACAAAACTACACACAACACCAATGTTTCTTGGTACCTCGGCATCGACGATACTATGGATAAACTTATTTTGGATCCCACAATCAACAGGATGTGCGATAAGACGTTGGTTGCAATAGGAAATACGCCTCACATATCTGAAAATATTATTTCAAGTCTGTGGTATGCCCCAAAGATCCATTACATAGGCATTTTTTTCTTTATAGCTTTAATGAAAATTAAACACGTAAACTCAAACTTCTTTTGGTGTTCGTTTGATAAAAATAGTTGTTGCCGGGTATTTGAAACGTGAAAAGTATACCTTAGCATAAAATAAAAAACTCAATCATTACAGCAATAGAATTATTTAAATACACTTATTGACATTATTTGTAATGGTAGAATTAGAGAAACTGAAAGAATGTACAGAAAAAACTATCTGTACACGGCTGGAGACATAAATAGCTGTCATTATATTGTGACAACTTATCATTAATACATGACTTTTCAAAATCAACCATACCTCATAAACACTTATGGAGTGTTCTCAAAGGCGTAGCCTGTGCAAGTAGAGAACGGTGATTATTATTATTTGCCGTGGCGCTCTGGGGTGACTTACTAATTTTTAGTGGCGTATTCGCTTACAGTTTCAAGCTGAAACGCTGCAGTTTTACGCATGGATATCGCACGTTCAAATTGACGGCCTACCCCATCATGAAATCCAATGAGACGCAAAACGAAAAATTTTGAATCCCCATATCACCAATGATGTATTTTTGCTTCGACCCATTTTCCCACCCAACATTTGACAAGCAGCAGTGATCTTTTTTTCTCTTGAATGGCATGTTATTGGTGCACTCGGTATTACATTCAATGAACAGCCGCCATGTTTTTCCTCTTAAATGATGCGTTTTGAGACACCCTGTTGTTTTTTTTCTCAAATGATGTGTTGGTACACACGATATAGCATTTAACAAGCAGCCGTCATGTTTTTTCCTCTTAAATGATGCCTTTTGAGACACTCTGTTGTTTTTTCTCTTAAATGATACATCCCTAAACTCAAAAGTTAATTTTACAACCGGCAACGCCCTATCCCCAAATCCAATGTTTAATTTTACAACCGGCATCACTCCATATCAATCTGCTCGTTTTTCTATTACCGATAACGCTGGCTCGGAGACCACGCTTCAATGCCAACTGATAATGAAACGAATAACTTAAGTTGATAGCAGAATGATTGTATGATAATAATAAAAATAAAATTCAATTTTTGTAACAAGCTTTTAAACAAATAATCCATCTACTATTAGCCTCTACAATTATTTCCAGTACAACTCTCATCAATATACATGCTGATATTGTGTACACTATAACAAGAATTCTATAAAGATTAAATTCAACTTGTGACTTCTTTTTCTCTCTCTCTAAACAACTAACCGTCTTTTTTCTATTACCGGTGATATTTTTTCGAAACACTCGGTATGTTTTTTTCTTTGATAATTACACTTGAAACGCTCTGTAAATATTTTCCAGCCATAGTTGGGGTGACTTCACTGCGGCGGCGATTCTCTGTAAAAATGTGATCAAAATGGACGTTTTTCGCGTTCCATAAAACAACTGAAAATTGAAACGCTTAAACACGCAAAAATGCAGCCACAATAAACGTTTTCGCGTTCTAAAAAACAGCTAAAACTTGAAACGCTTAAACATCCAAGAATGCGACTAAAATAGACGTTTTATAAGGTTAGTTTAGTAGTTCGTTCTGCATCGATCAAAGTGACTTTCTGACTGTCTGTCAATTTGTTCGTCTTCTATCTCCTATCACCGAAAAAGAAACAGAATGAAACTGACACATACTGGGTATCGCACGTTAACAATGACGGACCCCATCAGTGACTGATTTCTTCTCTTCATATTTTTTTTTTTTTCATATCATGTTTCAAATAATAATAGTCGTTTGTATGAGGACATAAAGTCGCACCAAAGTGGTGCGACTTCAAAATGTGTGCAATCTAACTCAAAATTCATTAATGTTGCTAGGATTTTTGAGTTGATTACCGCTTCCAAGATGCCCAAAGCCCAAGAGTTTCGTCAATGGATCCAATCAAAAATAAAGTTACCTAACCCTCTCCCCCACCCACCTGATAATGAATACCAAAAAAGAAACAGAGTCAAACTGACACGAAACGAAACGTACTGCAGCGGCGATTCTCTTAAAAAATGTTATCAAAACGTTTTTCGCGTTCCAAAAAACAACTGAAATTTGAGTACGCTCAAACACGAAAAATGTGACCACAATAACCGTTTTTTGCGTTCGAAAAATCAGCTAAAACTTGAAACTGTAAAACATGCAAAAATGCGACTAAAATAGACGTTTTATAAGGTCAGTTCATTTCTTCTCTTCATATTTTTTTCTTGATAATATACTTCAATATGTCCTACAATAGCTCAATGATGTGTTTTTTCTTTAACCTCTATGTTTCTCCTCTGAGGGGCTTAGGTATATAGGTTTTTTCTTTTACCTCCATGTTTCTCCTCTTAAATGATATGTTAGTACACCTGGTATACTAAATTTGACAGGCAGTCGTCATGTTTTTTCTCTTAAATAATATGTAAGACATCCTATATATATTTTAGCTGAATACTTTGCTACCCTCCATTGCCTCAACGACCCATTTCCCACATGATATTTGACACACACACACACACACGCAAGTCACGTTAAATGAACGTGACTTTCATTTCTCTTAAATTATACATTTTGAAACACCTTGTATACTTTCCTCATTGGAATCACACCTTCAAACGTTACGCCCTCGTTACCTCGCAATTTTTCACATTTAT